>CAWVOJ010000004.1:1840073-2440073 GCA_963930925.1 Coccomyxa viridis | reverse complement strand
CTCCCCCTCTCGGCCGGTGCGCCCAAGCTTCGGACCACCTTCCCCGCCGCCGCCGGCCGTGGGGTCCTCCCCTTCCAGGCCCCCTCGCCCCAGCTTTGGGCCACCTTCCAAGCCTTCAGCATCCGAGCGCATGACGCCTGTCGTGGAGTCCTCCCCCTCCAATGGCCCCCGCCCTAGCTTTGGGCCGCCTTCCAAGCCCCCGGCATCCGAGCGCAAGATGCCTGTCATGGAGTCCTCCCCCTCCAATACCCCCCGCCCCAGCTTTGGGCCGCCTTCCAAGCCCCTGGCCTCCGAGCGCAGGACGCCAGTCATGGAGTCCTCCCCCTCCACTGCCCCCCGCCCCAGCTTTGGGCCACCTTCCCCGCCGCCGCCAGTTGTGGAGTCCTCCCCCTCCGACGCCCCCCGCCCCAGCTCTAAGCCACCTTCCCCGCCGCCGGCAGTCGTGGGATCCTCTGCCTCCAAGCCCTCCGGCCCCAGCTTTGGACCGCCTTCCAAGCCCCCAGCCTCTGAGCGCAAGACGCCTGTCGTGCGTTATGAAACCTCTCAGGTGGGTCCCAGCATCATGCACTGCCAGGAGGTTTCTTTCCTCTTTTGCGCCCTGCATGGCACCAGGAGAGTGGGGCCTTGTGATACATGCAGCTTGGTGCTTATGGCCAATGAGTGTTTATTCTCTTTTGCGCCCAGCTGTCTTTATCACAATTGGCCTTCCTCTTGATATGATGCAGTGTGTAGGGCACCCTTTAGGTGCTGTCTGCCTGGAGCAATTCCTCTGCTATTACCAAGTCGTCTTGAGCCTTCTCTCTTGCATCTGCCAAGATCTTGCAGTCACCACAGTCGGCACAAAGTCTGGAGGTGGTATTAGAGGTATTAATAGCTATGCCAATAATACTGCGGCGCTGAGAAGGTGTGGCCATGCAGGGTGAGCCTGTGAAGGGCCCCAGGCCTACCCAGAACGGCAACGGAGCCTTCAGGCTGCCTTGGCAGTCCAAGGGAGAGAAGAAGAGCAGCCCTCTGCCCTCTCCGCCCCAGCCCACAAGCCCTGCCCGCGCAGTCAGCATTGCCACAGGTACAGATACTTGAGAGTGATGAAAACAAAGCATTGTCAAGGTCTCGGGTGCTGCAGGGCTATACCGTAGATCTTCACGAGCCGCTGCATCAACCCTGCCGTTTGCCTTCCCAGACTTTGCATCCACCACTCCCTCAGGCTCTACTGCAAGGTGATAAGGTCTGATGTCACACAACCATGTAGAGCCGGCCACAAAGGAGGGCAAGAGAGAGGCGAGGGCCCTGGGGCAGCAGGTGAAGGAGTCGGAGGCGTTCCTGCGGCGGCGCGGCAACGAGGCGCCGGCCGTCGTGGCGCTCAGCTTCCTCTCGGCCGCGGCCTCCGCCCTGGCGCCCCTTGTCATGGTGAGTGCAGGCTACAGGCCCTATCCACTGTGTAATGTAAGCTAAGATTCCCCAGTCTCCTGTCACAGGAGGCTCAGACGCTTCACGAGAACAATTTAAAGGAGCGTCAGATCAGCTGTGACAACCCCAGCTGTTTGCGACCCTGCACTATGCAAGGTAGTCCTGCCATGGCGTCTGGACCTTGCTCCAAAAAGTGCACTCTTCTGCTGCATGCAGCAGGAGGGTAGAGTCTCCAATTTCACAGCAGCATAGGCAGTGCTGTACACGCTGTTGGCATGCAGAAAGATCTGGGCTACAGCCTTCTGGCTTGTTACGTGCACACATGCATTCCGCAATTGCCGGTTGAACTCTGACAGTTTTGCACATCACCCGCAGGACAAGGAGGAGCGGGAGAGGAGACAGCGCCTAACGCAGAAGCGGCGGCAGCGCTGGCGCGAGCTGTCGGCCGCGGAGAAGGAGCTGGACTGGCAGCGCTATGGCAAGTACGACGCCCTGCAGCAGCTGCTGCAGAGCGCCGCAGACGACCCCTCCTTCAAGGTATTGCCTTTGAGAGAGCTCTGCCTCGAGGAAGGGACGGTGCATGGTTTGCCACAAGATCTCTGCCCTTGCCTCTGCTGGGCATCAATGAGTCTGGGTGGTCTGCCACGAGGAGTGTAGTGCAGTACAGCTGGGCATGGATTCTGGGTGAGCCCGAACAATATCTGTATAGATTCAATGATTGCACCTATAGTAATGACCTGTGAGACATGCTAATGACGTCCAGCCTGGACTTGCACATTACCTATTCTGTGCAGGCATCAGACCGCAGCCCAGCAAAGACCATCGTCAGCGCAGTGCCCAAGAAGGGCCGCCCAAAGTATGACTTCCTGAGGCAGCTGGCGCAGGACCTCATCAATAGCCAACATGGCCCCGAGCACACAGACCCTGTCTGGAACCTGCTGCAGCTGGTCAAGGAGAAGCAGGCGCCAGGTGAGACCACAATATTGCCCGGTACCCTTGCCTGGATTGCTCTCAAGACAGATGTTTACCTTTCTAACCTGTGAGCGCATGAAAAGGCGTCAAGGGAGGTTTCTGGGTCTACATGACGGTTCTTATATGACTGACGCCGTGGCCTGTAGATGCATTGTGGCCACAGTCACGTGTTCTTGACACTATCTGCTTCAGGCTTCTCACAGGTATGTGGTTGGACAGCAGTGTGCAAAGAAGTCTAGTGCGCTCTATAGCAGGTCAGAAGGTGCCCTGCAGTCTTGATCCATGTGATGTGGGCCTGCAGTGAGGGCGTCCGACGCGCCCAACCCAGTGTTCGAGTGGCTGAACCGCGCCGCCGCGGCCGCAGATTGGGGCCTGCCCGAGGCTGGCCCGGCTGCAGCCTTACTAAGGCTGGACGCCTCCGACTGGGAGCCCCCAGGCTACTGCCCCGTCTACGATGTGCTGAAGTCCGCCCGGGCGGGGGGACCCGCGCCGTGGCATAATAACATCCGCTCCTCGCAGGACCCCCTGACGGGTCTCCTCGCCATGAAGGTATGCATTGTCTGGCTGCCAGAAGGCATCTCCTGCTCTTGTGAAGCCATGTCTCTGTCATGGTAGTGTGGCAGACCCTGGCCTTTGCCCAGTGCATGTACTGAGCTCAATCCAATTGTGAGCCCCAAGGACGAGTCGAGTATCCACTGCTGTCCTTGACCTCTCCTGTCATCCTCCTTCCCGAGCTGGAGCTTTGCGATAACATGCCATTTGTGTGGCATGTCTGGTAGCCTGGGCTGCTGTGCTTATGAGTGATGATGATGAGAAAGTGCATCCGTGTGCAGGCACCAAGCGGTGTCAGCAAGTTCGATCCCTTGCCGCATGCTCTCCGCGTCGAGGCCCCAGCCGGGCACAGCCAGTCCGACCCATTTGCCAGGATCGTGGACTTTTTCCACGCCAGGACCTCAGCCAAGGTACGGATTGAAGGAGTGATATTGTGGGCACAAGATGAGACTTCTGGGCAAGTACCGTGTGATGCCATCGCACGTGGCATTGCATGACTGCAGATAAAGACACGTTATTGCTCACAGTGCTGACCTCGGACGAGAGTACATGAGGACACATGCTTGTGTAGGGAGACCTGCCCGCGCTGCCCAGCCTCCTGCCCGGGGAGCCCCCGCGGCCGGAACACACTCCTGTGGCTGCTCTGAGCAAGGCTGCTGACGCCGTCCAAAGCACCACAGCCTCTCCTTCACCTACCACAGCCACTGCAAGGCCTGCCAGCCCTAGAGGGTCCTCTGCCACCCTGGACCAGCCCGCAGCCTCCTCGACCGCCAGCGCCATCACGCAGCAGGCCGCGCTGCGCAGCGGCGCCGGCAGCGTCACGTCTCAGCGGGGCCAGGGCTGGCTGCGCGCCATGTGGAACAGGTGAGCTGCCATGATAGCTCACCCGCCTCCTGCCTGATCCTGATACATGCAGTTCTGAGGCCGCGGATGAAGAAAGGGGTAGCGCGCTGAGACCTGAGCAGGCCAGCTGTCATGAAGAGACGGTTCAAGCAGCAGCATGTTGTACATGAGAGCTTCAGCAGAGCTAGGGGTAGTTGTGGACCATGTGGAAGACATCAGCAATGTCCTCACACACCTTCCCAGCGACACATGCTGTCTTTCTACTGCTTCAATCGCGCAAATGCGTCATGCTGGCTTGAGAGAGATATCTCACAGGGTCATCTGCATCTGCAACGCGGAGGCTGAGTTCACTTGTCTGGTACAGGAGCACAGGCGCGAGGCCAAAGCCAGTTCCGTCACCATCACAGAATGGCAGTGCTGGCGCCATGCCAGGAGCGACCAGGGTGGAGTCAGCGGGCCCCATGCCAGGAGCAACCAGGGTGGATTCAGTGCGCCCCACAGTGATGCCTCTCCGGCCTTCTGCAGCAGAGGTGAGCACCTGCAGGCCCATGCCTGGCTGCCTGATGCATGGCTATGCATGCCCTCATTTCTCTCCAGAGTGTACGCATTGTTCCCCAAAGCTTCCCCTGTTGCGCAACCATCTTCTGGAGTAGGACATACTTGTGAGGGCTGAGGATGTGTGCAGGCACGGACCAAGTCGCTGGCACAGGCGTTGAGCACCGCCCAGCAAGCCATGCAGGATGCCCGGCAGGGTGCGAATGGCGCGCCAACACAGGCACGCCAGGGCGCAGACAGGGTCCCGACAGAGGGGCGCCAGCAGGGCGCCAGCATGACCTCCAGTCCAGCTCGCCAGGCCGCTGCACCAAAACTGGCACGCCAGGTAATATAGCTCTGCAAATACTCCTGTGGCCACCTCTATTGGGTGCCTCAACTGGATGTGCTTCTATGTGCTTCTATGCGCTTCTATGCAACCACACTTGATTGCAAATGCACTCTTTGCTGAGGAACGTGGCTTGACGGAGCGCCCTGCTGAGGCATTAGGGTGCGAGCTTAAAGCAACCTCTAACCATGCCCAAGCTCGAGCTCATGTCGAGCAAGAACCTCTCGTCACACAAGTGGTTCTCAATGAGCCACGGCTGCATTGCGGGCAGGGCGCATACAATGCGCTGCCGGACCTACTGCGGCTGGAGCGCGGGATGGACACGCAGCCGATGGCGTTCCAGCCCGTCATGACACCATCGGGATAGGACATATAGGTCAAAGTCTGATGTGCTCGGGGGCCTTCTGTGCGCAGGGCGCGTACAACCCGCTGCCGGACCTGCTGCGGCATGGACATGCAGCCCATGGCGTCCAGCCAGTCATGACACCATCTTAATTAGACAGATCCGGTCAAGGTCTGATGTGCCTGAGGAGTTTCTGTGCGCAGGGCGCATACAACCTGCTGCTGGATCTGCTGCGGCTGGAGCGCGGCATGGACACGCAGGTGATGGCGTTCCAGCCCGTCATTACACCATCAGGATAGGACAGATTCGGTCAAAGTCTGATGTGCTCGTGGGCCTTCTGTGCGCAGGGCGCGTACAACCCGCTGCCGGACCTGCTGCGGCTGGAGCGCAACATGAGAATGCTTATGGCATTCCAGCCGGTCATGACACGATTGAGACAGGACACATTTATTCACAGTCTGATGTGCTTGGGGACTGTCTGTGCGCAGGGCGCGTACAACCCGCTGCCGGATCTGCTGCGGCTGGAGCGCGGCATGGACACGCCCCTCGGCAGTGCCTGCGACCACATCTCCATCATGCTGCGCCGCGACAGCGACTTCGGCCCCGTGGCCGCCGCCGTCAAGTGAGCATTCCTTATCATGCTCTGGTGCTCCACCTTATGCAAGCGCATCACGACGAGGAGAATATTAGTGTATGGGCACCCCTATCGGTAATGCCTGTGGCCCAGTCTCTATTATGCTGGGCTGCAAACAGTAACCTCGGCCTTGCGGCAGCTGCCTTTAAGGGAGCACCCCTTGTGCTGCGTCGTCTCGGATGTGATGTAGTATATGCGGGGGGGCGCGCAAGAGGTGCAGCATGTCTTGCAGCCACGTCTGCGCTCCCTGCATGCCCTGCTTGATTTCAAGACATTGCATCTGACACTAGTCTCTGGCTGACTACTGCAGCTGAGTTGCGCCGCCAGGCCGCAACTTCACCTTTTGACAGCAATGGCCTTCAGGCAGGATATTGTGTGAGACCGCACACCAAGGGGAACGTCTGTTTCCAATGCTTGGGGTATACCTTGCAGGGAGTTGGCAGCAGATGAGCTGCTGCAGAATGATTACTGGCCACTCTACACTCTGATGCGCCGCGCGGCAGCAGCGCCTCTTCTGGCGTTCCCAGAGAATGAGGAGGAGGCTGCCCTGGAGGTGCACATGCCTCCTGTGTCGTTACTATATACCTTGGTTGTCCACACTCAAAAGTGCCGGACATGCCCTGAGCAAGACAGCATGATGATGTGCTGTCTCTTTATGAGGGATATTTCCTGACCACTGCCTTGGTGGTGACTACCGTCTGCATTTCAGGCACTGGTCAAGAAGGCTGGGAGGGATGAGCAGAACATTAGTAGCTCGTGTATCTGCGGATCTAGTGAACCGTGTCTTTGCCATCCATTTGCCCAGAAGCAGCAGCAGAGGATGCCATGCAGACTAGGACAGTGTCGTATTGAGCTTGAGACATGTGCAATGCTGGCGCAGGGGCTGAACGAGGTGACGGTCGAAGAGGCGCGCAAGACCGCCAAGAATTTTGTGACAGCGCTCGACACGCCGCAGTACAAGGCGCTGCACGGGCTGCTGAGCAACCGCCGCAGCATTGACATTGTGGAGGCCGCTTGCGCCATGGCCATCATTGTGCAGCCCTTCCAGAAAGCCTGAAATACATTAAGGCGCTCCGAGAGTTCTAAAGACATTTGAGAATCTTAGAGATGATACCGAGGAAAAGGCTCAAAAGGGCCAGGCTCTTTTGCGGGGCTGTTGGGAAGACACATTTCAGCAGAGTCAGAAGGAGTTTGCAATGACATTCAAAAGGCAGAGAGCATGGATAAGGCTGCCAGTCTGCAGGTTCCTCTGGCAGCCTCTCGGATCCAAATATCTGCAACCTTAACATGAGGCCGCCAGCTTGGCTGGGTGTGTTCGCACTTTGCCTGCGCTCCTGATCGTGGTCAAATGACAGGGCTCAAAAGCTATGATATCTGAAGCCGACAAGGCTGCTCAGCTCTCATACGCTGCAGCTACGGTGATCCCACAAGGTTGCAGGGAGCAGACTGGTGGCACAATCAGAACCACAATCCGAGTTGTGGTCCTCGACCCCGATCAGCCCCTTACTTAGACAGAGATGTGTGAAGAGAATCATGAAATCTCAGCTTTGAATGTGACGCTGACGCTGACAGCATGGAAGAAGATTACACTTTGAGTGATGGAGAGGGAGACCTGGATGATTCTGTGATTTTGAGATACAACCTGAGTGACCCCACAATCTGTGTGATGATGTGCTACCCTGGAATTGAGCTTTGAGTTGAGGCTGCTACTGCTGGAACAATATTTGGGAGTTGAGCAAGAATGTAATCTTTCTGCTGCACCTGCAAACAGGTCCATCAGTCTGGCCTCTCGATTTCTGTCAACAATGATCAGTATGCTTCAGGTTGCCACTTGTAGAGGACGAGAGCTTTAAGCATCTGTGTCCAAACCAGCATGCAGCCTGCTTGTTGCATGGTCAAAAGCTTGTCGCTCCATGGCTTCCTGGTCTAACATGCATATAACTGCTTTGGTTAGTGTATGTGCATGATGGCACTTCATCCTGACTTTACACTCAAGCCAAGTCCAGCCCTGCTCTACAGGCGCAGAATGTTGCAATGTGTTGCCAGGTGCGTCCTCCCCTTGACTTGCCTCTGACTCTTAAAAGAACACGGCATGCACGAATGTCTCAATCTGATCATCATATGATGCATCACCTATACCCATTCTGGATCAGGAGGGTCCTCCCACCAAGATTGCTGAAAATACACTCTGCCTTCATGCTCCCAGCGAAGATACTTGGAAGAGCCCAGTTTCACATACTGAAGGCTGTGAATGGGAAGGATCTCTTCCCATGGGCGCTTGACATCCCAGGACCTGCAGTTGGTGTCAAACACAAAGACCTCCAGCTTAGGGAGATCCTTCAGCCCTCCTGGGAGCTCACAGCGCCAATCAAGAGGATACAGGTCAGTCTTCTGCAAGCTTCTCGGAAAGCTGCTCGGCATGCGCGCTGCAGGAAAGTTGCGATAGATCAAACACTCTAGACATCCCATCTGGCCAATGTCCTCAATGACGTGCCTGCCTGACTCGATGCATTTCAACACAGTGAGGCCTATGAGCCTTCTGAACTGGTCCTCAGATGAAGATACAGCAAACTGAATTCCTCTGCAGGAATTGAGCACCAGGCCACCCAGGGCACCATCCTCCAGCTTCACGTGCATGAATTTGAATCCTTGGAACCATGCGTCATACAGCTTGGGGCATGACAGAACAAGCTCCCCATTCTGGAGGTCAAACAGATACACAGCAAGCAGCTGTGGCAGGTGCCAGGCAACCCTCTCGCCAGACAGATTCCCGCGCTGATGACTTGAGTGTTCTTGTGTCCAACCAATCCTCAGGTCTTGCATGGCTTTGAGCATGCCAATTGCCTCCAGCTGTGCTTTGGTGTTTCCAGGAGGCATTGCCAAGGTCAACTTTGTCAGATGCATGCTCAGATCTGCCCCAAAGGGGGAAAGCCCAGGGGCAGCACCTGAGGAGGGTGTGTAACCCAAGGACACTGCCAGGAACTTTTCACCTGCAAGTCACATTGCCTCAGCAACGCTGGAGTCTGGGAAGCTTGAGCTGTGATGCCATCCTGGGCGGGATGCCCTCATTTGATGCATGGAAGAAAGCCACTTGAGGAGGGGTTAATGTCATGTAGCTCTGTCTTTGGGTAAGAGAATGTCCTGTGCTGCAATATGATCATCATTCGTTGGCTTACCTTGACCGGGAGCAACGTAGAGCTTGAGCTCAGCCGACGGGGCACAGGCTGCCAGCAGGGAAGGCAGCAGAGGTGGCACAGCGCAGCTGGCAGACCCCTCGCCGGCGTCTTCGCTCCTCTCCAGCATGGTTGCGTCACAGAAGTCGCAGATAATGTGACTGTACCGCCTCATTCTCTTCTGAAGCCACCTGCAGGGCATCCGGTACGACTCTACATGCTGTCTGCATTTGCGCAGAGGAGATGAAATGACGGACACCGCAGCTGTACTCATGCTCTTTGACCTCCACGGTCTTAGGTCCGAGTAGGCCCGATGAGAGGTTCAACCTGGGCGAAGCTGGAGTCGGAGGAACTTCATCCTCATTCCCTGATGTGCATAAGTTGAGCCGCATCCTTAGAGGGCCACAGTGTCTCAATGTGGCATCATTAAATCTCTTGCTGGCGAGCTCCATCATGCATAGGTCCCGATCGTTGAGCCAAGAACTGATGTTGCTAAGGATGTCATCAGGTAGAAAGAGGATATTTGCCTCGCTAGGCATCTGTACAGCGGTCATCTTGCGCAAGCCAGCAGAAATGGGTTATCACGATCCTTCAATTGCAATCGACGATTGCGTGACGGTGTCTGGAATGGTCCGTTCACGTTGGTGGGCCTACCCAGTTGGCGGGCACTCTGGGCACGATGCCGCCCGCTCTGCCCAGCACCTAACTTTCAGGTTGTCCAGCATAACGGCGCCTGTGCAGGATGCCCATGGTTTCGGCAACCGCTGGTAGCATTGCCCTCGAGCGTGATGTATCACTACCGACCACCAGGTCAGAGGCACGGAAAGCTATGATCGGAATGCCCTGCACGCTTCAGGCAGTTGCCGGTTGTGCCGATGGCACCACAGAAGTTGCATGCTGCTAGCTGCCGCGCTATCACGTGTATGCATGGTGCTTTCGTGATAGCAAATCGACTCCTGATAGAAGGCGATCTTTGCACAGAAGATATCATATACAAAGATGCAGCACAATTGACGACTCTTTCGGATTGACATCAACATCCTTGTAGGTCTGGATGCTGCACTGTGGCTAATGCACATTCTCCCTCTCCTTCTGTGTGCGCATCGGCAAGGCCATCCTCTGCGATTCACAAGAACTCAGTCATTGCATCTTCAGGCGAGGGCAAATGTTGGCCTTTCATGCATGAGCATCACCTCGAAGCAAGCTAGCAGTCCATGCGGCTTGATAAGTGCTGCCCTGAGAGGCGGTGCGCTGCGTTTGACTGGACCTTTCACGGTATATATACCTGTGAATTTCCATCGTGGACACGGGAACTCAATACCTGGTTTCGGCTTGCCTTGTAGAATGGCGGCCGACTGGACCTCCCGGGTTGGGGATATGCGGGGAGGTTCAGCCCGCGAAGCCTGGATAGCGAGAAAGTGGAGCTCATAAGAGGGAACAATAATGCGAGGAAAACGTAATAACGCGAGGTTGGCGACGACTCTCCCTGGATTGCCTCTCTACTGGCCTGCCTTCGACGTGAATAAGATGTCTTTTTTGGTCTTTGTGCTCTGCTGTCGGGTCTGTACATACCATTTCAGCTGTCATGCGGCGCTCGGTTTACACTCTAGCTGTACAGCTCCCGCTGTACAGTTCATTTCTGTCAGTGGTGTCGGCAAATTGTGCACGAGAGTCAACAGTGCTGCTGCTCCTGCTGTAGAGTCAATTGCTCCCTTTCAGCAAGGATTCAACACCTGTCAAGGCCTCTTACCTCAGCCAATTCCCTCTGTTGCAATGCTCAGGACCCTGATGTTGTACAATGTAAGGGCAATAAATTATGGGAATTCATAGCTGTCCATTTGCGCTCTGGTGTCCTGTGCCTTCTCCTATGCTCGGAATGTCTCTGTTATCTTCTTGAGCTTCTTCTCCGACTTGCTCCACTGCCTGTCAGTGGCTGCTGCAATAAAGAGATATGCATTCTCCCCCTGCGTGACATTTAGCTGTGAACGCTTTGCCAACAATCCTGCTTCCCTGCTGATGTGACTAGACAGACTGGAATGTGCATCCATGAGATAGCTGAAGGTTCAACCATCTTCCGGTGCGTGACCCAACAGACTGCAATACAGGGTGTGCGCGCCATGGTGCATGAGTATACTTGTCTTTGGGCTGAACAAAACTTCTGCTGAGGGATAGGCCAATGAGGCTCATGTTAGGATCTGGATTCCTTGGGCAATTACGCGACGCCTGAGCAGGATGTGAGTCACCACCTTTGCTGTCACCGCTGTGACGGCATGAGGTGGGTTGGTTCCTGCTGGGGCGTAGGTCTCAAAGATATAATACTGCAGAGGCACATCAGAGTGCTCAGGTGCCACTCTTGCTGCAAGTCCTGTTGAGTCTGGACAACCCCCACAAGCAGCCAATACAGGCCAGGCAGGGACCACAGGCTGCTGTACGGCCCTGGGCCACACACAGATTATGCAGTGCAGGGGGTACCACTGGTGTGTAAGATGGATAGCGCACCGTCCGGCCGTCCACTTCCCGAGTCTTCTTGTCCACTACATCCTCCTCGTCCAGACCTGTCCCTGCGCTTGCACGGCGCAGCGTGGTCATGGCTGAATAGGGGCTCCCCAACAGAAGCCTGTAGGCCCCAGGCAATGGTAGAAGGCCAGCACGAGGGTTTCATTTGTGTCACCAAAAGGCAGAGCATGCTGGTGTAGTCTCTGAGGACGGTGCGGCAAAAGCATGCATGAAAACCCCACAGCATGGTCAGGAGCTGTGCTTGCAGGCCCATGATGGTACAACTGCTTGAGAGGTGGTCCTGGGTGTGGTGCGCACAGTTGAGCGCACCTGTGATGAAGGGACCAATGGAGGAGAGGATGCTCTCGGGCGAGCCCACTTTGTCGATGGGGGTGGGCCTGTTGACTCCCAGTCTCCTCAGGGGCGCCACCATCAGCTGCACAAGAAACACCGCCATCAGTCCTATGAACTAAGCCAGCAGGCGAGGAACGTGCCATAATCACTTCTGTATTGTTACCATCACACCTTCAGTGTGCAGGGAGGCACCTGAGGCCGTGAGGCCAGGCCCATCAGGCGGCAACCGGCACTGTTCCAAGTGACTGTGCGGCTTGGCTACCAGAGTTGTCATTGCTTATACTCCCTTTTTAAGGTTTCTCTGCTTGCAGATTCAGTTGTGGATCTCACCGTGAGCTTGCCCTCGCCAGCGTCCTCATAGACCACTTCCGTCCACGGCTCATCACAGCGAGGCTGCATGCGCATCAGAAAGCGTGACAGCATGATCATGCCAACCAGCTTTCCTCACACTCGATGCATGCAATAAAGGATGCAGGGAACTGCGCATCTGCCACATTCTGCCTGTGTACCACCACCATGTTGCTCTTTTCAGACATGAGATCATACGATCAGATCGCAGTGCGTATTGACTTTGTGACAGCAGAGACCACTTCTGCAGCGACTTCTGCGCAGCCTCAGATGGAATGAAGCCTGAGGTCTTGCATCAGAGGAAACACCAGACGCATCGGCCCACAGCGCCAGGCAGTGATTTCTTGTCACTGATGGGCTGTACCTGGCAGAAGTTGCCTGACTGAATGTTGGCCACCTTGCCCTGCTTCCATGTGGGTGGCAGCGAAAAGTGGTAGGGATCCTTGCTCACATCTATCGTTCCAGCCCTGATTGCCTGCACGATGCATACACTGTACTTGTTGTGGCAAGATGGCAGAAGGTACGGCATGAGGAAGGGGCAATCCCCATCTAACATCAAGATGGAAGTCTCCAAGGGATTGTACAGAATGGCGTGGGTGAAAGTGGGCCGAGACTGCATCGAGCCATACCGGGGTCATGTCCTTCGTTGCAGTAAATGTCACGAAATCATCCACTCCTGCCTTTGGGAGGTATGACCCGACATCAGCGGCTTGCCCCTTGCTGGCTGGCAGCGCAGAAGCCTGTTCGGGCAGCAACGGAGCTGCAGCGACGCCAAGCAGCGCTGCAGCTAGGCCCTGTCAAACATCACAGAAGGAGGCATCACGATCCTTTCCGATAAAATGAAGACTTCAGGGCGACTAACAATGGTTTGCATATGTGATTGGGCAGCTGTCAGGCGTGTCTGACTCCTTCAATGCCTGGCATGTATGCTGTCGAGCTAGTACACCTGCATGGTACCCCTCCTGCTTGTAACCAGTTGCTCGTTGCCTGCTTCCGCTCTACATCTGGTAGCGACCACAGATCTCCTTGGTTCTGCTTTAGAGCCCTGGCACTGGAAGGGGCGTTGTGTCACGGTGCATCGTAGAAGAGCAGATGCCGGAGACATGCCTTCAAAGCTTTGGTCACCTATGCACGCTCTCAATCGCTACAGACCACTCTTCTCTGTCTTACTTACAGAAAATATTGAAACGATGCTTTGTGGGAGGCCCGGCACTCTCTGGAGTAATCAGAGAAGCACATCTTGCCAGGGGGAAGCTGCCCAGCATCTTGGGCAGATGGAATCTGCCAAGGGATCGTGGGAAGCTCTGAACCGCAAGACCAGATTTGGCAGCTTAGACTTCTAGGAACGGGGTAGCAACGCCACTGCAGGAGTGGAACGGAGGCTCATCTCCCAATGACAGTGGCCCAATTGCAATTGCAATCCTCACCAAAATTACACGGTGCAACAGGCCAGGTCCCATGCCTCAGGCTCTTGCCAACCTTTTCCGGCATTGCACCCTTGCACCTCCAGCAGCCCACACTATGGCATGTCGTGGTGCATGCAGGCCACTACCAGTGCCCAGCCTCAAGGAACCACTTCTGCGCCTTCCAAGGGCCGAGCTTCAGGCTTGCTAGCAGCGCTGCCTTTTATTCCTGTATTGCCGCAGCCGTCCGGCCATGCATACTGCCATGCGCAGACCCGTGACTTCCTGGCATGACTTATCTCACCCTTGCCGTGTGCATGCACATGGTACCAGCTACCCCTCATCACACAGGCACGGCTATTTATGCACTGCGCACTCACGGTGGACACCAATGTCTGTGCACTCTGTGCTGCAACTTTTAGGCTGCGCGGTGCAGCAACGTGTCTGATTTTATACAGTTCACATCTTGCCAACTCCCTATGTCTGTGGCTTGCAAGCCTTCCCTGGCCACGGGCCCACTTAGTAGCCCAGATTGGTGGACATCTCTATCTCTGCCTTCCTGCTTGAGAATGCGCTCCCCCTTACTAGACCAACTGTGCTGGGAGTCTTGAAGGCAAGGCAGCTATCCTTGCAATGTGCCTCCGCATATTCTGACCGCTGTGCCAAAACTTGTGAGACACACAGGTATTATCATGGCTCCTGTCACGCCTGCGGGTTTTGTTCTATGGGCTGAGCTGATCCAAACGAGGATTCCCCCGGCAGGCTGGCAGCTGCAGCTGCCCCTGCTTACTGCACGACCTCCGCTGCTGGCTGATCAGGCAAGGTAGCGGTAGAGGCGCCGGTCGGTGGCGTCGCGCTCCAGGAACTCGCGCTCGATGAGGGACTCGATGCGCTTCTTGATGACGGTGGGGTTGGGCAGGAAGCGCGCACTGAGCTGGCGCGTGACCTCTGCCACGATGCTGTTGTGGTCCAGCACGCGCCGCGCCTTCATGATGCGCACCACCGCCGCCTCTATCTGCGGCTTACGGTCTTCCTCCACCTGCACCAGCACTTGGGCCTTTGGTTTTGGGGGACCCAAATAAGGCAGGCCGTGACTCTGGCCTCGGATGCTGCACCATCGTGATGTGCAACGCACCGCTGCCGCCTCTACCTGCGGCTTCCGGTATGCATCCTCCCCCACCAACGCTTGTGGGTTCAAGTTCTGGGAGGCCCTATGTTTACAGTCTGTGAGCCTCTGACGGAGCAAACTACAACCAGTATCAGCTAACCTGACTCGTCCTCTCCATGCATCGGGGTAGGGTACATAGCTCATTGACGAGGAAGATGTGTGAAATTCCAAGTCATGATCATGACTGTGATGAGCACTTGCTACAGCCGTGACCACCCCTCCATGTGTTCAGCACAGTGAAGAACATGGAGGTCAGGGTTGGCACCTTTTGGCGGGTCTCCTGCTTCTCGGGCTCTGTCTCCTTCTGCGCGCTGACTGTGCCGATCTTGACCTTGTAGAACTTGGAGTGGAAGCTGCTGTTGTACACGAAGTGGTCTGTCTCGTTGATGTCCTTGCTCATCGGCTCCTTCTTCAGCACATTCCTCCCCTGCAGCAGCAGTGGGCGCCCGTTTAGCGCAAGCCCATAGCATTGGAATTTGACTCCCCAGACTTGACAGGCCTACTTCTCCCTGTGTAGTCAGACCTCAGCACGTGCTGAATAAGTCAACTGAGGTTCCTGCAGTATTGAATGGGAGTCGGAGCTTCTAGAGCCCTCACCCCTGATCTGATATATACGTAGTGTATAAGATGTACTAGGAAGCAGCAGATACTGGCTGCAAACGAAGGCGCTGTACAAATA
This sequence comes from Coccomyxa viridis, assembly GCA_963930925.1. Lineage (NCBI taxonomy): Eukaryota > Viridiplantae > Chlorophyta > Trebouxiophyceae > Coccomyxaceae > Coccomyxa > Coccomyxa viridis. Next base: position 2,424,821 of record CAWVOJ010000004.1, on the reverse strand, counting down.
AGTGCTCAGGTCTGACCAGCATGCTGCAGATGGATAGGAGATGGGATGGCCAGATGTGGATCACACCTTGACGCATGCCAGGGATTGTAGGGAGCGCTTGAGGTCCCCAGGGGGTATGGAGCTTGCGTGCAGGATCTCTGAGTAGCTTAGCCGGTCAGCCTCATTGAACAGCAGCAGGATGACCATCTGGTACGTGCTGACGTTCAGCTCGTGCCGTTTCTCGCCAAAGGTGGCCTTCATGTCTGCATGCCAGCACACACACACTCAACCACTGCACTGCACTGCACTGCGCTGCTGACTCCCCTCACAGCATCAGGGGGAGGACGCTGCCAGGAAGGATGCTCTGGTCAGGCACCTTGCTGGCATGATTGCTGCTGGCGCGCTTCATGCGGCCTGGTGACGGTTTGGGTCAGGGCTGAATCATGACAGGTGAGCATGACAAGAGCGGGGTGCAGGAGAGTCTGCCCCAGCAGACAATTGCAGCTATAAAGATGGGGGTGCTAAGCGTGCACAGCAGGCGCACCTGCATTGCCCATGTTGGTCTGCCAGGACAGCTTGCGCCCCGAGTGAGAGGCCAGGTAGAAGGCCTTAAAGTCCTCGCAGCCGCGCTCCAGCTCCCTAGGCAGGTTGCACTTGGCTGTGCTCTGTGTGGGCCAGGACCCTGTTGTGAGCACCTGCATCATGCACACAGCTACGGATCAGCCCACTGTGGTCTGATTCTAGCAATGAGCTCTGTCTAGACCTTTCCATCATTTGAAGCAAGCTGCTGCTTTATTGATATCATAGCACCAGCGAAGAAGGTCAGGCACATGAAGTGAGAGAGCAAACAGACTGTGTGTGCGTCCGATATGTACATCCTGACATCCAAGCAATGTTGAATGACATCTGCGACGCCACAATGGACCCTCGCGTTGCTGTTGTTAGCGTAGTTTCTGTACATCTGCTACTTGTTGGCAGAAAGAGAAGATATGATGCACACCTGAACAGCCAGCTCAACATCATCCTCGCCGTTGGAGGTCGTTGCTTGGCGGCGGGCCTTGTACTCCTGCATGGTGTCGCGGCTGGTCTTGATGTCCGTGAACATGCTCTCCAGCTTGCTGGTGAACTGGTACCCGCACTCCGTCTTGAGCTTCACCAGCACGCTGCGCTCCGCCTCGTCAGACACCTGCGCATGTGAGTGACGCCGTCAGCACATCCTCGCACTGTAGGACATGCCACTGACCTTGACAGAGAGGCCCAGAGCAGAGGCAGGATGCAGGCCTACCTAGCCAAATCCTGACTCATGGTTACATGTTTTCAGCACGGGATTTAGATGCTGCAGCAATAAGCCTGTTTCCATGCAGCTTTGTATGCGCACGATGGAGGTGCATCAGATGTCAAGCAAATGTCTCAGGACGCATGGCTACACTGCAGGGCAAGAGCAGCAACGCAGATACTTGGCGTGGTGTGCGACTCTTCTCATTGAGCATTTGAGGACAGGGGCTCACTGCTCTGCCAGAGAGGAGGCGCTTGGCCAGGTGCTGCTTGTAGTACTTCTCAAAGACGTCCTTCTCTTGCAGGTACCGGAACAGCATCATGACTCTGTCCAGCATGGCGTCCACCTCATCCTCATTGCTGCCCTTGAGCGCCTACATTGGCAGAAGCAGATGTTCATGGTGCAGTTGCCACAATAGACTCTGAATGCCCTCGATCGAATGGCCACCCTTGCGGGTAGCATAGTGGTGTGTCCAGGTGCAGGGAAGAATCCCTGCTACTACGTGGATCCTGCTTGGCTGGACAATTATGTTTGTCCTGTCGTAGCCATGTGGTAAGAGCAAATTGTACCATGGAGTAACAGCACTCTGACAACAAAGGCTGCATCACCTTTCTGAGCTGGTCGTCCATGAACAGGGAGATGTACTCCGGGGCTCTGGCTGACAGGTTGATGAAGTGCTCAAATGAGGTGTTGAGCACATTCTGGAAGCTCTTGTCATTGTTGAAGGCAGCATTGATGATCCTGCAGTGTGCATAAGCAGTCAAGTCTCTGCTCATGGAGGTGCCATGCACACAAAGTCATCCCTGTCTAAACTGTGGATTGGAAGATGGCTGCTGCTGACGCAAGAGACAGGACCCAGGGATTTCATACGCAAGCCTGCCAGACATATAGATTCAACTTGGCATGCCTGTGGCTACATGCCAAACGGGCGTGCTAGCTCACCTCGGTGTGATCAACAGAATTGGCAGATCACTAGGGACCACGTCATAGAATGCATTGCTGGCTGCCTGGTCCCTAGTCAACTGTCGCCACTGCTGAGTACATCAAGGTATAAGGGCGCCAAACCTTCCGGAAGTACATCCTTTCAGGAGTCCTAAGGCCTCACCTGTCATACTTGTCCTTCTCGCTCAGCAGGCGATGCACAAATTCCACGGGGTCCTTCGTCCTCTCGGGGTCCATGATGAGCGCTTTCCCGCTGCTTTTTAAGTGCTCGCTGAGCATGCCGCGCAGCAGGTCGAGACCGCCCTCCACGCGCTTGAACAGCATGTACATGCGTTGCAAGTCCTTGTACTTGTCCCCTTCCAAGAGAGGCACCACCCCGGAGTTCTCCATCTCTGCTAGGGCTCGCATCTGCAGACCAAAGCTCAATTTAGGCAATGTGGATCACACATCTTTGGAGCACGCCTCCATAAAGAGCACTGCTGGCAGCTGAGACATAGCAAGGCTCAAGCACTAGTCACTCCAATTTTGAGGTGCATCGCCCATTGGATGTCGTTGACCCCAACTTTGAGGAAGTCTCACTGGGCCAACGACAACATCTGGCAATGCTCACTTAAAGCCCGAGCAACTTCAGATGGCCTCAGCAGACTCAACAACCGATCACAGCGCGGTCATGAGGGCATCCCAAGCTGTATGTCAGGAACAGAAAGCAGGCGCTAGAGTTTCACTGGCCACACTTATCCCAAGAAGCATCTCTTCATCCTACAGCAGGCTTCTGGGACTCCTCCACCTCAGGAGGCGAATGGCAGCTTCTAGGAGGAAATACAGCTCAGAACAGAGTAACAAAGTGAGGGGCAGGTCACCTGCTTCATTATGAGCTCATTCTCTACCACCCGAGTGATCTTGGGCTCGGAGGAAGGGTCCAGGTAGTTGTCCACCCGCTCCTTTTCCTCGTGTAACCGCCGCTCCGCCTTCTCCATGTACTGCGGGCAGGAGCAGCTCCCCAGATACTCCTGAGCCTCGATCTGCACATACAATCAGATGGCTTCAATACTTGGGCTGTAAGGACAGTCAAGGTGGGTGAACAGCAAGCATTCTGCGGTATTACAAACAAGTGATGAGGGCAGTTGCATGGCATGCTTTTGCGAAATATAGAGCAGGCACAGCAGGTGCTGGCAGCATGCCGAGCTGTGAGCCTGACGGTGCATCCTGCCCTTATTCCGCACCATTGAGGGACACCTTATGAGCAGTGTCAAGGAGGAACAGAGACTCACCTGGTAGAACTCTGCAGCCTTGGCTAAGAAGTGCTGCTCAAAGTCCTCTGAGTACACATTTGCTCCCAGGTCCATCAGCATCTGCATGGCCCACCCTCACTCAGCATGCAGCCACCATAGAAGGGTTACAGGGTCACCTACTCGAGAAGAGTCAAATCTGGCCATCTGGCGGCCGGGAGCACTGCACTCCCCTGTATCTAATCTCTACTTACAGCAAGTGTGCGCTCCCTGGCTGAATGGCACAGCAAGGAGTGTGATATTGCATGCTGACCTGTCTCACGACAGACGCTGGCCTATACCTTCCACTGCTTGAGCGCGTGACAGCAGCACATGGTGGCAATGAGAGGCACTGATCTGCCGGCCCTAAAAGATTGGCTCAGCTGTAAGAAAATGGTGGCAGAGAGAGGCGTGGCTCTGCTGGCCCTAAGGAACAGGGGCAGCTGTGTGAAACTTGAGGCTTTACCATGGTGATGGAGCGCAGCAGGGCTCTATCTACGATGTCGCCGGTGCGCTCCTTCTGGATGAGCTCCAGCAGCATGGTGAGCATGCGGTCGCGGATGCCCTTCTGGCGCACCACGTGGTCCCGCCACAGATCCAGGCTCAGCTGCGACACCGGCGCCTTGTTCTGGTGCTTCACGTATATTCTGTCCATGTACTGCGGGCACAGCAAACAGCTTCAGCAACCTCCCACAATCAGAAGCTGTTGCCACATCTGGCAGGTGTTCACATGATCAAGGCAAAGCCTGTCCATGTACCACAGGCACAGGAAACAGCTTCAGCCCTCCAAATCCCTAAGGTGCTGCCGCATCTGGCAGGTGAGCACCTCCAGCACAGATTTTCCAGCGTGCCTCCTTCCTGTGCTTACTCCATTCAATGCAGGCACTCAACAGCCTTGGCATCTCAGAGACCCTATAGATGCTGCAGGATGCAAGTTGGCAGCGTAGCACCCTGACAGGGCAGCAGCTCCCTAAACAGGACCCTGCCTCTTGCAAGACCGGACCCTCAATCTGGGGCAGGTGGCGTTGTTGCCCTTACAAGGATACCACACAAGCTCCAACCGCAATGGGTCACTTGACGGCTGTCAGAGCTGTCAGTGGGCAACCACATAAGCTGAGGGTGATAGGAGGCGTCTTCCCTGTCTCCTTCCCAGAACTTGAGGACAGATGTCAGCAGTACCCAGAAGAAAAGAGTTCCTTTGAGCACATGAGATGCAACGACGACTCACCATCAGGATGTCTCTGATCATCTGCATGCTCTTGTTGTGGTGGTCCCATCTCAGCTTGAGCTCTCTGAGGAAGCTCTCCCCCTGCGCGGCCTCAATCTTGGCTGCCACCACTCTCAAGTGCTCTGTCTGGGTCTGCACCAGGCCGTTGTACAGCCTGTCCCCGAACTTATTGATGACCATGTTGTAAGCATTCCTGCAGAATCAGCGCGCCTCAGACACATTCTGCGGCACAGGGTGCATGACACCACCTATGCATCATGTCAATGAGGCATACTCCGGCTCGTGCTGGTATGGTGTGGGGCTGATGGTTGCTGCGAATCAACTGAATGCGCTTAAGCATGGCATGTTAGGCACTTCAGTATGATACAGGGTGCGAGCACGGGTGTCAGCAATCGGCGCAAGAGGTATGTGGAGCTTGCCTATAGAGCTCCTCAAAGCTCAAGCCACTCGCATTGTGGTTGTTTATCTCGTGAATGGCGTCCTCAAGCACCTTCCATGTCTTGTCTGCAAAAGCATGGGGTCCCTGCCTCAGCTCGTATAAAGCATGGCCTCGCGCTGAACTGTTTCAGAGCCATTGATTGCGGTGCAAGCAGTTGAGTCGGCTGTAATTACCTCCATACGTGGGGTCCATCTTGAGCGGATGCTTGAAGGGCTCGATCTTGAACTGCACACACATGCGGGGCTCAAAGGTGTGGGCTGATGGCTGCGAGCAGTTCTCGCCCTGACTCACGGGCCCAAACAAATAGCCAATTCTTGCGACTTGTTGACCAGAGCTCATCCATCACAGCCAGCTCACTCAGCTACTGCTGTGCTGTACATAGCAAAGCCCCACTTGCCATAGTATGCTATGTTCCCTTATCACATATGCAGTGCAGCTACGAAGGTGACCTACTTTGTTCTTCTTCCCAGACGCCATGACGATTTGTTCCCTCGACCTCAGAAGCACTTCGTGCGGTTTATGGTGTTAGCGGCCTCTGCTAGACTGGCCTCCTTCCACAATGGTCCACATCTTGGCCCTGCCGTGCGGCCTTCCCGAGCAGACTATTCACATTCTTGACACTTCAAGGCGTCATACATCCCTCTCTTTGGCGCAGAAGACTGTAGTAAGATCTTTGCTTAGGCAGCAGAATGGTTTCAACTGGGCTGCCTCATTATGCGATGTCTATACTGCTCTGAGCTGCGTCTGCTGGTTAAATCTGAGGTGCAGCTTTGAGGCTCGAAATAAGCGCATCATCAGCCAGAATCAGACCCAGTACACCGTACACAGAAGCTGGGGCCTGCATGCAGAAGCTAAGCTACACTGCGGTTTGGCTTTCACAGGAGGAGCCGCAAGGTTGTCCTCCTTCCTTTTTTGCTTACACTGTGTGGAAGACGGTTTACTGTGTCATAGCATACATGCTTTGTCAGTCTGCTTTTGAGATGCCCTTGACACATCGAGCGGGCAAGCCTCCTACACCAGCCAGGAGGGGATACGCGTCTCTATTGTGCACAGCAGCTGTGATCAGGACGGTCCAAAGAGCATTGCATACCCAGTCGGCATGCCTATGTGACTTCATGTGAGTGACTTGCTTCAGAGTCTCAAGAGCCAGCTCCCGACGGCCACTGCAATAAGCGGAAGCTGACAAATTGCTATAAAGGCTCTAAGGTGCTCTGGCTTTCACATCCCTCAGAGTTTGTAAGATCGTCACTACTGTACACTCATGGGGCTGCCGCTGATGAAGCTGCTGATGCTGCTGCACAGAGGTCCCAGTAATGCACAAGCCCCCGTCCCTCAAACCATTTCCGGGCATTCTCCTCGCTAGCTGCATCTTGCAAAGTAAATTTGTCGAAGGCCTTGGCCTTCACATTCCCTTGCCAGACCAGCACAGCACCCTCCGAGCTCCCTTGCCCTGCGACGCACCCTTACTAATCTCAACATCATCTCCTGCCACCCACACTCAGCCATGCAAGCCCATGGAACTGATCCTCTACACTATGACATGGGCTCTACTCCTGTGCTGGCAAGTCTGTGAGGTGGCTGCGAGAGGGACAGAACTGTCTGCGGTCCTTCCTCATGACATTCTGGGCCTTGGGACTAATGCTGTAGCATCCTCTACTAGAAGTACTGGGATACACGACAGATGCAGATGCCAGCACGGCGGTCAGCAGCGGATAGGATATGATGAGTGCAGCAGGAGGCTCACCTTCCCCTTGGCCGGCAGCTGGCTCATCATCTGCATCCTCGCCTTCAGCCCTGGCTTTTTCCTCCTCCACAGTGATGTGCCACTTCATGCGCTGCAGCATGAGCTTCTTGTAGAACTTGAGGGCCTTGGGCCCGCCCTCCACCACCACCACTGCAAAGCTGTCCTTGGCCGCCACGGCACACCCTGTGAGGTGCAACTCCTGCGCAGCAGGCACAGCGCCCTCAGCCAGGACTTGCAGCTGATACCATGACATGCACCTGCCCAGATTCGAAGGACTATGCCAGGACGAAGCTGCTCTAAAGCTGCCTCATAAGAAGCCTGAGGAGGCTGTCCTCGTGCTGAGGCATGTCACAGGCAGCTTTCAAGCTGCCTCGTAGTGGGATAGTCCTTCTAGTCTGGGCGAGCCATGCGGCATATCATACAGAAGGCTAGCAGAGACAACTTCAGTGATCTCTGAAGAAACTTGGCACAAAAGCAGAGGGCAACCGTCACAAGCGCGAAGCGCCAGTGCATATCCTATCTAGTGTCTGGCTAGGGTTTGGTGACCTCATTCGTGATTGTGAGAAGAGCACAGCTGAGGCTCACATCTGCATTGACTCGGACTTTGAACCTATGCCGAGGGTCAGCGAGGCTCCGCACGTAGTACACGGTCACGGTGGGCGCGTCTGTCTCGTCTGCTTGGCCCATCAGCTTCTGGTGCTTCTTCTCCTTCTTCTCAGCAGGCGTCAGCTTCCGGGCCAAATTCCTGTCCTCATGTGCCTGCGCAAGCACAATAGTAGTGAGATTCAAAGTCCCACCACCTCACCCGTTTGGGTGCACGCCTGTAATATCTGGGGCATTTAAGTATACAGCAAAGCTCATAGCAGCAACCAAAAGCAAGAGACATGGCGAATTCCTGTGGCGGTCGTAAGGGGTTCCACACAGCCATCCTAGAGCTCAGGCCTGGGGACATGTAGAGGTACACGAAGATGCACACAGAAATGCACGCCCTTTATGTACCTTCAGCACATCCTAACAGTGTGAACTCCAAAATAGCCTAGAAATGGCAATGGCAAGGCAGAGCAGGCTCACCGCATGGCGCTGGGCCATCTGCTCACTGACTTGTTTCTCCATGGCAGAGGGGTCCAGGACGGCACATAACAACACAGAGATACGTGAGCACACGCTTCATGTACCTCAAAGCCTGAAACCTAGGGTTGACAATGGTGCAGGCAGGGCAGGCTCACCGCGGAGCGCTCGGCCATCTGCTCCCGGACTTGCTTCTCCATGGCGGAGGGGTCCAGGATGGCCTCCGTGCCCAGCACGCGCATCAGATTGCTCAGCTTCACCTTGGGCTTGGGCGGGTCCAGCAGGCCCTGCCGGATCAGCTCCTGCTTCTCCTTCTCACGCTCCATGCGCTTCTGCGTCCGGATCTTCTTCCGCTCCTGCACTCCCAGCCAGCCCCGTCAGCGATCCACTGCAACCCTCAATGTCTCCTAACGAAGCTGGCAACACCAGCTCATGCTGCTCCTGCTTGCGCTGTATGCGCTTCTGCGTCCAGATGGTCTTGAGCCTTACAGCGCACCCTATCTGATCTCCTATCTGATATCCAGCAGAGCCCATCAGTCTTGCGTGGAGAAACCAAGATCGGGAGGCAATCTCGTCCTGGGCTTGCAGCATTTCCTGTCAGCATATCCCAGCAAAGTCCATCATCTCTTTTCAATGCATGTTGGCAGAGGAAAATGAGGGCAAGCTGGAGCTGGACCGGCTGTGCAGCAAGCAACAGGACGGGCTGGAGTATCAGCATCCCAGCACAGGCCATCAGAAGCTGATGGGAGGTGAGGGACCTTTTGCTGAGATGCTAGCGCATGCTGACACTAGAGCTTGTCCCGGTCACTCGGCTGAAGGGCCTGTGTCCTAGGCAGGAGTGCTGGCTAGGGTGAGGGGTCACCTTGGTGGTGAGCATGAGGGGCATGGGTGCTGCAGGCGCCTCCTCAACAGGCGGCTCTATGGGCATGGGGTGCTCTATGTAGTGCGTGATCCTCTCCTGCCGGATGTTCTCAGAGATGTCCTCTGCGCCCTCCATGATGCTGTAGCTCTGCACAGCACACTTTCATGGTGATGCACTGTCCTGGACAATCACACTACTATACACCATACCCCTTGGGGCACTGCGACGACATGAGGACACATGTGCATCCAAGGCGCAGTGCAATTCGGCCTCCCAGTGTATGGCATGTCTGTCTGAGGAAGTGCCGAAGTAAATGAAGACGCCCTGGCTCATGTATAAGGATGGATGCCCCACTCAAGTCACTCATTCAAGTGTCATACCATGCAATGCCATGAATCTGTCTTGGCAGGCCATGGGAAGGTCACTATCACTGTATGTAGGGGCTCACCTTAGGGTTCTTCAAAAAGCGTGTGTCCCACCACTCCACATCTGGTATGGCATCCAGCTCTATGGCGGGCTTCTTCTGCTCCTGCTTAGGCCGCTCCCCCAAGGGGATGGCGTTCACATCCCCAATCACCTTCTCAATCTTGGCGGGCTTGCTGGCCTCTTCCCCAAATTGAGCCTGCATGCGTCACACTTTAGGTAGATCCCAACGCATGCAAACCTGTCATGTATGAGTGGGTGATATGACGAGCCTTGCTTCAGCAGGGCAGGGACATGCCAGAATCAGGCAGAGACAGCACATGTGTTGCAGCTGCGCAACACGCCAGGGCGATGCATACTTGTACAGGCCTTAGTTTGCGAGAGCTTGCGAGCGCATCTCTCCCTGGAAAGGTGCTCCCTCAAAAAGACAAAGCAGGACAAGTGGTGCAGGGGCGGACCGTGAGGCGCTGCTTCTCAGCTGCGCGCTGGAACACGCCCTGCTTGACAAACTCAAAGGTGGGGCGGGCCTTGCGCTGCATGCGCCTCAGGCCTCTGTCCCCAACATCCGGATCATAGAAGCTGCACAGGACAGACCACCTCTCAAGCACTCTTACTGATATGCAGGTATCCTATTCCAGGCTGTAAATCATGACCAACAGCACAGCTCTCACAATCTATTACGAGCTGGCTCCAGCAGGCAATAAGCAACTCTGGGCAGCTCTCAATGGGTAATGATCAGTGGTACTGAATGTAAGGGTTGATAAGCTGACCTGACTTTGGGCTGCTCCGGCTGCTTTGGTTCTTTTGAAAGCTCTACCTTCTGATTTGCCTGCGCAAGACACCGCATGCCTTCAGATGCAAGAGTGTGACAACCACTCTCAAGCTGCAAGCTGAGAATTACGAAGGGATGCTTGCTCAGGGGGCCAGACCAGCTAAACGCAAGAATGCCTGACCTTCAGAGCTGGCGCTGCAGAGCGCCTCTCTATGGGTTTCCCCAGCTCATCCACCTCTCTCCCCTGCTCGTCCAACCTCAAAGGGGCTGGCCCCCCTGTTCTGGGCAGCGTCACTGCACCAGCACTCGAGGGAGCAGCAGCAGCAGCCCCTGATGCTGCCAGGACCTGCACATTGCCAAAATGCATGAGGAGGAAGTCTGCCAATTTCGATAACCTGCGTCTAAGTCACGCCAGGAGACATGACCTTTACGCAGAACGTGTTTGACGAGGCCTGTACAAAATCAGACTGGACTGTGTCACCTTTGACGCTTTGAGCTTAGCATCCAAAGCCTTCTTCCTCTCTAGGGCAGCTTTAGCTCTTTCCATCGCGGCCTGAGCAGTAGCCAGGTTTGCTGGCTTGACTGGAACAGCCCCTGGTGCAGCTGCAGTTGATGCCGTCTGGCCATTGCTGCTGTCAAAGCGAGATCGCTTGGCTGGAGGCTGCTCTGCGTCTGCCATAATGCAGCAATTTCTGCAGCACCTACTGCCTTGCGATGAACAGTCCTCACATCTCAGCTGCCTACATGCTGGAAACCTGCAGTGGACTGCCGCCTCAAGCTCCTGAATGGACTAGGCGATGCAAAATGGATTCCTCAAGCCTGCTCGTAAAAGTATGCAGCGTCCGAGACAAGCTTTCAGATGCAATGTGTACTAAATTTTAAGTTCTGTATGCAAGTGCGACATTTGCCAAGCGATTTTGGAAAAGGGCTCCAGCAATAGACCAGCTTCCAATTCTGCCCCAGCAGCTGTCTGTGGAGTCAGCACGACACAGACATTGCAAATCCATTTCCAAGCAGAGATATGATCGCTTGCTGTACAGGTTATCCTGTATCATATCAGCTTTGATAAGAAAGCGCCTTGCATTGAACGGTGTCACACTTCGCACTGTGATGTCTTGGTATCCTTGGACCAGCTAGTCTTGTATTCCGGTGATGTGTGGTCTCTCTTCTGTCGCTTCTCGGTCTTTCTAAATGATCTCAACAGGTCTGCTGCTCAGAGTACTGCCACCGCAGCTCCGTGCGACTGCATCAGTCTTCAATGCTTTGGGACGACACATCAGCACTGCCTGCCATTTGACCGACGACCAGGTAAGCTCTGCCACTTGCGGTCATTCAGATAGACCCTGCAACATGCAGGCCCTGTCTTTGCTCCGGAGGAGGACACAGCATGCTTGCAGATGCCTTCTCGTCATGCAGCTCGAATTTCAGAAGGTTGCAAGAGATTTTGCGAGGAAAGAGCTCCTGCCGCATGCCTCTGAGTGGGATGAAAAGAAGCACTTCCCTGTGGAGACTTTGAGAGCAGCCGCTCAGCTAGGCTTTGGCGGCCTGTATATCAGGTATTGGGTTGCATGAGAGCCCTCCCAAGCCTCGTGTTTAGCTGCCTGTCCTGAGCTTGTCTTTTCTGGGGTGCATGCTGCTCTTCTCTTCAGGGGTCGCTGCAAGCGGCCACTGAGTAAGCATGCCATTGCAGACCACTTCCCCAGCCAGATCGGCTAAGGGGTCAGCAGAGCTGAAGCATGACGGCAGGTGTGCACTGCAGGGAGGATGTTGGGGGCAGCGCTTTGGGCAGAGCTGATGCGGCTGTCATATTTGAGGAGCTGGCGTATGGGGACATCAGCACATCAGCCTACCTCACCATCCACAACATGGTCTCGCACTGCATAGACAGGTGTTCACTACCCAAGATTCCTGCTCTTGCATTGCTCTGCAAGGAGAAGCTAGCGCAGTCCTGACGTCTGGCACAGCTGCAGCCCAGACAGCTCAGAGGTCAGTGCAAAGCAGATGTGTCAGGTCTCGGGCACTGTGCAAGCTTCTCTGATGGCAGACACGACAGGAGCTAGTACGTACACCTGGTTGTGGTCCTTTACATCACCGCAAATGTATACTCTCAATTGGGAAACATCAACCGCGTGGTCGCAAGCACCTCAGTCAATGGGGTCTGAATACGGCCAAGGCAGCACTATCCACCTTACACGGTTTTGGCAGCCAGGCTGGCATCTTACTGCCTTCCAATGTGCCTGACATGCCATTTCGTGCTTATTCAGAAGTTTGCAATGGTGGACACATTACAGAGGGGCTCTGTTTGCAGGTACGGGACAGAAGAGCAGCGGCAGCGCTACCTGCCACAGCTGGTGTCCATGGACAAACTGGCCTCCTACTGCCTGACAGAGCCCAACAGCGGCAGCGACGCTGCATCCCTGGCCACCTCAGCCAAGCGCGACGGATCCTCCTACGTCCTCAGTGTAAGCTCCCGCTTGCTTGCCGGGGCGGTGCATCATCCTGCCTGCACATGTGGGCATGCGCAGAGGCGCATCGTCTTTTGGTCTTGCTGTAGATCTTCCTTTGCTCTCCTTGAGAGCTGCAGCAACGTAATAGTGTGCTAAGTGAGCCAGGATGCAGCTATGCTGTTGCAGACACAGTGGAGCCGAAAGTAAGATCTCTAGGATTTCAAAGGATAATGCGCTGTGGCTCATGTGGGCACTGGTCACCCCAGCCACACTGAGAAGCAGATGCATTCTAAAATCAGCTGAGGATTGTGAGCAGTGTGTCCCAGTGTCTCGTCGTATACCAGGTACCGTCATGTAAAGTGCAGTCACAGATGGTTGTGCATGCAGGGCAGCAAAGCATTCATCAGCGGCGGAGGCGCCTCTGATGTGTACCTCGTGATGGCCCGCACAGGAGGACCTGGCCCTAAGGGCATCTCTGCATTCCTGGTTGACAAGGTGAGGGCCACATGCATCTTGAAGAGTTTCTCTCCTTGCAGACAGAGCTCTCAAGGATGCACATGCGTGCCAAATTGCCTGCACTTCATGCCACGCCACAGCATAATTTCCCCTGAGATCAAGTGGAGACTTTGCAAGCGTCTGGCGTACTAGCGCGACATCAGGGAGCTTCTATGACGACGATTGACGGCGATCTTGAGAAGCTGGCAATCCTTCTTCCCAGCAAAGCCTGGGCCCCTCTGCTGCAGGGAATACCTGGCCTGAGTTTTGGGAAGCAGGAGGCCAAGACGGGCTGGAACGCTCAGCCAACCTGCGCTGTCACCCTTGATGCTGTCCAGGTGCCTGCTGACAACCTACTGGGGCAGGAAGGACAGGGCTTCAGCATCGCAATGAACGCATGTAAGCACCAGTACCTATCTGGATTCATGCAGTGGCATCTCTACGTCGCTGGAGGTTGGTACAGCTGTGGGCTTTGCCAAACTCCTGTGACTTGCCGATGCAGTATCAGGGTTTAGGACAAATGTTGTTCTAGGGGAAAAGGGTGTTTGGGCAGGGATCTCTGCTTTCATACAAAGCCCATGGTTCAGACACTCCTTGGTCACGCTGCTAGCACCAAGCTGTACGGTGGACCCAAATGCCAAAGCCCTGTGTGAAATTGCTCCCCATGTGGGTGAGCGCCTGGAGTTCCTGGCGAGCGTCCTGAAAGCCCAAGTATCTCTGCAGTGAATGGCGGCCGCATCAACATAGGGGCCTGCAGCCTGGGCGGAGCAGCCTTCTGCCTGGATGCAGCTCAGGAGCACGCAGCTGTCCGCAAGCAGTTTGGACAGGCCATAGGCAGCTTTCAAGCCATGCAGTTCAAGCTGGCCGATATGGCAACCTCCCTCCATTCTGCTCGCCTCATGGTCAGGTGATGCCGGACTTGACGACGGATTCTTAAATTTACTGCCCTCTGAGGGTGCATAGATGCGCTCGTTCCCTGCTTACTCATATTTCACAGACTGAATGACTTGATGAATGAAACCCTGGCAAGGACCTGCATGTGTGAGTACTGTCGGAATTCGTGTATTCCTGTGTACCTTTCAATACACACTAGCCTAGCTATCACAATAGGCTTGTGCTATGAGAGGTTGGCCCTGTGTGTGATCAGATAGGATGTGGCCCACTGACTCACACACCTTTGTGTAGGCATGCCGCAGAAAGCATGGACCGCCAGCTCAGCTCTGCCACGCTGGACGCTGCGATGGCCAAGAGGCATGCTACAGAAGCAGGCTGCAGGGTTGCAGACGATGCAATGCAGGTATGCGTGACCAAGGCTCAGCACCAGTAAGCCGGCAATTGCTCCAAGCTCCTCATTGTGCCAATTTAGGTCCATTCTCTAAGGTTCTGGCTCCCTCTCAATGTGAGCTATCGTGCTCCAAAGGCCGGTATGTTGGCCCAGAGCAGATGGCAGCACCCTCTGTTTGATGTGCCAATGCAACAGCTGGCGGCTCAGAAAGCTGTAGGGCAGTCTCTCATGTGTATGCACATGTGCGCCAATCTATTCTTCATTAGAAGTTACAGCTGTAGCCACAACTGCATTCAGACAAATAGGTTGACCAGGTGCTTTATGCGCGCGCGCATACAAGCAGGTTTATCTTCAAGCTCAGAGAGAGAGCTTTGTGCAGGTGTTTGGCGGGTATGGGTACTTGAAGGAGTACCAGGTGGAGCGCGTGTGGCGAGACCTGAGAGTGCATAGACTGCTGGAGGGCACGAATGAGATCATGAATGTCATCATCGCACGAGAGCTGATGAAGCAGCAGTGAGGGTTGTTGCTCACGCTGGAGCAGAGGAGGGGGCGACCCCTGACATCATGCACGGCTGTCATGCGCCTCACGAGACATTACACACATGAAGGTTGCTTGAAGGATAGCAGTGGGTAGACATTTCTGATCTTGCTATGGACACATAGTCGGATCAGCATGAACAGCTGATGGAGTGAAGATTGCATACACTATGAAGTCTATGGACTGGAGACTGGAGACAAATACTTGTAAATTTTTGGCAGTGCGGATCCGCTCAAGCTGTCTCGATAACCATCATGCAGAGTCCAGTTGCCTAGTTGGCCATGCTGTGCGCCAGCCTCTTTGATCTTCAGGCAGCCGTGTTCAACGCAGTTGCTGGGCTAGCAGTGACTCATGAAACACTCTGCGTGCACAGCAAAGATCTGACAATCGGAGTTCTCTTCCGATAAGTTGATGGAAGGCGTCGTTGTGCCTATGTCAGGGATTGGAGCATTGCACAGGCCTATGAGATATCAACCAGAAGCCATGGGTGCACCCTTGATAGTCAGGGTCAGAGCTCCCAGTGCTCTGCTTTTTTCCACCCATTCTACACTGTAAGACGCTTGTGACAAGCAAGCGTATCATGTCTTGTCACACAACAGAGCTGCCACCGCTCGTCCACACTCAGTAGCACTCGGGCTTGAAGGGCCACTCCCTGGCCGCAAAACGAGCGCGCATAGCTCTGCCCAAGGCATTCCACCAAGCCTGGCCTCCATTCTTGAAGCTGGCATTCATGCCGCTGGTGCTTGGCATCAGGTAGACATGGGTCTGCTCGGGCAGTGGCCAGCCCTGCAAGGAGTGACAGCCATGACTTCTGCGTTGGTGAGCTAGACATCAGACAGGTCCATCATTGACAGGGAAGAGCTTGCTCCCATCATGAACTTCAGTCATAATGAAGCAGGCTGCTGGCCTTGTCATGCACGACTTCCACATGCCTACACCAGGCGTCTGTATGGCAACTTCTTGCTCTTTGCAGAGCGTTTACACTTCCATGCATTCACAGGGAAGGCAGAGGCATGTCAATTGCTCCAGTCATGTTAGAAAGCTCAGTTGCAAAGGCATGTGGAAGTGCTTACCTTTGGTTTGATTGTCTGCAGGCCATATTTGACTTTCGCATATTTGACTTTCACACCCGGAACCTTGACGCAATCCATCTTCAGGAGGTGTTCCCACGCATGCTTGCCATTCCAGACAAAGAAAGCTGGCGCTCCGCACTCGCCACATGTGCACCTGCGAGCACATCAGACTCCCCTCACGAGTCAGCCCCCCCTTCCCAAGCACAGCTAGTCACAAGTGCTGCTTGGGACACACAGCTGGAGACACATGCAGGCACCCCGGTAGGCAGAGTCAACAGCTGAGTACGGGCAGCATATGCTGCTGACAAAGTGCCTACTTGATTGCATCGCTGGCCCGGGCCATGTGCTGATCCAGGCGCACATAGAATGCAGGTGCATGCTTCCGGAACTACTCAGTATTGTTCTTGGCGCCCGGCTCTCGGATACCGTCCCCTGCATGTTTACCAGGTCAAGTTCTGGCAGCTGCAGATGGCAGGATCTGTCCACTGTGCTCCCTGCACTGTCCACATAAATGCTCAAGAGCGCTTTGAGGATAGTTCACCTTCAGGAACGCCTGATGCCCATGAAACCAATTTGATGTCCACGAAGCTGATCTGCTCCAGCATCTTGTCCTCGTCAAACTGCAGCCAGACAGGAGCACCTCGATCAATGTATAATCTCCTGCTTACCCAAGTCTCATTGCACAGATGACACTTGAAGGGCATCTACACCGAAAATGTTGGCAATTGCATAGGCACCCTTGCCGTCACTCTCAATGTTTTGCTGACTCGTGACAAGGTGGATTGCAGGCGCATGGGGACGTGACGCAAGGCGTGTAGTACCTCCTTATCATCAGCCAGCTCAGCTGTGACAATGCCAGCCTCTTTGGCAGCACCCCAAAAGTTGTTACGCGGATGCCCGTAGGGCCTGGGCTTGGCTCGCCTGCATGCCTTGAGGTTTGAGAGCTGCACTAGCAGGTTTGCATGTGAGCCTGCCCAAGATCAGATCATACAGGAATTCCGATGCTGGCAGATGGCGCTGTAAGTAAGCAAAGTGTGGGACACACCCCTCCCGCCATTTGCTAGGGTTTTCGCCGCCCATTGTGATGCGATGTGGGTGATCCCCAAAGTGATTGCCAAATCTCCTGGCCTGCTGTGCTGGGGTCTCATGTCCAAGGCCATTCGCTACCACAGCTTGCGCCTCCTGCCGGGCCCGCTGTGCCTTCTTGCGTCTGGGGCCTGATGTAGCACCTGGCTTGGCTTGCGCCCGTGCTTGCTTGCCCCTAGACCCTGACGCAGCACGCGGCTTTGAGGCAGGCACCTGCGCGGCTTGCGCCTTCTGTTGCCCTTGCTGTGCCTGCTTGCCGCTGGACCCTAATGCAGCATGCGGCTCAAGGCCATCCACCCGCACAGCTTTCACCTCTTTACTCGGCTGCCGTGCCTTCTTGCGGTAGGGGCCTGATCCCGCATGTGTCTCGGGGCCATGCGCTTGCACAGCTTGCGCCTTCTTTCGCCCCTGCTGGGCCTGCTTGCTGCCAGACTTTGGTGCGGCATGCAGCTGGGGGTCAGGCACCTGCACAGCCAGCGCATTCTGCTGCCCCTGCTGGGCTGATTCGGCGCTGGGGTCTGATACAGCATGCGGCTCCACATCGATACAGATGACCCCATTTACCTCCACTGCTTTGCTGCTGCTTTGCTGCACGGGCTGCCCTGCTGCTGCTGGAAAGTCATCTGGGTGGGTCTGTGTTGCCTGCGTGGTCCTGGGCCGCTTTGCTGAGGGCTCGAGCTGGGCATTCCCTGCTTCGCTCGCAGTGCGCTTGACTTTGCCTGCAGCAGCAGCAGGCTTGCCGCAATCCCGTCGGGGCCCAGCTGCGGGGTTGCTGCTTGGAATGGCCTCTGATGTGTCTCTTTGATCAGCATGGATGTCATCCAGAGGTCCCGTGCTAGGGAGGTTGGCTCGTGGGCTCTGCTGAAACTTCACTGATGTTGATACCGCCTGACGATTGCTGTCATCACATGCCCTGCCCTTCTCATATTCCTGCGTTCGATACAATCATTCATGATTGCCTCAGCGTTGCTGTGATGTCTAATGGTATTGCGTTTGTAACTGCAGCCTGTGATCAACCGCATTAGCTAATCTTATTTTTGTTGAAAGCATTTGCTGATAGAAGGGGGATCCGTGTCGACAGGTTTCTCACGTACAGTGGCTGTACTAGAGGACCAGCGCTCTTTCACATAATCGACGCAGAAGACCTTGTTGCGTACCTGAAGGACCTTAAGGAGGAGTGATGTTGCCTCTTCTACCGTGTGGGCCGTGATGGTGGAAGAGCCGAACGGGATTGTAACACGAGGGCTTGCCCGTGTGGTGCCATCCATCTCACTAGTAGCCGGCTAGCCAAGTCCTGGGGCCACAAGCGCTCCAGGAAGTGCTCACAGGATTGCAATTAGGATGATGAGCTTCATTGCTAGCAAGCAATCTTGTCTGATCTTGAGGCGGGCAAAGTATTGGCGCGAAACACTTCCGGTGGCTATCTTAGCTTCCTGGCTATGGGAAACTGCCGAGATCACACTTACGTCGGGTACAGAGGAGCCTGCTGAAGGGCTATGGACTGCAATAGAGCCTGTCCGTAGGATTGTACATCACGCGCGGTTATGCACGCAGCCGATGACTCCGCCATGAGTCCGTAAAGGCTGCCAGAGACTTTGCTGTAATGCTATGTTGGCTGGAATACTCATTGGCAAAGTGATCCTTGTCGTATCTTTGTTTACATTGGCATCATCAGCCTCTGAATCCACCACTCTGTGGGCCGTTTTATTGGAAGCGTATGCGATCGACGAGACAAATGACAACGAATCGACTATGAGAAATGACTTTGGCTGAGGGGAATGTCTGATCAAATTTGCCAGTGCCAGCTTCACATGCGTGAATCAGCCGATAAGCCTCTGCACCGCATTCTATAGAGGAACCTCGTTCTCATCTCCTCGAGCTTGGGGTCGGTGATCACGTCCAGGCATGTGCAACATCGTGGCCCTGCCATATAAATCAGCCTGCTGTGTGACTGTCTATGCTTACGACAGCTCTCACTGTGATCCTTTAAGTGTAAGGCACAACAGTCGATCATGAGGTAATCCGGATGACAAGGCGTACCAAGGTCCGTGGCTGCTAGGTTCTCGACGACCTCGGGATCTTCATCCTGTGGCCCATATCCCGAGGGGAGTCGTGGCTGGGATGACTTCAAGGCATTTCGTGGCTGGTATGGCTCTAAAGTGGCCGTAAAGTGCACCAGGTGAAACGCCAGCCCCACGTGACCCTCTCGGCTCTGAGGGCATGCGACGCGAATTGTGCAGAGACATAAGAGGTTGTGCAGATCTGCAAGGCCCCCACACATGTCTTGCTGACTTTTCTCATAACATCTGTCCACCTACGCCGGCAAAGAGTCTAAGCACAAAGCGCCTGCTGTTCCCAAGGGTGACGATGGGTATCCTCTCACCATTTTGCAACGAGGATAGGACCTTCTCAGGGGACAGCATTCTTTCAGATGGCACTTACGCCTCCTCAGCGGCCTCCGCTGGCCCGATGATCAGATGCAAAGTCATCCCGAACGAGCAGGCGCCATCTGGGAGGACGAGCGAGACAGGGGGAGAGTAAGCTTCTCTCGCCTACTCAAATGCCTTTCAATTGAAGAAGATTATTTGTGCGAGGCCTGGTGTGGTGCTTAGTCGTGTCCTTCTCATGCGCTTTCGGAAAATTCGGTGGGTCCAGGGTTTGTGCAGTTCACCATCGCGTGACTCTCCCCATGTGCTCAATGTCCTTGGAGCTACCCTTAGACGCACAGGCTATAGATTCAGTGTCGTGAAGCCGTGCTATTCGTGTGACAGGAACCTAGACGGGACGTCACCAGATGACAGTCTCCTGAAGCGAGGTGTGCGTACATCCGCCCTCAACAAGAGCTTCTCTTCAGCAATTGCGGTGCGTCGTGACGCACGTCCGGCCGAGAAGTCCCACCACAAGCTCAGCAGGATCGAGTACACCAGCATCGATCAATTCCAGCAGCGGGCCGAGCTGTACCGGGGAAGGTACGCCCAGGCTGAATTTCGTATAGCCATATTACGCCACAATAGTGATATGCCAATTTCCCTGCCGCTTTTGCTGCACTTCTACCATATGGTGCTCCTGCATTCTCTCTATCTCATACTGGGGCCATCTCTGCATGATGATGTGGGTTGCTGTCTTGCAGCATCTCGACTGTATACAAGGCCATCTGCACAGCCTCACAGACGCCAGTCATCATCAAGGCGTACGACAAATCCAAGATGAAGCCCAAGAACCTTGCGCGTGTGGAGCGAGAGGTTCGCCTCATGCAAGAGCTTAATGGCGGGAGTGGTCTGGTGGAGCTATTCAGCGTCTTTGAAGACTCAGCTCACAGATACCTGGTGTGCTGCACTCCACCACACCTCTGACATTATGTACATTGCAGAGTCATCACTCTACAAGGTGGTGTCAGTCAAGCAGAAACCTCATATTCACCCCCTACTCTGCGGCAGAGGATTTTCGAAGGACACAATCTTCAAATTTGCACAGAGTGCCACAGCCCTCAGACTGGGATGAGGTGGCCTCCTGTGGACAACATGTGGGGCAGTAGAGGCTTTCTCACTTTGCAGGCTTTCCTGTGCTGCGTATACGTAAGCATCCCTGTGCCTGCTGCAGATTATGGAGCACTGTAAGGGGGGCGACCTTTTCAAAGTGCTCATGATGAAGGGAGGCACTCTTGACGAGGCATGGGTCTGTACTGAGGTGTGCCTCATATCATCCTGTAGATTTCTGATCCGTCTGTCATATGGCTGCAAAGGGCAGATGTCCTGCTGAAAGGTGGGACCGCCTGCATGAGTAATACAGCCAATGGTAGTGCAGCTGCGATCCCGTGCAGATCGAGGTACAAGGTCATGGTTCTGTAGCAAGTAAAGCACCTGCTCATGTCAAAGGTGGTGCTGTGCAGATCATAGCTCCCCTGCTGTCTGTCCTAGCAAGCATGCACAAGGACAGCATCATCCACAGGTGTGCACTTGCCCTCTCTGGTCACCTTTGTTATAGGGATATACCTTCATTCCCAGGGAGCAGCGAGCGCATTTTAGGCTTAGGCTGAGGCTAAGTTCAAACTTGGGGTCTAGAGGAGCTGACAGCTTCTGGTCTGCTGAGCAAGTGCTCTAAGCACAAGCACCTGCCTCACATGATACTAGGCCAGGAGATGCCTCCCTCACCTGACTATGAGAGCCTCAGAGTGGTCCAGAGAGGGACTGCCCCTCTTTCCTTTATGCAAGTATACGCTGAACACTCAGGCCCCGCACCTGCGTTGCAGGGACATCAAGCCAGAGAACATCTTCCTGACAAGCGCCATGCGCTTCAAGCTGGGCGACTTCGGCCTGGCCATCAGGTCCGATGAGGAGCTCCCCTTCACCAGATCAGGCACCCTCGACTACATGGCGCCAGAGGTGATTTACTAGGCGGCCAATGCATGCTCCTCGTCTGTCATTTCTGGCTGATGCCTCTGTTGACAATGACACCACTGCAGGGCTGTGGCAAGGGCTTCTTCGTTCTGCTTTGCTGCAACAGCTGTGTATTGTCCTGCGCAGACGGCCCACCTCAGGGCACTCAAATTGCTTGCCCTGAAGCTGATGCGCATCTGAAGAGCAGGTCAAGTGGCCCTTGTGTGTGCAGGTGCTGGGCAATCACACCACAGACCTGCAGGAGAGCCCGCAGCTCACTCGGGCGCAGCTGAAGGCAGCCACAATCCGGCCCTACGACGAGAAGGTGGATGTCTGGGCGGCAGGCATCCTGGCATATGAGTGTATTGTGGGCAAGCCGCCCTTTGAAGTCAATGATGAAGTAAGTAACAAGTCTCACGTAGCCAAACACGACGCTTAAGGCGTCTGTTCTCTGTCACCTGCGCACTCCATTTTGTATATCTACGAGATGTCTATCTGCAGTACAGAGCCCAATCTAGAGCCCTCATGAGGGTAATGTGTGACTCATCTGAAGCTCAGACCGCAAGGCAAAGCACTGCAGTATCACAAGGCGTGGCTTGTCTGTGAAGCATGCTACCGTGGCTCAGGAACTGCCGGGTGTTGTGCAGGTGCAGACTGCAACGCTGATCATGTACAGCAACAAGATCTACTTCCCACAGCGCCACTCGCCAGAGTGGAAGGACTTTGTCAAGATCAGCCTTGAGAAAAATCCTCATCAGCGCCCCTCCGCAGCCACCCTCCTCGACCACCCCTGGATCAGGTAGATCAGTGAATGCCTTGGGCTCCTTAGTTGCATCATGAGCACACCTAGGTGGGCAGCGCAGGCCACTGGTGTATCATTGGCAGACAAGAAAAGCGCGTGCAGGGCTGATCAGGACAACACTGGTTCTGTGACTGATGGCTGTCCCTGCCACGGTATCAAAGTGGCAGGACAGAAGCCTCCAGGCTTTGCGACTGAGGGCTCACAATCACGAGACGGCTTGCAGGATGCACACAGGAGGCACACAGCAGGCAGCAGTCAGCCAGAAGCTGGAGGCCGCACCAAAGCTGGCCCCGCAGGGCGCTGCCAGCGCGCCGCTGCCTGAGGACCTGCCCTTTGCCTGCCAGTCCTCCCTCCAGTCTGCCAGCACCCCACGCACACCCAGTACCCTCAGCAGAGGTAAGCAAGGAGACCGCTGTGGCCCTCAGACCGTCTCCAGGATCCAGGGACTCATGTGTTGATCCAGGCAGGCCATGATGTGTGTGAGGGATGCGCTCAGCAGCATGCCTGTGCTCTGTGGTTTCTGCTTTATACTGACAGTACTGTAATCGCCTGCTACTGCAATGTGAATGCCAAGAAGGACTCCTGTGTGTGAGTGTAAGCTGGTGAGCAGAGGGCTTCCAAAGACTGTCCCACGCACATCTCTGTCATATGCTAGGGACTTGTCAGGGGCTACCCGGAACGCCACCATCCTCATCATTTGTGGATGTGAGCTTTGCATCCTCAGCGGCTGTCTATGCATGCAGGCAGCAGCGGGATTTCAGACATGGAAGTGGTGTCGGCGACCACCACCTCATCCGCAGTGCAGCCCAAGCAGGCGCCCAAGGTTTGCGACAGCCTCGTCCAATGCAGCTTACCTGAAGAAGTGCTTTGAGGCTGATGCGCGAGCGTGCACTGGTCCATGAGCGCTGAATTGTTATCGCAACATGGCAAATGCTCAGCCTGTACTTGCACTGGTCTCTGCGGTGGCTGGAAAAGATGTAAAGTTTCTCTCTCTCTCTGCCACGCGGTGTGCATGGATTCACCCTCTATATGTGTGCCACCTTCCAAGCAACAGCACTGCAGATGCACACAACACGATGGGCCCCGAGATAGAAGGGAGCTTTGGAGTGTTACCTGAACAAGATCGATGATAGGGCCGGGAATGGATCCTGGCAACATTGTCTTGCGGCTGGGTGCAGGGAAGGATTCTGATGAGCGAGCAGAGGCAATCCGAGGGCTCCGGAAAGATCAAGGCCATCTTCCCGCCAGGGCCCTTCAAGAGCGGCCTAAGTAGGACCCTGCTGGTGCGCATGCCATCACTCTTCCCTGCTTGCGTGTATTCAAGGGACGTCCCTCCAGATGAAGATCACCCAGCATCTGCGCTAGAGGCATGAGTCTCCACATGGGTCGCGCCTGCTGCAGCTAGGATCCTGGCCATAAATCTGAGAGGGTAACAAGATGCAATGTGTGAGTTCCCGAGTGGACCGCAGTCCTGCGCCTGTCAAGCTTTGACGAGCACATACAACTGGTCAGCAGCTCTGAGGCTGCATGCTGCGGGATGCAGGCAGTGCACATGACCTTGGAAGCCAACGGCGAAAAGCCTGCAGCCCTGAGCCTGAGCAGGCCCATGCCTGGGCACCTTGTGGATACACCCGGCCAGTCCTTCACAGCACTGCTGAACAGGTCCGCCCTCAGCTCGCTCACCTGTCCCCTGAGAAAGAACCATGGGCAGACTGTTACTGGATGGCTTACAGCTCTGAGCCTGCTAAGCAGGTCTGCCTGTGGTTGAACGCGGGCTCTGGGGTCAATCCTTGCTGGATGCATGATCAGTGAGTCCATGAGCTTGCCGGTCAGGCAAGATTGAGTTGTAGTCTGATGCACTCTGCAGCTGACAGAGTGATGTGAGTCCTCCCATGCTGCATTGGTTGCCTGAGTGTGCCTGCTGGGCAAGCCTGAAACGTGTGCGGAGTATCGATAGCGATAGCAATATCGCAAAGTCAGCGTACAGAGATAAGTGTGCACTTCATGGGCACTACACCCCCACAGGCTGTTTCAAGGCTAGGGGGTGTTGGTTCCAGAAGCCAACATGCTGTTCCTGGAACCTGCTGATATCTTGTGGCTGTGCAGGCCTCCGCTGGATCCGCCAGGCTATATCGACAGCGCAGAGGTGGTGGAGGGAGCAGACCTAAGCAAGAACGGGCTGCGCATCCGTCTCAAGACGTACTTCAACCGGCAGAAGATGAACGCTCCAGCAAGACTCCCAGAGCTTTGAAGGCACCGCTGGTAGCCTATGAGACCCCCGGGATGGATGTGAGGTTGCTGGGGCACACAAAAGGCATCAGGACGACTTTCAACAAGCAGAGTATGCACCCTACCGCAAGACTCCAAGAAGTCTTGAAAGTAACGCTGGTAGCCTGTGAGACTCCCAGGATGACTTTGAGGTTGCTGGGGTCACAAAAAACACTTCAAGACAAAGGTCAACCGGCGGGGAATGGTTGTTCTCGCAAGAATCCAGGATGTCTGACGGCGCTTTCGATGGCCAGTGAGGCTCCCACAATGAATGGCAAATCGCAGGGGTGAAACAAAGCACATCAAGGTGCATTCGCCAGCCGAGACGCTAGCAAGTCGCCATGCACGCCAATCTTTGTGTTCAGCTCTGAAACGATGGCGGCAAAAGCGCTAATAGTACTGTACTGTACTGCAAAATTTTGGCAAGATTTGCAAGGTGTATGGTAGTATGTATGATACTAGTCTTTTGGGGCGGCCTGCAGAGGACATGGATTCTGAGTAGGCAGACCAGTAGGGTATTTTTAGGCGGAGGCGCCACCGCCATTGTTGCGGCTGCAAAGTTTAGAAATCTGGATTGCGCCTGAGTGGAAGCCCAGCCACCGGTCTGCCAGATCAGTCCTCTGGGCGGCAGCATTTGGTATTGATCAGCATAGTGTTACAATTTAGTGACTCAGGACTGCCAAGCCTCCACCCGGAAAAGAGGACTCCTCAGACACCGTCGTCATGATAACGCAGGACTTGTACAGGGTAATGAATTGTGTAGAGAAATTCATATGAATGAGCCCTGGAAGGAGGCTAGGTCCATGATGCCGTCTGCACTCCGAGCGTATCTCTCAAGACTTGAGTATTACATTAGCCCGAACAGTTGCTTCCACCGTCTCAAGTGTGTGGTGGCAGCACTGTGCGCTGCTTGAAAGGGTCAGATGTATGGAAATGTGTACTGGAAGGACTGCAATGCTGTAAAAGGAGAATGATGTCATGCAAGTGAACTTTCTCGAGCAGGACCAGCAGCGCTGTTGCCTCTCGTGCAGTATTTGCGAACACCACAGACCGAGGGTGAACAGGACAGCTACCACCCAGGAGAGATGGGTATGTAGACCGGACCAGCAGAGCACAGTGACAAAATATTTTCCTTGAAGGCAGGCCAGTAGAGAGGGAACTCAGGGGGAGTCTTCGCCAACCTCGCGTTTTGTGCTTTCCTCGCATTATAGTCCACTACTACGATCTTCACTGTTTCGCTATCCTGGCTTCGCGGGCTGGACCTCCCGCATATCCCAACCGGGAGGTCCAGTCGGCCGCCATTTTACTAGGCAAGCCGAAACCAGGTACCGAGTTCCCATGTCCACGGTGGAAATTCACAGGTATATATACTGTCAATTGTCCAGTCAAGTGCCTAGCTTGCTTCGCAGCGATGCTCATGCATCAAGGCCGACATTTGCCCTGGTGAGTTCTCACGCTGGGGATGTGTCGGAATCCTTGCAGCAGCGTGTATGTGCAGCGTGCCGCCTCTCAGGGCATCCCTGATCAGCGGCATGGACTGCTAGCTTGCTTCGCGGTGATGCTCACGCATAGCGGCCAACATTTGCCCTTGCCTGAAGATGCAATGACTGAGTTCTTGTGAATCGCGGAGGATGGCCTTGCCAATGCGCAGACAGAAAAAAAGGGAGTCTGCATTAGCCACAGTGCAGCATATAGACCTACAAGCATGTTGATGTCAATCGGATAAGTCGTCAGTTGTGCTGCATCTTTGTATATGAGGTCTTCTGTGCCAACGTCACCTTCTACCAGGAGTTGATTTGCTATCATGGAGGCATGATACATCCACATGATAGCGCGGCAGCTAGCAGCACGCAAATTTTGTGGAGATATCGGCTCAACAGTTGAGCCTCAACTGTAAAGTAGAAAGGCGACTTCCCTGGACAGGGCAGCTTCCGCAGAGTGGGTACCTGACACTGTGGTCGATCTCGGGAAGTCTATCTCCGTGTTCAGCGACCTGTTGAGCGATCTTCAAGCCAAATTATCAACTTTGTGAGAGGTCTCCCGCACTCTTGCCGCAATGACATTGCTAGCGCTGGTTATCCCATTCAGCCTATCCCGATAAGCAGTGCAGCTGAAAATCGCGTACAAGCATTCTTTTTTTAGAAGAAGGGTGTCAGTGACTTCTCTGCAACATGGAGAAGCTTCTGGGCCGGCCGTTCCGTATGCATTTGCCTGTAAAGACCAGCAGTGGGTCCATCAACTCAGAAAAGTACCTCCATCAAGGGGGAGCGCAAACTTCTATTCAAGACTTCAACGTATCTAGGTGTGTAGACCTCTCAAAACTGCATCGATAGGCTGCATGAGCAGCACAGCCTGTGCTCATCGTGCAAGATAGATATGCACAGGTGCTGTGGCAGTAAGGGATATTGTCTGTGCGCAGATACGCTTTCAAGGCTAGCAAGAGACCGCCTCGACAGGTTGGAGTTTCCATAGAAGCAGTGAGCCGCCGTGACATGATGTACGGAGCAGCTGCTGCAGCGATTGCTCCCATGTTCAGTGCAGTACCAGCTGCAGCTGCAGAAACTGCCACAAGGTCTTCCTCCAGAGTCATCTCTCCTGCCTGGTGCATTTCAGTGTCAGTGTGTGACCGTCTTGCCACACACTGGAATGGAGCAAAGCCATTGTAAGTGCTCCAATGCAGCAGATCAAAGGGACACATCGCAATCAATCATATTGGAATTTGATGGACATGCTCCCTGGGACGTGCAGACCAAGACCAATCTGCGAGCCCTGAGATGACTATAAGTGCAGGCAGGAGGTTGACACAACCATCACAGATGTGGTGTATCTGGATGTTGGCTACTGCCCAGCAGGCGCCAACCAGAATCGCACTCTGGGCGAAAGCGCCATCTGCAAGACCACAGACGCGCTGGGCAGGATCATCATAGGTGAGGCATCCGCACAGCCACCAGATGGGCATCCTAGGCTGCAGCTCAGGAATCCAACATATGCCCCACACTGTCAGTTCAATTCCTTTGAATTTCATAAAGTGTGAGTTGCGAGGTCTCTGCCGCAAGCCAGTTGTGTACGCAGCCTCACTTTCACCTGGGGAGGTTGCTGACATGCGTCTGTGTGCAGGCCTGTATGGGCATGTTGTGCCGACCACAGTGGCCAACTTTGTGAAGCTTGTCAGGGATGGCGCATACAAGGGGACAGTCTTCAGCAAGGTACAGTGCTGCCTCCGCCTGTTGCTCCAGGACTCCCTGGAAATGCCTGCATACCTTGTGATGTGTGTGCATCAGCTTCACCTGTTGTCACAATGGATATTTATCAGGTTTCATGACCTACAGCTGTGCCTCATGTCTTCATGAGTATTCTCTGCTTGAGCTGCTGATCTGAAAGGCATGCTGCATCTTCTGTACAGCCAACAGGGTAACTCAATCTTCACCTTACAAACGCTAATTGAGCCCATTATTATGATGTACAGGTGTTGCCAGGAGAGTACATAGAAGCAGGAAGGCAGGGCTCTCCCAGGCTTGGCGAGGTGAAGCCACCGACAGATCTGCTCCCAAATACTGAGCTGCTGGACGCCCTATCCTTCAGGTCGGTTTGCTTGTAAGTGTGGCCACTGCTCCCAGGCCAGCTGAAGACCAAGGAGTGTCATGAGTTGCATGCCATGTTGCTGTGTGTGATGTGTGTAATGTGGCTGTGCAGGCTTGAGCATAGTCGGCCCGGGACAGTCTCGATTGCAATAGCAGAGAATGACGATGACCCTCTGCTTAGGCAGCGCTCGAACTATAGGTAAGGGTCACCGCCTCAGCATCCTGTGCCTCAGATAAACTTGTGCTCCAGCCCTACCTAAAGTCGTTCCAACGAGCAAGGCTGACTCTGGGCCCTCTGCTGCAGGTATACAGAATTCCTAATAACGACAGGTAGAAGCCTTGCCTCAAATTGCCTGTCAAGAGTCGAATGCTGATTCAGAGTGTCTGGGCATTTACGTCTTGCACACTGACTCTTTGCCTCTATGAGTCCCGCTGTAGCAGCATCAGGGCTTGGGCTTCTCTTTCTAAGGCCGGATGTGATGCAGGGCCTGGCCCAGTACCCTCCCTGGACGGCCAAAATGTGAGCCCAGCGCCCGACAGTCCTTTCTGCAATGGTCTGTTTGAGTCCGCCTGTGTCATGACACGCTAATCCCTCCTGACTTATATCGACTCTTTCAATGGCTGATCTGGCGCTGGATGCGCAGATTGTGATTGGCACCGTCCTTGAGGGCTATCAAACACTGGCAAGGATTGCCACCCAGCAGACCTTCAAGCCGAACCAAAGAATACAGCAGGTCAGCAGCTCTTGTATTGCCCTGACTTGAGGGCACCCTTGCAGCCTCATACCTGCTTGTCAGGTGTCTGGCTTTCACTAAGGATGCACACAGGCTGCTGGAGCATATGTACACAGTGTAGCATGCCTTGTGTTGCTTTGGCAACACCTGGTGCAACAGGCTGGTCGATGTCATTAGTTTCGGTATCATTCCCGCATGATATGCAGGTCAACAAGCTAGCTTCCCTGATAGGAGATGACAGAGCAGCGCGGACACGAGCCAAGTATGGGAAGCCTCTGAAGCCGATTGTGATGACTGATGTGGGCGTGCTGCCCATCAGAGAGCCCTTTCCACGGCCCTTCTAATAGTGAAGTGACGAGTGCAAGAATCAGGAGTGCTAAGTGGCTCCATGGGCATGCGTCCTGTTTGCATTTTGCGCTGTATACACATACTTGTGAGCTTCCTGAGTGAAGAGTGGGTGTTGTTCCCAATGCTGTGGTTGCTTACACACAACGAGCTGATACCTCCAGACATGAAAATGCTGCAGTGGGTTGAACCCTCTTCCTAAGCTCTGGTGTTGCTTGCAAGCCCTCATTACATGCAATGCACAATGACCTACCATGAACAGCAGATGATATCCTGACATATCCATATAGGTGCCTCATGATCATGACAGCCCATTGTGCTGCCTCAAGCGATCATGACAACTACATGCATGGGTACGCCGGGTTGACTTGAGAGCCCAGTGGCAAGCCATCTCATGGTCGAGCATTGTTGGCCGCCCTATACATGTTTACTACCGGGGTATGAATCTTGATCAAGCAGCCTTCCACAACCATAGTGAGGTTGCATGGCATTTCCCTCTCAGGCTGCAAGCATGATTAGCAAGCTACCAGACATGCCATGTCCTTTCAATCATGTTGTTGTAAAGCTCAGCTTGATGCGCATCGATCGCACATGTTGGGCGGCTCTCACTTTGTATCCCTTGCAGAGCTCTCTAGCCTCCGGCCGAGCTCTTGCTGCCACCGCCACCATGCGTGTCCTTGTGTTTGTCTGCACAGACAAGCTCTTCGGCAATGGGCCGAAGTACTTTCTTCCCCGTAAAGCAATTGCTTTCGCACAGCTGCAATTTCTGGCCTGAAGCAGCTTGTTGCCCAAGGCAAGAACCCACAGTTACAGGAAGCAGACAGACAGGTATGGGTAGCTCATACCTCCCTCTCCCTTGTCCTTGGTCCCTGCGCCTGTGCTGAGCTCCTCCTTGGCGCCTGCACATGCAGTCGTGCTGACGTGGCGCTCAGATGGTCAGAATGCATCCTGCACAACACCAAGAAGCAGACAGATGGGCATGGCTGGCTCGTACCAGCCTCGTCCTTGGTCTTGGTCCCTGCGCCTGTGCTGAGCTCCTCCTTGGCGCCTGCACATGCAGTCGTGCTGACGTGGCGCTCAGATGGTCAGAAAGCATCCTGCACAACACCAAGAAGCAGACAGATGGGCATGGCTGGCTCGTACCAGCCTCGTCCTTGGTCTTGCCTGTGCTGAGCTTCTCCTTGGCGCCTGCACATGCATTCGTGATGACCTGGCACTCATGAGCTGGACATTACGCATTCTGGGCAATTATTGGGTGGGGGAAAAGGATCATATGTGTGGGGCGGAGATCATTACAATGAGAGTTGACAATCTCAGAGACTGATAGCATATACACGGAACATGACTTACCTGAGTTGCCAGTCTTACCCTCTGCCTCATCTTCAAGGTCCTTGAGGTCCTGCTTGCCAAACTTCTTGTGCATGCCACTGATGATGGCCTCCTGGTACTCCTGAATCCTTGAGCCTGCGCAGGCACAATCAACCATGCATGCCGCCAATGCTGACAAAGAGTGTTGCACACATTGCTTCTCAAGACGTTTCCTGTTTGGGAGTCGCAGGGAACACACTTGTGACTTCCCTTGCAGTCTCCTTGATGATGTCGCTCATCTCACTGGTCACATTGCCACTTGAGTCCGTGATTTGCTTCAGGGGTCCTGCATTGGGCATACATCACCACTCCAGGATTCTGCAGATAACACGGGATTAAATGGCAGGGTAAAGTGCTAAATCATTCACATCGCATGGCAGGCCAGGTCATACCTGGCCACTTGTTTGCCACTGCACAGGCTGCTGCCAGCACAGCCACACTCGCCAGGCCTACAGCAAGGATCATGGAGGCCCACTGCAGTGGGGGCGGCACAGCGTCCCATTCAAAGAACGTCCATGCACGGAAGTGTTCACCTGCAGCGCCCCTCACAGAATGTCAAACGACACCTGCAATCCCAGGGGCGGCACAGAGGTGACATATCTAGAGTGGTAGGCAAAGTTGCTCACTTGGACCAAGAATCAGAGGCTTTGTAGGGCTTCCAGGGTGGGCCTGACGGTCCAGATTGATGCGAAAGCGCCCTCGCCAGTCGACCTTGATGCTGTCAAAAGGATCAGCGCTCCTGTCATCTGCACTCAGAATCTAGTGAAGATCAGGTGGATATGCTGGGTGTTGGGTGCCCTAATATCTAGTAAAGATGAGGATATAGTACTATGCAGGCAACTTCACGATCAGAGACAATGGCTACGTTCTGGTGCTATGGGCATGATGATCACCATCTCAGTGACCTTACCCTCATAGAGATACATGAACTCTGTTCTCCAGACACAGTCGAGCTGCCGACACCTCATTCTGCCGTCTTTGAGCGAATAAAGCTGTGCTTTGGGCTCTCCGAATTTCTTCACCCAGACCTGTTGGCGGTGCTGCACCACTGCACAAAAGGCAGGTAGTCAAACTTTGTACTAGGGGAAATGCTATTTTCATTCTATCCAGGGCAGCTGTGGCTTAGTACAAGACTCCAACTCTGCTTTACACGGTAGATTTGGACAAGATGCGGTAAGGCCCCTACCAGCTGCCATTGCGCGTGACTCAGCGTGCTGTCCAGGGACTACTAAACAACTGTCTTCCACAACCAGACCCAGAACCAGTAGCCACAATTGACACCTTAGGCTTCAGCGTAAGCAAGTTGGTGCCAACCTTGGACTATCTCGGCATCACGTCACACCTCACATGTGTCCATGGTATCGGTTCCGAGGCATCGTCAGTGCTTCATGTCCTCTATACCCGT
Organism: Coccomyxa viridis; assembly: GCA_963930925.1. Taxonomy (NCBI): domain Eukaryota; kingdom Viridiplantae; phylum Chlorophyta; class Trebouxiophyceae; family Coccomyxaceae; genus Coccomyxa; species Coccomyxa viridis. The sequence goes on along the minus strand of CAWVOJ010000004.1, from coordinate 2,393,017 downwards.
CACTGCAAAAATGGCGGCCACCTCTGATAAGAGACGGCATCAGCTGAATGTGAGCAGACGAGCTAAGGCAGGGACCTCATAATTTCGCAGACATAATATGGAAGGTGCTTGAGGACGCCATATACGATATCAACAACCAATGCGAGCGGCTTGAGCTTTGAGGAGCTCTATAGGCGAGCTCCACAGACCTCTTGCGCCGAACAATTTTGCTTACACCCGCGCTTTTACCCTGTATCGTGCTGAAAACATGCCATGCTTACTTAAGAGCAGCTGGTTGAGTTGCAGCACCTATCGGCCCCACACCATGCATATATGAGCCAGAGTGTGCCTCATTGACATGATGCCCAGGTGTTGTCATGCGCCCTGTGCCTCACAATGCGTCTGAGGTGCGCTGATTCTCAGGAGTGCCTACAACATAATCATCAACAACTTTGGCGACAGGCTGTACAATGGCCTGGTGCAGACCCAGACCGAGCACTTGAGAGTGGTGGCAGCCAAGATAGAGGCCGCGCAGGGGGAGAGCTTCCTCAGAGAGCTCAAGCTGAGATGGGAGCACCACAACAAGAGCATGCAGATGATCAGAGACATCCTGATGGTGAGTCACAACTGCAACCCATATCCCTATATCACCTATGGAACATCTGCTAGCCCACTGATGGCTCTGACAATTGCAACAGCCCATCATTGCCTGAGATTGCAAACCGTCCTTGTACAGCCAACATCATCAGCAGCCTGTCAACCTTAATCAGATGTCCAGTCTTGCAAGAGGCAAGGACCCATTGCAGGAGTCTCGGCCTTGCCACAACGAGCAGCATCTTCAGATTGCAGGAGATCCCAAGCATTCTGCTGTTCCTGCAGTGCATGACGGCTTGTATTGGCAGCATCGGAACACCTGTCACATCGCAGCAGACAAGGCTGCAGGGATCGCTCAAAAGTGCTGTGGCCCGCAGTAAATGGACAGAATATACGTGAAGCACCAGAACAAGGCGCCAGTGTCGCAGCTGAGCCTGGATCTGTGGCGGGACCACGTGGTGCGCCAGAAGGGCATCCGCGACCGCATGCTCACCATGCTGCTGGAGCTCATCCAGAAGGAGCGCACGGGCGACATCGTAGATAGTGCCCTGCTGCGTTCCATCACCATGGTGGCCTTTACTTCCTCACAGCTGAGCCAATTACCTAGGGCCTGCAGAGCAGTGCCTCTCTTTGCCACCACTCTGCTACAGCTGAGCCCATTTCTTAGGGCCAGCAGAGCAATGCCTTTCTCTGCCACCACTTTGTTACAGCTGAGCCTACCTCTTAGTGCTAGCAGAGTCATACCTGTCTTCTTGTCTTGCTGACGGCTTCACTCCCATGCGCAGGTGTCTGACGGGGCGAAGCGCAGCGTGCTGGTGAAGCTGAAGACAGAGTGCGGGTACCAGTTCGCCAGCAAGCTGGAGAGCATGTTCACGGACATCAAGACCAGCCGCGACACCATGCAGGAGTACAAGGCCCGCCGCCAAGCAACCACCTCCAACGGGAGGGACGACGTTGAGCTGGCCGTCCAGGTGTGCGTCATATCTTCTCTTTCTGCCAACAAGCTGCAGATGTGAACTTAAAGTAGTCCAGCGACAGCACAATGAGGTCCATCGCGGCTGCGTGGGTGTCTTGCAACATCGCTTGGACATCGAGCTCTCCATCTGGGGCGCACACATAGTCTGTTTGTTCTCTCACGTTATCCAATCATTGAAATTGGTCATTTCTCCAAGCGTGACAGGAGCCTGGACTTCTTTGCTGGTGCTACAGGATGCTCGTAGTACTAGATGGACGGCGCAGCATCATGCTTCAAGTTATCCCAGGGTCCAGACAGAGGTTATCGCCAGAGTCACACCAGACTGGGATGATCGGGAGCTGTGTGCACAATACAGGTGCTCACGACAAGGTCCTGGCCCACACAGAGGGCAGCCAAGTGCAACCTGCCCAGGGAGCTGGAGCGCGGCTGCGAGGACTTCAAGGCCTTCTACCTGGCCTCTCACTCGGGGCGCAAGCTGTCCTGGCAGACCAACATGGGCAATGCAGGTGCGCCTGGTGTGCACGCTCTGCACTCCTGTCTTTGTGGCTGCAAATGCCTGCTGGGGCAGGTTCCCTGCACCCCTCTCCTGTCATGCTCACCTGTCATGATTTAGCCCTTACCCAAGCCTTCATCACCAGGCCAAATGAAGCACATTAACAGCATTCATGCAAGGTGCCTGACCAGACCATTCTTCCTGGCAGTGTCCTCCACCTGAGGCTGTGAGGGGAGTCAGCATCGGATTGCAATGGTTGATTGTGTGTGTGCTGGCATGCAGGCATGAAGGCCACCTCTGGCGAGGAGCGGCAGGAGCTGAACGTCAGCACATACCAGATGGTCATCCTGCTGCAGTTCAATGAGGCTGACCGGCTCAGCTACTCGGACATCCAGCACGCGAGCTGCATACCCCTTGGGGACCTCAAACGCTCCCTACAATCCCTGGCATGTGTCAAGGTGTGATCCACCTCTGCTCCATCTCCTATCGATCAGCAGCATGCTGGTCAAACCTGAGCAACCAATTTTACAGCACCTTCGTCTGCAGCCGGTATCTATCACTTCCCAGTACATCTTAAATCATGCTACGTGTACATCAGGTTGGGATTGAGGGCTCCTACTCCCTTTCAATCATGCAGGATCCTCTGTTGACATATGACTTTTAGCACGCGCTGAGGTCTGGCTGCACAGGGAGGATTAGGCCTGTCAAGTCTGGAAGTCAAATCCCTACGCTGTGGGCTTGCGCTAAATGGGCGCCAACTGCTGCTGCAGGGCAGGAATGTGCTGAAGAAGGAGCTGATGAGCAAGGACATCAACGAGACAGACCACTTCGTGTACAACAGCAGCTTCCACTCCAAGTTCTACAAGGTCAAGATCGGCACAGTCAGCGCGCAGAAGGATACCGAGCCCGAGAAGCAGGAGACCTGCCAAAAGGTGCTCACCCCCGGATACTGTGCTTTGGCCCTTGCTGGTACTACAGAGAGCTGGACATGGAAGTTGCCACTTTGCATCATACTCTGCACTTGACATACCTGGCTCGTGCAGCCTTTCCTACACCCCAAGGTCCAGACATAAGGCAGCTGCTGTATCAATGCCTGCATGGTGTGCATTCACCTGGAACCTAGGCATTAGGACCATCTGGAAGCTGGGAACCGTGACACCAAGCCCTGAGGCACAGGAGTGTTGGGAGCCGCAGATAAAGGCTGCCGTGGTCTTTTCTCATGGATTCGCAGGCGTGTTGGACAACCCCAGCATTGTGGTTGAGATTGCAGTCAACGTGGGCGTGCGTATATCTCCCCCAAAACCTGAAGCCAGAGCGCTGGTGCAGGTGGAGGAGGACCGGAAGCCGCAGATAGAGGCGGCGGTGGTGCCCATCATGAAGGCGCGGCGCGTGCTGGACCACAACAGCATCGTGGCGGAGGTCACGCGCCAGCTCAGCGCGCGCTTCCTGCCCAACCCCACCGTCATCAAGAAGCGCATCGAGTCCCTCATCGAGCGCGAGTTCCTGGAGCGCGATGCCACCGACTGGCGCCTCTACCGCTACCTTGCCTGATCAGGCTCCTCTGCGCCAGCTCAGCCAGCAGCGGCAAGAGGTCTGCAGGAGTTAGGGACAGCTGCAGCTGCTGGCATGCCTAGGGGACCCTGATTGGATTCAGATCAGTCCATGACCGGATACAAGCGGAATTGACAGGATCCAGTCAAATGTCTGGGTGTAAGGATAGCCACCTTGCCTTGGGAGTCCCAGCACAGTTGGGTAAGGGGACTGAAGTGCATTCCCAACCTGGAAGGCATAGGTAGACATGTCCGCCAATCTGGGCCCTTGGTGAATGTTGCAGGCCAGACATACGAGGTTGGCAAGGTGTGAACTGTACAAAATCAGACACACTATTGCACCGCGGTCGCAGCACAGGGTGCACGAACATTGGTGTTCACCGTGAGTGCGAAGTGCATGTAGAGCAATGCCTGTGAGGCGAGGATTGCTGGCAATGCATGCATGCGCAAGGTGATCACAAGGAAGAGTCATGCTGCGTAGCCCCTGGTCCATACATGGCAATATGCATTGCAATGGCATGGCCAGAAGATGGCAGCAGTATAGGTTTCACAGGTAGCAATTGCAGGGTCTAGTCTGAGGCCAGGCCCTGGCAAGGGGAATGGCCAGAAGTGGAATCTGAGCTTTTGGGGGTTCACAGCCACATATACAGGATATCCATTGATTGATCAAGGCTGAGTAGTAAGTATACAGCAGCTGCACCTGCCTGCATGTACACATCTTCATAGCTGTGCATGTGCTCTTGCAACAAACAATGCTGTGTCCCCTCTATGACAACCAACCATATCTACCTCATGGCAACCTATCGGCGTGCCTCAAGCATGCACAACAGCAGCAGGCACGAGTATGCTGCATTGGATCGAGTTGCCAAGTTGATTGCCCAATGGCAGGACGTTTTGAGTCAGATCAGGCAGGCCAATGCAGCGCAACAGCTCTAGAATATTCTGCCTTTCACTACCACACGCACGGATACCCATGTGCGCCAGCTCAAGGCCGCAGGCAGGACACAAAGTATGCTAGCAGACATCACTCAGTTCATTCCTCATGACCAGCTGACGTCTATTATCACTTGTTGATAGACATAGAGGCTACAGACCTTGTCACATGTACCAAGGGTCTCTAGTCTCCTGGCTTATTGCGCCTTCCAGAGGCTGTCTACATATACCACAGCCTTCCAGTCTTGTTGGTCCTAATCTGTCGGTTTCCTTCTTGTTGCACATGTGTGTCCACTGACATCTCATCTTGGTTGGTATTTGCGGTTGCTCCCTGCCTTCTCAGGATGACGGACCACCTGCATGATAGGAGTGCTGGATCCACAACTGCTGTCACGATAGGGCATCTGCATCCCTTGCAAAGCAATCTAGCCCTTCTTCCTGCCAATGCCATCATGCATGTCCATGTGTGCCTCTGCATGGGCAAGCTGTCCGGCGACGGGCTGAAGTGCTGTCTTGCGCAATACTTCTGCCGTATTGCAATTGCTTACACATGACGACAGCTTTGGTCTACTGCAGCTTGTCACGGGCGGCCATACAGGGGTGGGCAGCTCTTTACTTGTGTCAGCTGTGTCCCGTCCCGGCACCTCCTGGCGGCCGCTGCGCCTGACGGCTGCATAGGCAATCGAGCTATGATGGTGCTCCGCTGGACAACCACTTGCGAGGTCTGGCCAGTTGTACGACCGATACAGGCACAACCAAGGAGGTGATGCGCAAGCTTTGTCTTAGTAATATTGCTCAGAGGTGCCTTTTAATGGGGACATGGGGACATGAGTCTGATGCTTCCGAGGCAATCCCCTTAGAAAATGAGCTGCTCTCACGGGATCTGGTTGGTGAAACAGAGCTTTTGGGCATTGGATGCTGCCCACACCTAGTAGAAATTGCTACTTACGAGCCTGAAAAGGTAATCAAAACCAACGGAAGGGCAAGTTGCTACATGATGTTAGCCGCTTTATGATATGAGTGATGCAGCATACCAGTGTATACGTGCTGCAGTGTAGGGGCCACCGCCAGCGCAAACATGATTGCTACTGCCAGCACCATGAGGGAGTCCACAATCGGCCGTGGCGGTGACACTGCGCGGCATGCCACCCAGTCAGCGGTAGCCGGCCGGCGCACGCCTTTGCCTGCAATGACCCTCGCACATGAGCTCAATATCAGGTTTGTCATGTCTGGATGTGACACAGGAGGGCAGCTAGTCACTCCTAGGCACAGGGCTGATGTAAAGGCTGCTAGGAAATTCTGTGTTGAAGAGTTGAATGTCTCCGCCACTGGGGCAATTGAGCGCAAGAAGCTGACACAGTGAGAGCTGGCAATCTTGAGATAATGCCTATGATTGCAAAGTCTCACCTGTGCCCTCAACAATGCCATGATCCAGGCTCTCAAGGCTCTCAACGCTGCGCATATACTCTGCCACCTCTGTGAGGTTTGATCCCAGCATTATCTCCTTCAAGAGCTCTGTTGCATGACCTGTATAGGCAGAATCAAAGTGTACCGCGCACCTGTGGCTGATTCAACTCTACAGCTCAGGGATGTCTGGTCATATGGACTAATGGGAGCCACATACCTGACGCTTCGTGAGCAGCTGTCTTCACGATGGACCTTATGTCGACAGCTGGGCTTGGTGGGCTAAAGAAGCCCTGCAGCCACCTGCCCACAGCATACAGGGCTGCTGGGTCAGGCACCATCAGCAGGGGCCCTGCGTTAAGCAGACATCACCATCTCAGCGACTTGCAAATAGGGTTGAATTACTGGAGGGCAGATTGCAACATCAATCATGTGATTGGCGGGGTGTACTTGAAGCCATCTCCTGCATCCAGGCGTAGAAGGCCACGACCGCAACGCCTGCCAGTCCCACAAGGAGGATGAAGGAGGCACAGCGGAACGGGACAGGAACAGTTTCCCACCCATCGCTAGCCCACGGGCGCAGGTCCTTGCCTGCAACAGCCATCATGAGTGGAGATGGTTGACAACATCTGCACTTTCAGTACGCCAAGAGCGGAAGGTGCCGGATGTGTCGCAAGGGTAAAATGCTCACTCGCTTTGATGTCCAGCGGCTGTGCAGGGGTGCAGGGGTACATGTCCAGGTCGAGGTCCATTAGGACCGTCCCTGGCCAAATCACTGGAAGTACGTGCCTTGCCTTGGACTCTGTATGAGGTCCTGCACTCACAACCCGGTGAAAACAAGGTCTGGTGGTCGCCAAGCCCCGCTAAAGCAGTCTTGACAGGCCATCAGTGGCAATCGCCACAGGCTGTGCTTTATGCAAGTGCCTTCTGTCTACTCAGAGTGATGTGATTATCGTAGCTGCAAAGGACTCTGGCACATGCTGCTGATGATGAAAGCGCGACTCTGACAGAGTGACCACATCTGTGTAGATCTTGACGTACTTCGTTCTCCTGTTGAATCCCACCCTTACAATGTACAGCCTCCCGTTCCTCAAAGGGTGCCTCGTCACCCTGGATGAGCCCCTGACTCTCACCCAGACGTGATCACGGACACCTGCACACAAGAAGATGGGATCAAGACATCGTTCTAGGCGAATTAACATGATTCTGCTCTTGTCTACGGCAATCCTGACTGGTCTTTGATGTTGGTGCTTACGAGAGATGCGACGAGATCCGATCCTAGCGATCTCGGCCTCAGGCTCATCCTCAGCAATCTGCTTCTGCCTAGCCATAATCTCAAGGTTCGCTGCGTCTTCTGCACGTAACACAGTGATTAATCTCTTTGCTCCTGCACTAGTACGCCTGTGGATGGACCCTGAGACAATGCCTTTGGACCACCGAGCCAGAGCCCTTACCAAGTCCTGCCATGCCCAGACCTGTTGCACCGGCACCGTCTTTCCTGTGTGCAAATACGAGGTGTTGATGTCTTGGTTTCAGGGCGCAAGTATTGATATCGAGGCTTGAAGACACAGTCAACCTTGGACCCACATGCTGCCACCTGCCCGATTGCCCAGGCGCTTGGCAATGCCCATAGGGCTTGAGATACGTTTAGAGCCCCCTGTAAGACCTTACTATGCAGCTGGAGCATAGTTCTTGTTCGGACTTCTTCATATACATCTGCAGCGGGGACGTTGAACTCTAAATAAATTCTGTTTTACGTTGCGAGAGAGCAAGCTCAAGGCAGTCCCGAGTTGGATCCGTGGCAAGGACGCCCAATGTCGGGAGGACAACTGAGGCCTCGACACCGTGACATTGCTGAGCCGGGTGTAAAGTCGAGCGACCACTGCATCGTAGAGTCACCAGTGACCCACCCTTTTCCTGAGGAGGAGGAGGAGGATGACAGCTCGGACGAGTCAGGTAAGTCTGTCTTTTCGTGCGCCTCAGCCTACACTCGTTCCTGTGCAGCATACACGTCTTTTATCTGTGCTGGCTTCCTTGCTGGTGCTCCGGCATTGTGACATAACTGCTGTGTCATGCAGAGCTACCCCAGGTGTATGGGGATGTGGCTCGCTTGCTGCCCGGACTGTTCTTGACTGACATGGGCCAGTCAAACGTGCCTAGGATAAGGCGTGAGCTCTTTGGCTCAAATTTGAACGTCAACAACACCCGTGCTGGCATTGGCATTGGGGAACTGATGCACTGGGGATGGGGAGTATCAGAGGTTGCTCTCTATGACAGTACGAGCCCTGCCTCTTACTCAATCCCATGGATCTTTTCTCATTGGTCAGTGCCGTGTGTACACACGCAGCACGTCAGGACTGCGATTACAAGTAGGTGCATGCTAACATTCTCATATTTTCTACACAGGGCTTGATAGTGGGAAGCCTGAATGGAGGCTCCTGGGTGTATATCCAGTGGTTGATGGATTTGCACAGCTGAACCTGAAGGATGTGAAAGGCAAGGCGAAAACAGGGGACACAGCGCTGTATATTGCACCTGGTGAGAACACAGCAGCTCATCTGCTTCTGTATATCAACAGCTGTATTACTAGCGTTTATCACGGCATGTCTACTGTTCATATCCAGTGATGCATAGAGTCGCTGTTGCCGCCTCACCTCGCTTGACTGGGCCTTTCTTGGCGCAGGATACTGGATGAAGAAGATGCTTGGATGGACCTGGCCGAGCACCGTGCACCTCCCCCAGAAGGAGAAATAAAGGGTCGATTTCCTGGCAAGCCTGAGAGCTGCCAGGAGGACTGCATGCCATCCGCATGGCAGATGATGCCAGGGAATATCTGCTGCATAAGCTAGATCAGGAAGAAGATAGGTGTACATCTTGAAATGAGCCATCCTATTCAGGACCCAGACATGGCTCAGCGCGGAAGTGCTCAGGGTGTGTTGTGTCCAGATGAAGTCGGGACTGAGACCCATTGTGAATAGTCTGTGCCACCATCTCTGCGATGGCTATGGGGTGCGCAGGCACGATGTGTTGTAACAACATCATGGTGAGCATTTGTATGTGGGTGGAAGGCGCAGTTCAACAGGTATGAGAGTGCATAGCATGTGACAAAGTACACAATGCGAAGGGAAGCACAAGTCATGTACACGAGGGGCAAGAATGGGAGGGTTGTTTTACGAGTATGCTTTGCTTGATAGGTGCGCAATTTGATAAGATGACATGTATGTGCATGCATGTGTACGTTGGGATACCTGATATCCCGTGTAAATTTTGTTGTGCCTGTGTCCGTGAGAGGACACAACGATGGTCTATATCGCACTTGAAAGCTTTGCACTTACCAAAACAGACATAATTCAGGCTAGTTCAGCTAAAATTGTTCTCACTGTCCTGCTTTCAGCTTTAGACACATTCTGGCAGGTTCAGCAGTGATGTTCTCAGCAGACGTGCATATCTCCAACAACTTTTGCTTCACTTTGCTATGCAAATGCTTCGCCTCAGAGGCTTCAGGCAAGATTCTCTCATACAGGCAAATGAAGGCAGGTCTATTGAGACTGCGGATAGCTTCTGCACCTGCCTGGGATGCTCTTTTGCACAAGTGCTCTATCACTATGCATGTCACTGACGTGATCCTTCAGGTTGGCTACAGGTAAACTTTCAGCAGGGCCGGGACCCTTGTGCCACACTGGAGGCACTCCGGGTACAGGTCCAGGCGGTCTGGCTGGGGCACACACTTGTGGCATGGGCCCAGGTGCTGGCAGCCCATGACCATGTGCCCCGCCTTCTCCTTCTTGCACATCGGGCACACGCGCGAGCTCTGCTGGGGAGAGGGCGAGCTTGCGCGCGGAGCTGCAGTTGCCGGGTTCACTGCAGCTGGCTCAGGCGCAGCAGCTGCACGGGCTCCAGGGGCGTTGCTTGGGACTGGCGCGCGAGAGTTGGGTGATGGCTGTGTGCTGGAAGTAGAGCCTGTAGCACATGCCACATGCGCTCAGCTCGTGTGCACTGCTCACAATTGGCAGCCCAGATTGTGCTGCAGGAGGGCACCCATGCACCATACTAGTGCGCACACCCAGGTGCTTCTGCTGAAAATGCACCCCTACTTTCTGAAGCTGTCATGGTGGATTGCAGCAAGCAGCAAAGCTCTGATCGCTAAATTTGCTTCCACACTGCTGTGGTGTGGCATGTCGAAATGGCTGTCCTTTTTCACAGAACCGCACTGTTATGAGTCAGGCAACACAGCCTCACTCTGAGCAGGAAGAACGCTAAGTGTTGGCACTGTCAAAGACTCTGTTTCTGATGGCTCACTTAACAGACAGAGTATTTGCAGATTACCTGATTGCTTTGCTCCATCCGGTCCTGCATGGGGCCTGCTCAAAGCCCATGGAAGGGCTTCAGAGGAGGTGGATATGGCAGGCGGCCTGTATTCAGGCACTGGTCGTGTCCTGGGTGCAGCACTCCTTCCGCTGGCTGTCCCTGCCGGCCCTGCTGCTGCTGCTGCTGCTGCCGCTGGGGCAGGTCCCTGAGTGGGGTGAGACCCCAGTGACTCAGCTGTAGGCCTTTGGGCAGTGGTAGGCCCAGCTACCTGGAAGCTCGGCGGCTGATAGACTTGCGGGGCTGTGGCTACGGCTGTGGGAGTCACAGGTGGTACAGGGCTTGAATTTGACCCTGACTGCGCTTGGGATGATTCGCTGATGACCAGGGCGGCGGGCGGCCCAGCTGCCCAGGGCCCTAAGGGCGCCGGGCGGGGCGCGGGCTTTGGCTGGGATGCCGCAGTCGCAGCAGGGGGCTCATACTTGTCCCTCTTCTTCTTTCCCTTGGCCGACTGCGCCTCCCCTGCAGGCCCCTCTATAGTGCTGCCGGCCGACGACAATGGCTGATCTGCCGAGGATCGTGCCGGGCTCATGCTCTCGCGCGACACCTGGCTGCCGCTGGGGCTTGTCGAGCGCCCGGCCCGCGTCACCTTGCCTTTGGCCTTTGGCTGCGCCGCGACCAGCTCCTGCATGCTCAGCACCTGTGGGCTCCCAGACTTTGCCTTGCTGCCACTTGCCCCGTCCGAGGCCCCAGGAGACAGCTGGTTTGAGCCCTCCCCACTCTTGGCCGCAGGCTGAGGCCGGCTGGGTTTGGGCACTGGAGCGGGCAGATCCTTGTCCAGGCCACGGGCTTCCACGACATCAGCAGCTGGCAGCTGGGGCAATGCTGCTGCTGACTTGGAGGACTCAGCAGAGGCTTCCTTGGGAGCTTTGTGGGTGTCTGGCTGGGGCCTGCTGGGCTTGGGCACTGGGGCAGGCAGATCCTTGTCCGGGCCAGGGGCTTCTGTGACATCTGCAGCTGGCAGCTGGGGCTGTGGTGCCTCTGACTTGCAGGCTTCATCAGAGGCTGGCTTGGGCGCTCTGTGAGTCTCTGGCTGGGGCCTGCTGGGCTGAGGCTTTTCGGGCGGGGGCCTCTGACCTGGGGCTGCTGCTGCTTTGGGGGCCTCCTTAGGCATCAGGAAGTTCAGCACTGATGACAGCTGGTCGCCTCCAGCGCTCCCCTGCATAGTTGTAGCGGTGTCAAAACTTGCAGTGTACTTGAGCAGCATCCCAGCTGCGATGTGGGTCATGTGTTGAAACATCTTTAGATTGCACCCGTCTCTTGTATGATGAGGACTCCTCAGATGTGCTTCAGCTGGAGCTCCCATTCCCATCCCACTCTTTCCCGTACTGTTACTTCTTGAGATGCACGGAAGTTTCACACTGAGTCAACATCAGCCTGGTGAGGTCAGGGCTGTGTCCTGAGCAGAAACGTACCGGCCGAGAAGGAGCATGTCCCAGCTTGGGCAGGGGCACCCTGGGCAGCTTGGGCAGGGGCACGCGGCGCGGAGGCACTGCAGGGGCTGGCACAGTAGGGGCTGCAACAGACGCCAGCTGCTTTGCAGGGCCTGGCAGAGCACCAGGCAGATGCACCTGAGACTGCACTTGTCCAGGGGACGCCGTCTGAGAGGAACTGCTAGCCTGCTGCTCTGCGCCAGGCTGCTGCGCTTCTGGCTGGGGTGGCTGAGGTGCTTGCACAGGTATCTGTACATTACTGCTTAGCGCACTGACCGCTTGCACAGGTATCGGCACATTGCTGCTCAGCGTACTGACCGGGCTGGGTAGTGCATCAGTGCTGACTGTGCTCCCGGGTTCCTTTTCTGGGCTTGCCTCTTCAGATGACGGCGCTGGTGAAGGACCTCCAGCACCGACAGCTGGCGGGACGGAGACCTCCGGAGCAGGGCGCTTGTAGAGCCTGGGAGAAGTCAGTTCTCGCAGTGGCCTGTGGGTTACCTCAGGGGATTCAGGCTCTGCCTTGTTGCCTGCGCTCTGACCAGGCGGCGGCTTTTCTAGATCCTCAGCATACTTGGTGACAGAGGCGCGGAAGCCCTCTGCATGCACTGTGATGCCCAGCTCGCGCTGCACCTGACTCTCAGTTGACTCCCTTGTGACTGTGCTGCTGCCCGCTGTTACACTGCCTGGCCCGTCACTGCTGTCCTTGGAGGCCTCCCCTGCCTGGCGGCTCTGCACTGTCCCTGAGTTTGTCTGCTTGAGGATTGCCTGGGAAGGCAGGGTCTTCTGGGTGGCCTGGCTGCGGGGAGAGATGCGCTGAGCAGCTTCCGTGATGGTTGCAATCGTGGACCGCTGGGAGCTTGCTGCTGCAGCTGTTGCGGTGCTTGGCGTGCTCACGCCAGAGGTTGCGAATGGCGAGAAGGGCTTTGAGTTGGGGTTCAATGTGAGCCTCGCTGCAAAGAACAGACTTGCCCTAAGGAGTCATTCGGGAAGCCGATACAATCAGGGGTGCCACCACCTCTGCACATGTCCATGCACATGAGAGGGGCATCCAGGAAATGCCCCCCAAGGTCTGCTTGACACTCTCAACTGCCATGGTGAGCATTGAAGGACCTGGAAAGTACCCCACGAAAACCACTATGCTACATTGACACTACCCTTCAGTGAGCAGGTTGACATCCACCATCTGACCTCTCGCCTTGCTCATGTTGATGCAACCCGGCCAATTTCAGATGCTGCCATGGGTTTTGGAGGGGGATGGACTACCTGGGGCGTAGCTGGGGGTGGGTGCAGGCGACCCTTCCAGCCTGAGCAGGGGCAGCAGCGCCTCCTTGCGTGTGCCGCGCACTGTCTGCGGCACGAGCAGCTCGCCGGTGTAGTGCGTCTGGAGCACGCTCAGGACCAGGCGGCCCTGCAGCGGCGCCATGTCTGCCAGGGGCTCAAACTCCAGCTCCTTCTGTAGCAACAGATGACCTGACTGCTCAGCTCCCTTGCCCTTGCTGTCTGGACCATAGAGACCACATACTTGCTGCCAGCCAATGCAGAGGGTGCTGCAAATCCTTCCTATGAGGGCAGGAAGGTACACTTTTTGCAGGCTAGCACTGGTCTTGCGTTGTTTTCTGGGATCGTAGTACCCTTTTTAGGAGACGGATGTGATGCAACCCTGTGCGCTCTATGACAGGCGGGCAGCATGGCTACCATACCAGCCTCCTCAGTACGGCTACCCAGCACTGATGAAGTGCCTGCTCAGAACCATCTCTCCAGCAGTGTCTTTGACATGTCAGGAGACAAGAGGGGTTAAGTGGTGTGTGGGGATGTGCCTTGGGAGCATGTACCTCTGAGCCTGAGTCAGACAACCGGGTGGACTTCCAGAGCCCGTGCAGCATCTGGCTCTCGTTCTCGTACATTAGGAGCCCGGTGCAGTCGGCCTCGACCAGCATGTTGAAGTTCCCCAGGTCTGTTGTCTTGATGGCAAAGCCTCCCTCCGACTGCAAGTGCCGGAAGACGGCGAGCGTCTCCCTTGTGCAGCCCACAATCTGTATCGCGGTGAGCTGGTCCAGCCCTGCACGTGCATTGGACATCAGCCTCGTGTTGGCGGAAAGATGGCTCTGTGTATGTTTGCCCTTCCAAGGTAGCAGGGCTTGCTGCCTTTTGCCCTTTTGAAGCTCTGACCAGCCAGTGAAGGCTACAGAGCTGCTGTCATTGGGAAAATCAACCATATGCTCAGGATCTTCATGTCTAAACTCTTTTGCATGCCAACAGAGCGGCGCATGGGGCAGCATACCGGGAAGCTTTTGGGGCTTTGGCCTTGGCCGCGGTGGTGGAGGTGCCCCTGCTGCGGAGTCACCCCTCTGGAGCGAGGACGCATCCGACCTCACGCTCATGGCACGGCCAGCGGCGTCCAGCTGGCTGGGCTGCCTGGACCAGCTGGCAGCGGGCTTGTCTGCAGATGAGATGGAGGTCTGGGAGGTTGCGCTCTCCAGCCTCGTCAGCCGCTCAAGATCGGCGCTCTGCACGCCTGTGCCCTGCAGGACAACCCCGGGGCAGAGATCACGGGGAGGTGCAGGGGGCACGTCCCGGGCAGCCCCAGGGCGGAACTCTGGAGCAGCCATGTTGGGGAGGTCCCTGGCAGCCTTAGGGCGGAACTCCGGGGCGGCCACATTCGGGAGGCCCCGGGCAGCGCCAGGGCGGAACTCTGGGGCAGCCGCATTGGGGAGGTCCCGGGCAGGGCCAGGGCGGAACTCTGGGGCAGCCACGCTGACGTTGGCCTGTGGCCTGGGCAGGACGGGCGCCCGCACGGGCTGGCTGGGCACGGCGGGCACTGCCTTGCGCTCGACCCTGCGCTCGAGCCCCAGGTAGTCGCCGATCTGCAGCGACTGCATGTCCACGCGGCCCACGCGCTCTGGGGACCTCGTACTGGAAGTCCGGCTGCCGGCCCTGCTGAGGAGTACGGGCTGCGCTGGGGCCCCTTCCTGTGACGGTGCTCTCAGGCTGATCTGCGAAGCCGCCACTGAGTCACCGCTGACAGACTGCGTATCTGTGGGTAGATTCTGGGATTCCCTGTGCATCAGAGCCTGAAGCTCTGCTGTTGGATCAGTCTGCTGTGCAGCGCTAGCAGGGGGTGCAGCAGGGGCCTGGGACTGCTGGATCTCTTTCAGCTTCTGCGCCAGGGCGTCCTGATCCCCGGGAAACTCCCGCAGGAAGCATCCCCGCAGCTTCTTGCGCTCCAGCTGGTGCCCTTCAACATCGTACAGTGCCTGCAGTGAGGCGAACAGTCACACACCAGCCAGCGAGATAGCATAACATGCAGAGATTATTCAAATGCTGAACAGACTCGTGTGATGGCCTGTCACTGTCATGATGTCAGACGCATGCATGGCAGCCCCATATAAAGGAATCTCTCAGAGTCGTGCAAGTCTTCACGCCAGACAGCAGGTCGGGAATGTATGTAGATAAGGGGTCAGAGCAACAGGCGTGATCAAAATCTTACTCTTTTCAGACCAGTCTTACGCATTATATAGCTCCGGTTGGACTTGGAGAGTTCCGATGGACATTCTTTCATTGCTAGCAATGGTAACTGGCCTTCATCAATACCACTGATGAGCAGGGGGGGTCCCTCACTAATACGATCATCAAACCTACAGAGGGGCAACACCTCAGAGAGATGTCTCACCTTCTGGGCATCCTGGGTGCGGGTGAAGGAGACCGCGGCAGCAGACAGGTGCAGGTACAGCTCCAGGCTGACGATGCGCCCATGCAGGCTCAGCAGGCGGTGCAGCTCATCTGAGGCGCTGATGCCGCGCCGAGCCAGGCTCTGGGTGTCTATGTGCCAGATGAGGAGATGCTCAGCTGGCGGTCCTGCAGAGCACATCCTTGTTGTCAGCAAGACCCACACCATCCCTGCTTTGCAGTGTAAGTAGCCTCCTTGCGCGCCCAAGCTGACAGTACAGGAGGAACTTTGCAATGGCCAGCCAAGATGACTGTTTTGACACTTTGGGAGACTTCAGCCTGCCTTAAGGTATGTATCCTGGGCGCTGCTGTGAACGGGTCGCGGTACTTGCCTGACTTCATGCTGACAAGCAGGTCCCAGAGAGGGTCATCCCCGACGGCCAGATCAGGCACATCCTCTGCCCAGGCCATCTTTGGGAACGTGGCAGGGTCCAGAACTGGCGTCGCCCTCCTCTGCACATGCAAAGCTTTCCCATCAATAATCTAGATATCGGCGAGGCAAGCAGTCCACCGGGTGCTGTAAGGGGCCGTGCTCTCTCAGGCCACCTCAGCATACTGCTGTCTCCTCATCAATCTCAAGCAAGGCAGCTGACACAGACACCCGCACCCACATACAGAGGGAGGGGGGATGAGGTTGAGCTGCAGACACCTTACAGGTGTCTGCATCCTCTCCCTTTCTCTCTGGGAGAGGTGCGGTCTCTATCAGCGATAGACAACTACAATGCATAGGATAATTGACACCTTACAGGAGTCTGCATTCTCTCCCTTTCTCTCTGGGAGAGGTGTGGCCTCAATCAGCAACAGTACAGCACATTGCAACACAGAGGGTCAAGGGAGGCTCACCTCACGCTCAAGCTCGTCGAAGAAGGACAGCGGCCTGCTGTCCTCGTCTGGGCCGGAGATGTGGATGAACTCCTTCTCCTTCTTCTTCTCGCGCTTCTTCTTCTCCTTCTTGCCCTGCGGCAATCCAGCCTGATCAACCACCACTGACGTGCTTGCCTTTTTCAAGGCTGAGACAGTCTGGCATGCCTATACAGATGGAGGCTAGTTGTTGCACCATGGCCAACCTGTTTGCACAGAGGTGGTCTCTTTCCCAGGTTTCTGCAGAAAGGTGCTTTTACATAACCCAGGCAGCCAATGAGACACTTCATCTCCCCTTCAGGGAAGAAAGGGACAGACTGGCTAGCAGGGTAATGCAAAAGCATCAGCTGAACAATTTAGAGCTTTGGCTTGCCGAGTACCTTCAGGCCGGCAGCAAGGCGCTCCAGATCCTCGTCATCATCGTCCTGCCTGGGAATGAGGAGGGAATCCAGAGCCGGGACCCTGTCTGGCTTGGGCAGCGGTTCCTGCACACGCACTCCTCATTCTTCAAACCCTTGCTTGCTGACAGATGTTGATTACCCATGGCGCCTCTCACAGATGCATACCGGTCATGTCCCAGCATACATGTAGCAGACAGACAAATCAATTGTGCATTGAGAGGCTGTTCAGGGCAAAGCAGGTCAGTCACCTGCTTGTCGTCTATGTTTGTGTTGGCCGGGATTGGCGCGGGCCTCTCAGCCGCCCTTTCCTGCTGCACCACAGGCTCCGGCTCTGCATAGCACCTCAGACATTTGAGTGAGGACACTCATGTCTGAGCTGGCAGTGTGACAGACCGTGAGCATGAGAAGCAGTGCAGGAAGGCGTTTCTGACATTAGCGCATGGTGCTGAATTCCTGCCAGCTGCATGTGCCAATGGCAGTATCTATGCCTTCCTGCACTGCTTCTCTTTACATCTGTTGGAGTGTATGCTGCACATCCATTGTATGCTGCTGCTGCACCTAAGTCAGGGATCCCATGTATAAAAAGGCTCTTCACCAGGCCTGTGTGTAAGGCCGTGCAGGTCCTTGACTGTCTCATCACGGGCACAGGATCAACAGCAGGACTGATGCTACAAGTACCTGCTTGTTAGGCTCTGCAGGTCCCTGGTTGCCTAATGAGGGGCACAGCGTTGACTTAAGACCATCCACCATCAACCACAGCAGTGACAAATGCTGAAGGTGCCTGACCTGGCTCCGCGGGACGTTGGACAAGCCCCTTCTTGCGCCCACGGCGCTGCTCGGGCTGCTCCGGCGGCGGCGGGGCGCGCTCGGCCTTCTTGGCCTGATCAGGCAGGCGCAGCAGCTCCCGCCGGTGCGTGTCGATGCCCGCCTCCTCCTCCAGTTCCTGTGCAAGCTTGACCTGCCCCGTGCAGCCGTCTGTGAAGCACTGCACGCCCTCCTTGCTCTGCACACAACGCCTGTGTCACTCTACAGCCGCTCTCACCCTTGCCATATCTGAAACATTGGAAGAGGTAGCCTTGCGCATGGGTTGAGGACTGTCAACTCTGTCCATGCAGCTGGTGGTGCGCCGCACTGCTTTACATCAAATGTTGAGGCTCTCTTCATAGCGTGAGCAGGAAATGCCAACTCGGCGTATGCAGCTCAGCCAGTACTGGGTTGGTCGCGATACTGCTGTTCTACAAGGGAAGACACCCACCTTCCAGCTGAACTCAGGGTGCTCCACACGATAGACACGCTCAAAGCGGCGCCAGCAGGTGAAGTGGTACGTGATGGTGCAGCCCTCCGTGCAAGTCACCTTGAGGTAGCGCTGCCCCTCTGCACAATGCAGCGCTACACCTCATGAAACCCAAGCGAGAGACATGGCTTACACTAGGAACTGAGGGGCATGACGCATGCAAAATAAGCTGACCAAAGATTCCCTCAGCAAGCTGCTATCCATGGATTAGCTGGCTGGGTCACAGGTAGCCTGGTGCAACTGAGCTGGGTCCAACCGATATCGGTAAGTAGCTTCCAAGCTGTTGGGACAAGGAGGCGCAGAGGAGAGGCACACCTCGGATGGCGAAGGCATCTGCTGCTTTGTCACACTGCTCGTCCCCAGCCACGCCAGGCCTGAGAGCGCAGCGCGTCAGCACCGGGGGCCCCCTAGGACTGTCCCTGGCTTTCGGCATGCTGTCCGCCCTGGAAGGAGCTTCGTCATCCCTGCATGACCCGCATCATACCTTGACAGATATCACAGGTCTTCAATGCAACGCTGTCAAGTTGTGAGAAAGGTGAAAGGCTAAGTTGTCAAGTCTTGTGTACGCAATATTCAGAGACAATGCCATTGAATAGCAGCCCTGAAGACTTGCACAGATGTAGAGCATGAGTAAAGGGTGTCAGGCAATAGTCTTACATGTCACCATCAGGAGCAGAGGCAGTCGGCAAAGGTCCATCTGTCTGATGCTGCACACCGTTCTCCTGGGCAACCATAATAATGTCAACCTTGAGCATGACAATACTCAAAGATTGGCAGTCTTACTTTTGGCAACCCCTGCAAATTCCCAGCAGATTGTGAGCTGATCAACAAAGCTCTCTGCAGACAAGCTTACCTTACTGGATTTGAGGGGGTGCACAGCTGCAGGAGTGTCAGCCTCTTCCTGCAATAAGAGGGTAATGGAGTAAGATGGTAGGGACAGCATTGGAGCCCAGTCTACCAGTCTGCAGAAGAACGCATTCCAGGTGTGAGCAAAATGAGGCAATTGAATGTTCAATACTTTCACTTGAAGCTAGGGCCAGAGCGCTGTACCTGCAGGGGGTATCCTTGCACAGGATACCTGAAGACAGGCTCCAGAGGGAGCGGGATCCTCACTCCGCCCCTCACTGCAATGTCAGCCACCCTCAATACTGGTCCGGATGCTGTCCCTGTTCCGTCACAGCAGCATCTGAGCATCCCTGTCCTCTTTGAGAACTGCAGGATGGGAGGTGAACACACAATGAGAGGCAGACAGCAGACAGGACCTAGCATAGGGAAGAGAGGGTGCAACTTACACACAAGCTCTGTCATGCCTGGTGGAAACACAAAGAAATCACGATCATCAGCGTCGTCGCCATCCTCCGAATCTGAGAACACCTCATGAACCAGGCTGGGAAGGTCCTGCAGCCACAAAGCCAGTCCTCGCATACCGTACAAGCACACATGTACGAAATCTCTTGTCTGCAGCAATGCTCCAGTATCCTCCACTTATCTCTGATGCCTGTGACTGGGAGATTGAATATGAGGGGCTGGGGCTAAGTGCTCAGGTGAGATTAACAGGCCCCACCGGATAAAATTCATCATCTGATGATTGATCATCCGAGACTTCCTCAATCACGTTTTTCAGGTCAGCCTTGCCATTCATGGGTTCTGTGTCTGCTGCGCCTCCTGCAAAATCCCTCAACAGTGTCATGGATGTCCTCTACAGAACCCGAGGTGTGACTGGTACAAAGCTGCAGGGCAGTCAGATTTTAATTAGCAAGAGCACAGGATGCCGCAAACCTGTAGCACAATCAGCATGTGCTGGTTGCTGTGGCAGCTCTGGCTGCTCTGCTGCCTGTGTGTTGTCTGGCTCGTCTGGGATGCTCTTGGCTGGAGGGGAGACGAGAATAAACTCCGTACAGGCTGCCGGCTGCAGATCTTGCATGCCTTTACTTGGAGAAGCATCAGTATCAATGGGCTGACTACCCACATGAGCCATACCTTCCTGCAGCTCTGCTGCAGACTGTGACGGACCACTTCCTGATTCGCCAGATCCCATGACACCCTCTGCAGCCTGCATGCTGGGTTCTTCATCCTGCCTGATCAGCTCTTTGCTGTCCACTCCAGCAGACTCAGCTCTGTCAGCTTGCCCTGGTGTGCTGTCACTAGAGCCATGCTCTGCTTCTGAGGGGCAAGAAGGCTCTTCTAGCGGCTCTGCTGCCTCTTGCAAGGGTTGCAGGCCGCTGTCCTGAGGGCTTGCTATGCCATTGACATGCTCAGTCGTATCAGCTTTGTGTACATGGACCCAATCTGGGGATTGCTCTACCTGATTCTGCTCTGCAGCAGAGTGCTGACCATTGACCTGTGGTTCTGCCTCTGCCTTGCTGCTCTCAGGCTTTGGAGTGCTGCAACTGTCCGCTGGACTCTCATCCTGAGGATCCTCGAAAAGTTCCAGGGCCAGTGCTGCAGAGTGCTGACCATTCACCTGTGAGTGTGCCAGTGCCTGGCTGCTCTCAGGCTTTGGAGTACTGCAACTGTCCGCTGGAGTCTCATCCAGCAGGTGCTCAGGCTCTTCCAGGGCCAGGGCTGCAGAGTGCTGACCATTCACCTGTGGTTCTGCCTGTGCCTG
Organism: Coccomyxa viridis; assembly: GCA_963930925.1. Classification (NCBI taxonomy): domain Eukaryota; kingdom Viridiplantae; phylum Chlorophyta; class Trebouxiophyceae; family Coccomyxaceae; genus Coccomyxa; species Coccomyxa viridis. Next base: position 2,372,400 of record CAWVOJ010000004.1, on the reverse strand, counting down.
GCTGCTCTCAGGCGTTGGGCTGCTGCTGCTGTCCGCTGGAGTCTCATCCTGAGGATGCTCAGAAACTTCCAGGGCCAGTGCTGCAGAGTGCTGACCATTCACCTGTGGTTCTGCCTGTGCCTGGCTACTCTCAGGCCTTGGTCTGCTGCTGCTGTCAGCTCGAGTCTGATCCTGAGGATGCTCAACAGCGCCCAGGGCCTCTGCTGCTTCCCCTGCAGAGCTGCCTGCATGCATGGTTTGGCTGGGCTGCACTTCAGTGTGCTGCTGCACTGCTGAGGTACTGTTGCACTCAAGATCTTGCATGACTGGATTCGAATCAGCTAATGCATCGCCATCATTGTGACCTGTGTCAGGCTGAATCTGTTCTGGAACTGCTAGGGCTGGCATGCTGCGTGACACAATTGCTCGCCCGATTGGACATGTATGTGATCACATGTCCCTTGTGAGGAATATGACAGGTCCCTTGGTAACCTGCGGGGGCACCGATCGATCGTAAGACCTGAGAGATTGCTGGACCTTCTCCAAGTGGGTTTCGCGTCAGTGGCCTTATGACCTTGGAATGCCTGCGATGCCTCGTTGGCCATTGCAATAGACAAAGGATAAGTGCTAATCTATTACGCATCCAACGTTGCAGAGACTGCGATGTGAAATGAGCGCGCTAAGCCTGCCTCGAATTGTTAACAGGCGATCTGGGAGGGCAACATGAGTCTGGGAGGGCAACATGATGCGCCCGGATATGCGGACACATAACTTGAGCCCCTAACAAATGTGCATGTACGCAATTTGAGAGCATTACCAGTCCTGAGGGGGCAGACAAGGTTGGCGAGGCTATAAGCGTTATACTTCGCAGTATACCGAGCTGCGCTATACTCGTGGAGGCCAGCTCACATGTCGCTCTACATCACGCATATAATAATTCCCAGCGCGAGAGCGACTGCACTGCAAGGTTTGCCGACTTGCATTGGCGAGCTCAATGGGGAGGTGACTCATCAAGCACATGCAGCATTGCTGTACATCAATGTGCGGCAATAAAGCCCATACGCATATTTTTAGAATGTGACAAAGCACGCAATACCTATGGGAAGGAAGCAGTTGGCCAGACCGTCGAGTTTGAGCAGCATCAGCCAGAGAAGAAGGACCTGCACAAAAGCTGATGTTCACCGCACAACCTCCCTGCTCAATCACAGAGCATGCAATAAGTGCAGTTAAAGATAATGTTTGCTATCCCCTGTTCCAGATAGACAGACGATTCTACGCTGCGAACGCTGCACACCGGCACTTGCCTGGTAAGGGCAGGACATGCAGGCCCCTGCGGCATGTCACTAGAGCAGGCGAGGAGCGATTGCGTGAGGCTTCAAAGCTTTTCGTTGAAGGTGAGCGCCCCGCAGAGATACCATGACAGGTGTGGTGGGAACATTCTCAAATCCATGGCCAGAGGGCTGCAGACGTCTGGATGCAGGTCTGAAAGAAGGCATCGATGAAGACGAGCTGGTGGCGCGGCAAATTGGCCTGCCAGATGTCAGCAAGATGTCAACAACTCAAGAGAAGTATAAGGAGAGGATCAAGGAAAAGCTCTTGGAGGTACAAACAACCTGCAGTACACACCTTACAGTCCTCCTGGTGGCTCCTGCCAAGGCCTTGATTACGTTTCCTTTGCAGCAGCTAAGCGTGTGAAGTATGAGTAAGCAGGAGCTGCTTCTCCACTGCAAAAGGCTTGTATGACAAGCAAGACTGCAGCTGTGCTGTGCACTGCAGCAAGCAAAGAAGCTAGAGGCAGAGAAGGCGGAGCGATATAGAGAGTTCACCCTTGGCAAGTACGCCTATGGAAGAGGGCAGTACCAGTCTTCAACGCAGCTCTTCACAGCTGCTCTAGACAGGGAAGGGCCCTTCAGTCCTATGGGAGGCGAGATCCAGCTCTGGCTGGCCCTTGCTTACCAGGTGCAGAATCTCTAGCATCCTCCAATCAGTCAGTTTGCATTCTGTGACACGCATGAGTATGTGCGTGAGAGCACTGGAAACATTGAGTGTATGGGTAGCTTGAAGGCACCAGGAACGCAACCCACTACGCCCTCGGAACCGGAGCCTCACCCTGCACTGTTACCAGCACTGCACGTGCCTACACACCCGGCTCTGAGAAGTCCATGACGGGACAAAAAGATTTTCCTATGCAGGCTACTGGCAGAGAGCAGGACTGCATCAACTTGTACAGAAGCCTAGAGGAGACGCATCCAAGCAGGAAGATCAAGCAGCAAGCCGGACAGCTGCGCTTCATCATGGAGGCTCCCAAGCTGAAGCTGGGGCCCGACGAGCGCGTGAAGATCCCAGTTTTTGACGACAGCGACAGATATGTGTAAGCTTCCTGGCCTGACACAGTACCAAACAGATGGCCCCTTTCGATGTTCAGAATTGCTTTACCGGTGTCTTTCCTTGACCTTGGCATTCTTGCTGCCTATTGTAGCAGGGACATTGGCAACGGCCTCTGTAAGCATGCCTAGGTGGCTATGCGGAACGGCTTTAGCAGCTACTTCAGGATGCGTCTGTTATCATGCCGCACCGGAAATAGACAGTCTGAACAACCGGTGCAACATGAGGACAGCTCGGGCCGACGATGGGCCATGACATGGTTCACAGGCCAGAGAAATATGCCCCAATTCCTGCAGGAAGGACCGGAACGCATCTAGAGCGCGAGCACCGCCTCTGCTCAAGCAGCAGCCGCAGCGCAAACGCGAGCTGACCTGGGAGGAGCGCTTCTTTCAGGAGTACCAGCCGCCAAACCTGATCCCCAACAAGTACGTCCTGGTAGCGGGCATTGTTGTCGCCATCAGCCTGGCAATCTACTCCACCACCCTCTGACATGCTTGGCCCCTCAGACTGGTTGAGGCAAGAAGCAGCAAGGGCAGGCAGAAGGCGCTGGTACACATGAAGAATACCAGCTTGCAGGAGTACCAGCCGCCAAGTCTGACCCCCGATAAGTATGTTCTGGTGGCGGGCATCATTGTCGCCATCAGCCTAGCGGTCAATTCCACAACCCTCTGACATTGTTGGCCCCTGAGGCAGCTCTCTGACGCACAACCAGTTGGATATTGTTGCCATCAGCTTAGGGGTATGCTCCACCATCCTCTGACATTTTTGGGCCCTCAGGCTCGTATATGACAGACAACTGATAAGACCCTCTGCAGCAAGGAGCAGGTGTAGAGAAAATGAGAGCAAGGCTGTGTAAGGCTAGCCAGCACTGGGTGGCCAAGGCGCTGAGACACATGAAAAAGGCCAGCTTGTAGCTGCTCTGCTGAGGGTTGTACACTATGTGAGGAGTGGAGAAGAACATATGATACCTCAGCGATGTATGCCAAATTTGTTCTGCACTGGTCTAGAGAGGGTGAGTGTTATTCATGTGTCTCAGGATCCATAAATACCCAATGATATGGGCAAAGTGAGTGGTACTCTTGGCCACTTTCATATTAGGCTGTAACTCAGCAGGTACCAACACCTCCACACGTGCTTTGAAAGACAGAGCTTGACATCACACTAGGAAGACAGACAGGCCTACTGATCGTGTGATGCCAGATGACAGCGATTGCTGAACAGAGCACCCACAGCGTGCATATGCTCATGAAGATATTCATTTGAATTCCGCGAAGCAGACTTGCTTGTTTGTCATTTTCTTCGCGTCTGTGATACATCAAGGAGGGTGCAGGTCAACGGCTGAGTCAGCTCGGCCATCTGGAGCGCTCAAGTCAGCAAACCACCTGTATTAGAACCCAGACCAGGTCCTTCCAACTTGTTACTACGCATTAGCAGGGAGTCAGCATGCAGCTGACAAGATCAGTGTCGGACGAGTCTGGTCGGAAAGGTACGCACTTTCATCACTCTAAGAAGATACTGTGAAGGCCAGGATGCAGCCGCTTCAGCCCATCTCTGTATCCCTAAATGTATGGTTCATACTATGTAGACAAGTTGGCCGAGCAAAAGCGGGCTGAGAGGGAGAAGCATGACGCTCACAAGGAGGAGCTCCGGAGAAAGAAGGCTGAGAAGCAGGAGGTGAGGTGCTCGCGTACCACACTACTAGAATAATAGCCAGATTTTATGTCGACCTGCACCCTATATACATTGCGTCTAGTGCTTGTCGAGCAATAAGTTTTCTCTAGGGCTTTCACAGTCACTCTCAGGGGGGTGCGCAATGCCTTTTCCTGCCTTCCCTCAGGTGCGCAAGTTCTGCTCGCCTGAAGAATGGGATCTGAAAACTTTTGCAGGAAACATCTAAGCTGAAGGCGGTCTTCAGACAGCTCAGGACATTTGGCTCGTCAAAGCGTGGGGAGCGAGAGGCTAGACAGGTAGGATGCCTCTGGAGATCAAGCAGCCGCTGATTATGCAATGGCAGGCAAGGAAGGCGGCGTCGGGTCCTTGTGTCCTGCGATTCACAACCCATGGATGTGCATACACATAAAAGCCAAGCAGAGAAGGTGTTAGTGGAGCCTCTGACAACTCCCTGAGCCTCTGTTACTCCACCCTTTTCCTATCATAGGATATGGGCCCAAAGTATATAGACTTTGGCAGTCCAGCATCAACTCGATGTGCACAGCTGACTGCATACTATGGTAGATAGCAGCAAGCACCAACAAAGCCAGTGCCACGTAGTCCTTGTGTCTGCAGCTTGGCCCTAGTACTGCCAGTGACCCCTCCATGCTTGTATGAGACATATGCTGATGCAGGCTGCAAAATGCGAGAAGCATGCAGAGACTGGGAGCGAGTGTGAGCACGGCATCTGGCGCTGCAAGATCTGCAATCCGCCTCTGAAAACCAGGCGCTAGGCTGCCTTCATCTGGGATGCAGAGGCATGCAGCTCCAGCACCTGGAAAGCAACTTTATGTCAGACATTTCTTGTCTAGGGGGTGCAATAAAGGCTGCGAGGCCAGACCTATCAATTGGCCGAAGGGCGCTCTTCTCATCTCCAATCGTGTCCTCTCCATCATGTACATTACATTGCATGGCTGTCAGCTGAGGGACATCTTTGACCATAAGCTGGGCAAAATGAGCATCAGCTGCAGCCCCGTAGGAACTTCCCCACAGCTATTGGAGAACTTTTGAAAAGCAAGGAGGGCCAGGAATTGTGCATGACAGGTCGCATGATCTATAAAATGTGGTGAGCAGCCTGCTGGCAGCTGCAGATACCGTGCAAGATATTGCTACTGTCGCAAAGCATTCATTGAAGTGTATAAGGCCCCCTCTTTTTGTCATTCATGATTGGCATCATGATCATCGTGACCACTGGTATGATCACCATGATGGGGGCATGGTGTTAAACATGTTGTCATAATAATGAATTGATGTGGTGGCTTCTGCAAGAGCAATTCTTGCTGGCTTTAAATGACAAACATGTAAGCAGCTGCTTGCACAGACATGTCCTGAGCAGACTGACAGGTGGCCGTGTTACATTGTTGTCTGCGCCCGATGCTGGCACTATACTTCGTCTCATTTGCAGGGACATGAGAGTGAGACACCATGAAACTCCAGAGTTTCATCTGGATCCAGACTGCTGATACCCAGCCTTTCACACACTTCTCAGTCTTTACATGACAGCAGTTCTGCACTGCCAGCTCAGGCTCATCGCCTATAATTACTGATAGTAACCAACATGAAAACATCCTCTGAAGATCTGAATGCTTGCTGATAGTACACGATTACAGAGACCGCTCACAGGTCCCTCTACACACAGGTGTGTCTCAGGGGCCCTGCAGAGATCTCTGCCAGAATGAAATCTAATACTACTGTTGCCTTGTCAGGCAGAAATGCGTACAGCTGCACATCTCCTATGACTTCCCGGATCAGGATCAAGAGACACCAATATCTGCCAGTTTGGCCACGAGAAGAGTGTGTTTTCCCATCTTAAATTAGTACCATGGACACCAATCAACACGCTGCAAGCATCGTGCCAAACAGACACTCCGCACCAAGACACAGCACGGCAGAACCCACAGGTGTCACAACTGACATGACGCACAAACAGGAGCAGGCCAGGACTGTATCACGACAGATATGCCACCTCACCGGGTCGGCATCTGGACAGGTTTAAGTATATCTGCTCAACGAAGGGTCAGAGGGGTGCTCCGGTGCTATCTGCTGGCCTGACGTGCTGGCGCTCTCGTTGCCTGGGGCTGCCACCTTGGGGCTGCTTCCCGCTGCTTCCTGGGGGACAGCCGGATGCTGCCCAGGACCTGCCCGCACTCCTGCTCCATGGGCGTCGACATGTCTGCATCCACCCAGGAGTTGTCCGACTGCTCGCTGGAGGCTGAGCTCACCAGCCTCGTGACAGTCCCTGCAAGCCCAACTCCAAGCGTCAAGACTGATCCACACCTCCATGAGCAACGGGCCCATGGTTGCTCACAATGTGTCTGGTACCACTCGCAACAAGAAAATGCCCAGTTGCTTCAGAAAAGTGTTGTCACAAACTCCGAAAAACCACCTTCAAAATGGCTGGAGATACAATGTGACCATGGTCACAAATGATTTACTAGCCATCCTGAAGATGGTTGCGATACATTTCTGAGCACACAAAATAAACAATTTGCCCGTGCATACCTGGTTCAGGAGTGCATGAGCGGACAGCTGCAGTATCCAGGGCATCCCAGTCATTGGAACAGCAGCTGATGCCTGCCAGGGTGGCCACCGCGTAAGCATTCGCTGCATCCCCAATCGTGTGCGGGGTGTCTTCACTAAGCCCCTTTGCTTGCATCGTCTGCAAAACAATATGCTATACCAGTGAGGTCAAGGCTCCCAAACCTCACAGGGGACGCCTGTTTTCTTACTGCAGGGTTCTGTATTTATACTGTTGTACGAGCTGCCTGGTGCGCAGGACAGCTGGAGCACTACTCACTATATTTGGTGGGCCACATCATTGGTCATGAAGGTTTGAGTGGCCATGCAAAAACAACACACCTCTATCCACGCCCAGACTTTGTCAACGGGCTGCCACATCAGGTCGCCGTCCTCTGCAAAGCGCATCACCACAGCCCTTGCATGTGAAGGGTCCTTCCTCACCACACGCGCTGCAGGGTAAAGTTGCATTGTTAGAATTGCTCCACAGGCCTGCTGACACTTTTTGCGCCTACCTACCAGAAGCGTGTGGATTGCGACGGTCCTGCTGTGGTACAGCTCATGGCAGAGCTCCTTTGTGCATGCACGCATCACAGCTCGATGCATAAGGATCCTCTGCCACTTAGGGTATAGGACACCTCAGTACATTGAACTTCACAAATAACAGAGCTACTTATGGCATCCATGACACTCACCTTTGTAGTATAGCTCTGGAACATCCACACCAAACTCAGACCCTGGGACCAGGACAACTCTGCCAATCAGCGCCTTGTAGAGGCCGCTCTTCATACCTGCAACCGTGACATCCTCAGTTGACATCTGCACTTCCATTTGAAGTGTTACTAGCGGATATTGTGCTAACTGCCTGGACTGAGCGGCAGCACAGCCCTGTAATAGTCTTTGTTGGAACCCTCAGCGAGTGTTTGCACCTACTGCATGGTAAGCGCATGCTCTGTTGTTCAGCTGTGATGCTCTCAGTGTGAGGCACAAGAAATGGTGCTTGCCTTCGGTTCAAGTGCAGATGTGTCTGCTCAGGACGGGAAGGCCAATGCCAGCAGCTGGGCTAGGCCTTCTCTTCTCAAGTATGTTCCTCAGGCAATCTACTGCTGCTAATTTGCGCTGAAAACAGGTCGCTGATAAGTGATCGCCTTGGCCAAATTTCGGACGGTTGTATGAACAGCGGTCAGCCTGCGAACAAAAGCTTACTTGGTACCTTCTGGAAGCACCTGTCCCTGACACGTTTATATTTTGGACTTATGCTCGCTTGGCTCACGCCGCTTTGAGATCGAGTTGACTTCAGCGCATGTTACGATAGCCCTACGCGCGGGCAAGCCGCGAAAGCTTCTCACAAGGGGGAGCACACTTTCGCTGCTCTTCAGCTTCCACGCCAAGTGCTGACAGCGGAGGGCTACCGGGAGCGGAAAGCGGCTTATGTGTACGAATATCGAGATTCTAGAATATACACGACACGGCGAGCTAACCCGGTCAGGCGATTACCTTCGTCAGAGGACGGAGGTTGTGAGTGTTTGTTGCTCGTCGCGCAGCTCTGTGCAAGCCTTGTGACGGCGTCCAGCGCTGTGAGTCCTGTCCAAAAGCTTAGTCGAGGTCTATACGGGAGCGGAAAGTTAACGCGAGCCAGGCGTTGCGTAAGCCACTCTTCCATGGCTTTGCCGGAAGGGTGAATTCTTGTCGGGTACACCCAGCGGGGCCCCATTACCCGATTGCCCAGAGATTGCCAGCTCCATTGCATAGGGATAAGCACACTCTGTTATCGCTCACACACGTTGCTCAACACGTACAGAAGGTTTGCAAGTGAAACTTGCGCATCGCCACTCGCCATGGTTGTAGCACACAGTGCTCTGCTGCAGGGAAGCCTGGCAATCTCATGCTCACACAGCAGAGTCTATCGTGCTGCACACAGTCTACGACAGTCTTGCAGACTGCCGGCATCTCGTTGCACAGGAAGACGGGGGAGGCAGGCATCCCAAATTGTAAATGCAGGTACTGTCTAGGCAACCCCTGTCTTCAGAGCTGTCACCTGATGAACAGCTCGTATGAGGCAGATTCGTCTGCTATGCAGAGTCTCCGTCCATCCAGTCACCTCAGACTCTCAGTCCCGAGCTGAAGTCAGCCCTGGAGAAATTTGTACAACAGCATAACGTGGTGCTGTTCATGAAAGGAACAAAGCAATTCCCACAGGTGGGTCCCGCACTTTATTCTATTTGGACATTACCATGCAATCTTCAATCAAGCTAATCGCAAGGCTGTGGCATTGCTGTACTGCTACTGATGATTTCGTTGCCCATGCAGTGCGGGTTCTCCAACACATGTGTACAAGTAAGCTGCAGCATAGTCTGCACCTGCATATACCGACTCTACTTTGAGAAAAAAACGCAACATACATCGGGTTCTGTATATTCTAGCTGCATCAGTAATCTGCCAAACTGTGCATTTCACAGCCGCTGCCTTTCGCTTTGAAAGCGCTTCATGTGTAGGGCGTGAATTACACACGCTGTGCAGATACTTCAAACGCTGAATGTACCCTTTGAGTCGGTAAACATCCTGGAAGATGAGCAGTTGCGAAGTGGCATGAAGGAATTTTCTCAGTGGCCCACATTTCCCCAAGTGTACATCAATGGGGAGTTCTATGGTGGATGCGACATCATGATTGGTATGCAACCCCACCCCCCTTTGTGCCCAAGATGCTCTGCAAGCGCTGCTGACAATCCTGCATCTGTGGCTATCCCTCACCTGACTGGACTTGCTACACTTGCCTGCAAGGGGCCCCAGCAAGCCATGAGCAGCGTCTGTGAGGCCCTCATTGTCGACACAGCTGTAGACTAGCTGCATGACCTGTGAGGTTATACATCGCCTTCATTAAGGCATTGCATACCGGGCCTGGAGCTTTTGAGGGTGAACCTAGATGTGCACATGCAGAGGGCTACCAGTCAGGAGAGCTTGTGGAGACACTGGAGGCTGCCCTCAACTCATAAACTGCTTAGTTGTCATTGGCGGGGTGATAAGGCGTGGGAGCATTGGAGAGTGCTCCAGCTGTCCACACTAGGGGGAAGCTTGCAGTCAGTCAAGCAGTCAGTTTGCCTGTGTGAGAGATTGCATCAGAAGGGATCGCATTGTTGTTGCAACAAATGCAATTATTGTTATACTTTTGACATCCAGGGGAGGCATTTCAGGCCAGGCCCAGAAGACGGCAACAGGCAATGTAAATCTCTAACAACGGCATGGCGTAGCCTACAAAGCTAGTAGGCTACATTTTGGCTAGACAGTTACGGCATTGTGTCATCTTCAAAGATTTACAATTAATGGGCAGGCTTGTGACCCACCCGTTGTGGGCCAATTTTCAAGACAACTCTTGCCAATGTACCCTGTTTGCAGGCCCTTGTCTATGTAATTCATCGTACAATGTCAGTGTGCTACAAATGAGCCCAGAGATCGACTCTTGACGCTGTCAATTGATACCAAATCTGTCAGTATATGAACACGCCCAAGGTGTGAAGTTGTGATGTTGCTATCAGTGTTCTCAAGGAGCATTTGTCTGCTGTATACTCATGAACCTCGTTTTTAGTCAGTTCTGCAGTTGGAATGGTGCAGTTCTCCGGTGTTCAGGTGCTTATGTTATGTGTGATTGATTTGAGGCCTTCACAACCTCCCCAAGAGGCATTGGTAGAGACTGCACTTGCATGTCAGCTGCCATCGAACTTCCTCTCGGTGCTGCACGGCCATGTGCGCGTCATGCAGCTCCGCGCAGCGTGCGCTGCACATGCTCTCTGATGACCTCAGCGCTCTTGCTGATGGCAGCGGCTGCCCCCCGAGTGATGCGCCCCAGCCCCAGCCCAGTGGGCACAACTCCGGCTGACTCATGCTTCTTGGCCATGGCCACCACTCCTGTGCCATGCAGAAAATGTGTTGGATAGTTCCCACTCACTCAGATTGAGGCGTCACTGCCAGCTGGGATGGAAACAATCTTGATGGGTATCCGCACCGCAGGGGGCCACACTTATTTGCTGCAATCAATCTGTGCAACTCAAGGCACACACAATGATGGTAAGCAACAGCAGCAGGTCTTTGATGCGCACAGCATGACATACAGCATCTTGGGAGGTGCCCACCAGCAGCGGGGATAGTTCTCTGGGTAGCCTTGCCAGTCTTGGCAACTGCACCACGCCTGGTCTTGTGCAGCATGTCATCAATGTGGGACTGGCGCTTCTTGGGGACAGTGTTGCCTGCTTTGGCCTTGTTCTCCTTGGCTACCTTCTTGTTGGTCTTTAGCGGAGTGTTGGGTGCCTCCACGCCTGCAGATGGCAATCTCCCATATTTGATGCCCCTGCAGCACTAACCTGCATGCGCGCCGTGAGCAGCAGGTGCTCTGATGTGCTGGCTCTGCGCTAAGCATGCAGTATACAAGCCCATGACCTGATGTGTGCAGGCTAAGGATTGTTGTTCGCCACTCCCAGAGGGCTTATTTATGACATAGCTGTGTGAGGACTCGCATCGTGCAGAAGCACGTGTCTGCTTACCTGCAGGCTGCTCAGGAGCAGGATTTGCCTCTGTCTCAGCTGAGGCAGCGACTGCCTCTTCAGGCGCGGCAGCCGAGGCGCTGTCAGCCTGCAGGGTTTCTGTCTCTACCTGGTGAGTCAGCACAAGGTAGTGCGCAACTGACTTATACCCTGCACAGGCACATGCCGAGTCAGGGTCACTTTCAGCATCAAACCCCTGTTGCCATGCCGTGGACAGCTATGCATATTGCAGTGCGCCGCAAAATCAGGCAGTCCTAGGCTTCTAGAAAGTATAAGTCATCTAAGACTGGCTTACAAAGCAGAGGGCCTCCTTCCCAACGTCACCTGCCGTGAAAGAGAGCAAGGCCATCCGTGCAGACAAACCCCTGTGAATGCTAGAAGGCACTGCTGACTGCGAAGGCCATTGTTGTGCACAGCAGGAGCGCCAAGATACCACACTGTCCCTGCCCTAGCAAGCATGCACAGGCTGAGGACAGGCACGCCATGTTGGAGCGCCGCTGCGAGCGCACCCTCAGCGACAGCGCGACGGTAGAGTGTGCCGGTGGGAGACTGCGAGGGTAGCATTTGCAACGCCCCCAGCAATGCGGGCTGAGAGGAGCGCGTGACATGCAGCAATGCAGGCTTGAGCGCACCCTCAGCAATAGCGCGGCGGTAGAGGGTGCCCGTGGGGGCCCAGCCGCGGCGGATGCGGTGGAAGGAGCAGTTGCAGAGGCCGCGGCAGGGCGGGCACTCCCAGGCGCTGGCCGCCTGCACCTCCAGGATGTTCTCCCCATAGCGCATGAATAGGCAGTCCCCGCAGAACACCCCCTGCGTGGCATGCTGCTTTTGCTCACCACCACGCAGATCACAAGCAGTGCAACAATTCTGCCAAAGATGTGTCACATGAGCGCAACACGATTGCATCTGGCATGGAACGTTCTCCTGTTATTGCAGCAGGTCGGAAAGAGTCCTGTGTCTTCTGATGCTGATCTTGTAAGAACCTCAACTTCCCATAATCAGATTTCTACTGCTTGAGATCTCTACACTGGCACATGAGTTGAGCGCCTTACGTGCAGGGTGTTGCACTTGGAGCAGGAGGTGTGGCGGCCCAATGTCTTCTGCCGGCACTGGTGGCACGTCATGCCCTCTATCTTGTCATAGATGCGGTTGCCATTGCTGTCATACCCATCCTTAAAAAGCTCCCTGCGCATGCGTTGGCGCTACCAGTAACGCGGTGAGTACATGACGTGCCAATAAGTGTTGACTGAATGAGCATCAGTCTTGAGGCCACTGCCAGTCTCGACTGACAGATTTGCACCAGCATGGAGGTGCATTGGAGTCAATTTGTGCAACAGGTGCATTCCTGCAGACCAGATGATGGCACTGGGGAGAGTGCAATCACCATGGCTCGTTGTAGCATCCAAGCAACTTCGTGTGCTCCTCTGTGTAGATCTCCTCCTCCGATGCCACTGCAGGCCACATGCAACCTTTGGAACTGCCAAGTGTTAGGCATGAAAGTTGACATCCAGGCAGGCCAAGCAGCAGTTTCGCATGGTGTAACCGTGAGAAAGCACCATGATGCTCCGGCAAGTGGCCCCTCTTCTTCCTCTCAATGCCGTCAGCCTTCTCCAGAGCGGACTCGTTGTAGATGGGGGCGGGCCTGCCCTCGAGCCTTGTCGACTTGCGTGCTGGGCCAGCAGGCGCTCTGGGCTTTCTGGGTCCCAACGGCGCTGGGCCAGAAGGTCGGCTCTGTCTGTTCCTCCTCTCGACACAGGCCGTGAGTTGGTCCTTAGTCTGCGCAATATGACCGTTGGTGCCATTTTCCATCACAGGAGTACACCCCATTAAGGGCCTATGCAATACCGTTAGGAGTCCTGAGCTTTTTCTCAGATTATAAATGTCCCTTCAGCGGACACGCACGGTGCCTGAGTAGTCTGCATGGAGGACGATGGTGAGCCATCTGCTCTGCATGTTTTATCATCCTATCGCGATGGAGACGACACGCACCGCAAAAATGCCCATCTCTTCCATCCGTTTCCTGTTACTAGCTATGCGCTGCAGGCGCTGCACCTCATAGTCCACCAACGCCATCCTTGCTTGACCTGCCCCTGACCGAGATTGCCGGCACCGATGCCCCCTTCTGGCGTGGCTGGCACGGGGTCGGTATGAGGGCAAGAAGCAGACCAGATAAATCGAGGTGCAAGCTGGTGTTGCTACTTCAATTATCTCACATCCTCATCAAAGCCTAGTGAAGGCGGGAAAGCGTCCAAGCTGATGTGGCGGTGACTGTTTGAATCCTCATCTCCGAAAGCAGACTTCGGAAGCCCTTACAGGGGAATGCACGGCTCTTCCTGGCCTCAAGCTATTACTATCGAGCTGTAGGACACATAATGGCACAGATACCCGACAGAACGCTAAGACTCCGCATGTATTCTTGCTTCGACATTCAGGTCGCTCATCGGAATGTGTCCCTCCAGATGGCTCAGACTGAGCATGATGAGAACGTCACCGTGATCTTCACTTGCTAGAGAGACAGAAAGGACCCCATCATGTCTATCAGCTATACAGGCTGCGCCCAGCTAGAATGCGTACATGCAAGCATCTGCGCTCCTCCAAAATGCAATAACACCCGGCACATCCCCAATGGAAGGCGCCCACGAGGAAACACGTTAGCTGTGAAGGTGTGACGCTCTTCACGTACAGATGCACTACGCATACTTTTTGGAATGCATGCTGACCAGAGTACTGTTGTGCAGGCTCAGACAGGGGCAACTGAGGGAGATGACAACAACATCAGTGCAAGAGAAGCCCTTTCTGATGCTGTGGAGGACATCGTTGATGAGGAAGGTTCACAGCACTACTCAGAGAGCATGCCGGACTCTGAAGAGGAGGGCTTTGACACCATGTATCAGGCATGCTTGCCGTACCGCTGCACCAGCTCATGCAAACTTACTTGTCCCTGACCGGCCCCTCTGACACTTGCTCTTGCTGGCTGACAGTAGGTAGTGGCCTTGCAGGGAGCAGTGCCATACCAGCAGGAGCCTGTTGTTGAGAGGCCATTGACGGGGTGGGTGTTGGCAATGAGTGTCTTGGTTGCAGCTCGACTGGGTCGCTCTGCCGCAGAGGTCCAGCGCTTTGATCTGTCACAGCTTCAGGTAGTCGTTCTCCTGTCCTACCAAACCCCCATTAGCAGGATGTGCATGTCTTCCCTTACCCCTAGCACTCATGCTCTTTTAGGTATGATGGAAAGGTCTGTGTCAGAAGTTCACTATGCAGTTGGCACTGCTTGCCTTCTATCCCAGCACGTGCCGTGGGCAGGACTTAGTGGGCTAGCTCTGTTCAGATCTTCACTAGACGCTCAAGACCACACGCTTTTGGAAGTGATCCAAGAACACGAAATTCACAGGCGGAAGTGGAGGAGGCCTGGCGAGCAAAGTCTGTGCAGCTGCGGCGCAGCCGGCTGGCGGACGAGGGCGCAGTGCGCGAGGCTGAGCAGCGCATGCAGGGCGCCCAGCAGCGTGCGGCACAGCGGCAGAGGGAGCGCCAGCAGCGAGACGCCGCATTGCAGGTGCAGCCTCTGCTGGACGAGACACCTTGTCTGTCTGCCTTGGAAGTGCTGGTGCACGGCGGGAACAAGCTAGCTGCTACAGGGTCTCTTTACAGCAAGGCTCACACAAAATTTTCTATAAGGTATGTAGCTGTGGCAGGTTGCATGCGGTTGGAGCATATCATGTACAGATATGGTCCTACGACAGGCTATGTCACTGAATGTCTATGCCGCAGGCAGCAGCTGAGCGCGAGCGGCAGAAGGCTCAGGCAGCGGCCTCTGCAGAGCGCGCGGCCTTCGAGGCGCAGGAGGCGCGCATGGCCGCTGAGCTGGAGCAGCGCACGCAGCAAGAGCGCCGGCTGCTTGAGGAGGCTGCTCAGCGCGCACGGCAGGCTGCTGAGCAGCGCCGCAAGTGCGTGCCCCAGTCTGCAGGCCCGATATCTTCTACTCGAGTCTTTGTCTGTGCTTGCTGCGATCTGATGACAGGCAGCTGAGAACCCCTTCGTGAGAGGCATATTTGGCACCTCGCAGCAGCCTACAGATTGGAGGCCTGCCTAAATTGGACATCTTTGCTGAAAGTCTGTGAGGAAAGTCCTACATTCTAGTGCATGGCAGCTCTGCAAACAGGATGAACGTCAAGGGTCCCCTACAAACAGCAAAGTCCTGTGGTCATTATTGAGCCTCCTCAGCTGTAGCATGTTCTGCCCACACAACTTGCTGATTGCAAGCCTGAGAGCTGAGTGCTGTATGACTGGGATGCATTGTGAGCAACATGCCGCAGGGAGGCAGAGGCAGAGGCTGCGACTGCGGCTGCGGAGGCAGAGAGGCAGCGCGCAGAGGACGAGGCGCGGCAGCGCGCGGAGGCGGAGCGCGCCGCCAAGGAGGCCGAGAAGCACGAGCTGCGCCGTCTGGAGCGCAAGTTCACCGTGCGCCTGCTGGGGCTCATCGAGATGGACCGACCCGACAAGGTGAGTGCTGCCGGCTTGTACCCTGCGCCATCCTATGCTTTGTCAAGATAGGCTTGCAACAGAAACAATGGCAGGCTGTTCTTATGAGATATGCATCAAAAGCCTTGGTGTGTGAGTCTTTGGAAGCTTTGACATCCGCTTCTAAAGGTTCTTCTTAGTGACCCACAGGATTCTGCCAAATGGGGAATCACCAGATTCCTTGGTAGCAGGTGCGGCCGGCTCGCCAGAAATGTGCAAATGACAGGGGGTTTAACCGCAGGGCGTGATGACTGAGGAGAGGCTGCCGAGGGAGGCGACTGTCCAAGTGGCAATGACGATGGGCACCTCTGTTGGTGGGGATGCAGGCCAGCTCAGGCGCCTCTTCTCAAGCATTGACAGGGCGCAGGAAGGCATATCTGAGCTGGCCGGCAGCTCCAGCGCAGCTGCAGTCCAGCTTTATGAGAGCACAGCTCGGGTCCAAGCCATGACTGGACAGGTATGCAGCACCTAGCCATCACCATCGTCTTATTATTTGTCAAACAACCATCAAGCTGTAGTTGGTATGACTGCATAGATTGCAGTCCTGCATTGGACCTGTTTCTCTCGCCAAATTCTTTGGAGGTGGGGTTGCATCGGCTCTGCACATCATGCCTGACGAGCACATGCTTGCAGGGAGTTCTGCAGCATATGTCGGATGTTGAATTGATACACTGGTTGAGGGTGGCTGCCGCCAGGGGAGGTTTTGCAGCAGCTGCTCAGGCCAACCAGCTCTTGCAGAAGTTCTCAGACAAGCCGCAAGCGCTGCAGCACAAAGTGGAGGTAGGTGCAGAGTACGTCCACTATGTATTATGCACATCTGCTGGCTGAGCAAGTCACTCGATCTTGGAGCAGGCTCTAATTGGCATAAAGCGCACGCTTTAGAGAAGCTGCACCTTCATTCGTGACTTATGACCATACAGTCTCAAATCTGCTGCAGGTGCGCACCGAGAGGGGTGTGCTTCCTGAGGACCATCCTGAGAGGGTGGCAACGAGACTGGGGCTCGCCATCAGTGCTGTGGAGCGTGAGGACATTTCAGCTGCAACCTCCATCCTGGAGGCTTACATGGACGACGAGGAGGACCGCATCACCAGGGTCTGCCGCATCTTGCCCGCTGGAAGGAACAGCGCTTTGAAAGGCTCAGAGCAATATTCACCGTCTGCGCTTTCTGAGGAGCATTATTGCTGCTGCGGCTCTGAAGATTGATTGCTGCATCGTATCTACAGGTTTCACCACTGCCTTGCAGTGTGTGGAGAGAACAGAACAGTCTGCATCAGGACACTGTCATTGCTGCATTAGGATGGCTGTTGCTGCACAAATACACAGATACACTGTACAGGATGCTGGCGCATGGATGCCTGCGCATGCCGGGGAGGCGCTGGCGGCCGCACATTTCCTGGACGAGATGTACGCGGAGCGGCCTGCGAGGCAGGTGGAGGCTTCCCCATGGTATGAAGCTGCCGGGTCCCTGGCGCGCAAGCTGCTGCACCAGCGCCTCAGGCCTGCGCCCAATGTGAGCATCAACCCCTATTTCGGCCTCAACCAATGCATCCGAGAGTGCCGCAGTCCTGCAAGGGTGGCGCTGAAAGCCACACATCTAGTCCAATGATGTGAGCACAATTGTGAAAGGCAGGGTTTATACCGTGCAGACCCTTGTTCGACTGGAGGATGATAGGTCAAAAATGAGCGCAGCCAGGCCTGGTTGACTGCTGCAGGATAGCCTGGCTCCGCTAGCGCGCCTGCTGGGCGGAATACTGGGTCCTCGGCACGCGGTAACCCCGATGCTGGCAGAGGCGGCCGAGGCCAACATGTCGAGCGCGACCCGCAGCACGTTGCAGGAGCGCGAGCGCATGCAACAGGCACGACCCATACGCCTACCTGGGCCAGCAGGCTCCCACTGTGCTTTGAGAACAGCCTTGCAGATCCTTGAAAGGCCCAGCCTACCCCCGCTCTCGACAGCCTGGTGCAGGTGGCCATTGTTCTGCAGCTGCTTAGCAGTCTACTGCAGTCTGCAGCAGCCAAAAGTCGACCTCTCATCACACTCTCTGCGGCACATTACAACCTCCATGGTTCGATGAGGCCTGCCTTGCTATGACACCATGCTCGGTGTGACCCATGGCAATGAGACAGCGTGCATGATGCGCAGGCGGAGCTGGCGGCAGCACTGCTGGAGGAGGAGTGGCCGGATCAGAGGCAGGCTGCGGCTGCCCGGGCAGCTGCCCGGGAGGCCGCCACGCCCGTGCCGGAGCGCGTCTGGGCACTGCGCAATGTCGGTGCGTCTCTGTAGATGGCATGGCCCCATGTCGATCAACAAAGCGCATGCTTTGTGCCTCGTGTCATGCATGCTGGCTGGCACTTGCTCGCTGAGCATGGCGTGGCTGCAGGCGCGACGTTGGCACTGGGAGGGCCAGGAGAGAGGGCGCGAGCGCGCCAGATGCTGGAAAAGGCGGCTCTGCTCAAGGCTGAGTGGGCTGGGAGCCAGCGCCACCCCAGTATGCTGCCCCTCCCAGCTTCTGCCCTTCGGAACCTGAGGGCTGCTTGCAGAGCTTGCTTCAGCTGTGGCTTGCAGACACAAGACTAGAGGCACTCCCGTGTTTACCATATCTGGGACTGGCCCATGAACACCACTTATGCTGGGGCAGCACCTTCGTGATACAGCACGCATGCTGGGCATTTGGTGAAGATGCTTGGCCATGGCAGGTGTGCTACCGGAGCTGGATGCTCTGGGCGGGCTGCTGGAGGCCAATGAGGAATGGCAGCAGGACACATCTGGCGTGCGCTCCCGCATGCTGGTCATCTTAGGGTCGGTAGCAGACCGCTACGAGGCTCAGGGTGACTCTCACATTTGGAAAACATTTTGACTCTGAGTAAGGAGCGCATTTCCCTTTGGCCCCTTCCATCCTCTGCATCATCTTGGATGCTGCAGG
Source organism: Coccomyxa viridis (assembly GCA_963930925.1). Taxonomy (NCBI): domain Eukaryota; kingdom Viridiplantae; phylum Chlorophyta; class Trebouxiophyceae; family Coccomyxaceae; genus Coccomyxa; species Coccomyxa viridis. Next base: position 2,353,837 of record CAWVOJ010000004.1, on the reverse strand, counting down.
AGCATCTGTCAGCAAGTAAAGTCTCAGGGTTTTCTCCCTGGTGAAGAGATCATGCACATGCCTCACCATGTGAGGGATGCTTGTGGAATGCAGGGCAAAAGGCAAGTGCATGTGCCCTTTTGGAGGCTGCGATAAGTCAATACGAGGAGGTGACCGGCCTTAAGAGCCCGGCTGTCAAGTCCACCTTCAGGAGAGCGGAACAGCTGCTGGCTTCCCTGCCTGATGATGAGCGAGAGAAGGTAGGGCTCTGTCCTCGAACATGAGTCTGTAGCTCCCTCCACAGGCAGGTGGTGCCGTCATGGCCAGGACATGTCTCGTGCAGGTTGCAATGGGGACTTGTGCAGTATTGTGTAATAATAATAATAAGTATTGTACAGCTAGGGATGACAGATGCAAGCATCCTAATCAGGAGGTGCAGTAAGACAGTAGTTTCACAGGCACTGACGAGCTGCTTCAAGTGTGCAGGTAGCGAGTGCCAGGCGGCAGAGGCCCAGCTTCCTCGATCAGGTGGTGAAGGCCTTCAATGAGGAGCCCGCAGTGCAAATCACAGGCGAAGTGCGCAGCAAAGCCAGCATTTGGGACGAGGGCGGCCTCGCACCTCTCCCGCTGCTGTGAGTGTACACATGTTATACATGCGCAGAGAGGAGTGATGCTCCATAGACCTCAATGATAACCCTTAGGAGAGGAGTCTTCAGGATGTCCTTTTACAGTTGCTGCTCTAATGCAAAACCGAAAGCAGCAGCTCTGGCACATATTGCAATGCTAGTTCAGTGCGGGGATCCATATCCTGTGCCTGATGCACTCCTGATAAACAATAGACTATGGGGACATCTAGAGGCGTGTGCCTGCTTATAAACAAGTGTTGCTGCTGGCGCCTGAAAACTTGCAGAACACAAAGGCGCTATTGCACACTGGAGGTTCATATCTATTCTTCTATGAGTTCCTCATCCTGTTCGAAGTGTTCAGAGTGCTCTGCTGACCCCATCGCATGTTCCTGAATGCCGTGCAATCCTGCTGGTCTGTAGCTCTCCTCGCTGAGCTGGCCTTGCCAGAGCTGGGTCCACTGCTCTGGCATCAGAGCGGCTGCTGGAGCCCATCCCTGGGCTGCCATGCTCCGCACACAGGGCAGCACAGAGGCTGCAAATGCCTGTGTGCTGCCGCCCGCTCTGCATGGAACCATACCTTGTGAGCGTACTGCAGTGACATTACTCAGCAGCAATATGATTGCTTTGCAAGGCCCTTCCTGCCGCCCGCTCACTCCAAACATCCTGACTTTGATCTACACAAAGTAAAGAGAACACATGAAATAGAGCAGGATCAAACAACAGCAACCACCATGCCCAGTTGCAGGGTAAGTGATGGTCTGCCAAGGTAGGATTGCAGGGACGTACGAAGAGCCTGTCTTGGCCCAGATGAGTCGGCGTAGTTGCGCGAGGTTGGCGGCTATGCCCTGCTGCGCGACTCCCCAGGCGGACTTGCGCAGGGGCAGCCACCGGCGTGGCGCCTGGTGCACGCTGGCAAAGAGCAGACCCCGCAGTAGCACTGATGCTGCCATGGCCTGCACGTACACCGTTACCCCTTGCTGGCAACATGCTTCTGAACAATGACTCTTGGCGCAACCGCTGCTGAACACCCAGGGGCAGCGGTGACCATGTTCAGAACATATCCCTGCAGAAGTGGTCCTGTATGATCTGAAATGAAGGGCATCCAATGAGGCATGTAGGTAGGCTCCTGGCCGGGGGCATGAGCCACAGCCTGTGGTGAAGCGCGTGGGGGATATGGAGTAAGGATGAAGACGAGAAATGTACCTGCATGACAGAGCTGGCGGCTCCCAGCTCAGCATCCAGGAAAGCTCCGCTAGTCCCAGACGTATAGCTGCGGCTGCTCAACCAGTCTGCACCCATGCACTGTATTCAACTGACTTGTCATCCAGTCGTACTTGTGCTTGTTGAGTAGCCATCAGATCTGCACACTACAGTGCATGCATGGACCGGCAATGCCACCAAACGTAGGCATGGCATGCTGTGTCCGAGATGGGTGAATAGGGCGGATACCAGGCTGAGATCAGGCAGTCGCAGACCTGAGTCGCTAAAGAACTCGGCTTCCAGGGCTGCATCCTCAATGGCCGCATCCTCCAGGAAGTGCAGGCAGTTCTCGTGCAGAAACCCTGCAGTTGTGTTGAAGTCCAGCTGAGACTGCTGCCAGATGACCTCCGGATCGAAGGGCATGGGAGGCCTCTGATGCCTGCAACAGGCAAGAGTGGTCTGGGCACCATATGCCGATGTGTTGAACCTACAAACATCCTGAGGGAGCAATTGCATCAAGGGCATAAATGAGGTGTCTACTGACTGCATGTTCAGCTCGAGATTGTGCAATATACCTGGCTGAGACATGCAGCGGCTCCCTCTGCGAGGTTGCTGCTTCTGCCAGCGAGTAAGAGTCCCCTGCCAGGCGCCATGGCAGAGGGACCTCCGCACTTGCTTGGCTCTGTTGCCCCTGCATGCAGCCTCCCCTCATGTCAGGGCGATGTTGTTTTAAAAGATCTGACCGCCATGTTGGCACTTGAGAAGGGCATTGCTTGTAGGAGGATATGACCGCATGAGGGTGCAAGTAGAGCACCTGGGATGAGCTTATCTCCCTTTTGTTGTACAGAAATTTGCCAATGGCGTGAAAGGAGTCCAGCATGATGTCCCGCTCCAGGGCTAGATCCGGCATCTTCATGCCCGCTCCGCCCAGCTTCGGCTTCTTTGCTTTCCTCTGCAGATCACAGCGCGCCTCATCGTACTGCACAGTCACCCTTAAGCAGCATCTGGCCCGGCACCCAGGCCATCGATTGGACTGCTTCTGTAGCACTTCAGGCAGTGTCCCAATGTGCGCATGTGCAGCACCTCGGCATGCTAACAGACACACCCAAAGTACTGATGACCTGTTTTGCTGGTTGTGCGGCCCCTCAAGGTCACCTTCTGTGTCTTAGGGGCGGCCTGTGTGGGGTCTTGGCCCACGGACAGGAGCTGCAGCATCTCCAGCGCGTTCCGGAGGTCCCCGTTGGCGGCCTCCGCGAGGCTGTGCGCCTGCTCCTTGGCCAGCGGCATGCGCTCCGCCTCGGCCACGCGCAGCAGCGCCTTGGCCGCGTTGTTGGCGGTGACGGGGTTGCAGCTGATGTGCGCCACCCCTACCGCCTCCAGCGCAGCCTGCATGTCCTGCACGCCCAGAGGCTGTCACACACCATCCACTCATCGCCCATGGACTTGCTTCTGACGTGACTGCGCTGCTATCCATAGTGTGTTTGGGAAAGCATGTGGTAGTGCATGGCATTGCGACACCACATTAGGCATATTGGAAAGCATGGAATGAATGAATGATTTAGGCATATAGGTCTGTTGGCAAGATATGTCTATTACTTTCAATCTGCCGCACGACTAGAGCAGGTTCTCCCGGGTTACTTTCACCCTGCCACTGCACACGGGAGAAAGGCAGACAGGTGCGTTGCAGCACCTCACCCTGTGCCAGCCCTGGAAGGAGCCTGCCTTGCTGGCACCCCCGAAGGACCCCCCGGACTGGGCATGGCTCCCTGTGACGATGACAACGATTGGAAAGCGGGAGCTGCGCGCCAGCTGTACCAGCAGCTCCGTCAGGCGCCTGCGCTGTTCAGGATCCCCAACGTGAGGCAGATCGTCCACCATTGTCAGCTTCTGCTGAACCTGCAGCCAAACAATCTGTGTAAACTTCTGAGGTATTTTCTGCAATGTATCTTGTGTGCGTGTGCAGGGTCCATCAATTGGTAGGGAAAGAGATGGCTTTGGAGTGCTTGAAGACACAGGGAATGCTGCTCTACATTTGCGGCTGCTGCTCAGGCCTTAGCCCGGCCATATTGCTGTGATAAGGTCCAGAGCACTCCAACGTATGCCGGCACAGATTCCTTTAGCTGCAACTCCAACTGAGAATCAGGGCACCGTGAACTATCTGGGAGGAGATATGCTCACCTGGCGGCTCACATGCTTGTCAGCCTGGCTCTGGGATGCCTGTGACGGGAGCTCTTGCTGCATTGCTGCGCTGTGCTGTGCTCTGCTTGGCTGCAGCTGCAGGGCGGCGAGCTTGGACCGCGCTACAAAGGCCTCAAAGTCGTCCAGCTTGGAGCTGTACGCAGTGCCTCCATCTGACTTGAGCATGCACAAGGAGACTGTCATGCAGAGCGCACAGATGCCATCAAGGCGCATTCCCAAATGCTTTGGCTATGAAAACGCTATCTCACCAAAACGTTTGGCCTGTCAACACAAGTTGAGAGACTGTGTTGAATAGCAATTCGTGTGTGGCAAGTCTTAAGTGGCAGCATGTACGGAACGAAGTGCAGACTTAGCTGGCACATCAGGGACACAGATTGGCTGCCTAGCTCTGAACCAAAGAGAACTGGCACCTGGTATCTGTGCTCATGCCACAGAGTAGGCACTGGAGGCTGCCACTCACACAGCACAAAGCCCAGCTCCTTTGCCAATACCTGCAACGCTGTGGACTTTCCACATCCAGTCGGCCCTGCAGCACAGCTGACCTTCTCTCAACGCCCCAGTCACGTGTAAAAGCATTTGTCATACTGCTGTTAGCCAGCCGGACCTTGCTAGTGAGAATGAGCCAGGGCACAGGGCTCAACCGCTGACAGAGGATGCTACCCAGCTGAAGTAAGAGTGAGACATGTAGTGTGGATATCGTCGATATGCGCACCGCTCAGAATGAGCATGCGAGGAGCCTGACACCCCAGTCCTGGCTGCTTCTGCAGCTCCAGCCACCCGCGGAGCTCCTCAACCTTCTTCTTGTGCATGGCCAACGAGTCCACACTGTCTGGCACATGCTTTGCGAGCCAGCTGCACTGACTGTCTGCAGACGCCAGACATCTTGTCGCCAATGCCTCAGTTCAAGGTCATATGCTCATTGCCACATACAGCGTCGATTATTGTCCCATGTCATTGCCTGCATTTACTCCAGACTGCAAGCCTTGAAAGAGTAGTGGTAGCAATTGCAGGGGTTCCAGGGACGATTGCAAGCTTTGTCATGCCTACCTGACTGTTCTGGTGCTTTCTGCTCCTGTGAGCCGGAGCCGAAGCCCCTGAAGGACCCTTTGCTGGCATCCTGCCGGTCTGTAGGCATCTCTGCTTGGGAGCATGACAGCGCTGCTGCCTCGTCCCGGGATATGGGCTGGAACTGCAAGGTGCTTTGGCTCTGCTTCTTTGAGGCTGCTTTGGCATCTGTCGACTGTGACAGGCTCAAAGGGAGTGCACCCCGTTTCTCCTCCTGTGAGCTGCGGAAAGTGAGTTGGCCCTGCCGGGCCCTCTTCTGAGGTGTTGCCTTCCGGCATCCCTGCACCCAAGCATATGTGTGACCAAGCAAAGAAGCCTGCTCAGACCTGCAGATAGGAATCCCTTTCTTGGAATGCATGCACAACAGCCTCTTCATGCTCCTTTGCGGCATGCTGCAGTACACTGTCCTGCCTCCAAGGTATGCTGAAGGTCATTCCTTGTCAAACTGGCTTCATACCCTGGAAGCTGCTGAGTACGAGCTCGAAGATGCGTCACCTTGTTATTCTGTGCCCTTTGCCCTTTATGGCTCGCGAATGGAGCACGATCATCGTCATCTGAGCTGATGACATGAATGGCCTGCTTGCGCTTGGGCGCCATGCCACCAGACACTGACCATTATGAAAGCTCCATAACGCTGAGCAGCACTTGCATTGGACTGCCAGGCAAGCCAAGGCTCTCTTACGACGAAATCACAGCGCCATGCTCATGGGGTCCACTGCATGATGGCCTTGTCATAGATCAGTGCCTCATACACATGTCTTATATACTCGCTTGTTCACCATTATTTTCTAACGTCGTCATTGCTATGTCTGATGGTAGTATCGCATTCCGAAACCCGGTCCTAAAGCAACACTTGATGACTCACCTGTCACATGCATGGATCTCAAGGCTTGCCGTCGTGAGACAAGGGGCCACAGAACTCTTGCATTCTTTCGCAATACGTCACGGGCCTAGCACACGCAGCGCCATACAGCTGGCTAAGCAGCGAACTGCCGTCAGCGGAGGTCATACATGGGCGACGAACACACCTTAGGAGACGACCAGGACCTTGTCTTCGGTGAAAACTGAAGCGCAGCATACGTTAATGATAAGGAAAATGCACGCATATATTGTTCTCTTCCCGCATTTCATATTGAGCTTGCATTTTGTGCAGAGGTCAGTGACGCTGGCAAGGCTTCTCAAGATCAGCAGGACGGAGACTTTGACTTATATGACATTCCAGGTGTTGACTTACGCTTTGCGCATTCCAACGGTATTGCTGCTGAACGTTTGTGTGCGGCTTAGAACGCCTCTCTCAGAAGTGCCACAGAAAGCGCTGTTATAGGGAAGTGTTCTGTAATGAGAGAAGGATCAACCTTCCGAGTATGCCGATATGCATACAGTGCTCACTGCAATGGCCAAGCCATACCTCATACATAGTACATTCCTGCAGCTAATGAAGTGGAGAATGATGTGTACGCTGCACTCTATGGTGATAATGACACTGCTGGGCTCCAAGGCCCACAGGAGCATGAGGCAAACCACCAGGTAGCAGGCGAAGGAGAGGCTAGCCACAGCTCTGCAGGTACTAGCAACAGGCAGAGCTCTCTGCCATTCAATCCCTTACAGAAATCAGTGCCACCGTTAGGGCAGTATGGTTCTGTGGCTATCATGAAAGATTGCAGACAACATTTGCCATGCTGGTCAGGTTCACCGGGCTAAGAACCGTTTGTGCACCAAGTATGGCAGTGCAGGGTCCCTTGCATGAGCACACTGGTCAATGCCTCGGGTCTCCCTCAGAAATCTCATGAAGGGGCGAAAGCCAAGGGTGCTGCTCCCGCAGGGAATTACTCAGAGCCAGGAAGACCTGCAGAAGAGGCTGCAGTGCAAGAGCAGCCAAGCACGTCAGGGGCATCACAACAGCAGCAGGAGCAGCACTATGGCACGAGCTCCTCCGTGTACATAGGCAGCCTACAGTGGTGGACCACAGATGCAGAGATAGAGGCACTGTGCTCCCCGCACGGTGCCGTGCAGAAGATCCGCTTCTTTGAGGAGAAGCCCAGCGGCAAGTCCAAGGGCTACTGTCTAGTCACCCTTGACAGCCCAAAGGCCGCCTTCCTCTGCAGACAGAGCCTTGATGGGTGTGCTGCCTTTATAGCTTCCTTCTGCCTCTCTTGCAAGGTCCTTTCAGCTTTGCCAATGCGCCACCAGCAGCTTTGAGCGCCATTTATGCTCGGCAGTGAAGCTGGTGCATGCTTGCAGGAAGGAGATCAATGGGAAGAAATGCGTGGTGACCCTAACAAAGTCCAAGGTGAGGCTGTGTAAAAGCAACACCTGGCTGCACAGCATGCAAGCGTCCTGCTCTCAAGGCTATGTGCTGGTGCCAACATGTCTCAGGCGCCTGAGATATCTTGCAGGAGGAGTATGCAGGGGACAAGGCTGCAGGCTCTGGTGCTGGCACAGGCATGATGGGCAGGGTAAGACTTTGCCTCCAACCTACCCTCTTGCAGCTTGTCTGTGAGGAGTCCTGCTAGCCTACATGAGCTTCCCTGTGCTTCTGTAGTATATACAACGTCAGGATGGCAAGTGGACAACAATCATGCAGGGGCAGTCTGGCTTCCGGGGGCGGGGCCAAGCATATGGAGGCAGACAGCAGCGAGGGGGAATGATGGGAGGCAGGCAGCCCTACGGGCAGGGCCACATGGGCGGGATGGGCGGCGGACAGATGAATGGGCGGATGGGCTGGCAGGGCGGTGGCAACATGCCCGGCCCGTTTATGCCCGGGATGGGGGCTCCTGGCATGGGCATGGGGATGGGTGTCATGGGAATGGGGGGCCCCATGGGTCCACCAATGCCCTACCTGCCTCCAGGCATGGGCATGCAAGGTATGTTCCTCATTCTTGCTCTCCCTCATCCTATTTCGTATTCCTGCAGCTTCCAGGAAGCTTCCGAAATGTAGGACAATCTTTGCTCACTTCATGCTCGGCTCGTCATACTTGGTGTGCTGCCATGAGATGCTGCAGCGGGTTTCTGGCTTCTGCGCAGGGGTGCCGTACAGGCCCAATGGAATGATGGATGGTCCATATGGCGGGCGAGGCTTCAAGAGAACGCGATATTGAGTTTGATAAAGCCCTGTCAGGCCAGGTCCAGGCAACTGTGGATGAGAGCGAATGTCTTGCGCCTGATCTGTGGAGGGTTGAGTGACGCCTTATCAGAGGCACCAGCACAGGGAAAGATGAACAAGTGTGACTTGCACACCAGGCAACAGGTACCATGACTATCCTAAGTCGAGGGGATTACATGCCTGAGGCTCTACATACAGTGGCATGCAGCGAAGAGGCAGTACTTGTTGAGTTGCATGTGGGAAGCGAGTGCTAGCTAGCTATAGCAGGATGGCCAGAGAGACAAAGTAGTGTCCAGCAACCTGTTGTACAGGGAGTGTTGATGTGGTGATCCAGCTGCAGCATATGCACTGTAAGCCCTGTATCCGGATCAAGATCCGGATCCAGACAAGCCACATAGACACACCAAACAATCATATGGCCTTCATGCTGTGTGCCATGAAGGCCACTTCAGCTGTCCGAGCTGTGCATGCTGAAAAGCCCTGCATATTCAAAGGTAGGTGCTACCACGAAGTCCTTGCAAAGCGCCCGAGAATTAGCTTAAGATAGATGATACCAGTATCACCCCTGCCCCAGCCTGTCTGATCTTGACTTCTGGGGAAACGGCCCCAAGCTGGGCAGCCATCGGCAAGCGGGCAGCCCCTCTCAGCACTCTTTTCCGATACCTGAATTTTCTATAGTAGCTTCCGGAATCCCAGTCGGCGCTTCGTTTATTCCTGTAAAGCTTTTAGACAGTCACACTAGCCAGGTAGAGGGCACTGGCGCCATTGTCCACATAAGTCGTTGTGGCGAGACAAAACGGCCAGAGGCGTGTGCATCCTGTCGAGCTCGCGCGCACTAATATAAAAGGGAACACTGAGTACATCTCCGTCTGCCAGACTCTGGCCGTACTAGAATCCTCTGATGAGAGGAGCATGATAGGAGGCCCCAGCGTACTATGCTGAAGTTTAGGGGCAGTCAGCATTTTAGGCAGCGGCTTGTGTGCGCCACTCTATCTGGCAGACCCATACGCATCGATGGTATCCGGGAACAGGATGAAAACCCAGGCATACGTGACTATGAGGCCTGCCTTTTGCGCCTCATTGAGAAGGTGACAGATGGCTGCGTTGTCGAGATCAACGAGACAGGTGTGATCTGCTTCTCACCTCTGAATTACACAAGCAATATGCACTCATCCTGCTGCGCCTTAGAAGGTAAGTGGTGGCCTGCATATTGGTGCCAACCGCGGAGCGGGCATGTGTAGGGACAACCCTGCGCTACAGGCCTGGGCTCATCACAGGCGGGTCAGGACTTACGCATGACTGTGGCAAAGCTCGGGGCATGGGCTATTTCCTTGAGCCCTTGGTGTGCCTGGCACTGTTTGGAAAGAAGGTGAGAATAAACTCTGACTGCACTGGCCCAAAGAAGGCCCTTTGTCTGATAAGATGCAGCACTTGCCTGACGATGTCAGCAAGTGTCCATTATTGTACACTTGTTGACATCCATCATGCAACCTCCTGCACAGCCATTGAGTAATCTGTGAGGTAGCTGGGGATCTGTGAGATGCTTAATCCTGCATGCAGCCGCTGTCTGTCACGCTGCGGGGGATTACCAACGATTCAAATGACCCCAATGTGGACATCTGGAGGACGGCTACGTTCCCTCTCATAAGGCGCCTTTTGGCCCTGGAAGATGCAGACAGCCTCAGCTTGAAGGTACGTAGTGGTACACCTGATCACTGACCTGAAAGCATGACCTGCTCTGCGCTGCAGCTTGCACACTGCCATTGCTAGGAGCAACATCTGCCCTTATGCAAGACCAGCTCAGATATCTGCATGGCAGCTACAGAAATTATCATCTGCAACCGCTTGTCTGCCTGGTGGCTCAAGCATGGCTTGCCTTCAGCCAATCCAGTCAGCTGTGAAGGAAAACGTGTACAGAGGGGCACATCTGTGGCTGCACAGGTGTACAAGCGAGGCGCTCCTCCAGGCGGCGGAGGAGAGGTGCATGTGAGGGTGCCCGTGGCCCGCTCTCTGCCTCCCATCAGCCTCCTAGAGGAAGGTGAATGTTCTGCTGACATGCAGCATTGCCTGCACACACTTTCCCTGCATAGCATGCAGGCTCCTGGCCCATGCATGCACAAAGTCATGCCCATGAGAGGACAGGAAGCATCTAATGCATGCCAAGAAGGCGGATGCATGACAAGGGGGCTGAAGGATTCCTAGAACTGCTCCAACATCCTGTCCTGCGGGCTGCAGGCATGGTGAAGCGTGTGAGGGGCATAGCATACAGCATGCGCGTGGCGCCTGCAGCCAGCAACAGAATGGTGGATGGAGCACGAGGGGTGCTGAATGCAATGCTGGCAGATGTGTTTGTGTTCACAGACCACATGCCCGGCCATGAGGCTGGGGACTCCCCAGGGTATGGCTTGTCTCTCGTGGGGGAGACCACTACAGGCCTCCTGATCAGCTCCCAAGCATCAGCACCTCCAGCTGTCAAGGTAGTTACAATTCCCAGCCTACTGGCAAGCCTACATTCTGTGACATTGAGGTCACCCCTGACACCTCTCACGTCCCTCGTCAGACTGGCGTCTGTAGGTCCTGCTTACTGTAGGAGCTCACATGTGCAGGGTGAGAAGAGTCAGCTGGTGCCGGAGGACATTGGCAAGCAGGCTGCCTACATGCTGCTAGAAGAGGTGCAGAGAGGCGGCATATGCGACAGCATGCATCAGGTAAGCGGCACCTTCTACCTGGGCTCAGGAAGGCTGATCATCTGGTCTCAGGATGCTGTAACATGTGACCTCATTATCTGACAGCCTAAAGCGTGCGAGCTGGTTGCCACAACTCCTGTTGCTGCTCTGTCATGCGGAACAGATCTGGCGAGTATCATGCTGATAGATAACATGTTGTGCTGCCTGCAGGGCCTGGTGATACTGCTGTGTGCGCTTGGCCCTGAGGAGCTGAATGAAGTGCGTTTGGGGCCGCTCGCACCGCACGCCGTGAGGACGCTCCGGCATGTGAAGGCATTCTTTGGTGTGACCTTCAGTGTAAAGCCGCAGGCTGCCAGCAAGACAGTCTTCCTGTCCTGCATAGGAGCTGGCGTGAAGAACGTATCCAAGAGGATATCCTAGTTGAGCTTCTGTGCTGAGGTTGAACAGCAAAGCTTGCTGCGCGTGTGCGCAGCCAACAAACGCATGCCATCTATCCAGAGTGCAAATACAACTGTGGGCTTTGAGCAAACCCACTTGACTTCATCAGCAGGATCCGGAACAAGATAAGACGACCCGACCGGCCACTAGCAGTGCAATAGTCTATATGTATGTGATTGTGAAAGCTGACAATGATACTGTTCCAGGCTGGGCATTCAGGTTGTTGAGCTGATCTGCGGCGTACGACCTTCCCAGGGACAAAGGGTGACAGACATACTCACACAAGTGCTTCAAGGGCGCCTTTGCAGGCTTGCAAATTCGCCCATCTTCAGAGATTCACTTTCTGGATCTGCTTTTGAGTACCTCTGACAGGCAGCGGTTCATAGATCAGTTCGATACACATTGCCCCTTGTGCCCATCCCTAGACCCTGAGGGGGTATATATAGTGTTCCTTATCTCATCAAAGCGCAAGTATGGCACATCATGTCTAACCTCCCAAACACCTCTCAGCCACATTGCAATTGCAGTCAGCTGATAGAAGGCTCGCAGCCATATGCTGGTCAAGAGCGTCTTGTCCTCTTGGAGCTGTCATGTGAAGGTGAGGGCCCAGATCTCCTGGGACCCCTGTTGTCCACCCCACCCATCTTCATGGGCCCACCCCCATACTTGCGCTCGCCATACCTCTGCGGCGGGGCATCAAACTGCGGCCCTCGCTGGTTGGGCTGGAAAGCCTCTGGGATGTGCCTCATCTGGTTCTCCTGAGACTCCAGATACCGCACATCATGCGTGAGCTGGAACACCTGCACACACTCACATGAGAGTCAGGTTCCAAGGGAGTTCCAATGTCTCAGCTGTAGCAGTGTTTCAACTCCTGAGGTTGATTGCCTCCATGTGCTGCTGTGTGCCTGCACATTTGCTGCAAAGGTGCACACTTATGAGACAGCCATGCGGAAAGTGTTGCCTCCCTGCTACGCACACCAGATGTAGAGGCAGCCGGACCCTGAGCGCAGCTACATGCAAAGGCATTCTCATGTGCAGCCAGCCTCTTCAAAGACAGGTGATGACAGAGGCAACAAACAACCAGCAAGCCGGACCTGAGCTTGCAGGTCTTCAGCCTCATTGTCCAGCTGCTGTGTGACATCTTCCAGCTGCAGGTAGGCCCGCCGCATGTCCTCCAGGGCTGCCTTGGCCAGCGCCAGCTGGCGCTCCAGCGCATGCACGTGCCCCTCTGACAGATCCCGCCCCATCTCCTCGTTCTCATCCTGCAGAACACAGTCCAGCACAGCACTCAGGCTTCACCAGGTACAGTAAGAGCTTGGCCCTTGCCATCCCTTTAGGTGAGGGGCTGTTCATCGCATGGGTGCAGGCTCCACTTAGCTTCTCAGAAGTGAAGTCAAACAACTTGCCTCCGAGGAGGCTGACTCTGGCAAGACCTGATGGCAAACATTGTGGCACAGACATAGCTGCTGCCATGGATAACATGGGCCCCTTCTGCGGCTTTGGCAAAAGCTTGGGCCTGCTGCCCAGTCTCAGTGTGGTTTCCTGCTTGGCGTGATTCCATCCATATGGGGTTGATGCAGCTGCTGCATGTGACCAGGGTGCCCAGAGCGGGGCTTTGCAAGGGTGCGCGGAGTACAGCTGACCTGGAGGGCACGGCACTTGGCCATGAGGAGGCGGCCGGCCTTGGAGTCCTGGCTGAAGTTGACGGCCTGCAGCTCCTCCTGCAGCTTGCGCACCTCCTGCGCCTTGGCCTCCGCCACGCCCCGCAGCCGCTCGAACTCGCGCGCCACCGCCGGATCCGTCAGCAGCTGCCGCGCCTGCATCCAGATTGCTCATGCCTCATTCTTTACTGTCGGACCATTATTGGACTACAGGCATCGAACTGCAGACCATCAACTTCCTGGGCCTTGGCCCTCCGCCACGCCTTGCAGCCGCTCGAACTCGCGCGCCATCGCCAGATCCGTCAGCCACTGCCGCGCCTGCATCCGCATCACCTGTCAGCTCTGACGTCCTTCCGCTCGGGACGAGATGGACAGTCATTAGCCTACAGGGGACTGTTCTCAGCCAGAAGTCTCTGATTTCTTTTGCAGAAGTGCTGGAGGGGCTGCAATAGAGCTGCTCGGCTCTTTCCAGAATCTGCCACTGGTGGATCCGTCAGCAGCTGCCGCGCCTGCACCCAGTTTGCTCACACCTCATTCTTACTATGGAGCATAACTGGAGCACTGGCATCACTACGTAGGGGCAGCCCTAGGATCCCTGGGAACTCCCGCGCCACCGCTGTATCCATTAGCAGCTGCTGCGCCTGCATCCGCATCACCTGTCAGCTCTGACGTCCTTCCGCTCGGGACGAGATGGACAGTCATCAGCCTACAGGGGACAGTCTTCCGCCAGGAAGTAACCACTGCTCAACTTTTCCAGAAACTGCCATTGGCACTGCCACTGCCCAGATCCGTCAGCAGCTGCCGCGCCTGCATCCAGATTGCTCATGCCTCATTCTTACTATCGGAGCAGTGTTGGACTACAGACATCACTTCATAGAGGCAGCCCTAGGACCCTTGCACACTCACTGCAGGAGCTGCAACATCTGAGCACTGTGCTACATGATGTACTGCGGCTCTGGGAAGCCTGAGCATGTGGGCCTAGAATAGCAGAGCATGGAGTTTGACAATTTGCTTGGCGAAAACACAGCAACTGAGCTGGCCTCAAGCTCAGAATGCTGCAGCTGCAATAGCCCACCGCAGATCGGCTGGGTCAGGCACTTTCAGATCTGCTGGGGGGCTATGCAATGATCAGAGTCAGCACAGTGTTCACCTGCGCCAAGCTGGGATTTGTGGCTTCCCTGGCAGCTGCCAGCCGCCACCGCAGCTCCAGGTTCTCCAGGTTCTTCTCCGCCAAGGCTGTCTGGAGCTTCGCTTCCCTCATGCGCAGCGCCGCAGCATCCTTCTCTGCCGCCTGCAACCTCTGCACCTCTTGCCTGTGATGCAGGCATACATCAGCATGCCATCAAGCCCTGTCTCTGAACTTACGCAAACTGTCCTCAAGTCTCCGGTCTGTTACTGGTCTGTTAACATTTGGGGAATCAGCATGGTGTTAGTGCACATGTGTTGTGCACATGTGTTGAGGCCTAAGAGCCTGGCATGCAGGCTCAGCTCCGGACATGAAAAATTTTTCCAGTACTGATATGCAATGGCTCTGTTGGATTTCTCATCCTGCTATGCATAATTGGTGATAGCTACCTCACAGTCTCTGCATCAAGCCTGCCGCTTGGGCTGGGAATCAGGTCTGCCAAGGACTGTTGCCACTTTCCCAGACTGGTCTGCGCCTGTCTCAGCTTTCCTTGCACATCGTCACCCCTCTTGTCCTGGGATGCAGCTGCGAGGTGGCCTTGCCCTAGCCCACTCTGCAGCAAAGGCACGCTATTGGTGTGGTGGTCCATGAGGAATGGCCAACATTGCTGGCGTAAGACATATTTAGACGTTTACGCAGCAGTAAGTACCTGATTATTCACGCCCTGATGTGATCCTGTCATCTGCATTGCGCCACCTCCATAGATGTCGCCTCCATACAGATCCTCCTGCGATTTGCCAAAACTCCCCTGAGAGTGTACCACTCAATTTGAGGCTGGCATTCATATCTGAATAAGGTAGCACATTTTACCTCACTCATCGCTGTGTATGGCAGGATTGACGTGGGGAGTTGGTGCAGGACGCTTTTACGAGGCGTGCAGCCATAGATTGGCTAGAAGGGCGCTAAAGTCCATCGAAAGGCTGATACTGAGCATGCATTGAGATAAACATGACAAGCCACGAAAGAAATGTGTAAAGAGGGGGTTGGGCACGATATGGTCAGGCTGGGCTTCTCGACCCCTTCGCCTCCTTCAGGAGCGTACAAACTGGTATGGCCTTACACTTCATGCTAATGTGCTGTACAGTTCGTGCTGCATCATACGCTTTCACCGGTCTGAGCTGGGGCATCCAGCCCAATCATCTTCACCACATATTACTTTGTCACACAGATCACACAGGTCTAGGTAGCTACTGTAGGTGACTGTGCTGGCCCCTGTGGTTGAGGCTGCTAGACTCCCACGTGTATGCCCTATGGCCCTAGGCTATGGGTTGCCTCCCTTGTAATGCATATTATTGATAATGATAATACTGTAGAGTCTTCAGATCTGCCCCGGCAGCAGCCAGCATCTGTCCATACCTAGCCGTGCTGAGAGGTTTGCTTTAAGGCTTGTTTCTGAGGGTGGCATGCGCCCCAGACTCACTACGATGAGGGTGTTATACTTGCATAAATTCGTCAAATACTGTAAAGGTCTGCTCATGCATGTCACATACGTCCCAAACCATGACCCCGTATCTTTTGCCAACTAGGAGGCATTGACCTTCTCCTGCCAGACTGATATGGCTGAATCACATGTTGTGCTTTCACTCACTCTCTGTCTGCTAGCCCAGTCATCTGAAGTATTTTGCCGTTTCAAACGTTGGCAGACCCAAGTGACAAGGACAGCGCAAGATATGACTACCAGCCTGCCCTGCCTGGGCGCTGTGACCTATTGAGGCGCCTGCAGAGCGGCTGCAAAGCATATGGACCAGCAGGCAAAGCACAGGACATGGCCGGCAGCTGTCAGCATGCGAAGCATGGACGGTTACGCAGCTTCGCTCCTGTCTCTGTTGCATACTCTTGCCTCCCGCTAAACTATGGTGTGACATATACGACGGGAGCTCTTTTCAACGGTCAAAGTGCAGCAGGTGGACAGAACTGCCTGTCATATCAGGCATCCAAGATCAACTTTGTCAGAAACACATCAAGGGGGGCATGTCAGGGCCCGTTGGTATGGGCGCAGGCTCCTGTTCCCGGCCCTTGAACAGAAATGGCTGCGAAATGCAAGCGGTAGCTGCTGACTTGATACATCCACTCAAATCCTTCAGACACCTGGAGGATGACGCTTCCCACACACACACATGCCAGCTCCAAACTGGAGACCCGCACCATGGCCCGACTGAAGTGGGCCTCCGGGTTGCGCGCATGATCTGTGAGAGAGACACCTATGGACCAGGATATCTCAATCCTGCCTCGCAATGGTTGACAGCAGTTTCCTCCCCTGATTGCCCCCGTTGCCTGCATGCATAGGGCTCACAAGTCAGCTCAGCAGTGACAGAGGTGCTTTGCCAGCCTGAAGCATCCCAGAGTGTGTTCAAACAGGCCAGGAGTATGTGCTACCAAAGGTTGTCTAGCTCAACTATTGAAGTCAGAACCCCTCACAGCTAGCCTTTAGGAGCATACCGCTAGATAGCAACACCCAAGATGCAGGGGTGCATGCCCAGGCAGTGACTCTATCATGCGCGTTTCCATTGCAGGGACAGGGCATCACAATCTTATATGAAGCTCAAAAAGCTCTGTTTGGCCCTGCGGGATCTCACCCTTGCCGCCAAACATGCCGTTCATCCAGTAGGGGATGACTGCATTGGTGCGAGCGTCTGCAGCAGCTGCGTCATTGTAGGGGTTGGCCGTGATTCCAGGGTTGAGCTGGATCACTGGGTTGTACGCATATTGGCAAAGATAGGACAGCGTGTATGTCCCAGGTGGCCCGTCTGGGGATGTGTCGTTGTAGCTGGAGTAGAAGACCACATTCCCAATGGCATTCTCTGGAAAGGCCGCCTTCACTTTGGCGATCGTGGTGGAGTCCTCCTGTGAGCCCAGGAAACACTTCAGATGGTGTCGGAGCAGAGATGAGTGTACTGTGCTGCAGCTATGTGCATCTTGGGCCGTAGGGTAATGCTTCCAGCCTTTCTTGAGGCGAGACAGTAAAAGCTCCCAAGACCGGATGCCTCCGTCCCTCCTGCCGGTTTGTGACCTGTCAAGAAGGGAGAAGGACCAGTGGCATGGGCGTTGTTGCAGCAAGACCAGCGAGGCCATAAGCATACACACCCCCAGGGAATAGGATGGGCAGCATCAGAACACAGCACACCTGGAAGCAAGTAGTGCTGTTGAGGAAGGTGGAGTCGAAGAAGATGCTGCACTTGTCAAACGTCACACTGCCTGCTGCCGGCGTCCTCCTTATCTGGGCGCCGCCTGAGGCCCTGAAGGGCGCATCAAAGTGCATCTCGCACTCGGGGACATTCTCCGAGTCCTCAATGCAGTTCGAGTTCCACGTCAACCCCAGTGCCCATGACTCGTTGTGCTTCCCCTTTGCAGTGCTGTTGAGGACAGGCGACCACCCATCGCCGATTGAGTACTTAAGCTCATTCACATACTGCTGAGCTGCGGCGCTCCTGCTGGCAATTCCACCAAGAGGCTTGGGATTTCGGCAGTTGAATTGGACTGGTATGGGCACCTGCAGATGCATCTTGGTCACTCTGCTAGTCGGGTCCCCGATGCCACAGGATGATTCATGTACTGAGCCGTGTGCACATGCCCAGCTGTCTAGTGGCACACCCCATGACGTTCGCATGTGATAAGTGTATAGAGCGGCGTTGTCTGGGCATACCTTCTGATTGAGAGATGCATAACCAGAGAACAGCGGTGTTATTTCCCCAAGGATAGAGTCTGCGGCAATAGCCTCTGTCTGGTTGTTCTTCAGCTGGTCTACAAGTTCTGTCACATTCTTCTCAGCTGAAGCTGTGGCCAAGAGGCATGATGCAAGCAGTAGGCCAATCCAGAGCGGAGCGCCCTCCATGTCACAGAGTGGATTTAAAACCGTCTCGGAAGCTCCAGGATCACTACCTGCACGTACCTTAAGTGTCAACAGGACAGGTGGTCGACGTCCATCTTAGTATATACATAGGACGCTTCCCTCAGGAGTCTTCGAAGGGGGTGTGTTCGTTCGCGATCACAGCCATGAATACCAGCTCGGTAAGGTCATATCCTCGCTGCTGGGATGCGAGCACACCTCTCACGAGTGTGGGCCCCTTCCTCACACGGCAGGAAAGGACCGTATGAGCTTCCAAAGAAATGCTACTAGTTCTTCAGTATACGCTATGTCCTGTTCCGCACTACGATCACAAGTATGGCAATATGGGCGGATGATCTCACGTTTCGGTTGTGCTGAGAGTGCACAGAGGGCCTTATCGGGCTTACCCTGCCTGCGTCTTCACTGCGCCATGAACGATTGCCTCAAATACCATACCAGGATTCGACAAGTTCCTCCACAGAGGCAACACTCCAGATCGGGCCCCTGCTGCTTCTCTCGACCTCATCACGAGATGGTGAGTAATCCTCCTTGTCGGAGGGTTTCAAGGCCAAGGTCCTGGAAGGAGCACGGGCGATTGGTCCTTCTTTACAGTCCTGTTGCAAGAGCGCATTTGTGTCGAGTCAAGTCTTTGTTGGTCCTGCTTTTCGGAGTCTTGCCCCGTTCCTGGTCCATATCGGGCGAAGAGTCTTCGGGGCGTCTTTGCAGCGAGGTCCGGATGCTGTAGGCCTTCACGGTCGTAAACTGTCTTTGAGAGCGTCTCTAACGGCACAATGGATTGAGATGGCCGCCTGAACATACGCTGATGTGCAGCTGGGTCCGCGAGAGAGACCGAAGAGAGATGGCACGGAGTTGCACAAGCGCTCTTCTGCTCCTCGCCATCGTAGCTCTGGCAGGCATCAGAAGACTGCACGCAAGAGAATTCCTTGAGACTCAGGTCAGTGCAGGACGAAGACCCTGTCCCGCTGTGTGGCCCGTTGCGGTGCACGGTCGGCTTACCTGGTACATGCGCATTGCAGATCACACGGCATCAAAGGCACCTTGAGCAGTCTCTCGAATATGGCAAATCCATCGGTGGAGCCGCCAAGGATAATACTGTCGGGTGGAGCGTGTCCAACGCAGAGGGCTATAACGCAGCGGAGAACGTTGTGTGTGCAGCAGGCCTGACTCAATGTCATTACAAGCCTGCATGCTACGATCTGCAGACCAGTGCCGAGCGTTGTGGCTCATGCGATATCAGTTGTGACTTTCTCACTCAGGTATGGACATGCTCATGCTCCTGCACGATAGGCCTTGTCATGGCCAGTAATCTGATGTCACTTCTTGACCCCAACCCGAAGCGCAGAGGTCTTTGGTACTAGCCTTGTGCACCACACAGTGGCCAACGGTCTTGGCTTCTGCGGTGATCAACCTGCATGCCTGTGCCGCAGGAGTGCAAGAGCGGTACATGCAAGTGCAAGGAAGCCTTCCCAGTCTGCGCTGCAAGGGGTGGCCGCTGCCTGGATGCCCAGTCCTGCCCTGCAGGCAATGACACTGGCAGCTATGCGGTGGACATCAACACTCAGGGCGTTGGCGGCACGGTGGGGATTCTGGGTTAATTCCCGCGCTGCGTGGCACGCCTGAAGCACATGGCATTGCACCCACATGTCCAAACCTGGCAAAGGCGCCCAGCTCTGTGTGGCAGGGCGGCAAGGGACCGAAGAACCCCTTGCTCAGGAAGATATAGAGAGGGCATACGCCATGCGAGCGCCAGCAAGGACTGTTGTGCTTCATACGTCTGCTTCTGCGGCATTCCAGTCGGCCTCGCATCGACCTGACGCTCTTCCTCAAGGGCAGGCTGAGCAGCAAGTCTTTCAGTCATGTTACCTGTAGTGTGTGAGACAGCTGTCTTTTGACACATGCATGTGAGCAACACCACACAAGTTGAGGTGCACGACACGGGTCAGACTAAATATGACTGCAAGGAGTAGGTGGTGAGATGTCTGTGGGAGTGCTTTAGTGTTTGGCACATCTGAGAGTTCGACGTATTGTCAGGCAGTGGAATTATCCCATGCAAGCTCATGGTGGGCCATGGGACTTGGACCTGAGTTACAGATTGCTTTGTTTCTGATTTTGCTATGATCTGGTCTGTGCCGCCTGCAAGGTGCAACCTTAATGCTAGGAGACAGCCTTTGTCAGCTCTCAGAGCCTTCGGTGGTCTGATAGAGACTTCAACAAAGAGAAGGTGATACAAAAGCTTTAAGTGTGAACAGACTTCTTCATGCCCAAGGATGAAGGTAGTTGGCATGCTTCAGATGCTGTTATAGATGGGCTTTGAGTTGTGCCAGTACATGACCTTACCACATGGCCTGTAAGTCCAGAAATACTCTTTAGACTACATAGCCAGAGCTGGTCAACGCTGGTCAACGCTCTATCAGACTTCAACAAAGAGAAGGTGATACAAAAGCTTTAAGTGTGAACAGACTTCTTCATGCCCAAGGATGAAGGTAGTTGGCATGCTTCAGATGCTGTTATAGATGGGCTTTGAGTTGTGCCAGTACATGACCTTACCACATGGCCTGTAAGTCCAGAAATACTCTTTAGACTACATAGCCAGAGCTGGTCAACGCTGGTCAACGTGATGACTCAGCAGGCCCAGAATGTGCCTGGACAAGAGCTTGCACCGTGTGAAACACGTCTCTACATGAGCATTGCTTCTTCTTTATGCTCGCGCCTGTGGGAGTCGTCCTGATCAACACGTGCACACGGCCTAGTGTAGTATCTTCACACCATGAAGCAGCCTGGCGACATGCCTGAGACCGAGGATCTTGATGATGTCATGAGCCGACTAGAAGAGTGAGCCTTACCGTAAATAAACTGTATATGAGCAAATAAGGGCCACCAAGATGTCATTCAAACAGCCTATGCATGCACAGGTCAAGAAGGTATACTGATCTGAGGCTGGGAATCATGTCTGCCCTCACCGATGGTAGGTTTGCGCAGCTTAACCATGCTCACATATCTTGGTCTGCTTGCTAACAGGGCCCCGAGGCATACCTACCCCATCTTGACGCTAGGGCTGTCATGCAGCTCGGGATGCTCAGTACTCCTTTCTGCGGGCAGAACGGCTACAGCAGTGCTCTTACATCATCCTCGGGTGCCTAGCGTGCGAAGATCGTGCTCGTAGCCTCCAGCATGCGATTGAACACCTCACAGATCAGGGTAGCTTCTCAAATTCCAGCTTGTTGCGGATGTTGGATTGTAGCCACGTGCTCTAGCAAAAATAAGGCAGGCAAAGTTAGCTCAAGATCCCGGCATGTACACACTGTGCAATGAGGCTGACGTCATGTGTTGACAATGAAGGTGTTGCTTGCAGCACTAGACATGCTCCTCGGTGTCCTGCAGCAGCACATGAATCACAGAACTGACATAAAGCCAATCCTTGCGCTTGAGCGCGGAGTCACAGAGGATGAGCATAGCGCAGCGCTCAAGCTGCTTGAGGTGAATTTGCGCGGCTGCATCTACATCGGACACGCCTTCTTCATCATGAATGAACGCAGCCACACCAGAAGTCCCTCTTATATAGAGGTTCACAGCTTGGTGCAGCAACAATCAGCCCTTCTAACCATGTAAATGCAAACGTAATTCTCAGCTGCAGGACCTGCCCTAGACTGATCCTGCTCTAAGATGCTACAGAGTAGAGTTGCAGACTGATTGCCAGTGTCTCGTCACTATGCAGATCATGTGCCTTGTGTCCGAGAGGACCAGGGAAGTGGCACACGAGCGCAATGCTTGCGCTGTACTGCTAGCCAAATTGGAGGCTGACGTGGAGGAGGGCACCCTCGCAGGAGCATGCCTGGACACACTACTGGCTCTGCTTGCAGACAGTCCTCTCAATCAGCAAGACTTCCTAGCGGAGGATGGTCTTGCAAGGGTGACGCTGTCTGCCTCGCATATCCGAGGGTTTGCATTGATGGCCCAGATGTGCTTGAGGATGTGTAAGGCAAAATTCTCGTCAAGCGGGCATGCGCATTGCCCAGGCCAGACAGTGCCTTTCTACATCAGATCGACCAAGGGCAAGCCTACATGAAGGCTTGGGCTATAGTCTCGAAGTACAAGCCACTTGAGAACACAAGGATACATCATTGACAGCCTGCAGCATGCTTTCAGGTCTGCCAGGTCCTGTTGCGGCAGCACAGCCCCAGCTGCCAGATTCTGTGCTGCAAGGCCCTGAATCTCCTGGTGACCCACATCCTCCCAGGAAGCACAAGCACAGCAGCAGAGGTGCTGGAGGAGCACATGGGAGGAGCCAGTGCCAAGCTGCTATCTAGCCCAGTGCCATTTGAGGAGTACCCAAGGCGGGAGGACATGGAGACGTGCCTGCAGAAAGTAGCCATCTCTGCCCTTGCAAAGCTGCCTGCTTGACTGTCATTCTGGACAGCATATGAGCGGAGGGTACCGCCAATCAGATCAGATCAAATCACATCTCTTGCAGCCTACTCAGGCTGACCAGATGTTTGACCCGCAAAGTGCTTTTCACCGACTCATCTCATGCAAGCAAACACTGATAGTTTTGGCAACACCAATCAACTCCTCTTGCCACATGAATGCCTTGCCAATGGGCGCCAGGACAGTGTCTTCAAGTCCCTTGGCGTAAAGCAGGAGATCAGGCACAGCAGAGTTGCAAAGCTTACAGCATGGCATGTGGGAGCACAGGACCTAGCTTGTAAAGAAGTGATTGGCAGGTTGACCCTTGGTTCATAAGGGCTACGAGGATTGCACATCTTGTTTACAGCTGCTGCTATGGGCATTTGGCGTTACCCATCAGCCCGTGCACACTTTACAAGTTGCACTTACCCTTGGTCAGACCAATAATCAGAGGACACCAAAACCTTGTCGCAATAAATCCTTGTGGATTACAGGCCATTCGTATTGTTGGCAAGGTCTTGCGGACGTAAGGTGGTTTTGGGAACTATGGGAGACTGGCGGAGGTTTGGCTTGAATGGCGCAAGCACGCCAGCCCACTGGTGTATGTTTTGAGATTCCTCAATCCCATTCTAGTGTGTGATCTGGTCATGTACCAGCTGCTTATCCTAAGTCTCCAGATTATCTCCATCAGAAGGAGGCTAATCATTGCATTGGCAGCAGCAGTCCTCTGACCATGTCCTTGCTACCTTTCTCATATGTCATTGCGTTGGCAGCAAAAGTCCTCTGACCACGTCCTTGCTACCTTTCTCATATGTCTTTCTGATAGATTAAGTTGTTGTGGTATCAGCTGCAGCAGCTTCTGATTGCATCTGAAAAGAGAAGAAATCTTCTGGACCTCACATACATCAGCACAGGACCGTCACCAGACCAGAGTTGCAGGAAGCCCTCAACAACGGCATAAGTCAACCATCATGAGGGACTCTCGCTTGCATTTTAAGTCTGTTTCCTGGCGTACTTCAGCAACAGTGCAAGCCAGAGCAAAGGTCTATAAAGCTTATGATGTGCAAAGTTCAGAGTTCTCATGAACAGGCCATGTCAAGGTCTCACATCACACATGCCAGGGGCCTTTCAGCATCTTTCCTACCTGCTCAACGAGCAACGTCACGTCACAATCCGCAAGGAGCTTAAGGGACTGGCAGGAAGCGATAAAATGATGAGCGGCACTCAGCTGACAGCCCAAGACAGTCATAGTGTCCAGGCCCGCGGGAGCTCAGTGGCCATACAAGTGGGTGGGCAGCTGCCTGCTCCTCATAGGGCTGTTGGCTTCAGGGCTGACCCTCGTGGGCAAAGTTTCATGAAAGGGTGTACCAGAGTTGTGAAGCTGTGCTGCTCCTCAGGTCAGGGCGTAGACGTCTCTGCAAGCATGGCCTTCAACTGAAAACGCTCGGATGTCTGCTGCCCGGCAGTACGGCTGGGTCTGCTCTGACCTAAAGACTACTGATAGGACTCCTTCCAGTGGGACGTGACTTCTCGTGCTCACAGGCCAAGACGCTTGACGGCTGGGTCGACGCCCTTCCAGGTCAGGTCAAAGAATGTGCTGGTGAACTTCTTGTAGAAAAGGCCCTGGTCTGCCGCCAGCTCCTGGACAATCTGGAGGGTGCTGTTGTTGTCAGCCAGGGCCTTGTCAGAGCCAAAGAAGGCATCCCCCAGGATGACCTGCTTGTAGTACTTGTTGCTGAAGTATCTGGAGTTTGAGGAAACAGTCCCCTGCACAGCAAGAGTCACATGCTTGCCTGATTGCTTGGCTGGCCTCACGCTGCTCATCTATCCGCTTGTCGTGCACTAGTGTCGGGAGCTGTGCGCACACCTGAGGGTTTGTAGAGGCAGAAAATCCAATGGCGTGGCCCCCACTTAGCACTGTCAGCTCCTCAATGCTGTAGCCATAGTGCTCTGCAGGCAGCACACGGGGCTTAGAACAGCAATGTCGGGATGCTTGTGTGTGCGTTCTATCACACGTTGTACACTAGAAGCACATATGGGTGCGGGTGCTTTGACACATTGCCAGTATGGAGTATGGCCCTGTCACAATGGGCTCACCCCATTCATTGATGATCTCCTGAATAGGATAGTCCCTTTGCTGATTGGTGTTGGACCCTACACCCTGGAATGGATCGGGCCCATCCACGTCAGGGCGGCCATAACCAACATTGATGAGTGGTCCATGTGTGTTGTACACTCCCACAGCGCCTGCTATGGCGCACAGATCTGCATAGGAGATGGGGCTCGGAAGCATCCTGTCCAAGACCTGCTTAGAAGCCTGCATGCGTTGCACGCCATTGTCAGAGACGATTTCCCCATCAATGCCCATCAAGGAAGCGGTACAGCGCCGGATAACTACAAAGCTTGACGCTTGCGGCACGTGTGTCCACAGGGGGGTGCTCCCTGTGAAATTCTCTGGGACGCTGAGCGTGGTAGCTACAGAGTAGCATGACAATCTTACCCAGATGGTAGGCCAGATGAAGCGCTGCAGGCCAGCATTTGAGGGCCAGTCAAATTCAAATCTGATTGACCCATTGGCCCTGCGCAGAAGGGGGAGAGGTCAGAAACAGTGGTGGTCCCTTTCATCGTTACAAGGTAGACTCACGTTAAGGGCACAGACATACATCGTATGCCAAAAGTACAGAGGGCAGGCAGGGCTTGTGTTGTCTGTGGCGTATATTCTCACCCGCCCTTGCTTGTTGTGCTGTTGGGATCATATGTCCCAGCATCATGGAACGCCAATCTCAGAGCGAGGCCAGTGATGGTGGGGTTGATGGCTTGGCTCAAGACATGGAACACCTGTGAGTAGGTCGAGCTCTGCACACAGCACACTTTTTCTTACAGCTTTGATCTGTGGGCTTGCATTGTCTGTTGCGGAAGCTGATGGTGAGTCCATTGCCTCTATGCTTGTTGCAGTAGACAGGACAGCATACAAGGTGAGTAACACAGGCGCCGGAGAATGGCAGGCCACCCACCAAGTTGCCGTATGCGACTTGGTTGCTGATTGCTGTGCCTGCCAGCTGTTCCAGCTGCTCAATTAGATCGGGGATTGACTTGACGCTGTAGACGACGGCTCCAGGTATGTACTTTGAGTACATAGTGGCCGAGTCCCAGAACACTGCAGCATCTGCAGACACACTTGTCCTG
The DNA here is from genome assembly GCA_963930925.1 of Coccomyxa viridis. NCBI lineage: Eukaryota > Viridiplantae > Chlorophyta > Trebouxiophyceae > Coccomyxaceae > Coccomyxa > Coccomyxa viridis. The sequence goes on along the minus strand of CAWVOJ010000004.1, from coordinate 2,328,256 downwards.
TCAGCACGCCATGCAGCCATGTCACAGCCCCCCAGCCTAAATACTGAGAAGGTGTGCATGAGCACCAGTGACAGGGAAGGTGACCCAAGGGAAGCCGCAGTCACATGATTGATCGCATGCATTCATATGGTGTGGGCCAAATGCATAATCATTGTGCTCATAAGGAACAGGTATCGCGATACATGCTAGCACTGACCTTGTGCTGAGTGTGAGCATAGACTGATGTGAATGAAGTGAATGAGATGGGGGAACCAGGCTGACCTGTGTAGTTGCCGACGGGCGTGATCAGATCCCGCACGACTGTGGGAGTGGCCTTATGAATATAGTCCATAATGCTGTCTGCAGTTGCCTTTGCCCTGGCATCTGAGACTGCAATGGCTTCGGCCTTGCCGGTATCATTCACTGGAAGGTACTCCTGGAGGCTCCTCCCATGCATCCCTGCACAGGCATTGCATCAGCTATCAGATGACTGGCGCTTGCTGGTGCGCTTTGAACGGCCGCCTGTATATCGTCTGATGTCTGCGGCCTGCCAGCTCGGTGTCATAGGAGGGGATGAGATCAGCCTTTGATCTCAGAATATCTCTGTGCCAAGTATGGAGAGCACTTCCGGTAACACACCTTTGCCCTTCTGCAGCTGCAATATCTCCGCGAATCTGCATGCTGCTGCATGGTGCAACAAGGACGAGCATATGGCGAGGCACAACAGGTGCCCAAGGCACCTTGAAGTCGCCATGTCAGCACACCTGACTGGTGCCCGTCGAAAGTTTGGGCTCCGCTATCAAAGAAAGACACTGTATAGAGAACAGAACTCGAGACTGAACGATGCTGCTGCCAGCAATGAAGGTGTTTAAGGCCAGATCGTCAACCTTGGCAAGACAGACAAGCCCCGAGAGCCACTCGGCAACACTCAAACAAATGTAATTGACGCTCTGACTCGTCTTCGGTCGGACTCTAAGGACGATACGTGTATAAAGGGGAAGGCAGGAGCCCTGGACGCTCTAACGACAGTCAACTCGCCTCCGAGACACCTGAAGACTGACCACTGCCCGATTAGGCGCTCTCTTCTGCTGACGGCCCATCAGCTGCACCTCATGGGAAAGGCGGCCAGGATCATGACAGGGCGCGATGCAACATTGTGGCGCCATGCTTGCTAGCGGGCCCATAGTCGATGGCGTGGCGACCACGTCCCGGGTGAGCGACAGGTGAGACACTCCTTTGCATGGCCTGGCCGTGCAGCTTAAGTATGCTGGCAGCAGTGGGATAGGATGACGGATAATTGTCGCCCCAGTCCTATTGATCCCATAGCCAAGGGAATCATCATGCGGATGGACTGAGCATAATGCCTCTGATCCCCTTGCTGCTGCCGTCATCAGTGCTGTCTAAATCTTCATGTACTTCGTTGCTGGTCGCAATGATGATTGGATTATCCCAGCTCGCTTCGAGACCTCGGTCTGTGAAGAGACTTTGTTCCTATCTCACTCACGAATACTTGACTGAGCGACCTTGTGCATGCACTGATGGTGCTTAAGTAGCCGTGATCATGAGAATGATGTATGCGTCTTGTCTGCAGGAGCGTGGAGGCTCCCAGCTTAGCTGCAGCCATGAAGTGAGCCCTTCCTTCTCCTCTCTAGTGCACTCTTGGCCTGGCGGAGGGAATGATGATTCATGAACTTTGGTCCGTGTTCCGTATACAGCTCTGCTGATGCCGTGAAACGTTCACTGTCTACCAGGCAGTGCTGACCCCTGCCAGGTCAAGTGTATTGTCGTTGCATTGTCTTTACTCATGCTGCCTTTGGGATCTGCTCAGCCGCGCTGTGATGATAAGAGATTTCGGACTAGAGTATCTGAGACAATGTCTTTGACGATTATGTTTCTCTTGGCTGGCTGAGCGCTGCTGAGTAGGATCCCTCCTGCATTTCATTGTGCTTTGTGCTCTGTTCGAGCTGTCACTTTCTGCAAATCGTATCCTTTCCCTCAACAATTGCACGTAGACGCTTGCGCCCCTTCCACCATGGGGGAGCTGTCAATGTGGTCAGCATTTAGCCATGTGATGTGCTTCTAATTAGTTGGTGCCCGGGCTCATAGTGTTTGGGTGTCCCGTTCCCAGAAGCCACAGCAACGAGGCTGTCCAAAGGCTTGATCAATACCTCTTGGTGGCTGTTGACGGGGGCCTCGCTATCTTGCCTCCCTAATCCGCTGGGGGTGCAGGACGATTGGTCCCCACATGCTGTTCCGTCTTGATGCCACCCATGTGGCCAGCAGACTGCTGCTCCTGATCATGCTGCTACATGCATCGCAGGAGGCAACTGCGGCGGCTGGTGAGCAGGGCTCAGGCACAGTCCAGCTGGCGCGCCATGCAGCATCGAGCGCAGATTCCTGCGGCAAAGGCAAGCACACATAAACTTTACCAGAATCCCTTATGCTTTGGCTGGCTCTTCAGGCAACTGGGATGCAATCTCACTTGCTTACCGCAGTGTTCAGCCAGCCATACAGTGACAGGCTTGTACCAAGAACTTCACAATATGTCCAGTTGCTGAGGTTCCAACTCAAGCCTATAGCCATCCTCATACATTGAGGCGTGCTTTTCCTCCTAAAGGACGAGCCCTCAAGATGACCATGTTGCAGAAGGAATGCTGTATATCCCCACCTGGGGGTCCCCACCAGTCTGGTACGGGTCTCATGCGAGTCTGACGTCTCGCACTGATTGTACAGGCAGCCGGAACATAAGGAAAAGGGCCACATATACGAGTGGGGGCGCCCTAAAATTGCCAAGGAAAGATGGGTCTTAGCGGCATGCCTGTCCTCTCCCCCACCAGGTAGGTAATTAGCTGCACTTATTGTCATTGTCAAGGATGTGAACGCTATGATGACGGTCGAGCAGTGGCCTGTATTGGTGCCTTCTGCTCAACATATCACATAGCAACATTGATTGGGAATGTTTCAGTGCTCATGCATCTTCAGTGGCATGTGCATGTATAATTTCTCGGACAGCTCCTGTACCTCAGCACCTTTCCCCTCATGTTGATGGGTTGTGTCAACAAGCATCCAGAGAGCAACTATGATCTTGATTTTCTCAGGTGGTAGTGGTGTCCAAGGGACCCTTTGAACATCCTAGCGGATTGCTGCAGGGTAAGTGTAGAGGCGCCTGCTGCACAAAAGGGTCTGTGTCTGTTGTCTGGATGCATTTGGGTCCAGACATCTTTCTGCTCTGTATGCCTGCATTGTAGCAGTAGCACCTTGGCACAATGATGAAGAACTTGAGGCTGTTTCTGAGACCTTCGGGTCCTGATTACACACATCCCAAAAACGACTTCTTCTTCCACTGAGTGCCAAGCGTGTATTTGCCATTCTGTTGTCATCCCCAACTTGGCCCAATTTGTGGAGCTGGGCTTTTCAGCAACTCTGGTGTGCATGCAGGAAATTTCCTTTGAGGCCGCGTGAAGCTCGTTGTGGATGTCTGCTCTGCTGCCGGATTGACAGCAAGGTATGTGGTCTCCTCTGATAGACATTGTGAGCAATCATGGCTGCGCGATGCATGCATGCAGCAGCTGGGCCGATGATGAAAGTAGCCAGACAGGTGCCGATGCCGCAGGGCTTCTCGGGGCGCCTGCTCTGCAGGATGAACCCGCCCCGGGCGGCTCTGCAGGCGCTGCAGCACCACCCACCTCTCCGGTGGGCGCTGCAGTGGCCGGCATGGTGCATATGGTGCGATACTGACGCTGTCTGAGGCTCCCAGCAAGCAAGACATGGCTTCAGCAGTTGACCTCTGCTCACAGAGTATTTGAAACTTCTCTGACCTGGTCTGTGGTGCAACAGGTTTGCTGTCAGTCTTCTAAACGAGGATCCACAGAAACATGGCTGGCGCAGCTGGGCATGGCTGTGCTGCTGTAAGGTGAGAGAGCTTGGCTTCTGGTGCTTGTGCTGCTGCCGCTGCTGGTGATTGCTTTGGATGATGAGACACAGCATCGATTCACGACGGTCTTCAGATTGACCTTCGGGTCATGGTGAAGCTATGCAGTAGTGATCTGACAAAGCCTTCTCACCAGCAAAGCCTCACCTACTGGCTCTGTCTCTAAGGTTGTGGTCTTTGTGGACAGAAAATCTGTCTGACAATGTTTGTGACACTGACAGCTCTGCTCTTGTGTTTGCAGGAATCTTCAGGACATTCGTCTGCGCATGTTGCACATGAGGTTGGCGATGGAGCAAGTAGGATGCCGTGCATGATATCAGGAGCTTTACTGATGTTGCAATCTGTCTTAGGCATCTCGTGGCAGTGTGTTATGCTGAGAGACTTTTTGCGCCACCATTGAATTCCTACAACGAGTATCCATGCTGATGCTTCAAGCCTGGACTTCCATTGAGGGAAGGCGGCACACTATGTAAGGAAAAATCTGAACATGCTCTGCCCTACTTTTGCTGCTGAAGGTTTTCACCATGGCTACGCACACTGCCGCAGCCTGCATGCAGGCCAATCAGAACTTGCACGCCTCTATGAAGCACGAGGCGCTGCTTGCTGCCAAACCTCTTCTGGACCATTTGCATTCCTAGTGGGCTACCCCACAGCTCTACTTTCAAGCAGTATGCATCCAGCTTTATATCGCATGGGTGAGGGACATGACCCCGAAATGCTAGACTGATCATGTTTGTACAGGGTAACTCATGTTTGAAACCAGCAGGCCTAGCGTCACTATTCTCCAGAGTACACAGTCCCTGCTGCTGTCACTGGAGAGTCCTCAGACTGCCGGTGACCTCATTGACCATAGCGTTCGGCCCAGCAATGCCCAAGACTGTAAGGGAACCAGGAGCAATCTCCGTCCTTCCTGCGCACATATGCTTGCAATTCCTGATCCATGATCGGTCACAATCTCAATTTGAGTCAATGCACTCCAGCCCAATTGGTCTTCTTGCAGAAGAGGGTGGTGTCAGTGAGGCAGTAAGGAGACACAGACAATGCTCACCTGCATCCTCAACCAGGAAGGTTGGCAGCAGCAGAGACTCTGCCTTTGTCTCCAAGGTCTGCAAGTCAGGGCCTTCGCTCTTGAGCACCACCGTCTTCTCTCCATCCTCCTGCAGGCACCTTGTGTCATTGCCGCACCACCAATATCTGCTGCTTCAGAGTCGTAGCCTGCCCTGCCATCAGTATGTCAAGCAAGCACACGATACGCCAGGGCCAGGTAGACAAGCCGGAGTTTTTATCAACTTGGCAGGACACACCTCCCAAGAGGCTAGCCAGGGTACGCCATTGATGTACATGTTCTTATACAGGCCAACCGCTGCATGGGCACATTGTGCTGCGATCTTGCCGCTGCTCATCTTCAGAGTTGAGTTGACCACCAGGACGGCCTGCAGAGGAATGTCATGTTGGGACAGGTGCACACGGTGAACAATCTCTTGCACTGCGAGGAAACATCATGACTGAAGTTACCTTGCAATCCAGCCCCACCATCCTGCAGGGCTCTGCGCTGCCGTCCGGGTGTAGCACTGTCAGCGCTGATGGCACACCCAGCACTGCAGGTGTGCCAGAAACAGTGGTGCTGGGATCTGGCTGGCTGCTCACACCTGGCACGTCGCCAGTAGGTGAGAGCGGAGCTTGGACCAATGATGCCATGTGAAGGAGACCCCGCTATAGGACATACATTTTGCATGCTTGCTCCCCGCAACACCTCAATAGATTCAGACAATGCCCACCTGTTGATGGGCCCTCGGATGGCTGTGAGACAATGTTGTGCTGCTGCTCATCAGACTCCTGATCAAGCTTGGCAGCATTCTCCACCAGCCAGCCCAGTGCTGCTTCTGTGCCACAGTCATGTGTTGCTGTCAGAGCCCTGTGAGCATGCTGGCTAGAAAAGCCCTGCATAGGATATAGCTTCACTGTCTTGGCTGAGTGTTCGAAGGTCTGTGATACTTTTCTGGGGTTTGGCAAGGGCGCGTTGAGGCTTTTCGTTCTCACAGTGCACCCACCATGTCCTCAAGCTGCTTCACATGATCCGACCGAAGACTCATGACTCGGGTACTTCACAAAAGCTCCTTCAATAGCAGCTGAGATGATGAGTCGTGCCAGGACAGGCTGCAAGCCAGCCAGGAGTACTTTAGAATGCCAGATCAGCTGTCGATCGGGATGGGGAGTATCGTTCGGGGCCCCCTCGGTCCGCACCGGGCATTGCTCAGCACAAGAAGTCCTTCATTTTCAATCTAGAAATTCTAGTGCACCTTGGGGAACTGGTATGAGTAGTGCAACCTCGGTACATGTGCATATGCTGACGTGATCACTACTAAGCTCTCGAGATTTAGCTATGGAGAGCTTACAGGAATCAACCCACAGCATGAAAGTGCCACACATGTGGGGCAATTACGTCCTTCACGTGCCTAGGCCCAGGGCTAGGCTACATGTATACTGCAACCTTGCCACTCTGGGGGCCTGTGAACTGGTATGACTGGCCAGCATCCAATGTTAGTCCTGAGACTTGCATAACCACATTGTCAACTCTGCCTTGAGGCCTTCATGTAGCCTACATACAGGGCTCTGATGCTGACAGTCTGGCAAGGAGTCCTATGAGGCTCCTGCCAATGATGTAGCTACTGATGGTAGTGCCTCTCAGCGAGCCTGTTGGACAGCACGCGTGTAGCCAGGCTAAGGCAAACAAGGGGCAGAATCCCCTGTATGGCCACGCGTGCGCTGCGTGTTCGTTCACTCTGCTGCAACACGCTTGGAAGTGGACGACGCATCCTCAGCCCGCCTCGTCTTCCTCGGCCCAGAAGTATCTCCACTTGCGCTTCTTGCCGCCATCCTCATGCTCCAAAGTAGCCTTGACAGTTTTGGGAGGCCCCTGTCCACTGCCGCTTGCCTGGCCCTTGGAGGCTGCTACCTGCTTCATCCCAGTCTTGCACACTGTGTGAGATCAGCTCTGTCGTGCATATGAGCGCAATGTCAGAGCCAGACGGTGAAGGCAGTGAGAATGCAAGCATCCTGAATGTCATTGACCCTCACCTTAGCATTGCCAGCTCTCAGAGTCCGGGAGGCTCGTAGCTCTCGAAGCATCTTGGGTGTCAGATGCTTCTGGGTGCATGCCTGCCCTTTGGGACAGAAGCCAGCAGCATACGCCCGGCACACACCTGATGAAGCTGGCAGCTCCTTGTGCAAGTAAACACAGCTCTCCTTTGAGCATTGGCCCTGCAAAGGATGATGGACGGACTGTCCCATCATGTGCCGCACTGACGCCATGACAAGGATGCTGAGCATCCTTCTGGGAGCAACTCAAATCGTTGGCGGCCTCCAGACGAAAGACTCTGCAACACAAAGGCATGCATGTGTGACTCCTTGGAAAGGCAGGCTGCACGCACCTTCAGGTGGAACATGCACAGAGGCATGACGTCTGGGGAGGCGGCATGCTGCAGCGGGCAGGCCACGTCTTTGCACGAGTCATGCAGCCACCGTGAGCAGACGGTCACCCAGGCAGGATCATGGCGGAGCCTGCATTGGCCCTTCCTCTGGCCCTCACATCTGCCCGTCCTGCATCGTGCTGGCACTTCAGCACTGCCATCAGCAGACACCTGATGATGCCAGCACCAGCTCTCAAGCGCCTTGCAATACATTGATCCAGAAGCTGTGCTATGCAAAGAAAGCAAGGCAATGGCAGACATTCAGGCCATTTATCCCAATGTGGCTGGCCCGACCTGCAAAAGGCTGGGCACAGAGCCTGCTGCCGGGGGTTGCCTGGGTTGCCTTGCGCTTTGGGCTGCCTGTTGTACACGCGATTACATTGCCTCCGCATCTGGGCTTGCTTGAGCAGCCTCAAAGCAGCTGCTGCCTTGGCCCCATTGGCTAGCACTGCTGCAGCCGGCTTCGACAGGGCCGCGTTTGGGGTCGCCATCCTCACCAGCTTGCCAGCCCTCCTGATGTATTTGGGTGTCTGCAGATCATTCGATACACTCTGTCAAAAGCATGCGGGTGCATGCAGGTGCTTCTGCCCTCACAGCACTGCAGCTGATGCATCACAGAGGTAAGTTCAGCTGCATGTGCACACCCATTGACGCCCTCACTTGCCAACCATTATCATCGCTGGGCATGTTTGAGCTTTGATCACCTGCGGCCTTGGGGGCATGCTAGAGATTGGATTCAGAGCAGCTGCTGGCTTGAGGATTCTGCGAGGCGTCTCCGTGCGCTGCAAGCTGTGAGACCCATTGGAGGACTTGCCCACTCGGTACATCACAGACCCAATCCGCCGCAGCTGCGTCGGGCGCTGTAGCTGGTTTTGTGCGCGGTGCAGCTTGGCAGTGGGAGGTACCCCTGCAAGGGAGAAGCGCTTGACTTACAGAGCTGACACTGTGTGGAGGAAATGGCTCCAACAGTAGCTGCCCCTTTTCAACTCACAAAGCTCTGCAAGCGTCATACCTTGCGCGGATGGCTTTTTCAATACCGGGACTTTCGTATGGACCTGCACACCATGTATAGCATGAGGACTCACATGGGCCAAGATCCAGCCTCTGTATTTGGACAAGGGACACTCTGCGTCATGGTTGCTGCATCTGGCTCTTGCATGTTGCAATCACTGGAGGCAGAGTTGCAGGTGACTTGCACCTGGGTTCGCACAGGTGGACCCCTTCTTGCCACTCTTACCAGCTTATTGCCCCTCCGGACCAGGACACTCGGAGATGCACCTACAAATGTAATTCATCATCATTACACTATGCATGCGCACACTAAGCAATCCTCGGGGTGGGCTATACCTTGAAGGGGTCACGACCAGGTATATCTCAGAGGATCATCACTCAATAGGGGACGTCACACCCGCACTTGAAGACAGGCGTGCCAATGACGATGCTCTTGGGGTGGTTGCCACATGCGTGCGGGCTGACAAGGTTGCCCTGGTGCTTCTTGAGATGGGCGAGTTCAAGCATGTTCTCCTGCTGCCTGCAGCACACTTGCTGCACTCCGTGGCCATCGGACGATCCCCCTTGACAGGCGGAACTAGTCAAGCCAAATACTTCACTGAGCTACACACACTGAGGCTAAAGGAGGAAGTGAGTAACAACCTGAGGGTAGCAAGACTGACGAGTATGCAGGTAATGAACTGGAAAGTCTCACAAGCTGATTTCCCCTTCTGCGTGCAAATCTTGGTGATTGCGTTGTCCGCTGCCAAGTGTTTGCATGGTGGTGAGTGGCAAACACAGCAGCTTTCTCTGTCTGGCCTGTTCTTTTTGGTGTCTGAAGCACGCTCTCCACCACAAGACTGGGATCAGCTCTGCTCTGTCGCTGCCAGGTCCTCCTGGTGTGCCTGACAGCTGCTTCCGCTGTGCCACTCTTGCTGAGCCTTGGCTGTGGCTGAGCTGCAGCTGCTGCACCTTGGCCTGCTGTATGCCTGCGCCTCTCAGCAGCAGATTGCTGAGTTGTCTGGCCTCGGGTGGCCCCACTGATCTGACCAGCCCGTTTTACAGGGGGTTGTGATGGGAAGGCAGACTTGGCCAGGGGCGCTGGGTGCCCCTTGTGCTGAGACACACCCTCCTTCCTTTCATCCTGTGCCTTGGAATTGTGTACATCTGAGGTTGTATTCTGCAGGACGAGCTTGCCTACGCTCGTCCGTGTGTAAGCAGCATTTCTGCCCAAAGCTGGTAGCACCTCTGAGGGGACTGGCGTGGGCTGCAAATCCCGGACAGGCCTGAATGGGTCCCAGCTTTGTCCACCTCCTACACCTGCTGACACAGTCTCTGTCAAAGCGCAGCTGAAGGATATCTTTAAGACACTGCCGAGCAAACCGGTCTGCACCTGGTATACTCGGTTGTTCGGCTGCACGATGCCATGTGCGGTTTGCTTGTACGGACTGCTGCAGGCCTCTAGACCAGGAATATCTTCCACGGCCTCTGCCTCGGTTTGCCATGTGTGCCAGCACTCATATGTTATTTTGAGATCCTCCCCTACCTGTTCAAAAGCTACTCTCTTGACTCACATAACAAAGGAAGCAAATTGCCACAGACTGTTATCTAAATTTTACTTCAGCTACTGCCAGTCAGACACCAGGAACAGTGATGTTTGGGAAAAGATACTTCGATTTGGAATCCACGTTGGCATGTTAGGGAAATGTCTAGTGGCAGAATCGCCAATGGCGCTTCAACTATCTTTCACACTTCTCGCCATCTTGTGATCTGAATGCGTTGCATGTTGAATCTGTGAGGTGGAGCTTTCAGGTCCGCTATAGCCCCAGTGTCTCTGTGACATATTGTGCAATGTGCACGGCCTCCCAGTGACCACCATGATGCCGGCCCCGGCCACAGTCTCTAGAATATTCATTTTGCTCTGGTGATTGATTGTTGACAGATGTGAGCATGTTGTCCTAGAGAAGGGCTAGGCATCACCCATACTTTTGTTGATGGGGGCCGATATCGATTGGCCAGCCGTAAAGCGAAGCTGCCACTCAGCCAGCCAGCAGCCCAATCACATCAATCGCTGTTCCCAAGAGAGTCAAGCATCACAGCAGAGCTTCGCCATCTAATGGCAGGAATGACTCCATCGAGTAGTGTGTGAGCCCTCGGGAGAGGCACAGCATCCTCTCACAGCAACCTCAATGTGAGGCCCTCGAGAGATAGCTATAGCTACATAGCGGATACACAGCCCTCAGACATTCTGTGCTTTGGCAAGTTCAGTGGTTTGATGATCGTGGCTTTTGGACTGCGAACATGATGAAGCGGTTGCTGCGATGGCGCTGGAAGTTTTGCAAGCCCATCGTTGCTGTCAGCTCCCTGAGCTCCTGCTCCTCCCACCACTGCAGCAAGCACCACCAATTTTGATGCAACCAACAGCACGCTCTGGACCTCAATGGGCATCCACAGCAGATATGTGGGTGCAGCCCCTCAGGACAAGGAGGGGCAGGACAACTTGCATGCAAGACTGCTCTATACCTGGTAATTGGAGCTGCTTCCTGCTGATGTCGGGTCAAGCTGCATGCATCAGCAGACACTCTCAGTACCTTCAGACACTCTTTCCGTCATTGCGCCAAATTTGACAGGCAGTGCTCTGAGCAGTGTGTCTCTTGAAACTTCAACGAGCTGTCATGTGGAAGGCCGTGAGGGTAGAGGGCATACAGCATTCAGCGGTCGGAACAGGTCATCATTGTTGAAGAGCTGTCCCAGAGGTGCTGAGGCCTTCAAGAATGTCGATGCAACAAAGACACCACCAGGCTTCAGCACACGGCTAATTTCGGCCACCTGCATGGAATGGGGTGTGCTGGGCCTGCCACAGCATGATGGTAGTTGCCTGGGTATGTGATGAGTGCACCCAGGCAAGACATCATAATCACACAAAGTATCTAGGGAATTGGGAGGGTAGGCCTCATACCGCTGCTGTGGGGTTGGGCCAGCAGTGAATGGCTGCCCCAGCATGAATGGCTGCCACAGATCCTGTCTGGAAAGGCAGCCGCCCGACATCTGCCCTCAGCAAGATGTACTTTCTGCACCACACGTCTAGTCAGCCAGCATGGCACCTTTTGTATGCCTTGGTGGTGCAGTGCTTTCCCGCACCACGCAATATCAGAATGCTGACAGCATGGGCAAAAGTCTGTAAGCATGAGCTGCAACCATCAGAACAAAGGTGTTGGAAGTCTCAACCTTGGGTCAATTGTGGTGTCCTCCTCAAAGAATAGCCTGGCTTGGTTGAGCATGGACTCAGAAAAGTCTGCTGCAATGACAGACTCAAATCTCCCACTCTTTGCAAAGCGTCTTGAGAAGAGACCGCTGCCACAGCTCATGTCCACAATTGTCTGCATATACCAGCCAAAGCTGCTGGTTGCACAATGGCACGAGAACTGCTCTTACGGCCCAAGAGTCTTAACAAAGTGTGCAAAAAGCCGCATACATTCACCATGCATAGCATGCAGGGCACACCTCTCCAAAGGCGCTTTCCAGGTATTCCATAGCCATGTCAAACTCCCTTGCTTCTCCGGGAAACCCACCCCAGGAAAAGCCTTGTCGCCAGCCGCGCTCATACACAAACGACACCAAGGGACTCCTGCATTTTGTTGTCTATTGAGGTTTTCTGAAGGGATGAGGAATTTCAGATACAGCATACACCTTGCGCGCACAGCAGCAGCAGGAGATGTGCCCAATGGGTTCCGTGTTACCTGAATATTTGCGTGCCTCCCCAGAACTTCTGTGTGAACACCTTCATGTCTGCTCCAGACGTGGGTGTCAGGTCCACGGATGTCTCATTTGCTGAGAAGTGTCTCTCACACCGGTTGCAGTGGAGGTCCTGGCTGAATCTGCACGCCAACACGCAGTGACGACCAGAGCACACAAGAGCAGTGATCATTCACAAGCAGACCCGGCTGATTGGTCGTAATGGCTTACCTAGATGAGGCCTTTTCTACTTTCAGCTCTGTGGTCAGGCATATTGGACACGCAAATGTGTACTGTGTGTCCGCAACAGGCTCTACTTGTGTTGCCGGGTACCGCATCGCTGACGATGGCTCATTCGCAACGCTAGCACGGGCGTGTACTTGCCGGCACTGACCCGATTGCCTGCACAGGCAGTGTGAAGTGGGCCACGTCCCGCCAAATGAAGGCTCTCTGGCAGCACACAGTAACACCATGGACTCACCACCATCTTGAGGGTGGCCTGCGCGCTGCTAGGCGTCTGTTGTGTCCAGGAGAGTCAATGAGACCGCGACTTGAGCATGGGCAAGCCAGAAGTCGGAGTCTTCCTAGACGAGCAGGAATCTGGCTTGCGGACATGGTCCCTTCCATGCTGGTGCGAATAATTTCACACTATGCTTGGCCCTACAGCATGGCCTTGGCCAGGGACGAGAGCGTGGCAAAGTCGCGGGATGACCCACTCTGCCCACTGCTGCCCAGTCTTGCCGCGCAGCACAGCACGCCCGTTCCTTCCAAGCGGGAGTAGTCGTCTTCTGGTGCCATGACTTTGCTTAAGAGTACTTTGACTCTCTGCAACTTGGAGCAATATAAGGGGCTGGTGTGATCGAGGTTCTGGCGGGCATCCAAGACAGCTGTGCAGGTGCCTGCACGTACCAACACCCTCGATGCCGTTGCACGTGTTGCTATGTGTATAGATATTGCGTATTCCTGTCTAATCGATACTTACATCCAAGATTTTCGCCAGGTCCAATGACAGAAGAGAAGGAGGATGTAAAGGTGAAACCTGAGGTGGCAAGCAATGTCATCAATATTGTGGTCAAGGATCAGAACTCGGGAGAGGTACACTTCAAGGTGCGCTGGCCGTCTCATCTGCCACGCTCCTCAGAGCTGTCAAGGACCGTTTTGCAATCAAGCTCCCATCTTTGACGGCCAGGGGCATAGGGATGCTGAAGCCCGTCTGACTGATGCAGGTGAAGCCTACAACAAAGTTTAGCAAGATCTTTGATGCATACGCTGGGAAGAAGGGCGTTGAGGCAGCAAACATCAAATTCCTGCATGATGGTCAGCGCATTAGGGACCATCAGACTCCTGGCGAGCTTGGCATTGAGGTGGGCCACGATTGCCCATTTTCCATGTCATATGCCACAGCGGCTAGGTGATGGAATTTCTTACAAAGCTGGAGCTCACCTGAAGTCCTCAGTGGCTGTGCAGGACAATGATGTCATTGACTGTCTCTTGGAGCAAGTTGGCGGCACCTTGAGCTAGTCTTGACAGCAGAGGTCATATTGAGCAGTCCAGGATGGTGCTGTGGATAGTGCTTATCCCTGTTGGAACGGGCCTGAATTCACTTCAATGCAGAATCAATCCTGCGAGCACCTGAATACATAAGAGCAGGATGAGGGCCTTGCGCAGGCAGCTGCAGGCTGTGCAAAGTTTGAGGATATGAGGCTTGTCTCCATAGCCCAGTACTGGAAGGGCCTCACAAGTGGAACAACACCGGTACATATGCCTTCATGTACATATTTGTTGCAGCAGGAGGCATGCAACGATGGCGGCGACATAAGTGGGATAGACCAGGAGTTGTCTGAACTCTTCATGCTTTTTGTGTCTCAATGAGATCTCCTGACAGCTCCAGGTCTGGAGGACCGATCGCTGTGCCAGGTCCTCATGGCTGCAAAAGGAGAATACGGAGGAAGCTGCCTTGAATGGGTGTTATTGAATCTCCAACACTTCCTACAACATATCCTTTGAGCCCAAGATGCTTGTAATATCGGGGCATCCACTGCCGATGTCCATAGATTTGGGACCAGCGAGATTGGTATAAGGAAAGTTTGATGAGTCATTGTACATTGTACTCACATGTGAGGGGGAATTGGTCTAGACTTGCACCTTTTCCAATTGACATAATCACATTTAAATGTATATAGCCTATGCTGAGCATGCATCCACTGGCAGGCTTTTGCCATGTGCAAGAGGGTTTATACTACAGATATTTACATCAATGTTACATCAAGCCTTGATGCGAGGAGAGGTCTTTGGCATCATTGTTGCACGGCTGATTGGCACTCTCAAGATGAGCTCTCGAAAGTCTCAGCTTTGTCACAGCTGGTTCGTCCTTGCCACGCATGTTCTGGTTGTGGCACTATATCACACCACACAGATGTCCACTAAGGCCCCATGTGACGCTGTTATATAGCACCTGCCTTCACAGGGAGCTCCACATCATATTGGGTCAGAGCCATGGCAAGGGTGCGCCTCCCTGTTGGGGTAGAGCTCGTAGTGCAATGCTCCTACATCGTCGCCCCTCACCTTCTTCCAGCCATCCTGAGCTACATGATAGACTGCACACACACATGGCCACGCGTCAGCTTATCCTCGCTGCTCACGCACTGACTATGGCTGGGACCCCTGCTGCCTCACAGCCTCACAGTATTGCACCAGACAGAGCTGAGAAAAGCAGGGGCCGCACCGCTCACTGTGCCTCCACTGACGGCGTCACGGAAGGTTGCATGGTAGATGGACCGCCTGCCGAGCTCGATGGCATCCTCAATCTCCATGTCCCTTCACAGGCAGCCCTCACATGCTCACTCAGCACCTGTATTCCAGCCCATGCTGGAGTGGTCCCTGTGTGAAAAGAAATGAATGGGTTGATGTGCAAGATGCAAAGAGGGCAAAGGCGTACCACTTGTATCCTGCGTCCAGAACCCCGTACGCGTACAGGCTCCCAGACCCCACTGAGAAGATCTGGCCTTTTGTCCTCTGACCATCGCTGTCCACATAGTACAGAGCCGGACCAGAGGGATCATAGCCAGCCACCATGGTTCCCTGCACATGGCGTGCCAAATGAGTATCTGCTCCTCTATCTGCTCCTAACTCCTCCAGCGCACATCGCAGATAGTGCAGACTTTACGGTGCTAGGATGCCATGTGTCAATGGAGGTGCACTCGTCAAGACTTTGTATGCGCGCCAGTGGAGGCTCACCATGGACAGGCCGTAGCCCTTGTAGCTGAACATGACATTGGCCAGGAGCTTGGACGCAGCACCCACTGTGATGCGCTTGCCGTTGTTCAGCTCATACAGCCGGCACTGCATATCACATGCTCCCTTGAGATGAGTATCAATTACCATACACATAGCATGAAAGCTTATCAGGTGTCCTCTAGAAGTATGCAAGGCTCCGGCTCTACTCACCTGCTGACCCAGATTCCGCTGCCAGAATTGACAGTCTGCTGCTCCTCCAGCCATAGTTCCCAGCAGGTACGGGTTGATTTCTATGACCTTCTTTACTGTCTGTGATGCTGCACAACCAGCCAACAATTATCTGATAAATGTCTCAAAGCTTGTATGCAATCCAGTGCAGGCTGCTCAAAGAGACCTCCAGGCTATGAGCATGGCGAGGCTTACAGATGTAGGAGCCCATGCTGGCCCGAGAGTCCACAGCTATAATGACTCCATGCTTGAAGATGAAACCTAGCGTGGTGGTCCCATGCTTTGGCTTGACATACTCCATGACGTCCTTCTCAAAGCTGTCAATCTGCACGTATTCAAAGCACCTTAAGGCGCTACTCTTGGAAGGGTAATCGAAGTGATGGCCTGGGCAAAGGGCCTTACATCCTGGACTTGTGGCAAAGGAAATTGCTGCACGCCGGAGCTATGGACGGTCTCATCTTCATCGTCGATTCTCAACCTGCTGCTTTGCGGCTGGGTGGACACAGAGGAAAAGTCCAACATGTCGGGCATGTTGAGTGTCTCCTTTTTATATGATCGGTGGCACCGAATGAGCAAGTGCCTGCATTAGCACTGCATGGGCGTGCTTGCGGCTCGAAACTGTGGTGCTGCAACGTATTACAAGCGTTCATGGACGTCCTGCATGAGAAATGGCAGCTTCGCGCAAAACTGCATCCAGGTGGGAAACCACTCTGCCATATGGGGGCATTCCAAGGATCCTCCTCGTCTCCGATCTGACATCTCCGCAATTAGGCACAGTGGCAAAGCTACGAAGAAGACGTTGTTCGCATGCTGATGATACTGCCATTCAGTTCGCTATGCGTTGGACGTCCATTTCCTTGGGACTTGTAGCCTGTCTCTTCGTGTCCCTGTGTGGAGATGCGCAATGCAGGGACCTAGATCATAGGCGACATCCTAGACACACCGGTAGATCTTCTAGATACCTTAACGCTAGGTAAGGAGAGGGCAACATGAGTAGTTCTCTGGGTCTGGTACAAAGCAAGCGCAGAGGGCTGACAATAGACGTGTGGCTTGCAGGGACATACCCGTTGCCTCTCAAATCTGCTTGAACACCGTCCAGGGCAGGTGTGTAGCCAACCTGTCTGGTTGAAGGAAAGCCAGCTTGGCTGTCTGTCTTCCATGAGTCTGGCACCAACACAACTTCAACCCCATGTGCAGGTGGTGGGTTGCTGACAGCAGGGGCGCTGTGTGTCAGCGCAGCAGCCTTGACACAGCCAGCGGCTGCTGTAGAAGCGGAGACAAAAACTCGTGTGCAACGTAAGCCCCACACATAGTCCAGGCCCAATGGTCACATGTAATAGAGTGCGATCCTGTGTATTGAAAGCCTTGGCACGTACATGAGGCAGCGACGCATGCAGGTGCAATCCGGAGGATCAGTGCTGTGAGAACTATGAGCATTGCGTGGCCTGCTGTCAGGACCCCAAAAACGCTCCTGCAGACTTGACAACAGCATACCGTGGGCCTGACAGGTGTGGACAGGGTGCAGTACCCTTCTGTGAAATTTTGCCTCAGCAAGAAACGTTTTCAGACCAGCAGGCATGACAGCTTCTGACAGTGAGTTGCCCTGCCAACACAGGCCAGAGACGGGCACATGGGCAGATGTCTTTGCATATTGCCAGGACAGGTGTCGGACGTCCAGCAAGTCTACCGTCCACGAGAATGCATATCTGTCTCCGTCCCATCATTGCTACTCAAAGTCAGGTACACAGACTTTTCCCTAGAGAGCATCTTCTGCCATGGGCAGGCAAAGCATGGTGACAGAGTCATGCCCGCTGCAGCACTGTATGTGTGTATCTTGTGCAGGGAAGCCAATGACACCTGCGCCACCTACACCTGAGGTGCCTACCTTCATCAGTGTGGTACAAGGCTCAGCGGGCCAGTCCTGCACTGCGCTCTGTCAGGGCGTGGGGCGGCGGTGCGCTCAGGAACATCTGGCAGCGCTGAACAATTGCAATATCTTGCGCCAACATTTTCCATGTGAAGCAGGGTGCGCATACTTCCCAACATGTTCCACTATGATGTGAATGTCCTCTTGACTCTTTGCTCTCGAAGGCTTGCCATGGTGCATTGTGGTCTGTTGTTCTTAGATTATCATAAGGAAGCCCCCATGCTGCAGGTGTGAGCCAGAGCCGTCTGCTACAGATGCCCCGGCATATGTGGAAGCGTCAGCTCCGAAGCAGCAGCGCCCAACAATGTGCCTGACCCAGGATGAGAAGGCTTTGTCCTTCTCTTGTGATGCTGCTCAGGCCAATCAGCAGAGGCTATGCGCCTGTGAGGAGAACACCATAAGATTGTAGCAGATGACTTCCGAGCACGCAGTGGCACAAGATCAGCTCATCTGATTTCTTCAGTTGCCAGGGAGCGTGATGTACAGCACGAGTGGATGTGTGAGTTGACTCTGCATGCCTCAGTGTGTATCAGTCTGATCAATTCCTCTGGTTGTAATGTCGACATTGCAAGATCATTTCGTCCCTGACACCGGTGGTACCACCAATAAGGTTGATGAGGTGGTCTTCAAGCGCATGTCTGACTTGCATCTAAGCCAGAAAAATCACCGACCACCACGCGGTGCAAGAGCAAAGTATTCCCAATTGCACGCATCGCAGGCATGCTGCTTGGGCAGGAATGTCCTGCTGTAAGACATGCCTGCTCTGCATTGTAGACACACTGGCTTGCCCTGTTGCAATAGTGCGTACTACTGCTCTGCACACTTGCAATTCAAACAGACTCAGGGCATCCAAAATGAACACTTCTGGTGTACGGGACCTCTGCTGCTGGACACAAAACTGAAACTCCTTGGCACATTGTGCGCGCCACAGGACACTCACTGCAGGTCTTGATGTCTAGAGCTTGCAAGGCTGCTGCTTCATGGGGCGGATTCTCCCCACTAGCATAGTGTATCAGGCCTCATAGAACTCCTCCTTATCCACCTCTCGCCTGGGAAGCTTCCCTTTGCACTCCTTCTTGCCATAGTCCGCAAGCCAAGGGTAGGCTCTGGCTACAGTGTCCTTGTCTGCCGCATATGGGAATCCAAACTGCTCAAGAAGCATTTCCCCAGTGTAGCACTCCGCATTCCAGGAAGACTGGGGCGTGAAGATCTGAAGCGAAGCGTACTGGGAAAGCGCGTCGCGAACATACATGCGGACATCCCTCATACGCAGGTGCTCTGCAAGGAACTGCACAGCAGAAGGTACATTCAGCTACCCGTCAATTGCACAGTGCAACCTGTCAGCTTTATTGAAGATTTATGGTCATAACATGATGGGGAACAGCTGTGTGCTCAAAGTGTGCACATTATGAGATCTGAGCCAGCTTTGGCGGCCTCACCTGGTGACCTGCCTGCGCGACATTCCAGGGAGCCGCAGTGACATCCTGGCGCTGACCCAACAGGTGCCTGCTGCTTGTGTCCATCCCTGACAGTGCTTTCTGCTCCTGAGCAAATGCCTTGTTCATGGCTATGACCTGCCAAAGTGCAAAAGGTGCTCAGACCATGCTCGCATTAGCACAAGATGCCATCATCACTTCAGAATCTATCGAAATCATGATTGTACAAGGAGGTGGTTGATGTTTACCTTGCTAGCTGTGTCGTGGCACATGTCAGTTGTGCTGACCTCTACAAAATGTACATTTGGCTGAAGTGCCCGAGTGAAGAACTCATAATACTCCATCTTGGCGCTCATCAGCACTGACCCGCAAGCGAGCTTCTGCTTCAGATTGGTCGCCCACGCATCTGCTTCAATATACATGAGGTATCTGCAGAGACAGGAGTGCCTCAGCTGTGGGCTGATCATCAACAGGGTCATGTTTGCAAACTCGCAATGAGATTTTGAACGACACAGGTGCCACTCTTGCTCGGCTATAGATCGAGTCCCACCCACCTGTAGTCGCAGAGGTCGTGCAGCTGCACTACAGACTTTCCCAGACTGAAGACGTCAGCCTCTTCTTCCAACCCTTGGCCCCTGAGCTCATCGGCACAGCGAGAGAAGTGACGCCTGCATCAGCAGAATGTGCCTGAGTTGTGCTGTTAAATGCGGTAATGTGCATACTGTGCGCAAGTGGACAGTGAGCATGTGTGCAGGGAAAAGTTACCACAATGCACTTACTAGCATCAAGGTGTGGAATTGCCACCTGAGCTCATCCCGCTTTGGATACTCCCGATCCTCTGTTCTACCTCGCCAGATGACCTGTGGCTTCCGGTCGTTCAGGTCCAGATCCTGATACTTCTCTGTCAGGAAACTGAACTGCTTCTCCCAGCCATGTGCAGGCTGCCCATCCCAGCCTGCATGCACCAGAATACAGTCTTGCAATTGTCACTGGTCGTCGCATGATGTTCCGGCAACATGACATCTACAGTATCAGCCTCATGTGACGAGCATGCTCTGTGTCGCTCTGGCCAAGACAACGGCGCTGATGTGGCTCATTATGTAGCCCACCAAGTAGCCTGCGGTACTCATGGCCCCAGTAGGAGTAGTCTGGGAACGGGATGTCCACAAACTTAGGGTGACTGTTGTAGCCAAAGATAGGAGGAGCCAGGGCACCCGTCCCAGGCTGAAGCCTCAGCATGCAGGGGAAGTCTGACGTCTGGATAATGGCATCCAGATCAGCCACCTGCGGAACATGCCATGTTGAGAAGGACACTGAGCATGAACCTGTGACTGCAAATCTGTATAGACTGTCGTGACGGAATCGGGTAGTTGCAAAGTGGGCTCCTACCTGGCCTGGATGATTTCGTAGGGTGTCCATCAGGGTCAAGATGGCATAAGGTATCTTTCCTTTTGCTGCCAGGTTTCCTGTGGACACAGCATGTTCAGCACCATATCGTAGTGTGCAGTGAATTGCCCTTCTCAAGCAGAAGCATGTGCAGGCATGTCCGGGGATCACCTTCGCCATCCTGAGATGGGTACCAGCCGCCATGCCGCTCAGATATGTGATCCACCCAGAGTGTGCCATTGATGATCTGAAACCTGAAGACCTCCCCAAAGCATTCCCGGTACCGCATGGCCATTTCTGCCACTAAGCTCTGCGAGACACATGCAAGGGCCAGCTCAGCTTCTGATGCTGCTGAGGTAAGACACTGCAGCGAAAGTGGTAGAGGGCAGGGTGCATCTCTCACCTGCTTGATTCCCTCTTCCTCCCATACTGCAAAGTCCTGCTTTATCCAGGGCATGTAGAAGGACTCCTCCTGGCTGACCCCATCAGTTTCCTGCTGAACAACCTCGCTATCTAAGAGCTCCACTTCCTCCTGCCTGCCTATGAGAGTCCGCCTGGTGGCCCGTTCTTGACCTTGGCTGCTGCCACCAGTGTGCGGCGACTTCGTGCTTCCCAGGAAACATACGCCCAGCAGCATGAAGCCGACAGCAGCAGCTCCCAGGGTTCTTCCCTTCATAGGACATCTGCAGAGGAACGTGACACAATCAAACGAGTCGTGCTCGCCCTCCCACCAGCCAGCTAGCTGGCTTGGCCACCATGCTCGTGCACAGTACCCTCTGTCTGCTTCAGAATTGTCTAGCATTGGTATCGGAGCAGAACTTCCAGCCTCGGCAGCAGTTCATTGACTCATAAATACCTCAATATCTACAGCTACTGCACATCCAGGCGTGTCGTTGTCGAATAGCCTCCAGCCTACGCAGACACAGTGACGTACATAAACAAGATGGCAGGCTGCGCGCCAGACTTCTGGGCTCTTACCGCCTCTGCAATGTCTTGCAAGAGCTCTGAAATGATTTCATTCCCCTGTGAAAAGTATCTGCAGCGGGTGCTGCTGCCCTGGCCGGCCCCGAGGGCAAGCCTCGCGCACGTTCGGCTCCAGGAATGTCGCTCCTTGTCCTGGACACTCTATCCGGAGCTGTTTGCAACTTTAAAGTCTTGCTTCAAGCGGCTAAACCCTGCTGCGCCCTCATCAAGCTGCGCTGATGAAACTTTGCATGGTCAGATCGCCGACTCGACTTTCGACGTGCTCAACATCGGAGGACCTGTCGAGCTGACTTCTGCGCAGCAGGGCACAAAGGCTCCCCTAAAGATCTGCCAGCGTTGTGTACGAGAGACCCTTGCAATGCTTCTCCTACAGGAACACCTTTCCTGGCATCCTATCTTTCTCCCACTTCCTTAAAGCTCACTTACTTGGATCTAGCTGGGCTGGCGCGAGCAGGGCAATGCCTCAGAAGGCAACATGGAGGTTGCTGGAGGCCCCAGGGATTGGGAAAATCCCGCAGTGTACAATCGCAACAAGTGCCGATCGCACGCCCCATTGCGCGCATTTCCCTCCCAAGAT
Source organism: Coccomyxa viridis (assembly GCA_963930925.1). Lineage (NCBI taxonomy): Eukaryota > Viridiplantae > Chlorophyta > Trebouxiophyceae > Coccomyxaceae > Coccomyxa > Coccomyxa viridis. The sequence goes on along the minus strand of CAWVOJ010000004.1, from coordinate 2,306,376 downwards.
GCTGCCCTGCAGTACTACGCTGTTGGCCCGGCCCCTCGTGATGCCCCCAATGTCCAAGTGCTGAGCAGTAAAGACTGGGCATTTCAGCTGTACGATCGACCGGAAAGAGTTCCGAAAGGCATCCAGGATCCCTCGTTCGATGACGGGCGATGGGGAAAGGCAAGTCGGGCCCTAATGAAGCGCGTCTTGCTGACTTGACGTGCAGCTGGCAGTGTCAGCCTACTACTGACTATACTGAGATCCCTTGCATTGCATTCATCGCACCTTCGGTAATACAGACAGTGTTGAGGATGCACATAAACTGACGTGCAATCAGCTCTGCGCAGATCGAAGTGCCTGGCAACTGGGAATGTCAGGGCCACTCATTCCCAATATATACAAATTTTCAGTACCCTTGGCCAATCACTGCTCCATTCGTGCCAGAGGACAACCCCACTGGGTGCTACCGCAAGCACTTTACCATTCCACCCTCCTGGAAGGGCAAGAGGTGTGGCCCCTTCCCTACAATATTTGCGCAGTGCCCTGCACATTTTGGTGGCTTGATGTAAGGCGGCACATGCAACTGGTCAAGGTATCTGTGCGTTGCAGGATCACCATCCATTTTGAGGCTGTCAACAACGCCTTCTACGCATGGCTGAATGGGCAGTTGCTGGGTTACAGCCAGGACAGCTGTCTGCCTGCCGAATTTGATGTGACGGACATTGTCAGCACAGACCAGAACACCCTCACCGTGCAGGTGCGTGCTTTTCACCCCTCACGCAGGCGCTCTGCTGTTCTAACAGGTCAGGAGTGTTCATTTGCGACCTTTTTATCAGTTGCCATTAACGCAGCACTCACACTGTGGTCACAGGTCATGCGCTTCAGCGATGGCAGCTATCTTGAGGACATGGATCATTGGTGGCTCTCTGGGATCTACAGGTGACTGTCCCGCCATGAACACGATCGTCATTCCAGTTTTTACAGCTACATCATAGTGCCTGTTGAGAGCACGCTGCAGTGCAGGGACGTGTTCCTTCTGTGCAAGCCAGCCACCCACATTTCAGACTACTGGGTCAAGACTCCCTTGACCTTCTCAGACAATGGAAAGCTCAAGGAAGCCAAGTAGGGTTCCTATTCCGCATGCCTGCTAGATCTGGGCATCAATCTTCCCCTGCATGTCTTGCCAAGGCAGTGCAAGCCAGCCACCCACATTTCAGACTACTGGGTCAAGACTCCCTTGACCTTCTCAGACAATGGAAAGCTCAAGGAAGCCAAGTAGGGTTCCTGTCTCACATTGGAATACCCACGGCAACCCATAAACAGTGTCACACTATAAGGCCTACATGCACTGCAGGCTGGACATTGACATACAGCTGGTCACCTCACACGTGGGAGGCTTTGATGATGTGCGGGTCAGGGCATCCCTGTTCCAGCTTGATGAGGCCCACCCACATGGGTGCTTGGAAGTCCTCCCTGCTGTGGAGGTGGAAGTGAAGGACAAGGACCACTGGATATCCCTGGACGCCAACACCAAGCGCTCGCATGCAGAGGCTGGCACAGGCGGCCTTGCACTGGTGCGCGCTTCTCAGTATTGTCTTATCATCATGGAAGCCAAGCATGCAGATCATAAAGTGTGTGCTCACATGCTGGCAGCAGACAGAAAGCGTATGAAATACCAATCGTGTTACGCACTCGCAGATTGAGATCGACATGGCAGCTTCTGAGCACCTCCCTGCCCTTTGGAGCGCCGAGGAGCCAAACCTCTATGTTTTGGTGTTGTCGGTTGTTACCACAGACGGGGAGCACCTCGACAGTGAGTCTGTTCAGGTGATCTTCGGCCGCCTAACATCTACGAGTGAAGCACCGCCTTCTCAGCGTCATGTGGTGGGGAACAAATTTAGTCCAGAGCTCAGCGAGGTACGTTATCGCAGGTGGGCTTCCGGGACGTTGTGATTGAGGGGAGGCAGCTCCTCGTGAACCGGAAGCCCATCATGATCAAGGGTGTGAACAGGCATGAGCATGATGAGCGGCGCGGGAAGGCCGTCACAGAGCAGGGCATGCTGGACGACATCTTCCTCCTCAAGCAGCTCAACTTCAATGCTGTGCGATGCTCGCACTACCCCAACTGCCATCGCTGGTAGGGCTTTCTTGCAATTCATCTGCCCGAAATAAATCTGCTATCCGCATCCCATCTGCTTCTTGTCTGCATTTGCGGGCGGCTGATGATGTTAGTCTTTTCCCAGGTATGAGCTGTGCACCCAGTATGGGCTGTACCTCATGGATGAAGCCAATGTGGAGACGCATGGCTTTGACCCAGCACTGAACAACAACCGAGTCGTCCCCGCCCAGAACCCCATCTGGATGCATGCCATCATCGACAGGGGCATGCGCATGCTGGAGAGGGACAAGAACTTTCCGGCCATCATCATCTGGTCCTTGGGCAATGAGTCCGGCTATGGCCCAGGTACTGCATCACTACACCCGCAGCAATGTGCTGAACTTCTTGCTGTGCGCATGAGAGCGCTCCTGAGCATACATGTCTAGCACTACGAATGTATGGCTCTGGGGTAACAGAGACTCCTATGCCTGTGTGCAGCTCATTTGGCCATGGCAGGGTACATAAGGGCCCGGGACCCTTCAAGACCTGTGCACTATGAGGGAGGCGGCTCCAAGACTGCCGCCACCGACATCCTGTGCCCCATGTATGCGCGCATTCCAATGGTGAGGCATCCCTCTTCTGAGGGTTGTATCTATCCCTGCTCATTTGCTGCACAGGATGGTTCCCTCTAATGCAGGTCCTGGGCTATGCAGATTGAGGAATGGGCCAACGATGCCTCAGAGACACGCCCCTTGATCCAATGCGAGTATGCCCACGCCATGGGCAACTCCAATGGCAACTACAAGGAGTACTGGGAGTCTTTTGAAGGGCATCCCTACCTCCAGGTACTGCCAAGAGAATTCTACACGTGCTCTGCAGTCCTGTGCAATGCCCAGCTGCTGTGGAGGCACCCCTTCACTTGTGGATAACATCAGCAGCCACTATTAGCGGCTGTGTGCAGGGAGGCTTCATCTGGGACTGGGTGGATCAGGGCCTGCTGCACAAAGTCCAGGATGCAAATGGCAAGACCGTAGAGGCCTGGGGGTACGGCGGCGATTTTGGGGACCCTGTGCATGACGCCCAGTTCAACATCAATGGCCTCATCTGGCCCAACCGAGAGCCGCACCCAGGGTGCTGGGAATGCAAAGCAGTCATGGTAAGACAGCTGCACACAATGAAGACTCTCGTATGCTGCTGCAAGACCGGCAACACGGTTGCTTTGCTACGACTGACCTTAGTCTCGCCTGGTAGGCACGTTGATAGTTTGCTGACCATGGGAGAGGTGATGCAGGCTCCAGTGGTGTTTGAGCTGACCAAGGGAGCACAGGACAAGATGGGTGGTCTCGTGGTGCGTGCTCGCAGCAAGTACACATTCCAGAGCACTGCCGGCCTCCTGCTCACCTGGCGCGTCCTGCTGGATGGCGTGCCGCTCCCGCTGGGCGACCCAGCCCAGGGCGATGCTGAGGGCTGGTACCCTGGCGGCAGCGTTCCTCTTGCACCCCAGGTGCGCTGTGGGAGCTAGCATGCACAGCGTGCTACAGCATCAACGAGCTGCCCATGAAGAAAATCCCTATCGACTTGAGGCACGGCTTGGCTGCCGAGATATTGAACCTGGCCTGCAATGGACGATGACAACACTTTCTGATACCCGCAGGAGTCTGAGGAGCTGCGGCTGCCCATAGATATGCAGGAACTCAGTGGAGCAGCCCAGCAGGCACGAGGTGGCGGGAGCCTGGCCAAGGCAGAGGTCATGCTCGAGATGCGCGCCCAGCTCAGCACCAGCATGCCATGGGCGCCCATGGTGAGACTCTGTCCTGCCATGGGTCTGGTGCATGCTTTGCCTTCCGCACCGCTCATAGGCGTGGTGCCCACAGGAAGACTTCTGTCTGCTAAATCAGTCAGCACCAGGTATGCCTGTCCTGCAGCATAGCTGAGGCCCATTATTCCCTGCAGGGCCATGTGGTGGCAGAGCAGCAGCTGCCGCTGCCCAGCGAGTGGCTGCGGTGGGATGAGGACGCCATGGAGCAGGCGCCCAGCCCCTCCAGCTCGCCCCTGCACTTCTCGAAGGAGCAGCGTCAGGGGCATGAGGCAGTGCTCGTCAAGGGCGCCAACGACCTCTGCATCGAGGTGGGTATCCAGCCAATGCATGTGATGTGCATTCATGAAGCTTGACAGGTCTTGTCTCCCCTATTCCCATGCAGCCTTTGACACATCGGCTGTTGAGATGGCCAGTCAGCAACAGTGATGCGCGGTAAAGAGAGCACTTGCCAGCGTGAACGCAGGTCAACCTGTCAACAGGCGCCTTGGAGCGATGGGATGTGGGCGGTCACAGTCTCCTAGCAGCAGGGATATCCCCTTGCCTGTTCAGAGCGCCGCTGGACAATGACCTAGGTGGCAGTGGAAAGACTGCCTTTGCCACCAGGTATGCCCTGGTTATCTGCTGGCACATATGTGCTCATGGTGCATGCTGAGTCGCTGCATTACTCAATGAAAAGGCCAAAGACTGACCCTAAGAGGTGCGTGCAGGTGGAAGGAGGCTGGTCTCGACTGCCTGGAGATAGTGGAGGGTACCATCAAAGCAGATGTCAAGCAAGCTTCGGAATCGACTGTGCAGGTGTGCATGCATTGCAGTCTCTTCCACCTGCTGCGCTGGTCAATATCTGATTGCTGCTCAACCACTGTCAACGCTGCAATTCTCAGCAATTGTGGCTTGTTGCAGGTGCATGCTGAGTGGCTTCTGCAGCCGTCCCAGGATGAGGCTTTGCGCTCTGCCCACATAGGTGCTTCCGGTGTCAGTGAGGTACTGCCTAGTGACCCACTCTGACCCAGTCCTAGCTGGCTCTGTCAGCAAGGACACCTGCTTCTGCAGGGCCTTCAGAAGTCTCGATACACCTTCGTCCAACCCTCCAAGATGGTGAATGTGTCTGCAGGCCGGTGGCCAAAACTTTTATGCAGAGAAGATCCCAGATGCTCCGAGTGGTGCACCTCAGGAGCATCCCACCCCTGATGCACCTGAGCCCTCCAAAGAGGGAGAGGTCAAGGTGGCAGTGCAGTATGACCTGCATGGTGACGGCAGTCTGCAGATGAACTGGCGCATTGATGCCACCAATGTCCTGCCTGCACCTCTGCCGCCTGGACTATTCTCGTGAGGCTCCCTCCCTTCCCTCATTGCCATGTCTTGTGCCATATTGCGCACCAAAGCCTGCTTGTTGACTCTGTCTCCACCCGGACAGCAACGGCGCGCATGTGTTGTGCAGGACGATTCCACGGATGGGGGTGCATCTGGGTGTGCCAGCGCAGTACAAGCAGGCGCACTGGTATGGCCGCGGGCCCCACGAGTGCTATCCAGATCGGCAATATGGCGCACCCCTCCGGCAGTACTCTGTCGCAGACGTCAAGGAGTTTCATGTGCCATACATCTTTCCAAGTACGACGCGTCTCTATGCCTTCTGCATTAGCAGCCTCTGTTGGAGCACATTCTTTCCTTGCATCGTGTGGCTGCGTGGAGCCAAGCGCCTTTCCCCATAGACAACAGACTGCATATCTCGTATGCAGGTGAGAATGGAGGAAGATCAGACACGCGATGGGTTGCTCTCAGCGATGAGAGCGGGGCTGGTTTTGCTGCCATCTCCCTCACCAGTCCCATGCAGATCATGGCCACAAGGTCTGGTCTGGCCTGCACGCCGAATGAAGATTCATGGCATGCACTGTGCACACGCATTTCTTTCACGTCCCCACAAATAGGCTGTGCAGAGCATTCACAAGATTGTCAATGTCCCTTGCAGATACAGCATCGCCAGCCTGATGGCGGCCAAGCATGACTACGAGCTGGTTCCTGACGCATACACCCATTTGCATTTGGACCATCGCCATATGGGGGTTGGGGGTGATGACTCCTGGTCACCTTCTCTGCACAAGGTGCGTGCTTCAGCCCAGCCAATGTCATACCGCTAGACATGTAGCATGACTAGAGACCCACTCTGACGAATGCCCTGGTGACTGCAGGAATATGCTGTGGACCCTAGAGAGTATGAGTTCTCCATGCTGCTGTCCCCAGTCCTGCCTGGTCTGAAGCTTGCACCATCAGAGGCTGCATCGCGGTTGTGGCTACGGCATACATAGTGACGCCCTCAGAATGTCTGAGTGGTTGGTGGATGCCAGTCCATTCAAGACGCTACCCCTTGTCCAGACAGCATCCATGTACAGAAGTCCAAGCTCAGTATCAGATAGCATAAAGAGGAACGTCGTCGTAACGTTCAATAAGTAAGAGACGTGAAAGCAGATTGTTTGTATGAGCTGACTAGCAGCTGGGCTGTCCATAGACTGGCATTTAGTCCTGTTCTGACAGTGTACTCTGGCATGCGCCAGTGCTTTGGTGACATTGGGAGGTCGTCATTTAGATACATAGCCACAGCACGTGGAAGAAGTTATGAGCAATATTCTCAGGTGATGCGTAGGACACTGTATTACCCTACTGTAATATTTAGCCTTGGACCACACTCCTCATGCGCAGCATTCCTCCAATGGGGGCCCTGCGCCCTCCTTCAACCCAATCCTGCTGGGGAGACCTTCCTCACGCTGCCCAGGGGATGATCATTCTCGATGTGAGGAACTCGCCTCAATTGACAGCTTAAGAGTATGATATGATCTCCTCAACGATTTCCAGCTGCTCAGCTTCTCTACTGTGCGAGATTAAGGTGGCGGTCCTTCTTCTCCTTTGTTTTCCGAGTGGGGGAAGGAAGGAGCCTCTTAAGGAAAAAGCTTCTTTACACGGCCTTTACATGTCGGCCAAAGACAGTGATGCTTCTTGAGAGAAACCTCTACGACCGACAAGCTGCCTCTCCATGGCAAGACACCCTGAAGGGCTCCCCACTCCCGAGGGGGCAGGCATCAATCACGCAGGGCACCAGGGCATGTATCATGCTGGGAGAGATCGTCGAAGGCCTAGAGCACATCGGTGGCCCCTCATCAGCAGCCGGCTCCCGAGGACGCCTGTACTCCAGTGCAAGGCAGCTTGTCATTGACTTAGGTTCCTGGACTATAATTTTTTTCGGGAGGAAGAAACCTTACATGTCGGCCGATCGTCGGCAGGCTGCCAGGCTACCATCTACAACACTACCGCTGACGATGGCGAGTGCACTCTCAGGTCAGGTCATGTAAGGTTTCTTTATGTCCCACAGCCTGTCAAACAGGCCATCCCTCCATACAGTATCAAAGGCCTTAGCTGCATCCCTCATTTTTTTTTTTTTTTTTTTTGGGAGAAGAAACCTTACATGTCGGCCAATCTTGCCAATGACAGCAATACCCAGCAGACAGATAAAGGAAACCTCTAGGATTGTTGGACACACAGCACGACCCACTCCGGGGGAAGCTGTTTCTCCATGGCAAGCGACGAGTACGGTACATCATGACAACCTAATGGGCCCTCCCTCCCGAGGGGGCAGGATCCAATCACGCATGGCACCAGGCATGTATCATCCATGCCTGAGTGGGAGGGACACGTCTAAGCCCAGAGCACGTCGGTGGCCTCTCACCGGCGGCCAGCTCCCGAGGGAACCGACCTACGCACCCATACTCCAGCCCTCCAGCGACGCAACACCCTGCGGGTGACGTCGAAGGCAACCTATGAGGGGAGAGCCACCGAGCAGTGTGGGCTAACTCCCACACCCTCAGTCTGCATGGCTCTTTCTCTGGAGCAGGCACCCACTGGGCAATCTAAGCAATCCATGTCAGCAAGCAGGCAATCAATCAATCGGTCATGCATGCCCACCTAGTGTGGAAAGGCAAAGAAGTCACAGTGTCCGTGCCGCCTAGACCTGACCTGAGAGTGCACTCGCAATCGTTAGCGGTAATGTTGAAGAGGGTAGCTGTGATAGAACATCCCTAAAAAACAGCCATGTCGGTAGTTCTTGTCTAGTGCGCTCCTGAACGATATGCGACAAGCTAAAGACATGATCTATACAGCTGCGCTGACTCCTGAAACCAGCCTGGCAGACATACAACCTGTCATGCGTGTGCAAGCATGTCCAGGACGGCTAAGCCCCGTACTTTAGCATCTCGTTGACGATTCCCTCCTCCGTCCCAGCCTTGTGGTTGGATAGCCTCTCCACAGACCCCTGCAATTTTATCTCGCAACGGAACTGCATCAAGTGCAGTGTCTGCATTACTCGGGTCATGCGACCTCTCAATATGATCTGCAACCTGTGCCTGGACATGCCTCATATGCTCTGCATCAAAGTCTGCAGTGTCAACAGGTGATGGCTCGCCAAGCCGGGCATAGTGGTGGGCAAATGCAGATGTAATGCCAACAGCAGGGGTGCGTATCATGGCGACATGGTTAGCAGTGGCTGGTGGTGGGGAGAGCGCATCAGATTCACTGAGACCAATAACCATCTCAACAGAAGAAGCGCGCCCGTCATTAGGCCTTCGGCCAGCACCGGGACGCAAATGCACACCCTTCTTGTGCCGGGCTAGGTGCCGCCCCCTCAAATAGGCGATCGTCATGGGTGGGTAGGTGGGTGGGGTGTGTGCAACCCTGCTCTCACAGGAGTGTTGCTGGTCGTGGGTCCCTGGAGGTCTAGGGAGAGCATGACTCCTGCAGTTGCAAGAACAGAACCCCCAGGATCTCCTAACCGTATACGTGGCCCCTGAGAGGGCCTTCAGCGCGCCCTGGCAGCCATGTATCCCGGACCCTATTGATGACAACCAGCTGGGCCGTGTGGGCCATGAAGGGTCTCAGGGAGCTCTTAGTACCAGCTGGGAAACTGCCATGCAAAATATGACCAGGCAGCCTGAAAGAGGGCAGGGCAGGTACATGTAGATACAGGAGCTCCGGCAACTCTTGCAAATCCCTATTACAGACGCATATCGCTAGACAGGAGGTCAACCGGTCAGCCATGAGCCGCCAGCGTCAGCCCTCTCTGCGCCTGCTCAGCCTCAACGTCAATGGACTGCGGTCAGCCGACAAGCGCCGCACTCTGTTCAGCCTGCTGCACAGAGACAGATGGGATGTGGTCTTGCTCCAGGAGACGCATCACACAGACGACGCCGAGGCACAGGCATGGACACAGGAGGGCCCACATGGCCTCAGACCTAATTGGTCTGGGCCATCATTCTGGTGCCACGGCAGCCCCACATCACGAGGAGTTGCCATACTTCTCAGACCTGCAGCAGACATAGCAGACATCACTCTACGGCACCAGGCTGAGGATGGCAGAGCCCTCAGCATCGACTTCTCCTTTGCTGGAGGAGCATTCACGGCAGTCAGCGTCTACGCACCATGCGTGGCAGCGCAGCGGGCAGCTTCACACATACATTGCTGCCCAGCCTCCCCACAGACAGACAGCTCCTCGTCGGCGGCGACTTCAACTGCGTCGCTGGACAGCTTGATGTGCTGGGCCCAGACAACTCAGTCCTCGGCCGCACCACAGGCTACTACGATGGTCTCAGGATCGCTGAGACCGACCGACAGCTCTTTGACATCTGGCCCGAGGGCACCACGCACTTGGTCTTGCCAGCCAAGCCGGGTTGGCCCCACCCGGTGCCGTCTCCTCTGCGGTATGCGTGTGCCCTCCACCCATGGGAAGCCTCTGGCCGGCTGCCTGGGCGCACAGAGTGCGACCATGCCCCCGACCAGTGGACTCCCAGACTGTCACAGCATCCCAGCACAGCCGGTCGCAGCAGCTCCATCACTATGTAGTCCTTGTCTGCATCATCTGGGCTGCACCACCTGGGGTAGAGTCTAGTGATTATGCTTTTTGGCTGTCTCCATCTGGCCACCCATTCTAGTATAGTCTCTCACCATTGCTGGCATGATGTTCCTGGCAGTCAGGCTGTAGGCTTAGGACGGTCTCCCTTGGGTAGGCCTTAGCATGCTGCTCCTCAGCAGCGTTTGCGTGTTGCTTCCTATCCATGATGTTCTATCACAGCTACCCTCTTCAACATTACCGCTGACGATTGCGAGTGCACTCTCAGGTCAGGTCTAGGCGGCACGGACACTGTGACTACTTTGCCTGTCTCCACACTAGGTGGGCATGCATGACCGATTGATTGATTGCCTGCTTGCTGACATGGATTGCTTAGATTGCCCAGTGGGTGCCTGCTCCAGAGAAAGAGCCATGCAGACTGTGGGTGTGGGAGTTAGCCCACACTGCTCGGTGGCTCTCCCCTCATAGGTTGCCTTCGACGTCACCCGCAGGGTGTTGCGTCGCTGGAGGGCTGGAGTATGGGTGCGTGGGTCGGTTCCCCCGGGAGCCGGCCGCCGGTGAGAGGCCACCGACGTGCTCTGGGCTTAGACGTGTCCCTTCCACTCAGGCATGGATGATACATGCCTGATGCCATGCGTGATTGGATCCTGCCCCCTCGGGAGGGAGGACCCATTAGGTTGTCATGATGTACCGTACCTGTCGCTTGCCATGGAGAAACAGCTTCCCCCGGAGCGGGTCGTGCTGTGCAACAATCCTAGAGGTTCATCGTCCTTATGCTACCAGCACAAGCGAACACTCGGTGAGCATAGGAATCGGGGCAGCGCACAGGCGCCCCGGTCGTGGTTACATGTTTGGTGTGTAGACAGTCAGCCGCAGGGGCATAGATGCACGACCGGAGACGCATGAAGAACATAAAAAAGCAGAAAGGTAGAATTGTTTTGTTTCCTAAAGAAAAAATGCAAGGTAAAATTCTCCACCAGTTCAGCATCATCCAATCTGTCATCCAATCACAGTCAGCCTCCATCCACTCACAAACACAAGGCAAGGTTTGACACAGGCTCGAAAAGAGCCTGAACACGATTATTACGCTGCACAGTTGATCAAACTTGCAGCAAACTCCCTCCTTATGCTCCTGCAGGAGTGCCTGCCAAAACAGGCATCCTGCACCTCACTTCAGCACGTGCCAGCACGTGAAATCACGTGCAAGCACATGGCATCCTGGAATGCAATGTCCTTCTTGAACAGTAGTTCTACAGCCTTAACGGCTGAGAACTCTACGTTCATCGTCCTTATGCTACCAGCACAAGCGAACACTCGGTGAGCATAGGAATCGGGGCAGCGCACAGTGCCACAAAGATCAGGTGCCGCGAAACATGGCCTTGGTGATACTGGCCTTTGCCTTTTTGGAGGTCTTGACATACCCCACCGCAGACCTGAAAGACTTCCAGCCCCCATGCTCCATCCAGAGCCTATCAGGGACTCCAGAATTGGCTGCCAAAGTGGCTCCTCCAGATCTCATAGAATGGGTGCCAAACTTCTCTTTGGGCAAGCCCACCTCCAGAAACACCTCCAGCATGGCAACCCTCAAACACCCGTAAGAGATAGGGGTGCTGCCATAAACCTCACGCCCCTGACACCGTGTGACTGCAGAGAAAAGTGGCCTGCTGCCATCCACCAGCCCAGCATGGCGAATCAGGATGGCTACGAGCTGGACCGGATCAGCAAAGCCATTGACTGCTGTGACAGTGATGTCACCGCCACTCCTATATGGGCTATTCTTCCTCGTTCCCAGCTGAATCTCCAAGGATTCCAAATCTGGAGACACTGTGATCTGCTCCACCGTAAGGCGTGACAGGTCATCATACCTAAGAAAGCCACAGAAGCCCAGGCTGATGGCTGCAGCCAGGGAAAGGTTACGCAGCCGGCCGCTACTAGCCGGCCGCTCGGCAAGCAGCTTGCAGACCTCCTCCACCTTTTCCCAAGGAAGAGGCTCCTTCTTGTTGACACCATCAGGCAGCTTTCGCTTGGCATGTTCCCTGATGGCATTCACAATGGGGGCTGTGGTCACCTCAGGCTGTGACGCGAAGCTGTGGAATGCCGCGATGGCTGCAGAGGCCATCTTGATGGTTGAGAAGGAGTTCGCCTTCTGCGTCAGCATCAGCAGGTACAACGCGACGGTCAGCGGCGCCGCTGGCAGGAATGACAGATCATGTCCTGCGCACCACTGTTTGAAGTATCCCCAGGATGGGCAATACCTTTTCATGGTGCTGGCTGCCTTTGCACTGGACAGTGCCCCAGGCATCAAATGCATGAGCTGCTGAATGTCTGCGTGCCGGTTGCCGGCGAGCTCCTTTGCATCAGCCCTCAGGATGGGCATGACATCTGTGCACAGCACTGCAAAACTTCAGCCTCAGGTGTCACTCAGTCCTTGTTACAGCCAATCAGTACCAGCTCATGCATCATTTCTGAAGTCTACACGCAGGGCAAACACAGCCCACTTGGGTGCTCCCACCACAATTGTGTTGGCTGAGCCAGGGCCTGGCAGGAAAACATCAGCCTGCCTGTTGGTGTTGAGGCACCGCACACCGACAACAGACGGTGCCCACTTGGTACCGCTGCGCGCACGCAGTAAAGGCCACCACTCTCTCTTGGGCCATCTAGGGACAATGACAGTCCCTACTGCCTTGCAAGCCTTTATATGGAGCAGCACCTTCCCCATCAGACCGAATGGGGGATTGACCCAGTTGTTCTCACAAGACCAATCATAAGCAAGTGCATTGACACCGGCTGAGCCAGGGCACCAAAACCTGCTGTTGAACTGCTCACACTGCTTGTTTGTTGCTGAGGCAAACCTGTCAAATGTGTGAGGTCCCCACAGCTTGTCTAGGATCCTGAAGTACTTGCTATTCAGCATCCAGTCATCTCTGTCATGGTATTTGGACAGGGCATCTGCCAACAGGTTATTCTCACGAGGAACCCACTCTATCCACAATCGGATGGATCTCTCATGGCAGAACTCGAATATGCGCCTGACAATGTCCTGAATGATCTTCTTTCGGCTCCCCGCAAGCCACACATAGTGCACGGCCAGGTTGTCAGTGAACAACCTGACAACTGTAAGGGAGACATCCCTCAGCAGGGACCACAAGGTCCTCTCTATGGCAATCAGCTCACGCCAGGTGGACGACTGAGCTTGCTCGACAGGGTCCAAGTACCCCTGGGCCACTTCGCTGCCCCCCGCAGCAAAATACTCCTCCAAAGTGGAGGGAACTCGCAAAGTTTGGCCTCTGCCGTGCTCCACAAGGAAGCCGCCCCAACCATGGGCACCAGCGTCGGTGAACAGCACCGTCTGAACATGGGGATCTAGCCAAAGTGGTGCCCCATGCAGCCTGTCAAAGTTGCTCTGCCAGAAACGCAGCTCGTACAACGCACCCTCGTCCAAGGCAACGTGCCAGTTCCAGACGTGGAGTGGCTTCTGGTTCATCAGGTCGTACAGGGACCTTGTGAAAATCCGAATCGAATGTCCCACAGCATAATTCATCGACTGCAACAAGCCTGTGACCCGAGCCAGGTCCTTGACATGCGTTCTGCGAGGCCTTGCCAGCAGCTGTCGCAGGAGGGCTTTCAATTTCACCACCCTCTTAGGGTCTACAGTCAGCCTGTTAAGCCCCAGGTCAACAACATAGCCCAAGAACTGGATCACCTTCTGCGGGTCAAGAACCAGCTTCGGGACTGACAGGGAGAAGCCAGACGCTTCTATGTCACCGAGCACCTGCTCCTGTACGCTCTTGAAAAGAGAATGCCTGCCATAGGGGTCAGGAGCCACAGCAAAGAGGAAATCATCAATGTAGTGGATCACTCTGATCCCCAGGGCCCTCCAGCGCCCCACAAGCTCGTTTGTGAGCTTCGTGAACACCCAGCAGGCAGGACTCAGGCCAAAAGGCATCACAGTAAAGGTATACGTCTGGCCCAGCCAGGAGAATCCAAGGTAGTCCCAAGTGGACTCATGCATGTCTACATGGTGGTAGGCCTTCTCTAGATCCACAGAGAACATGTGGTCATCAGGCTTGAAATAGAGAGAGGTCTGCCTGATATCCTCATACCTGAACTTCATACCTCCTTTCTGATGTAGTAGTTGACGTACACCAGATCCAGGATCAGCCTGAGCTTTCCGTTGTGCTCGACCACATTCAGGGGGTTGACTACCAGGGGTGGCTTATCAGTCTGTATGATGGACCCCCTAGCCAGAAGGTCAGCAACTTCCTTACTGACAAATTCCTGGTGCCTCAGAGCACCCTGCTGGTTGGCATAGGCATGAGAGGGTGGAGGGCCCCACTCATTCCAGGGGATCTGGTATCCATCTGAGATCCATGACAGCACCCATGTTGATGTGCAAAAGAGCTTCCAGAATGCCAGCTTAGCTTTAAGGCGACCCTTGATGTACCGGGGAGGCTCTGCCGCAGCCGCGGCGGTGTCGGCATCTGCCGGTGCGCAGGAGGGACCAGCCTCAGAGGCGTCCGAGTCGATGCAATCCATGACAAATGTCTCAGGCACATCGTCATGTCCAGCCAGCGTGCCTGCCAAGCAAGGCAAGTCTTCAATGCATGTGCAGCCCAGGCAGGCTGTGACTTGTCACCGCGCGCACGCACTAAGACAGATTCGGGCTTAGATAAGCAAATTGTATAGCAGGTTTTGTCTGTCCAAAGAATCTGCATTTGCTCAGATATCCAAGCAGGCCATATCAAGCGCTGCCTGCTGCAGCGCATGCGCAGCATCTCTCAGTTTTCCCAGCTGGGCACAGCATAGAGGAGACCTTGGTCTATTGGAATACAGCCACTCTGTGAGGCACATCAGTACGCACAGTCAGCCAGTTTGCATCAGTACCAGCCAAGGATTGTGTGCCTAGGCAAGCTACAATCTCAGCATTCTACTGCGCGTACGCATGATTCTCAGCTCAGTACAGATGAGCCCTGTGCACAACTCAACTAGGTATGCACCAACAGGGTCACTCGCAGTGACCGGGCTTTTACGCAGCGATGCTAGCATGCATATCAGCTGCCCTACTCAGCCCAGCAGCACATCTCTGTGCTCTTCGGCATGTCCAGTACCAGGTAGCACAACAGCCAGGTTCACTACCTTAGATGTGGTGTCCCACATGACCTCTGAGCCCAGGTGCTCACTCACAGCCAATTGTCTGGAACAATGCCTTACCAGTGCACAAGGAGGCAGCTGTTGTTATCAGCACACAGCCTACATGCCTGCACCCTTGGCCATAGGGCAATGAGCAGCAAGGTGGCCAGGCTGCCCGCAGCGAAAACACGATCCGGGCTTCGCACCCGGTGCACCCAAAGCCTTCACCACCTGAGCTGGCCCTGGGCCAGGGGCTGCCACAAAGTATCCCCCAGGTGCTGCTGGCATCTGAGGAGGGCCATACCCCTGAGGCTGGTAATACCCATAGGCATCATGGCCTGGCCAGGTGCCAGCATGAGAACCATAGGCATAAGCATGCCTGCCACCCTTGCCTCCACGGCCACCACCTCTATACCCACTAGAGGTAAACTCAGCACGATCCCTCTTGGGCTGCCTACCCTCTTTCTCAGCCATCTTAATGGCAAGCTCCAGGTGCTTGAGAGAGGCATCATCTGTGCCATTGTTGACCTTGAACCAGGCCTCAGCCACAGGGTACCCATGCATATCAGCGATCTGGGGGTACTTGAGGAGAGCGTACGAGAAGTTCAACGCTGCACACAGGACAACAAAGGACTCAGTGCCTTTACTCAAGAGCCAGGTGCTCTATTCGCTCATCAAGGGCACCAGGGCCACTCTATGAGGCACTATGGGCACGCAGGATGGCACGCATGGCTCCCTTAGGCATCGTAGGCACATTCCCTCTCTTTCGAGTTTCTGAGCGGGATTTGCAAGGGAAAATCGCTCTTCGTACCACGCATACTGCAGAGTTGCGTCTTCATATAGTGATACGAGTGCTCACTCTGTTGAGAACGCAGGAACAGGGCTTTCCTGGGGCGATGCGAGCCTTCTTGGCTTCCTCAGAAAGGCCTGGCTGATGAGCCTGAAACATGTGCTTCAGGGAGGCGACTTCTGTCAGCACGGTCTCGCCCATCTGTTGATTGATAAGGAGATCGCTGTTGCGCTTGTTGGCGGCGTCCAGGGCAAGCCTTAGCTCCTCATTGGTTCTTCTAGTGTCCTCATTGTCTCCTTCCGCCATGGTGCGTACAGGCAAGGACAGAGTATAAAGGTTTGACACAGGCTCGAAAAGAGCCTGAACACGATTATTACGCTGCACAGTTGATCAAACTTGCAGCAAACTCCCTCCTTATGCTCCTGCAGGAGTGCCTGCCAAAACAGGCATCCTGCACCTCACTTCAGCACGTGCCAGCACGTGAAATCACGTGCAAGCACATGGCATCCTGGAATGCAATGTCCTTCTTGAACAGTAGTTCTACAGCCTTAACGGCTGAGAACTCTACGTTTCCTTTATCTGTCTGCTGGGTATTGCTGTCATTGGCAAGATTGGCCGACATGTAAGGTTTCTTCCTCCCCCCCCCCCAAAAAAAAAAGACATCTGGCGAGATCGGTATCCAGACCGGCAGACCTTCACACACGCTGGCAGCCAGTCATCAGCCCGTCTGGACAGATGGCTTGTCTCACTGCAGCTGCGACGCTGGATCAGCACAGCCCCTGACGCTCTTTACCAGACAGCAGGATACCCAGGAGATAACCAGGGTGTCACCCTCAGCCTCACAGCTCCAGGCGGCACATACTTTGGCAGAGCAGCCTGGCGCATGCCGTTGCACCTCCTCGAGATAGCAGACGTCATCACAGCATACCTCCAGGACCATCCCACCTCTGAGGTCCTCAGCCGTGGTCAGAGATGGGTGCATCTCAAGCGGTCCAGCAGAGCAGTTGACCAGGGTGGCATTGCCCTTGTGGACATCCGAGCCCAGCTGACAGCTTTCCAGGCCAAGATCATCGGCCGCCTGCTGGAGCCTGAGCACATAGCCTGGAACGCCTTCTTCGACAGCTGGCTCTCCATGCCTCTCACAGCAGGGCAGATCCTCAGCACATCTCCACAGCAGCAGCACATCTGGCAGCTTGGCAGATACCTGCCCTCAGCACCCGCTTCATTGATGCGCCAGCGCGGGTGACAGCCTATATTGACGCCTTCCGTCAGCTGCATCCTCACAGACTGGTGGCCGTGGAGGATCTGCCTTATCAGGAGGTCATGAGCCAGCCACTGTTCCACAGTTGGCAGATCCAGCACATGGGCACCCCCATCTCATGGGAGGCCTGGGCCAGGCAGGACAGAGTGAGGCTGCAGCATCTCAGAGACATCATCCTCTCAGGCACCGCTCGGACGCAGCCAGCCCTGCAGCAGGAGGTCACTCTGCTCATGGACAGCATGCCAACCTCCTGGGCAGCACATGTCTGTGGCCCAGCACCGCAGCCCACACACCTGGTATCAGCAGCTGCAGGCGACAGCCGTGTCTTCTGTCCAGACGCTGATGGTCAGCTCATCCACACCTACACGGTGACACCGACAGCAGCACTCCAGCCGGCACTACCACTGCCAGAGGCTAGCCAGCAGCCTCCTCTCCCAGCTGACTTGCGTCCGGTCCTCGTCATGGACTGGGACCCAACCAGGCCTTGGCATCCTCGCCACGTGGGACCTCAGGCACGAGCCGGCGACGCAGACGCGGTTCCGGCACAGCCTCAGCCTCAGCCACAGCTGGCCATCAGCCCTCACCTCGTTGGTGCCTGGTCAGCTGGCGTCATCGACCCCAGATCTTGGGGCTTCTCGCTTGCCATGGACAAGCAGCTTCCCCAGGAGTGGGTCGTGCTGTGTGTCCAACATTCTTAGAAGTTTCCTTTATCTGTCTGCTGGTACTGCTGTCATGGGCAAGATTGGCCGACACATAAGGTTTCTTCCCCAAAAAAAAAGAAAAAAGAAAAAGAGAGCACGCAGCAGGCATATCAGGCCCTGTAGACATACTACTATTATTATTATTATTATTATTATTATTATTATTATTATTATTATTATTATTATTATGATTATGATTAGAGGCAGCTGAGGCCGTAAGGCCAGGCCCATCAGACGGCAATTGGCAATGCTTCATCTCTGGTTGTGTCCACTCTTATGTCCTGATGTCAAAGTCATGGTATCTCACAATCTTGGTTCTCTCTCTCCGACATTGCAGCAGGAAGTTGGCGATGAGATCATAGTCGTTGTTCGCATAGAATGCATGTAGACTCGGCGTTAAACAGGCGCTGGTATGACAATCCTTTGCATTGTGCCCTTTCGGCACAGCACCTCGCCCAGGCATGCCTGAGCATGTCAGTGAGTTAGGCACTTTTCAGCCAAGTGGCTGTCCCTGGACCATGCTTTCCAGCTGATGGCGTTGAGTAGGGCAGCTTCAAGTCTGGATTAAATCCACAGTTTATATATGTTGTGGCAGGCGCGACTTAGCTCTGAGTTGTCGTGGTCGTGAATTTCATTCCGGAATGTCGTCCTAACCGTGTCAGTCCGGTGCATACGTCCGTGTGTGTGTCAGTCATTTATGCCAGCACGCCAGAGG
Organism: Coccomyxa viridis; assembly: GCA_963930925.1. Classification (NCBI taxonomy): domain Eukaryota; kingdom Viridiplantae; phylum Chlorophyta; class Trebouxiophyceae; family Coccomyxaceae; genus Coccomyxa; species Coccomyxa viridis. Next base: position 2,287,996 of record CAWVOJ010000004.1, on the reverse strand, counting down.
GCCTCTTTGCACCACCTCAGACATCTCTCGACGCCCAGGATGCACTCCTCGCAGCTGTCGACCGCCACCTGACTCTTTTCCTTTTTTGTTATTTGGGGGTAGGAACCTTGTGTTATTATTACAAGGGAGGCAACCCGTAGCCTAGGGCCATAGGGCATACACGTGGGAGTCTAGCAGCCTCAACCACGGGGGCCAGCACAGTCACCATGCAATCAGTCTGCAGCCCAATTGCATGATGTTGGGATAGCATGTACAACACAAGCTCTAAGGCATACTCAAGCCTGGGTAACCTTGGTGTCCCCACACCAAAGCCCCCATACTCCAGCCCCACAGCGACGCAACACCAGCTGGTGACGTCGAGGGTTTCTAGGGGAGAGGACCTCCTCTGTCTGGAGCGGCATCAGAAGCAAGCAAGCTAAACACGCAAGGCAAACATGCACATGCAGGCCAAACATGCAGTGCAAGGCAATCAAGTCCTAGTGCCACTGTCAGTCAGCCCCCAAACTGCTCCACGCAATGGTTTCTAAAGGTAATGACGGCAAGCAGGAATGTATCTGCCGCCGTAGCTGCCTCCTCTGCACCTCCTATAAAGTCATCTCGTAATAAGGCAACCATCCCCTCATTGTCAGACAATACTGGGGCAGTATCCTGTGCTCCTGGTAAAGAAGCCACTACTGTACGGAGTGCTGCTCTATGGTGCTCATATGCATGGCAATGAAGCAAGACGTGCTGTATAGACTCTATGCTGTCTGGCTCCTCGCAAGCTGGGCAAATGCGGTCCTCTCTGTCGTGGTTGGGCTGATCCCTAAATCGGCTGTCATGCTGACGCAACATGGATGTGCCACAACGCAGCTGAAACCGGATCTGGGCTGCCTGCTGTCCCTGTGTGCTGCGCTGCAAGTACTCCCTAAACCCTGGACCCTCATACATGCGCTGGTACAAGGCAAGCTCGGGTTTGGCAGCAATTGTGCGTAAAAATGCGGCCTGGTCTCTGTCACGTACCGCAGCACAAAGCTCCCGATCAAACTCCTTACGGGGTAAGGACATGGAATCCATGCTGAACTCGGACAAAGTGTCCCATATGCTGCCCATGATCTGACCCCACGTGCGCCTGTTCCTACCCCTGCTATGAGCTGGAGCTTCCAGACCACGGTCGTACAAAACTCTCTCGAGCCTGTCAGCCGAAAGGCCATGCAGCCTATGCTGCCACTTTAGCTTCGCAATGTCTCTGCGAGAGCTCAAAAGCTGCACCCCCAAGTCTGCCCTGGTCACATCGGAAGATGCTCTAGACGGGCAACCCAGAATCATACGAGCAGCCTTGAGCTGCACACTCTCCAAAGCCCTAGCATGCTCCTTGGTGGGGACAAGCACTTCAGCTGCATACTCAAGCAATGGACGTAGTGCAGTCAAGGTGAGCACACGCTTGACGCGCACCGAAAGATGCTTGTCGCGCAGTAGTTTCCCCATCTGCAATACGCGCGCATTCCCTTGGGTGATGACATGCTTGATGTGCGTGTCTTGCCGCCCATCTGGAGTGACGATGACGCCAAGGTGCTTGTACTGAAGCACTCTGGGGATCTCTGTCTGCCCCCATGTGAAGGTCCTGGCTGGCAGGCCCTGCACAATAGAAGCAGGACCACAGACCATGACTCCACACTTGGGCACATTTGCCCTGTACCTGTGTCTACGTGCATACTCAGCGCAAGGATCAATAATGTCACTCTGCAAGCCCTCTGCTGTGAATGCAATGCCAACAAGATCATCAGCGTACAGCAATGCAAGGATTCCCCTAGCAAGGGAGGCCTCCATGCTGTGCCCTGCATGCAACTCCTGTAACAGTGCATTCTCAAAGATGGCATACAATGTGGGTGACAATGGATCCCCCTGAGCAACACCCTGGTCAATGGGGAAGTAGTCAGACTTCTGCCCATTGACCACAACTCGACTCCTATTACCCTGGTACAGATTCCTAATGATGCGCCACAGCCTACCCCTGACCCCTATGTCCCATAGCCTATCAAACAGGCCATCCCTCCATACAGTATCAAAGGCCTTAGCCGCATCCCTAAAGAATAGCCACGTCGGTAAACCCTGCCTAGTCCGCTCCTGAACAATCTGCGACAAGCTATAGACATGATCTATACAGCTGCGCTGACTCCTGAAGCCAGCCTGGCAGACATGCAACCTGTCATGCGTGTGCAGCCATGCAGAGAGGCGGGAGTCTATCACCTTTGTGTACAGCTTACCCACCACATTGAGGAGCGTGATGCCCCTGTAGTTACCTGGGTCCTTCTTATCACCCTTCTTGAAGATGTTCACAATGTCTCCAGAGCGCCACGGCACCGGCACCAGCTCCGTGGTCCACAGGGTCTCCACGAGCCCAGCAAGCATGTCCAGGAGGGCTGGGCCCCCGTACTTGAGCATCTCGTTGACAATCCCTTCCTCCGTGCCAGCCTTATGGTTGCGCAGCCTCTCCACGCATCCTGCAATTTCATCTCGCGACGGAACGGCATCAAGTGCAGCGTCTGCATTACCAGGGTCATGTGACCTCTCAATATAATCTGCAACCCGTGCCTGGACATGACGCATATGTTCTGCATCAAAATCTGCAGTATGAACAGGGGATGGCTCGCCAAGCCGGGCATAGTGGTGAGCAAATGCAGATGTAATGCCAACATCAGAGGAAACGGTCTGGCCAGCAGGGGTGCGTATCATGGCGACATGGTTAGCAGTGGCTGGTGGGCAGACACCAGATGAGCGCCAACGAAGCAACTGCCAGAAGGACCGGGCCTCATTGGCTTTGAAGAGATCATTGCACGAGTGCATCTGATCCCTCCAAAGCTTCTGCTTGGCCGAGCGCACCACTTCCTTGACTTCGCTCCTGAGGGCCTTCCACTGGCCGTGCAAAGTGGGCCAGGTCTCCAGCCCGCGCTCCTGCGCTGCTCTAGCCTCCACGTAGACAGCGCGCCTCCTATCAATCAGCAGCCGCAATTCCGGTGTCCACCATGCATGTCTCCTGACCTGCACGCATCTCTTCAAACCAAGCACCTCTCGAGCAGAGCAGAGCAGAGTGTCCTCGAAGAGGGTCACTGCTGCTTGCGTAAGCTCCGCAGGTCTAAAGTCATCTGCAGTTGACAAATGTTGCAGCTTCTCGGTAAACATGGGTAATTGTGAGGCAAGGTGAACACTGTATGCTTCCCTGACATGCAAGTCCTGCAGTTTCCTAACATGGAACCTATGACATGCAGGCCTGGGCGCAGAAGCAGTCAGGCGTGCTCTGCGGCCCATCGAAATATGCACAAGGTAGTGGTCAGACACATCTGTCTGGAACACCCGTACAGGAGGAGCACTAGAAAAACAGTCAGTGTCACCCAAGACGTAGTCAAGGATGGACTGCTCTGCCCTAGACATGCGGCAACGTGTCCAGGCAGGCTGCACGCACGGCAGCCTGCCATTCAAATACTTCTCAGACCTGCAGCAGACATAGCAGACATCACTCTACGGCACCAGGCTGAGGATGGCAGAGCCCTCAGCATCGACTTCTCCTTTGCTGGAGGAGCATTCACGGCGGTCAGCGTCTACGCACCATGCGTGGCAGCGCAGCGGGCAGCCTACTTCACACATACATTGCTGCCCAGCCTCCCCACAGACAGACAGCTCCTCGTCGGCGGCGACTTCAACTGCGTCGCCGGACAGCTTGATGTGCTGGGCCCAGACAGCTCAGTCCTTGGCCGCACCACAGGCTACTACGATGGTCTCAGGATCGCTGAGACCGACCGACAGCTCTTTGACATCTGGCGAGACCGGTATCCAGACCGACAGACCTTCACACACGCTGGCAGCCAGTCCTCAGCCCGTCTGGACAGATGGCTTGTCTCAGAGCAGCTGCGACGCTGGATCAGCGCAGCCCCTGACGCTCTTGACCAGACAGCAGGATACCCAGGAGATCACCAGGGTGTCACCCTCAGCCTCACAGCTCCAGGCGGCACATACTTTGGCAGAGCAGCCTGGCGCATGCCGTTGCACCTCCTCGACGATGAGGGCTTCTGCACAGAGATAGCAGACGTCATCACAGCATACCTCCAGGACCATCCCACCTCTGAGCTCCTCAGCCGTGGTCAGCGATGGGTGCATCTCAAGCGGCACTTGCGCCTGCGGGCCACCACAGCGGCGCTGCGGACGGCTCGGGCACGCAGGCAGGCTCTCAGAGCGCTCGAGATGGACAGCAGGACAGCACAGGCCCAGTACGAGGCCAATTCAGCTGATGCAGCATCGCTCCTGGCTTGGAGGCAGGCACACCATCTCCTGCAGCAGCTCAATGCTGCTGCTTCACACTCAGCAGCTGTCCAGGCTGGAGTAGTATGGCAGCACTACGGCGAGCAGTCCACCTTCTGGTTCTACCATCTCGCCAGAGAGCGCCAGGCTCAGACGACCATCACGCAGCTCCACACATCCACAGAGCCTCTGCAGACAGTCACACTGGACAGCTTCGAGAGCACGCAGCAGGCAGCTCAGGCCCTGGAGACATACTACAGCGCCAGCACACCAGGGGGCCTCTTTGCACCACCTCAGACATCTCTCGACGCCCAGGATGCACTCCTTGCAGCTGTCGACCGCCACCTGACTCCAGCACAGCAGCAGCAGGGAGAGGGAGCAGCTGGAGATGGCAGCATCTCTCTCGAGGACCTCACTCAGGCCCTCAGCTCCCTGCCGCGGGGCAAGGCACCAGGCTTTGATGGCCTGCCATACGAGTTCTACCAGCGCTTCTGGGAGCAACTGGGCCCAGAGCTCACCGCTGTGCTCCAGGCTGCCTTCCAGCCAGATGGCCCAGGACAGCTGCCTCCAGACATGACAGAGGGCCGCATCACGCTGCTCTACAAGGGCAAAGGCCTTGACAGAGCTCTCCCAGCCAGCTACAGGCCCATCACGCTGCTCAACACGGACTACAAGCTCGCAGCCCGTGTACTGGCAGACAGACTTGGGCCGCTGCTCTTTTTTTTTTTTTTTTTTTTTTTTTTTTTTTTGGAGGGAGAAACCTTACATGTCGGCCAATCTTGCCAATGACAGCAATACCCAGCAGACAGATAAAGGAAACCTCTAGGATTGTTGGACACACAGCACGACCCACTCCGGGGGAAGCTGTTTCTCCATGGCAAGCGACGAGTACGGTACATCATGACAACCTAATGGGCCCTCCCTCCCGAGGGGGCAGGATCCAATCACGCATGGCACCAGGCATGTATCATCCATGCCTGAGTGGGAGGGACACGTCTAAGCCTAGAGCACGTCGGTGGCCTCTCACCGGCGGCCGACTCCCGAGGGAACCGACCTACGCACCCATACTCCAGCCCTCCAGCGACGCAACACCCCGCGGGTGACGTCGAAGGCAACCTATGAGGGGAGAGCCACCGAGCAGTGTGGGCTAACTCCCCACACCCTCAGTCTGCATGGCTCTTTCTCTGGAGCAGGCACTGGGCAATCTAAGCAATCCATGTCAGCAAGCAGGCAATCAATCAATCGGTCATGCATGCCCACCTAGTGTGGAAAGGCAAAGAAGTCACAGTGTCCGTGCCGCCTAGACCTGACCTGAGAGTGCACTCGCAATCGTCAGCGGTAATGTTGAAGAGGGTAGCTGTGATAGAACACCATGGAAAGGAAGCAACACGCAAACGCTGCTGAGGAGCAGCATGCTAAGGCCTAAATGCACCCGCCCAAGGGAGACCGTCCTAGGTACAAGGTGGAGCCTACAGCCTGACTGCCAGGAACATCATGCCAGAGATGGCGAGAGAGTATACTAGAATTGGTGGCCAGATGGAGACAGCCAAAAAGCAAAGAACCACTAGAATCAACCCCAGGTGGTGCAGCCCAAATGATGCAGACAAGGACTACAAGGTGATGGAGCTGCTGCGACCGGCTGTGCTGGGATGCTGTGACAGTCTGGGAGTCCACTGGTCGGGGGCATGGTCGCACTCTGTGCGCCCAGGCAGCCGGCCAGAGGCTTCCCATGGGTGGAGGGCACACGCATACCGCAGAGGAGACGGCACCGGGTGGGGCCAACCCGGCTTGGCTGGCAAGACCAAGTGCGTGGTGCCCTCGGTGGGGAAGTCTGACCGTGCTGCAAGGGAGGACGTCGTGCTAGCCCAAGCGGCACTGGGTCATGGATGAAGAGCAGGCGGTCGCTGCGGTGTGGTATGGTGCTGGATGTGCTGGCTGTCAAGGCTGCAACATGCGGTGCGCACAATGCAAGGGGCTCTGCACCACCTAAGGCTGGCGTAAAGGACCTATGGCAGTCAGGTACACTATGGCAAAGCTGAGGACCCTGCCCGAAAGCATGGTCCAGGGACAGCCACTTGGCTGGAAAGTGCCTAACTCACTGACATGCTCAGGCATGTCTGGGCGAGATGCTGTGCCGAAAGGGCACAATGCAAAGGATTGTCATACCAGCGCCTGTTTAACGCCCAGGGAGGCGTGCCAGCTTATAGCCCTGGCAGGCTCACCGTGGTAGCGGCACTGGATGGGCAGCCGTCCAGTGCATGTGTGGCGGCTCGGTCACCTCAGCTGGCCTGCTGCAAAGGACCTCCTCGTGGCACCAGCGGCTCTGGAACGCCTCAGCAGTCATGGTGGGCTGCCGTCCTCTGAGCCAGTGGCTGAGCACCCCAGCCCGGAGCCTGATGTCTGAGCCGACAAGCAGCCAGTCTCGCCGCATCTGGATCCTGGCTGCAGAGATGACTCTCGCTGCGATGTGCGCCGGCTGCGTCGGCTGCTCTGGCCGTGATCTGGCGCGGCAGTAGGCATCCCACAGCTGCGTGATGACCAGCAAGCGAAGCCGCTGCCACAAGCTGTCCAGTCCTGCGGCAGGCTGCCAAGGACCACGCCTGTCGTCTGCTAGCAGGAGATCTGCATGCAGTGGAGGTGCTGGCTGCTGGGTCACTGCTGTCCATGTGGCTGCAAACCAGTGCCAAACCGCCTGGGAGACTGGGCAGCTGAGCATGACGTGGCTGAGGGTGGCCAGCTGCTCCTGGCAGGCTGCATGCGGGCAGAGGTGTGACTCCGGCGTGCCCCTGTGGATGTGCCTGTGGAAGGCTCCAACGAAGAGCTTGCCGTGCAGCAGACGCCAGACCACCACCCGTCCAGGCCTGTCCAAGGCAGCTGAGGTGGCAGCCCTCCATGTGTGTGCCCACTCAGGGCTGGAAGGATGTGCTTCTGCTAGAGAAGCAATGTCGGTATCATCGCTGCGTAAGGCGGCACGCACGCGCTGTCTCGGCGTAAGCTCCGCTGGCTGAGCTGGTGCCGCAGGGAGCGGCTGCGGTGGGCGTCTGTCTCGAGCAGGAGCTGGACGAGGCTGAGAGCGATGCATCCACGGAGCGTCAGTGGATGGGTCTGGTGCTCCCCTGATGCGAGAAGGACCCGAGGCACCTGTCTGGGGCTGGAGCTGCTGGCGATGATCCCATGCTGCTGCCCAACGAGACTCAAGGCGACGGATGCCGCTGTGCTCATCAGCGTACTCTGCTGGCCAGATGGCTGGCCGCATGGAGCTGACCGCGTCTGGCAGGCCTGCAATGATGCGTCGCAGCGTGCGCAAGCGGCTGGCCCGCGTCCTGACGACATACTCGTGGGCAGGCTCGCTGCCGAAGCCCCAAGATCTGGGGTCGATGACGCCAGCTGACCAGGCACCAACGAGGTGAGGGCTGATGGCCAGCTGTGGCTGAGGCTGAGGCTGTGCCGGAACCGCGTCTGCGTCGCCGGCTCGTGCCTGAGGTCCCATGTGGCGAGGATGCCAAGGCCTGGTGGGGTCCCAGTCCATGACGAGGACCGGACGCAAGTCAGCTGGGAGAGGAGGCTGCTGGCTAGCCTCCGGCAGTGGTAGTGCCGGCTGGAGAGCTGCTGTCGGTGTCACCGTGTAGGTGTGGATGAGCTGACCATCAGCGTCTGGACAGAAGACACGGCTGTCGCCTGCAGCTGCTGATACCAGGTGTGTGGGCTGCGGTGCTGGGCCACAGACATGTGCTGCCCAGGAGGCGGGCATGCTGTCCAGGAGCAGAGTGACCTCCTGCTGCAGGGCTGGCTGCGTCCGAGCGGTGCCTGAGAGGATGATGTCTCTGAGATGCTGCAGCCTCACTCTGCCCTGCCTGGCCCAGGCCTCCCATGAGATGGGGGTGCCCATGTGCTGGATCTGCCAACTGTGGAACAGTGGCTGGCTCATGACCTCCTGATAAGGCAGATCTTCCACTGCCACCAGTCTGTGAGGATGCAGCTGACGGAAGGCGTCAATGTAGGCTGTCACCCGCGCTGGCGCATCGATGAAGCGGGTGCTGAAGCTGGAGAAGGGCAGGTATCTGCCAAGCTGCCAGATGTGCTGCTGCTGTGGAGGTGTGCTGAGGATCTGCCCTGCTGTGAGAGGCATGGAGAGCCAGCTGTCGAAGAAGGCCTTCCAGGCTATGTGCTCAGGCTCCAGCAGGCGGCCGATGACCTTGGCCTGGAGAGCTGTCAGCTGGGCTCGGATGTCCACAAGGGCAATGCCACCCTGGTCAACTGCTCTGCTGGAGACGTCTCTGCTGGGGTAAAGATGCGCTGCCCCTGCCACCACAGGCCGGTTGGCCGCCACGAAGGTGTACACCGCTGTGCAGAGCTGCCTGAGAAGCTGCTCTGGGACCGGGATGAAGGTGCCATGATATGTGAACATGGACACCAGCACCTGCTTGGCTACGTGGGCCCTGCCGAGGAGGCTGAGCCTGAAGCCGGACCAGCGGGCTATGCGGGTATGCAGCCTCTGGAGGATGTCTGTGTAGAGGGTCTCTGCTGCTCTGCCGGCATCTGTGCTGAGAGGGATGCCAAGGTGTCTGACGGACGTGCCAGCCGCACTGAAGGTGATGCCTGTGGCCTGGTCTGGGCCAACAAGGTGCTGGAGAGAGCCAATGCCCATGCCAATGGACTTGCTGCGCTGCAGCCTGGCTCCCGTCGCTTCCACGTGCAGAGCTATGCTGCCGTCCAGAACGGCCTGTGCGTCAGCTGGAGTGCTGGCGTGCACTGTGGTGTCATCTGCATGGAGGTGCAGGAATGGTGAAGCCTGGCCATCTGGGAGCCTGAGGCCATGTAGGCTCTGCTGTGTGGCCAGCTGTTTGGCGTGAGCTGACATGGGCTGGACGGCGAGCACGAACAGCAACGGCGAGAGCGGGCTGCCCTGGAAGACGCCTGACTGCACTGGGAATCGCTGTGTGTGCCAGCCGTTGAAGGCGACCTTCGCTGACGTGCTGGCGTGCATGAGGCTGACCCAGCGCTGAGCGCCTGCTCCAAAGCCTGTGGCTGCCATGCAGCGCTGCAGCCAAGGCCTGTCCAGCCTGTCAAAGGCCTTCTCGAAGTCGAGGAAGAGAAGGACTCCAGGCTGTTGTGTGCGCTGATACCAGGCTATGATCTCCAGATGGGCTAGGATGTTGTCGCCGATCCACCGCTGTGGCAAGAAGCCAGTCTGTGTGCTGTCAACCACGTGGTTGAGCAGCGGCCCAAGTCTGTCTGCCAGTACACGGGCTGCGAGCTTGTAGTCCGTATTGAGCAGCGTGATGGGCCTGTAGCTGGCTGGGAGAGCTCTGTCAAGGCCTTTGCCCTTGTAGAGCAGCGTGATGCGGCCCTCTGTCATGTCTGGAGGCAGCTGTCCTGGGCCATCTGGCTGGAAGGCAGCCTGGAGCACAGCGGTGAGCTCTGGGCCCAGTTGCTCCCAGAAGCGCTGGTAGAACTCGTATGGCAGGCCATCAAAGCCTGGTGCCTTGCCCCGCGGCAGGGAGCTGAGGGCCTGAGTGAGGTCCTCGAGAGAGATGCTGCCATCTCCAGCTGCTCCCTCTCCCTGCTGCTGCTGTGCTGGAGTCAGGTGGCGGTCGACAGCTGCAAGGAGTGCATCCTGGGCGTCGAGAGATGTCTGAGGTGGTGCAAAGAGGCCCTCTGGTGTGCTGGCGCTGTAGTATGTCTCCAGGGCCTGAGCTGCCTGCTGCGTGCTCTCGAAGCTGTCCAGTGTGACTGTCTGCAGAGGCTCTGTGGATGTGTGGAGCTGCGTGATGGTCGTCTGAGCCTGGCGCTCTCTGGCGAGATGGTAGAACCAAAAGGTGGACTGCTCGCCGTAGTGCTGCCATACTACTCCAGCCTGGACAGCTGCTGAGTGTGAAGCAGCAGCATTGAGCTGCTGCAGGAGATGGTGCGCCTGCCTCCAAGCCAGGAGCGATGCTGCATCAGCTGGGTTGGCCTCGTACTGGGCCTGTGCTGTTCTGCTGTCCATCTCGAGCGCTCTGAGAGCCTGCCTGCGTGCCCGAGCCGTCCGCAGCGCCGCTGTGATGGCGCGCAGGCGCAAGTGCCGCTTGAGATGCACCCATCGCTGGCCACGGCTGAGGAGCTCAGAGGTGGGATGGTCCTGGAGGTATGCTGTGATGACGTCTGCTATCTCTGTGCAGAAGCCCTCATCGTCGAGGAGGTGCAACGGCATGCGCCAGGCTGCTCTGCCAAAGTATGTGCCGCCTGGAGCTGTGAGGCTGAGGGTGACACCCTGGTGATCTCCTGGGTATCCTGCTGTCTGGTCAAGAGCGTCAGGGGCTGCGCTGATCCAGCGTCGCAGCTGCTCTGAGACAAGCCATCTGTCCAGACGGGCTGAGGACTGGCTGCCAGCGCATGTGAAGGTCTGCCGGTCTGGATACCGGTCTCGCCAGATGTCAAAGAGCTGTCGGTCGGTCTCAGCGATCCTGAGACCATCGTAGTAGCCTGTGGTGCGGCCAAGGACTGAGCTGTCTGGGCCCAGCACATCAAGCTGTCCGGCGACGCAGTTGAAGTCGCCGCCGACGAGGAGCTGTCTGTCTGTGGGGAGGCTGGGCAGCAATGTATGTGTGAAGTAGGCTGCCCGCTGCGCTGCCACGCATGGTGCGTAGACGCTGACCGCCGTGAATGCTCCTCCAGCAAAGGAGAAGTCGATGCTGAGGGCTCTGCCATCCTCAGCCTGGTGCCGTAGAGTGATGTCTGCTATGTCTGCTGCAGGTCTGAGAAGAATGGCAACTCCTCGTGATGTGGGGCTGCCGTGGCACCAGAATGATGGCCCAGACCAATTAGGTCTGAGGCCATGTGGGCCCTCCTGTGTCCATGCCTGTGCCTCGGTGTCGTCTGTGTGATGCGTCTCCTGGAGCAAGACCACATCCCATCTGTCTCTGTGCAGCAGGCTGAACAGAGTGCGGCGCTTGTCGGCTGACCGCAGTCCATTGACGTTGAGGCTGAGCAGGCGCAGAGAGGGCTGACGCTGGCGGCTCATGGCTGACCGGGTCGCCGGCAAGATGCCGTCCGACCCGAGGGCTGTGGCTCAGATGTGGTCCACCACTGTGAAGGGCGTGTGCTGACTCTGCTGGAGCGTCTCAGTCCAGTCATGGCTGCCGTGACTGCCGTGCGCGCTGCAACAGATGCCTCAAAGCCCGGAGGGACAGCTGGGGAAGGGCTTCGCCGGCGCATCGGAGGATCCACAGTCTGCTGCCTCTGCGTCTCAGCCTCATCAATGGCCTGGAGAGCGGCATAGATGTGCTGTGGGAGGGGCTGGGCTGCGAAGTCATGAGGCTGCGCAGCGTATAGCCTGGCCAGGGCATCGCCTCTGTGAGGAATGCTCAGCGCCGTGTGGGCATCCATCCAGTGCATGAGCTCATCTCTGATGTCCTCTGACAGCTGAGGTGCACAGACGTCCATAGGCTGGGCTCCAGAAACGGCAGGCTGGGCTGTCTGCGGCTCTGGATCATCTGCATCCATGCTATCGCACTGGTGCAGAGGTGGCAGCACTATAGCTCCCATGGGTGGAGAGCAGTCCATGTCCTGAGGCTGTGCTGCCGGGGAAGCCCGAGTGAATCGAGTCTGCCCTGCTGATGCTGTCTGCCGGCCAAGCGTAGAGCCAAGACCGCGACGATCGGTGCTGGAATGCCGGCTGCCGGCTACAGTGGCCTCAAGAGCCCGCAGCTCCGGGCTGACCGGGGCCCTAGTACCGGTGGCCCGGCTATGTGAGCCGGGAACCCGACTATCTGGAGCCGGAGGACCGGGAGCTGCAGCCCCTGGAGCAGGACTGGGAGCTGCAGCCCCTGGAGCAGGATCCCATCTGAGGGACCCGGCTGTGGGTGCAGGTGACTGGGGAATGGCAGCCCCTGAAGTAGGGCTGCATCTGGTGGGCCTGGCTGCCGGTGCAGGACGGCTGGGCTCGGCTGCGGCAGCTCGTCTAGCTGCACGCTGTACTCGCTGGCGAGTCCTAATCGTCCTAGGTCTCTCCCTATGTGTCACAACCTGGCTGTCTGCTGTTAATGGCTGTGTGTGTGTGGGTAGCCTCTGACCCGGCCGAGAGATGTGTATCCTATCCTCCCCGATGCGGAAGCTCTTCGGCATGCGTAAGAGCTCCCAATCTCCCGGTGGCGGCCGGATGAATATGAGGCAAGCATCAGCATTGCCGACACCTCCAGCTGCCTGCTGGCTGGCATACTGCGTAGGGAGGTCCCCCATAAACTCTCCCTCCACAGTGCACTCCTGAGATGAGTATCCAGCTCTGGACAGGAGCTGCTGCCCGATGCCGCGCCGCGCGAGGCTAGGAGGCAAGCCATGTACTGTGAGCTGACATAGGAATGGGCTGATGAGCTGGCCCTGGGACATATGCACCGGAATGTGTAAGGCTGCCTGAGAATCATCGCCTGGCAGTGTGATATGCTGCTCATCGCATGCCTGAATCTGTGCCTCCTCAGCCTCAGGAGTCTCATCAAAGTGTAGCAGCATCCTGCTGTCTGCACTGCCTGCTCCTCCACGAGCTCTCAAGCCATGTAAGTGGCCATGGAAATGTGCCAGCAATCCTGCCACTGCACGGTCCTCCAGTGCTGTGCGCTCCAGCGTGCCGTATGGGACTGTACTCCCATCTGAGAGAGTGATAGCTCCCAGATGTGCAGCCAATGCTGGCGTGCCACCACCCCAAGTGGCAGGCCTGGGCCTCAGCAATGGCGCTCTGCTCTGCAAGAGACCATATAGGCCAATGTGGACATCTGCCTGCCAGCCAATGCCAGACGTCCTACTGTGGTGCATGTTGCTGTGCTGGTAGCCCCTAAACGTATTTTCTTTTGAGTCACAGTGCTCAGATCCTTTTGTTTGGCTGCCGATTTGCCCAGCTCCTTTGTTGGCCCCTTAGAGGTGGCTCTTCTGGGCCACCAAGCACGGCTCCTAGTACTGCTGCTCTGCTGAAGGCTGCTGCTGAATGCTATGGCTGAGTGCTGTGGCTGTGGCTGTGGCTGATGAGAGTTTTTTTTTTTTTTTTTTTTTTTGGAGGGAGAAACCTTACATGTCGGCCAATCTTGCCAATGACAGCAATACCCAGCAGACAGATAAAGGAAACCTCTAGGATTGTTGGACACACAGCACGACCCACTCCGGGGGAAGCTGTTTCTCCATGGCAAGCGACGAGTACGGTACATCATGACAACCTAATGGGCCCTCCCTCCCGAGGGGGCAGGATCCAATCACGCATGGCACCAGGCATGTATCATCCATGCCTGAGTGGGAGGGACACGTCTAAGCCTAGAGCACGTCGGTGGCCTCTCACCGGCGGCCGACTCCCGAGGGAACCGACCTACGCACCCATACTCCAGCCCTCCAGCGACGCAACACCCCGCGGGTGACGTCGAAGGCAACCTATGAGGGGAGAGCCACCGAGCAGTGTGGGCTAACTCCCCACACCCTCAGTCTGCATGGCTCTTTCTCTGGAGCAGGCACTGGGCAATCTAAGAGTTGTGACACACTAGAGAGGGACCCAAATCGACTAAGGACCCACCAGGAGTGATGGCTGTCTGGCTGATGCGGCCTGGGGCGTGCTGCTGCCTCCTGTGAGGCTAGAAATGCAACAGTATGTGTCCTAATGGTGAAATACGTGCACAAAACAAAAGAGAGACATGGCTAGGCTGGGAGCCTGTAAGGATGCGACAAGAATCCTAGAAGAAGATAGGCAATCCCCTGCAGACTGAATGTGTAAGCGACTAGAGACTAAGGAGGAGCACAGGTCCTAAGGGGTCTAGCTAGCCACCGTACTAGCTGCTGCCCTGCAAACGGTGGGAGCCTGCTGCCCTGCAAGCTGCCCTGCAGGTGAGACTGCTGAAAGACCCCAAAGGTGTGCTATACTCCTGTGCCCTCCCCTAGTGCTGACCACTAGGTCTCTAGCGCACCAAGGATGTGATCACTACGCCTCCTATGGGGGTACATGTCTCATGCTGCCCATGGCAGTCCAGGGAGAATGGCAGGTCAGGCAGGATACGTGTGTGCAGCTCCCAGCCTAGCTTAAGAGATCAGGGACGGGGCTCACGGTGGCTAGCTACGCCTGGCAGCCAACCAGACGGCGGCTCTTGAGCACAATTGCTCAAGGCACCTGAGTCTACGCCTCTTCTTTTAGACTCAGGTGACTAAAACAGAATCCTGCTGCCTCTGTCTCCACTGCGGGCCGGTGTGAGGGATGGTGACGTGATGATCTATTCCATGAAAGGTGCCTGCACAATGGCGTAACAAGCCCGACGAAAGCCTCCCTCTATGAGGAGATGTTAGACAGATAAAGAGAAGATCGAAGACCTCAAGTGGCTTCAGCCAGTCAAATGACGCCGTGTGATCAGTCTATCATCTTCACATATGTCATGAGAACGCTGGAAGACGTGTGGGATGCAGGCAAACCCTCTGGAAACGATTCTACTACGAAGGTGAGGTGCAGATGGTAAGCCACAACCGTGTATAAATGGCCAAACGGACCAGTGCAGGCATGGCAGAGTGTCTAGATATAAGTCTAAGAAGTGTTTCACGGGCAATGGGAAGAGATGGAGTACCGTAGCGTGCCGAAACCCAAGTTCCTTGGGCAGGATCCCAAGCAGAATTTGGGCATTTCTCTAGGGATATGGGCGAGAGTGGTATCGATGGAAAGGAAATTTCAAGAGCTATCTGCAGATGTAGTGGCGTCCGATCGCGTGAGCTGTGTGTGACGTAAGGCTCGAAATAAATTTCTGGCGAATCCTGCTTCATCAACCACGTGGTTGACAGCACACAGACTGGCTTCTTGCCACAGCGGTGGATCGGCGACAACATCCTAGCCCATCTGGAGATCATAGCCTGGTATCAGCGCACACAGCAGCCTGGAGTCCTTCTCTTCCTCGACTTCGAGAAGGCCTTTGACAGGCTGGACAGGCCTTGGCTGCAGCGCTGCATGGCAGCCACAGGCTTTGGAGCAGGCGCTCAGCGCTGGGTCAGCCTCATGCACGCCAGCACGTCAGCGAAGGTCGCCTTCAACGGCTGGCACACACAGCGATTCCCAGTGCAGTCAGGCGTCTTCCAGGGCAGCCCGCTCTCGCCGTTGCTGTTCGTGCTCGCCGTCCAGCCCATGTCAGCTCACGCCAGACAGCTGGCCACACAGCAGGGCCTACATGGCCTCAGGCTCCCAGATGGCCAGGCTTCACCATTCCTGCACCTCCATGCAGATGACACCACAGTGCACGCCAGCACTCCAGCTGACGCACAGGCCGTTCTGGACGGCAGCATAGCTCTGCACGTGGATGCGACAGGAGCCAGGCTGCAGCGCAGCAAGTCTATTGGCATGGGCATTGGCTCTCTCCAGCACCTTGTTGGCCCAGACCAGGCCACAGGCATCACCTTCAGTGCGGCTGGCACGTCTGTCAGACACCTTGGCATCCCTCTCAGCACAGATGCCGGCAGAGCAGCAGAGACCCTCTACGCAGACATCCTCCAGAGGCTGCATACCCGCATAGCCCGCTGGTCCGGCTTCAGGCTCAGCCTCCTCGGCAGGGCCCATGTAGCCAAGCAGGTGCTGGTGTCCATGTTCACATATCATGGCACCTTCATCCCGGTCCCAGAGCAGCTTCTCAGGCAGCTCTGCACAGCGGTGTACACCTTCGTGGCGGCCAACCGGCCTGTGGTGGCAGGGGCAGCACATCTCTACCCCAGCAGAGACGTCTCCAGCAGAGCAGTAGACCAGGGTGGCATTGCCCTTGTGGACATCCGAGCCCAGCTGACAGCTCTCCAGGCCAAGGTCATCGGCCGCCTGCTGGAGCCTGAGCACATAGCCTGGAAGGCCTTCTTCGACAGCTGGCTCTCCATGCCTCTCACAGCAGGGCAGATCCTCAGCACACCTCCACAGCAGCAGCACATCTGGCAGCTTGGCAGATACCTGCCCTTCTCCAGCTTCAGCACCCGCTTCATCGATGCGCCAGCGCGGGTGACAGCCTACATTGACGCCTTCCGTCAGCTGCATCCTCACAGACTGGTGGCAGTGGAGGATCTGCCTTATCAGGAGGTCATGAGCCAGCCACTGTTCCACAGTTGGCAGATCCAGCACATGGGCACCCCCATCTCATGGGAGGCCTGGGCCAGGCAGGGCAGAGTGAGGCTGCAGCATCTCAGAGACATCATCCTCTCAGGCACCGCTCGGACGCAGCCAGCCCTGCAGCAGGAGGTCACTCTGCTCCTGGACAGCATGCCCGCCTCCTGGGCAGCACATGTCTGTGGCCCAGCACCGCAGCCCACACACCTGGTATCAGCAGCTGCAGGCGACAGCCGTGTCTTCTGTCCAGACGCTGATGGTCAGCTCATCCACACCTACACGGTGACACCGACAGCAGCTCTCCAGCCGGCACTACCACTGCCAGAGGCTAGCCAGCAGCCTCCTCTCCCAGCTGACTTGCGTCCGGTCCTCGTCATGGACTGGGACCCCACCAGGCCTTGGCATCCTCGCCACATGGGACCTCAGGCACGAGCCGGCGACGCAGACGCGGTTCCGGCACAGCCTCAGCCTCAGCCACAGCTGGCCATCAGCCCTCACCTCGTTGGTGCCTGGTCAGCTGGCGTCATCGACCCCAGATCTTGGGGCTTCGGCAGCGAGCCTGCCCACGAGTATGTCGTCAGGACGCGGGCCAGCCGCTTGCGCACGCTGCGACGCATCATTGCAGGCCTGCCAGACGCGGTCAGCTCCATGCGGCCAGCCATCTGGCCAGCAGAGTACGGTGATGAGCACAGCGGCATCCGTCGCCTTGAGTCTCGTTGGGCTGCAGCATGGGATCATCGCCAGCAGCTCCAGCCCCAGACAGGTGCCTCGGGTCCTTCTCGCATCAGAGGAGCACCAGACCCATCCACTGACGCTCCGTGGATGCATCGCTCTCAGCCTCGTCCAGCTCCTGTTCGAGACAGACGCCCACCGCAGCCGCTCCCTGCGGCACCAGCTCAGCCAGCGGAGCTTACGCCGAGACAGCGCGTGCGTGCCGCCTTACGCAGCGATGATACCGACATTGCTTCTCTAGCAGAAGCACATCCTTCCAGCCCTGAGTGGGCACACACATGGAGGGCTGCCACCTCAGCTGCCTTGGACAGGCCTGGACGGGTGGTGGTCTGGCGTCTGCTGCACGGCAAGCTCATCGTTGGAGCCTTCCACAGGCACATCCACAGGGGCACGCCGGAGTCACACCTCTGCCCGCATGCAGCCTGCCAGGAGCAGCTGGCCACCCTCAGCCACGTCATGCTCAGCTGCCCAGTCTCCCAGGCGGTTTGGCACTGGTTTGCAGCCACATGGACAGCAGTGACCCAGCAGCCAGCACCTCCACTGCATGCAGATCTCCTGCTAGCAGACGACAGGCGTGGTCCTTGGCAGCCTGCCGCAGGACTGGACAGCTTGTGGCAGCGGCTTCGCTTGCTGGTCATCACGCAGCTGTGGGATGCCTACTGCCGCGCCAGATCACGGCCAGAGCAGCCGACGCAGCCGGCGCACATCGCAGCGAGAGTCATCTCTGCAGCCAGGATCCAGATGCGGCGAGACTGGCTGCTTGTCGGCTCAGACATCAGGCTCCGGGCTGGGGTGCTCAGCCACTGGCTCAGAGGACGGCAGCCCACCATGACTGCTGAGGCGTTCCAGAGCCGCTGGTGCCACGAGGAGGTCCTTTGCAGCAGGCCAGCTGAGGTGACCGAGCCGCCACACATGCACTGGACGGCTGCCCATCCAGTGCCGCTACCACGGTGAGCCTGCCAGGGCTATAAGCTGGCACGCCTCCCTGGGCGTTAAACAGGCGCTGGTATGACGATCCTTTGCATTGTGCCCTTTCGGCACAGCATCTCGCCCAGACATGCCTGAGCATGTCAGTGAGTTAGGCACTTTCCAGCCAAGTGGCTGTCCCTGGACCATGCTTTCGGGCAGGGTCCTCAGCTTTGCCATAGTGTACCTGACTGCCATAGGTCCTTTACGCCAGCCTTAGGTGGTGCAGAGCCCCTTGCATTGTGCGCACCGCATGTTGCAGCCTTGACAGCCAGCACATCCAGCACCATACCACACCGCAGCGACCGCCTGCTCTTCATCCATGACCCAGTGCCGCTTGGGCTAGCACGACGTCCTCCCTTGCAGCACGGTCAGACTTCCCCACCGAGGGCACCACGCACTTGGTCTTGCCAGCCACGCCGGGTTGGCCACCCGGTGCCGTCTCCTCTGCGGTATGCGTGTGCCCTCCACCCATGGGAAGCCTCTGGCCGGCTGCCTGGGCGCACAGAGTGCGACCATGCCCCCGACCAGTGGACTCCCAGACTGTCACAGCATCCCAGCACAGCCGGTCGCAGCAGCTCCATCACCTTGTAGTCCTTGTCTGCATCATTTGGGCTGCACCACCTGGGGTTGATTCTAGTGGTTCTTTGCTTTTTGGCTGTCTCCATCTGGCCACCAATTCTAGTATACTCTCTCGCCATCTCTGGCATGATGTTCCTGGCAGTCAGGCTGTAGGCTCCACCTTGTACCTAGGACGGTCTCCCTTGGGCGGGTGCATTTAGGCCTTAGCATGCTGCTCCTCAGCAGCGTTTGCGTGTTGCTTCCCATCCATGATGTTCTGTCACAGCTACCCTCTTCAACATTACCGCTGACGATTGCGAGTGCACTCTCAGGTCAGGTCTAGGCGGCACGGACACTGTGACTACTTTGCCTTTCCACACTAGGTGGGCATGCATGACCGATTGATTGATTGCCTGTTTGCTGACATGGATTGCTCAGATTGCCCAGTGGGTGCCTGCTCCAGAGAAAGAGCCATGCAGAGTGAGGGTGTGGGAGTTAGCCCACACTGCTCGGTGGCTCTCCCCTCATAGGTTACCTTCGACGTCACCCGCAGGGTGTTGCGTCGCTGGAGGGCTGGAGTATGGGTGCGTAGGTCGGTTCCCTCGGGAGCCGGCCGCCGGTGAGAGGCCACCGACGTGCTCTGGGCTTAGACGTGTCCCTCGCACTCAGGCATGGATGATACATGCCTGGTGCCATGCGTGATCGGATCCTGCCCCCTCGGGAGGGAGGGCCCATTAGGTTGTCATGATGTACCGTACTCGTCGCTTGCCATGGAGAAACAGCTTCCCCCGGAGTGGGTCGTGCTGTGTGTCCAACAATCCTAGAGGTTTCCTTTATCTGTCTGCTGGGTATTGCTGTCATTGGCAAGATTGGCCGACATGTAAGATTTCTTCCTCCCAAAAAAAAAAAAAAAAAAAAAATACTTGTGCCAAGCAGGAGCTGGATCAAGCGCTGACCGTTGGCATTGGTGTGGGCTTCCCCAAACCTGCCAATGACGTCTGAGTTGGTTGTGGCCGAGCCAACTCTGGCATTGAAGTCGCCAAGGACAACCACCTGCCCCTTCTCCTGGAAAGCGAGAATGTCCTCCATCAGCGCTGCATAGTGCTGCTCCTCCTCCGCCGCCGCCATGGGCGGCATGTACACGCATCCCACGTACAGACTCCGTTCCCCCCTGTGGCCAGCGACACAAAGCCACAGACTCTCTGGATGTGTTGCACCGGTGCAAATCTCAACCTCTGGCAACAAGGAGTTCAGGACAAGGAACCCAACACCGCCCTTCCTCCTGCCAACTCTGGGATTACCAAACCACCTGTAACCGGGCACATCTATGTGTGATGCACCTCCCTCATGTGACTCCTGAATAGCAACAATATGCTGCCTATTGTGCCTCAGAACACCCCCAATCTCAAGCTGCTTGCGTGCACCAGTCAATCCCTCAACATTCCATGTGCCCAAGGCAAGGCGTCTCCAAGCCAAGGAGTCAGGAGAGCGTAGGGGAATTGACGTGGGCAGCGGGTCCGTAGCGCGTCTTGGGAAGGCTGGAAGCCCCTCTGGGTGCAGCACGCAGCGCCAGCGGTAGGCACGGCGCATGGTGGCAGCTATGAGGCTAATTCCATGCACGGCCAGCAGGCGCGAGGTGTAAGGTGCCAGGTGGATGTGGATCCTGGACCCATTCCTGCACAGCACACCCACACCAAAGCCCCATATGCCCAAATTATCAAAGCAGAGCCGCAAGTCCAGCATAGACAGGCTAGGCTGCACCGCAAAAACTGTCACCCTCGCCCTGAAGTCCTCTGGCACCTGAGCATACTGCTGCAGCAGCTCATCCCTATCTACCCCAACATCAGGCAACAGACTTGGATGCACAGGGGATCTCAGTGTGGGGTCAACGCAATCCCTTCCCTGACAGCCACTCCCGCTGGACCGGCCTTGCATGCAAGGACCTGCTACCAACAGGCGAGAGCTGTGCGACTGGCAGGGGTTTGGGGAAAACACATCAGATCCACTGAGACCACTGTCCATCTCAACAGAAGAAGCGCGCCCGTCATTAGGCCTTCGGCCAGCACCGGGACGCAAATGCACACCCTTCTTGTGCCGGGCTAGGTGCCGCCCCCTCAAATAGGCGATCGTCATAGGTGGGTAGGTGGGTGGGGTTGTGCACTCCTGCATTCACAGGAATGTCGCTGGTTGTGAGTCCCTGGAGGTCTAGGCAGATCATGACTCCTGCAGATGCAAGAGCAGAACTCCCAGGCCCCCCACACCGCTTGCATGGTCCCTGGAGAGGGCCTTCAGCGCCCGTGAACCATGCAGTCTGGACCCTATTGATGACAACCAACTCGGCCGTGTGGGCCATGAAGAGGTACCTGCACGTCTCAGGGAACTCTTAGAATCAGTTGGAAACTGCGCAGCTTGTGCATGGCATATCATGGGAAGAGATGACCTCAGAGCAGGCAGCCTGAAAGATGGCAGGGCAGGTATACGCAGGTGCAGGAGCCCCAATGACTCTCGCAAATCCCTGACAAAGACGCATATCGCTACACAGAAGGTTGAGACGTTGCAGGTCAGGCTCCCCAAGCAGTTCAAGCTCTTAAACCTCCGTCAGCAACAGGCCTGTGCCATCTTCATGGAGGTGTGCTCTGCGAGGGGCACTGCATTGTCAAGATACACTGCTTCGCTAAATGTGTCAATAAGGGAACACAGGAGCCAAAGAGGTAGAAAGCAGAAGCAGGTCACTGCAGTTCATGGGAGTGGCATGGGGTGGCAGAGCAGCCGATACAGAGCGGCTCTGCATGTACCTGGGGTCGGATCTGGGCCTATGTGTCCTAAAATAATTCTACGCACCAATCGACGAGCACACGGGAGACTATCAGGGATATACGAGACTGTCAAAAAGCAACGGCATCTGATACGCGAAACGGGGAGCTGCGGAGGTGGGGAGTGCTACGCCGGCGCTACAATGGAGTATGGTATGTGCACAAAGGTAGGAACAGGTGGCCGGAGCTGCAACGGGGCCTAAATGGGAACTAATGTACGAGATCCCGACACCACACTCTCCGAAACCCGCTGCGTCAGGTGCTGTACGTCCTCTGCGCCACACGCAAGCTGTAGCAACTCCTAGCCGACGTCGCCCAAGACCCAGATCCGACCTCAATTGCCAGTCTCATCATGTTGTTGTCTGTGTCGCATGCAAGCAGTCATGTCCTTACATGTCACAATACCCTAGCCCAAGCGGATGAAGAGCAGCCCACACACTTGGTATCAGCAGCTGCAGGCGACAGCCGTGTCTTCTGTCCAGACGCTAGGGGTCAGCTCATCCACACCTACACGGTGACACCGACAGCAGCTCTCCAGCCGGCACTACCACTGTCAGAGGCTAGCCCTCTCCCAGCTGACTTACGTCCGGTCCTCGTCATGGACTGGGACCCCACCAGGCCTTGGCATCCTCGCCACATGGAACCTCGGACACGAGCCGGCGACGCAGACGCGGTTCCGGCACAGCCTCAGCCTCAGCCACAGCTGGCCCTCGTTGGTGCCTGGTCAGCTGGCGTCATCGATCCCAGATCTTGGGGCTTCGGCAGCGAGGCTGCCCACGAGTATGTCGTCAGGACGCGGGCCAGCCGCTTACGCTGCGACGCATCATCGCAGGCCTGCCAGACGCCGTCAGCTCCATGCTGGCCTGTAGAGTACGGTGATGAGCACAGCGGCATCCGTCGCCTTGAGTCTCGTTGGGCAGCAGAGCTTGTGCTGCAGGGAGCGGCTGCGGTGGGCGTCTGTCTCGAACAGGAGCTGAGAGCGATGCATACACGGAGCGTCAGTGGATGGGTCTGGTGCTCCTCTGATGCGAGAAGAATCCGAGGCACCTGTCTGGGGCTGGAGCTGCTGGCGATGATCGCATGCTGCAGCCAGCAGAGCTTACGCCGAGACAGCGCGTGCGTGCCGCCTTACGCAGCGATGATACCAACGTTGCTTCTCTAGCAGAGGCACATCCTTCCAGCCCTGAGTGGGCACACACATGGAGGGCTGCCACCTCAGCTGCCTTGGACAGGCCTGGACGGGTGGTGGTCTGGCGTCTGCTGCACGGCAAGCTCTTTGTTGGAGCCTTCCACAGGCACATCCACAGGGGCACGCCAGAGTCACACCTCTGCCCGCATGCAGCAGCTGGCCACCCTCAGCCACGTCATGCTCAGCTGCCCAGTCTCCCAGGCGGTTCGGGTTGGGTCTGGGTCTTGGGCGACATAGGCTAGGATCTGCTACAGCTTGCGTATGGCACAGAGGACGTAGAGCACCTGGCGCGGCGGGTTCCGGAGAGTGTGGTGTCGGGATCTCACACGTCAGTCCTTATTTCGGTCCCTTTGCAGCAGCAGCTTCCATTCCCAGTGTCTTTCCACGCTCCATATACCATTGCAGGGCCACCATAGTCCTCCGCAGCTTCTAGAGTCGCATGTCAGATGCCGGTGTGTATGACAGTCTCGTATCTCCCTCCTAGTGTTTCGTATGCTCGTAGACCGGTGCGAGGTATTATTTTAGGAATCATAGGATCCAGATCCGACCCCAGGTACGTGCAGAGCCGCTCTGTATCGGCTGCTCTGCCAGCCCATGCCACTCTCATGTCCTGACCCACTCCGGGGGAAGCTGTTTCTCCATGGCAAGCGACAGGTACAACCTGATGGGCCCTCCCTCCCGAGGGGGCAGGATCCAATCACGCAAGGCACCAGGCATGTATCATCCATGCCTGAGTGGGAGGGACACGTCTAAGCCCAGAGCACGTCGGTGGCCTCTCACCGGCGGCCGGCTCCCGAGGGAACCGACCTACGCACCCATACTCCAGCCCTCCAGCGACGCAACACCCTGCGGGTGACGTCAAAGGCGACCTGGCCACCCCACTCTAGTATATTATCTCGCCATTTCTGGCATGATGTTCCTGGCAGTCAGGCTGTAGGCTCCACCTTGTACCTAGGACGGTCTCCCTTGGGCGGGTGCATTTAGGCCTTAGCATGCTGCTCCTCAGCAGCGTTTGCGTGTTGCTTCCTATCCATGATGTTCTATCACAGCTACCCTCTTCAACATTACCGCTGACGATTGCGAGTGCACTCTCAGGTCAGGTCTAGGCGGGCACGGACACTGTGACTACTTTGCCTTTCCACACTAGGTAGGCATGCATTTCCCCCGGAGCGGGTCTTGCTTTTTTTTTTTGGGAGGGGGGGGGGGTCAGGTGTAGGCTGTGGCGCATCATTAGGAACCTGTACCAGAGTAATAGGAGCCGCGTCGTGGTTAATGGGCAGAAGTCAGACTTCTTCCCCATTGACCAGGGTGTTGCTCAGGGGGATCCATTGTCACCCACACTGTATGCCATCTTTGAAAAATGCATTGTTACAGGAGTTACATGCAGGTCACAACATGGAGGACTCCCTGGCTAGGGGAATCCTTGCACTGTTGTACGCTGATGATTTGTTGGCATTGCATTCACAGCAGAGGGTTTACAGAGAAAGTACGCACGCAGACATAGGTACAGGGCAGATGTGCCCAAGTGTGGAGTCATGGTCTGTGGTTCTGCTTTTGTTGTGCAGGGCCCACCCGCTAGGACCTTCACATGGGGGCAGACAGAGATCCCCAGAGTGCTTCAGTACAAGCACCTGGGCATCATCGTCACTCCAGATGGGCGGCAGGACACGCATGTACCCTCCACCCATGGGAAGCCTCTGGCCGGCTGCCTGGGCGCACAGAGTGCGACCATGCCCCCGACCAGTGGACTCCCAGACTGTCACAGCATCCCAGCACAGCCGGTCGCAGCAGCTCCATCACCTTGTAGTCCTTGTCTGCATCATTTGGGCTGCACCACCTGGGGTTGATTCTAGTGGTTCTTTGCTTTTTGGCTGTCTCCATCTGGCCACCAATTCTAGTGTACTCTCTCGCCATCTCTGGCATTTATTATTACAAGGGAGGCAACCCGTAGCCTAGGGCCATAGGGCATACACGTGGGAGTCTAGCAGCCTCAACCACGGGGGCCAGCACAGTCACCATGCAATCAGTCTGCAGCCCAATTGCATGATGTTGGGATAGCATGTACAACACAAGCTCTAAGGCATACTCAAGCCTGGGTAACCTTGGTGTCCCCACACCAAAGCCCCCATACTCCAGCCCCACAGCGACGCAACACCAGCTGGTGACGTCGAGGGTTTCTAGGGGAGAGGACCTCCTCTGTCTGGAGCGGCATCAGAAGCAAGCAAGCTAAACACGCAAGGCAAACATGCACATGCAGGCCAAACATGCAGTGCAAGGCAATCAAGTCCTAGTGCCACTGTCAGTCAGCCCCCAAACTGCTCCACGCAATGGTTTCTAAAGGTAATGACGGCAAGCAGGAATGTATCTGCCGCCGTAGCTGCCTCCTCTGCACCTCCTATAAAGTCATCTCGTAATAAGGCAACCATCCCCTCATTGTCAGACAATACTGGGGCAGTATCCTGTGCTCCTGGTAAAGAAGCCACTACTGTACGGAGTGCTGCTCTATGGTGCTCATATGCATGGCAATGAAGCAAGACGTGCTGTATAGACTCTATGCTGTCTGGCTCCTCGCAAGCTGGGCAAATGCGGTCCTCTCTGTCGTGGTTGGGCTGATCCCTAAATCGGCTGTCATGCTGACGCAACATGGATGTGCCACAACGCAGCTGAAACCGGATCTGGGCTGCCTGCTGTCCCTGTGTGCTGCGCTGCAAGTACTCCCTAAACCCTGGACCCTCATACATGCGCTGGTACAAGGCAAGCTCGGGTTTGGCAGCAATTGTGCGTAAAAATGCGGCCTGGTCTCTGTCACGTACCGCAGCACAAAGCTCCCGATCAAACTCCTTACGGGGTAAGGACATGGAATCCATGCTGAACTCGGACAAAGTGTCCCATATGCTGCCCATGATCTGACCCCACGTGCGCCTGTTCCTACCCCTGCTATGAGCTGGAGCTTCCAGACCACGGTCGTACAAAACTCTCTCGAGCCTGTCAGCCGAAAGGCCATGCAGCCTATGCTGCCACTTTAGCTTCGCAATGTCTCTGCGAGAGCTCAAAAGCTGCACCCCCAAATCTGCCCTGGTCACATCGGAAGATGCTCTAGACGGGCAACCCAGAATCATACGAGCAGCCTTGAGCTGCACACTCTCCAAAGCCCTAGCATGCTCCTTGGTGGGGACAAGCACTTCAGCTGCATACTCAAGCAATGGACGTAGTGCAGTCAAGGTGAGCACACGCTTGACGCGCACCGAAAGATGCTTGTCGCGCAGTAGTTTCCCCATCTGCAATACGCGCGCATTCCCTTGGGTGATGACATGCTTGATGTGCGTGTCTTGCCGCCCATCTGGAGTGACGATGACGCCAAGGTGCTTGTACTGAAGCACTCTGGGGATCTCTGTCTGCCCCCATGTGAAGGTCCTGGCTGGCAGGCCCTGCACAACAGAAGCAGGACCACAGACCATGACTCCACACTTGGGCACATTTGCCCTGTACCTGTGTCTACGTGCATACTCAGCGCAAGGATCAATAATGTCACTCTGCAAGCCCTCTGCTGTGAATGCAATGCCAACAAGATCATCAGCGTACAGCAATGCAAGGATTCCCCTAGCAAGGGAGGCCTCCATGCTGTGCCCTGCATGCAACTCCTGTAACAGTGCATTCTCAAAGATGGCATACAATGTGGGTGACAATGGATCCCCCTGAGCAACACCCTGGTCAATGGGGAAGTAGTCAGACTTCTGCCCATTGACCACAACTCGACTCCTATTACCCTGGTACAGATTCCTAATGATGCGCCACAGCCTACCCCTGACCCCTATGTCCCATAGCCTATCAAACAGGCCATCCCTCCATACAGTATCAAAGGCCTTAGCCGCATCCCTAAAGAATAGCCACGTCGGTAAACCCTGCCTAGTCCGCTCCTGAACAATCTGCAACAAGCTATAGACATGATCTATACAGCTGCGCTGACTCCTGAAGCCAGCCTGGCAGACATGCAACCTGTCATGCGTGTGCAGCCATGCAGAGAGGCGGGAGTCACCCGCAGGGTGTTGCGTCGCTGGAGGGCTGGAGTATGGGTGCGTAGGTCGGTTCCCTCGGGAGCCGGCCGCCGGTGAGAGGCCACCGACGTGCTCTGGGCTTAGACGTGTCCCTCCCACTCAGGCATGGATGATACATGCCTGGTGCCATGCGTGATTGGATCCTGCCCCCTCGGGAGGGAGGGCCCATGAGGTTGTCATGATGTACCGTACCTGTCGCTTGCCATGGAGAAACAGCTTCCCCCGGAGTGGGTCGTGCTGTGTGTCCAACAATCCTAGAGGTTTCCTTTATCTGTCTGCTGGGTATTGCTGTCATTGGCAAGACTGGCCGACATGTAAGGTTTCTCCCTAAAAAAAAAAAAAAAAAAAAAAAAAAAAAAGGACACGCACATAAAGCATGTCATCACCCAAGGGAATGCGCGCGTGCTGCAGATGGGGAAGCTTCTGCGCGACAAGCACCTTTCGGTGCGCGTCAAGCGTATGCTTACCATGACTGCACTACGCCCATTGCTTGAGTATGGCGCTTGAGCATGTGAGTGAGATAGGCACTTTTCAGCCAAGTGGCTGTCCCTGGACCATGCTCTCGGGCAGGGTCCTCAGCTTTGGCATAGTGTACCTGACTGCCACAGGTCCTTTACGCCAGCCTCAGACTCAGATCGTCACAGCATCGCATGCTGCTCCTCAGCAGCGTTTGCGTGTTGCTTCCTATCCATGATGTTCTATCACAGCTACCCTCTTCAACATTACCGCTGACGATTGCGAGCGCACTCTCAGGTCAGGTCTAGGCGGCACGGACACTGAGACTACTTTGCCTTTCCACACTAGGTGGGCATGCATGACTGATTGATTGATTGATTGCCTGCTTGCTGACATGGATTGCTTTAGATTGCCCAGTGGCCTGCTCCAGAGAAAGAGCCATGCAGACTGTGGGTGTGGGAGTCAGCCCACACTGCTCGGTGGCTCTCCCCTCATAGGCTGCCGTCGACGTCACCCGCAGGGTGTTGCGTCGCTGGAGGGCTGGAGTATGGGTGCGTAGGTCGGTTCCCTCGGGAGCCGGCCGCCGGTGAGAGGCCACCGACGTGCTCTGGGCTTAGACGTGTCCCTCCCACTCAGGCATGGATGATACATGCCTGGTGCCTTGCGTGATTGGATCCTGCCCCCTCGGGAGGGAGGGCCCATTAGGTTGTCATGATGTACCGTACCTGTCGCTTGCCATGGAGAAACAGCTTCCCCCGGAGCGGGTCGTGCTGTGCAACAATCCTAGAGGTTTCCTTCATCTGTCTGCTGGGTATTGCTGTCATTGGCAAGATTGGCCGACATGTAAGGATTCTTCTCCCAACAACAAAAAAAAGGCGCTGAGGTGCTTGTTCCCACCAGGGAGCATTCTAGGGCTTCAGAGAGGAAGGCTGCTCGCATGATCATCTTCCGATGTGACTAGGGTTGCAGCTTTTGAGCTCTCGCAGAGACATCGCAAAGCTGCAAAGGCTGCATGGCCTTTCGGCTGATAGGCTTGAGAGAGTTTTGGATGACCGCGGTTCGAGGCTCCAGCTCGAGGTAGGGGTAGGAAGAGGCGCATGTGGAGTCAGATTGTAGGCAGCATATGGGACACTTTGTCCAAGTTCGGTGTGGAGTCTATATACTTACCCCGTAAGGAGTTTGAGAGGGAGCTTTGCACCGCGGTACATGACAGAGACCAGGCCGCATTTTTATGCGCACTTGCTGGCAAGCCCGAGCTTGCCTTGTACCAGCGCATATATGAGGGTCCAGGATTTAAGGAGTACTTGCAGCGCAGCGCTCAGGGACAGCAGGCAGCTCAGATTCGGTTTCAGCTGCGCTATGGCACATCCATGTTGCGTCAGCATGACAGCCGCTTTAGGGACCAGCCCAACCATGACACATCTGCCCCGTTTGCGAGGAGCCGGACAGCATAGAGTCAATACAGCATGTGTTGCTTCATTGCCCTGCGTATGAGCACCATAGAGCAGCGCTC
Source organism: Coccomyxa viridis (assembly GCA_963930925.1). NCBI lineage: Eukaryota > Viridiplantae > Chlorophyta > Trebouxiophyceae > Coccomyxaceae > Coccomyxa > Coccomyxa viridis. Next base: position 2,259,369 of record CAWVOJ010000004.1, on the reverse strand, counting down.
CGCTCAGTAGTGGCTTCTCTACCAGTGCCTCAGGACTCTACCCCGGTACTGGTTTTTTTTTGGGGGGGGGAGGGATAAACCTTACATGTCGGCCAATCTTGCCAATGACAGCAATACCATAAAGGAAACCTCTAGGATTGTTGGAAACACAGCACGACCCACTCCCGGGAAAGCTGGTTCGGTACATCATGACAACCTAATGGGCCCTCCCTCCCGAGGGGGCAGGATCCAATCACGAACGGCACCAGGCATGTGTCATCCATGCCTGAGTGGGAGGGACACGTCTAAGCCCAGAGTACTGGTTAACAATGAGGGGTTGATAGCCTTACTACGTGATGACTTTATGGGAGGTGTCATCACGCAGCTGTGGGATGCCTACTGCCGCGCCAGATCACGGCCAGAGCAGCCGACGCAGCCGGCGCACATCGCAGCGAGAGTCATCTCTGCAGCCAGGATCCAGATGCGGCGAGACTGGCTGCTTGTCGGCTCAGACATCAGGCTCCGGGCTGGGGTGCTCAGCCACTGGCTCAGAGGACGGCAGCCCACCATGACTGCTGAGGCGTTCCAGAGCCGCTGGTGCCACGAGGAGGTCCTTTGCAGCAGGCCAGCTGAGGTGACCGAGCCGCCACACATGCACTGGACGGCTGCCCATCCAGTGCCGCTACCACGGTGAGCCTGCCAGGGCTATAAGCTGGCACGCCTCCCTGGGCGTTAAACAGGCGCTGGTATGACAATCCTTTGCATTGTGCCCTTTCGGCACAGCATCTCGCCCAGACATGCCTGAGCATGTCAGTGAGTTAGGCACTTTCCAGCCAAGTGGCTGTCCCTGGACCATGCTTTCGGGCAGGGTCCTCAGCTTTGCCATAGTGTACCTGACTGCCATAGGTCCTTTACGCCAGCCTTAGGTGGTGCAGAGCCCCTTGCATTGTGCGCACCGCATGTTGCAGCCTTGACAGCCAGCACATCCAGCACCATACCACACCGCAGCGACCGCCTGCTCTTCATCCATGACCCAGTGCCGCTTGGGCTAGCACGACGACCTCCCTTGCAGCACGGTCAGACTTCCCCACCGAGGGCACCACGCACTTGGTCTTGCCAGCCAAGCCGGGTTGGCCCCACCCGGTGCCGTCTCCTCTGCGGTATGCGTGTACCCTCCACCCATGGGAAGCCTCTGGCCGGCTGCCTGGGCGCACAGAGTGCGACCATGCCCCCGACCAGTGGACTCCCAGACTGTCACAGCATCCCAGCACAGCCGGTCGCAGCAGCTCCATCACCTTGTAGTCCTTGTCTGCATCATTTGGGCTGCACCACCTGGGGTTGATTCTAGTGGTTCTTTGCTTTTTGGCTGTCTCCATCTGGCCACCAATTCTAGTATACTCTCTCGCCATCTCTGGCATGATGTTCCTGGCAGTTAGGCTGTATGCTCCACCTTGTACCTAGGACGGTCTCCCTTGGGCGGGTGCATTTAGGCCTTAGCATGCTGCTCCTCAGCAGCGTTTGCGTGTTGCTTCCTATCCATGATGTTCTATCACAGCTACCCTCTTCAACATTACCGCTGACGATTGCGAGTGCACTCTCAGGTCAGGTCTAGGCGGCACGGACACTGTGACTTCTTTGCCTTTCCACACTAGGTGGGCATGCATGACCGATTGATTGATTGCCTGCTTGCTGACATGGATTGCTTAGATTGCCCAGTGGGTGCCTGCTCCAGAGAAAGAGCCATGCAGACTGAGGGTGTGGGAGTTAGCCCACACTGCTCGGTGGCTCTCCCCTCATAGGTTGCCTTCGACGTCACCCGCAGGGTGTTGCGTCGCTGGAGGGCTGGAGTATGGGTGCGTAGGTCGGTTCCCTCGGGAGCCGGCCGCCGGTGAGAGGCCACCGACGTGCTCTGGGCTTAGACGTGTCCCTCCCACTCAGGCATGGATGATACATGCCTGGTGCCATGCGTGATTGGATCCTGCCCCCTCGGGAGGGAGGGCCCATTAGGTTGTCATGATGTACCGTACTCGTCGCTTGCCATGGAGAAACAGCTTCCCCCGGAGTGGGTCGTGCTGTGTGTCCAACAATCCTAGAGGTTTCCTTTATCTGTCTGCTGGGTATTGCTGTCATTGGCAAGATTGGCCGACATGTAAGGTTTCTTCCCCCCCCCCCCAAAAAAAAAAAAAAAAAACCAATCACGCATGGCACCAGGCATGTATCATCCATGCAGATTGCCTTGCCTTGCATGATTGACCTGTCTTTGCATGTCTCTGCATTTCGCCTTGCGTGTTTAGGTTGCTTGTTCATGTTGCCGCTCCAGACAGAGGAGGTCCTCTCCCCTAGCAACCCTCGACGTCACCATGCCACAGGCTGGGTGTTGCGTCGCTGTGGGGCTGGAGTATGGGTGCCTTGGTGTGGGGACACCGAGGTTTACTTTACCCAGGCTTGTGTATGCCTTATCCCGACATCGTGCAATTGGGCTGCAGACTGATTGCATGGTGATTGTGCTGGCCCCCGTGGTTGAGGCTGCTAGACTCCCACGTGTATGCCCTATGGCCCTAGGCTACGGGTTGCCCCAGCTTTACCCGACTGCCATTTCACCAGCCTTTTTCATTTTATTTTTGCCAGCATCAGGTGGTGCACAGAGCCCCTTGCATAGTACGCACTTCGATCCAGCACAACACCACACCACAGCGACCACCTGCTCCTCCATCCATGACCCAGGGCTTGCACGACGTGCTCCCTCGCAGCACTTTCAGTGGCAGTGTCCAACGGGCGAGGGAGGCGACATCTGTACCATTGCTGCGCGCAAGCGCTGTCTTGGCGTGGGTTCCTCTGGCCGCTGCAGTGCTGGCTCAATTGGATCCGGGTGGGCTGTCTTCGATTGGTCTGCGATGTGAACAAGGTCAGCATCTGGGGAGCGTTATGGGAGCCCTACACCAAAAGGAGAAATGTTTCATACTTCTCGCTTGCCATGAGTAGAAAGCAGGTTCTACGGCATTGCTACGATTGGCAAGCCTGATTGACATGTAAGGCTTCTGTCTCCCCCACAAGAGGTCGTTGCATGGGTGCAATGACATGTAAAGCTTCTCCTATAGGAACACAAATCAAGAGAGGGCGGAACAATGTAGCATCGCCTCACGTGTCTGATTGAGCAGCAGATCCAGGACAGATGCAAATTTTTGCAAAGCATATGATCCCTACTCACAAATATTCAAGTGTGTCACCGGCATGCTTCATAACACATTGCGCAGTGTGCATGCAGGGCCATGGTCCACTTTCACTGGGTCAAAGCCAGCATGAGCACAGGACTTGACTGTGCGCTCCCTTACGGAAAATTTCAAGCAGGCACTCTCACTGATACTAAAGTACAAAAGCAACCACTCTCTTAGAAAGTCTTGTGTCTCAACAGCCTCAACACTGAGCAGGTAGGTACTCTGGACTCACCTATGCCTAGACAGAAAGCTCTTCATAGACGAGGCATATGGGAGAAAAAGCAGGGCAAGCGAGATGACCCCGCCAAGCCCAAAACAGGTTCTGGTCCGTTTATGTGCAGTATGCCATGCAAGCGGGCGCACCACACATAGACCCATCACAAGCTGAGCACCACCACACGCACTCGTCAACCATGGAAATACAGCTACCACCCGACTCACATCTGTGCCTAGCATCGCCAAGGCAAGCAGAGGTCCCAAGCCGCTAATGACAGCCACAGTCCACCAAGCCCTCCCAGGCGCTGCTTGCTGTGGCAGGAAGGATATGTAAGCTGAAATGGCAGCCATGGCAGCCCCCCTGTGAAATCAAACAATCGTAAGCCTCATGTGGGTTTCACAGGTGCCTCGCCAAAAGAGATATGGCGGCTCAGAAGCCCTGCTGCTGTACGCAATGCATTTTGTCACTGCGCCCACTCAAGTGTTGTCACTGTGTGGACCAACTCGGTTGCAGCGGAACCCAAAAGCGCACCTGGACACTCCATGGGCCATGGCATGGAAGGCTGCACCCTTTTGCAGCGCTGACGCCATGCGATAGCCCTCGCAAAGAGCGCACACCACCAAGCTTGCGGAACACAAGTGCGCCAGACTCCTGTACAGCTGCGCGCCGCCCGCCCTCCGCTTGGGCGCACTGCCTGGCCGCCCCAGGCGCGGTGACGTCAGCCCGAGCGCTTTCTCCGGGCTGGCATCTCCCTTCCACCTGCGACAGAGGGGCCGATGAGGGATGTCACAACGGCCACAGCCTACGTCAGCCCGCTGTCTTCCTGCTGCAATCGAGAGGAAGTTGAGAGACACCGAAGCAGGGACGTCGAGGCAAGGCTCACCCGTTCACCGCTGGAGGCACCTCAGTGGAGAACACTCTGAGGCTGACACTGTCTCCGTGCCCTTTCACTCCGCTCTCCACATCCACATCTTTGTGGGCTGTGGCCTTCCTCCGCGAGCCCCGCTGCAACAGCCACCATGCCTGCCCCAAGACTGTGGCTCCCAGCAAGCCCCCAAGAACTGATACTGCAAGCCCATCCCTGATGAAGCTGTCCATCAACATGACACCTCCCAGGCATGTCAGGATGCTGGATGCTGCGGCCAACTTTGGCATATCTGCCAAGCTCATCCCCACCACTGCTATGCCTGCAGACAGGAACATGCCAATCATCCCTAGTACCTAAAAATACCTGACAAAGAATCAGTTCAAAGCCTGAAGGAGAGCACACACAGCTACTGTGAGTGGACAGAGGCTGGAATGCATACCTATGAGCAGGGACAACCCTGCAATTGCTCCCAGCTCCGCTGCTGGCTGCAGCCACGCGCTGCCTCCCCACCCAAGTTTATCCGAGACAGAAGTCTTCTCCTCCACAGCATGCAAGGCCATCCTCATGGCCTCAAGCGCTGCTGCTGACATTGTTGCCGCTGTGGCCACCTGGTCCAATAGCTTTTGAGTGAGCATCACATCAAACTGCAAACACCATCAGGCAAGAAGTACTGCAGGTCCTGAGCACAGCGTTCGCATCCCTCCACAAAGTGTTGTCTGTCGGAGGGCGCAGGCTGACCTGAGGGTGTGGCGCATCAGCCAGAGCATCCGGCAGCAGCTCGGCAAACACTATCCACACCATACAGCCAGCCGCAAAGCCCAGCGCCAGAGGGAGCAGCGCTTGGAAAGCGTCCACAAACATGAAGGAGGGCAGCGCGAGCAGTGGCTGGGGCAGTGATGTGGCCAGGGTCCACCAGAAGGCATGGGATGGCGAGATGCCCTTTGCCACAAGCACCGTAGCCACTGCCAAGCCCTCTGGCACGTTATGCAACCCAATTGCCACTGTCACCAGCAGTCCCTGCAGTGAAGGCGCACCTATCAAGTTCTCTTTGGCGCCATATGGGCCATGCTGTGCAGCCCTCCCAGGATTCTTCTTCGGTAAGGGTCAGCTGGGATAGCCTTGCACATCTCTCTGTTATGACTCACAGCAGGGATGAGACGGGCCTGTTGGCAGGTTGGCAGGGCGCACCTGAGACCAGCCACGCTGACCGCAGAAGGACACACCAACCCCAGACCCCTCGCCCAGCGCGTGTGCTGCCATGATGCCCACCACCAGCACCACCTTCCGCGCATTTGCTCCCCGCAGCGCCTCAAACTTCACGTCTTCAAACTGCTCCAGATACCTCTGACTCACCCAGATGAAGAGAGACCCTGCAATCCATGCTGCCTTAGAAAAGCAGGCAGGATTGCCCTCTCAGGCTCACAGTGAAGCAGTGTGACAGACGGTCCTATCCCAGCTCTACTGGCTGAATTTTGTGCCTGTGCTCATTGAAAGGTACACACTGAGCTGGGCACACGAATACCGTGAACAACACCATGACCACTGCGCAGAGCTGCTGAACAGGAATCTTAGAGCACGTGTAGCAGCAGGCAAGAGGTTCACAAAGCCTGGCTGATGTTACAAAGGGTGCTGGCGGCACTGCCCCACCTACTGTGATGCCGATGATGACCAGACCTGCTCCGTAAGGCTCTCCCTCATGGACAAGGTCAAAGCTGGCTGCCAGCATCACCCCGCATGCTATGGCATTGGCCAAGGCACTCCAGCGTGTCGACAGCGTTCCCACAAAGAAGAAGGGCACTGCGCCCAGGCAGCTCATGGACGCCATGAGGATGGTGAGCACAAACACCGCTCCCGCTGACACGTCGCTCCCCCGTGCCGGCTTCCTGCTTTGGGGCATCTGCTGTGTCTCCTGGGATATGGCTGCATGCTCCTGCTGGTGCAACTGCCTGCTGTGGCGGCTGTTTGCTGCCCTGCCAGTGCTGACACTGGCCTGTGTGACATGGTAATGGTGGGTCTCATTGCCATGTCGAAAGCTTGGGATTCGCTTCAAGTCCTCTTGTATCTTCAAGATGGCCTGCAAGAGGAACGAGGATATTATGGAATCCCACACGTTGATATACAGGACGTGCCAGAGTCTGCACTACCAAAAACGGGTACCGAAAATTCGCTCTCGGCCTTTTCTACCTGTGCACCCTGATGGTCCTGTGCGAGGCCACATGCGGAGTATGTCAAGAGCCCAAGCAGGGTGAGCCAGACGGCCCTTGCTGCCACCATGACCAATCCCCACAGCACACAAGAAGCATCTCTATCGCCTCTCCAGTCTCTGCTCACATCGCGTCTGATGATCAACGTTGTCAATATGAAGTGAGATTATGATTGATGAGGCAGTACTGTGTATCTCCCGCCAACGAAAGAGCATCTTATGAAGGAGTGCTCATGTGTACTCATGTGAGCGCATGTGCCGTGCTTGCCCAGGACAACGTTTCCCCATCGATGCGATTGACTTTGGAACCACTGAAGCGACATGTGCTCGGACTAAGTTGTCGACATACATCACCCACTGTTAAGAGTTTACACTGCTTGGAAGGGTTGAAGTGAACCTGCGGTGACGTGCCTTCTTGTGGCATTTACGCCTGATCGATTGTGATGCCACATAGAGTTTGCCAGCTGCTTACTGGTGGAGGTATGAAGCCTCTACTATACTATGGAATGTGCCACCTGTTTGGCAATATGGATATATCTGTCACAGGACATGCGGTGCAGGTCGTCCATCTTTGCCATTCGGTGGGAGGAGGCATCTGTCAGCGGCTAGAAACCAAAGAAGATGCATCTGCAGCGCTTCAATACAGGAGCACAGCCAACTAGTGGTCCAAGAGCTCTTACTCTTTGTTTTCCAACAGGTGAGTCCATCTCAGGCTCTGCAGGGCACTCAAGCTCTCAGCAGCACCTGTCGATCATCAATGTACTAAGGTCAAGCAGCACAACATCCTGATCGATTTGCAATGCACAAAAGAAAGATTCCTGTGCTCTGCAGGATTATGACACTCAGCTGCAAAGAGCGCTCAACTATGAGGATTATGAGCTGGCCAACCAGATCCGCCAAAGAAGACAGTCTGTGGATGAAGCTATGGACAGACTCAAGGCAAAGTCCCCCCCAAAGTGCTGTCCAGCCTGCAGTTGGTTGCCAGCTGTGTGCTCTCAGTCCCTCACCCAGGCGCTGACAGGCCAAGGGCTTTGCAGGTGTTCAAGAGCGGCGATGAGGACTCTGACTCAGGGATGTCTGTTGAAGACTACCCCTCGCAGGAGGTCACCTTGAGAGTCCAGCTCCAAAGGGCAATTGAGGAAGAGAGGTCAGCCTTCTGAGAGCGTTGAGACTGTATCGATTGTCCAGCTTGCTTGTGACAGCCGTCTACCTGGATGAGGCGCTCTATGATGCTGAGCCAGAGTGCATGCTGCAGGTACGACGAGGCTGCCCTGCTGCGGGACAACCTCCAGCAGCTGCAGCAGAGGTACCAAGATGCTGCTGCAAAGTCTGGTGCCAGCTTTGCAGATGCGTCTGAGCAGCGGCGTTTCTACATTGGTCAGCGTGTTCAACATACGGATCAAGGGTTCCGAGCTGTTGTGTATGGGTGGGGCCCTTTCTTGATGTCCTGTTATGTTGCTCTTGCCGATTACATATAACAGCATCTGCTTGCTTGCATCTATTGAAATTTTCCTGTGTGCCCGCAGGTGGGACAGCGAGTGCTGTGAAAACAAGAAGTGGAAAGCCTCTGCAGATGTGTCATCCCTGACACGTGGAGAGAAGCAGCCTTTTTACCACGTTCTTGTGGACTCAAGGGACTGGCCGGCGGACTCCAGTGATGTCCCTGTGGCATATGTTGCACACGAAAAGCTATATGCTCCTGAGGTGATGCCCTTTCATAGTTGCTTGCTCCAAGGCAATCAATGATCAACACCACAGATGCATCACTAAATCACGCTGAAGATTCTGTGGAAGTATATTTCCTTATGGGCAATACGCAGCAGGTGCATTTCACTTGCATTCATTAGCTTTGAAGAGACCTTCCATAAGATCCTGCATGCTGCCTTGCAGTGGCCAAGCACATGGTCGGCAGAGAAGGGCCCAGAGCCCTTCTACAACCCCATGAAGGACGCCTTGTTCCTGGGCGACGATGAGAATGGCGACCTCATCCCAAGTAGAGCATTGCGAGAGAGGTTGAAGCAGGGCAGACGTGATGTCTTCCCTCCGGAAAGCACATAACATGCACACAGAGCATCCTGTGCAGAAGCGCCCTTGGCTTGGGCTGTCAAGAGGTGCCAACCACTGTAAAGACAGACATCATGTTTCTACACAGATTGGCATTGGCCAGGCTATCTTCCTCTCCCAAGCATCTTTGTTGCGTCATCTAGCTCCTTGTTTATCCGCTCCAGCCTTTTCTTGGGAAGAGGAGCTGTAGTCCCAAAGCTGTTGAAATGTCCCGCCAGCGCATTCAGGGCTGTGTAGGTGTTCCTGCAGGCACAGCACCCTCTCTTAGCCATGTGAGCAGCCAGAGGTTGAGGGTTTAAGTGCTCACTGCAAGCAAGAGCTGACAAGGCAGGCTCAACTGAGCACAAATATGTAAGGAAGACCCACCCATAGCTGGGACGTCCAGTGACCCCTGCCCGCCTGTACCTGCACAATATATTGCAAGGCTGTGTGCAATGCAAGCAGGGGTCAGGGTGAGCTGTGAACATGTGGAAGTGCCCATCCATCTCTGCAGTGCTCTTGGCGTGCTGCTCTATGGCACTTGAAACTTCAACTTCTTGTTTGAATGCGCAACTGCCTGAGGATGTGCTGTGTGATGACGAGTATCTCAACAAAGTGGATGAGCAGCAGTCTTACTTTGCCACCCAATTATTCGTCCCCTGGCGCACATTCTCCATGGCCTCCTCCTTGCCTGGATCACTCTTGTCCAAGGCGATGGCCTTCCTCACCTCGTCCACAATCTTTGCCTGCAAGCACAGCTACGCCTCTCAGCGCACTGGCTTATATTCCCTATCTCTGTAGACACATGCCCAGTCACACGCCCATGATTGCGTTGTCCCAGATGCAACATTTCCTTCATCAGCTGAGGCCTGGTATGGCTCCTCTTGGCCCATGCTGTGGGACGCGTCTTCTTTCTCCATTCTCAGAGCTCTTATGCCATTGTCCAGACAATGATTGTGCGTACCGTGTCTGCTTTGTAAACATCCTCTTTGGAGGGCTCCCCGATGCCAAGAAATGCATGAGCCCTGGATCCAGTCAGCAGCAACAGCGCACCAGCAGCGGTAGCAACAGCATTGCGTCGGGTGGGAGTCGACACCTGAGCAGCAAAGACTTCGGAAAAGGGGGCGGGAAGAGCGCACTCCCCTTACGAGACTTGCGATGCCCCACTATCATAGTGCATGCTGCAGGATAAGCGCACCTGGTTTGAGGAAGCGGATGACCTCACAATATGATGGCAGGAGAGTCTCGTGAACCTGGAGGGGTCACAGTGCGTCACAAAATTAACTATTGGCATAGAACAGTAAGGTCAACGGTGTTCTGAAGGCAAGCACCTGCTGGACGACCTGAAGGGCCGTGGAAGAGTGCAAGATCTAGAAGCTAGCAACACCATTCTGTCAAGAAAGCAAAACAACAGAAGGGGGCTTAGATGATCTGCAACCTCCTGAGGTCCGATCCGACCCGTGGATGATGCTGACGACGGCCATCCAGCTTCGCAGCTTCCAGCTCCAGGTGTCCTGGAAGCTATACCACACGCTTGCAAGGGCAAACACAGCGCCCTCATCGCAACACTTAGAGGCATTGCTTGTGCACACCGCCGATCGGGGAAAGCAGCATGTCTTCGTGGCGTGTGTATGTATGCATGCTCAGATGGTGCGTAGGTATAAGCACATGTGTGTACACACATATGCGCACAACGCTATGCCCAGTGATATGGGATGCGCTGCATAGTCTGCTAGGACATCTCGGGTCTTTCCGTTCCCAAGATGTGCAGCAGATGTTGAGAAACTGAAACTCACACTTCTGCAGCTGTCAGCTGGCTGACCTTGCCTGTGTGTTTCAGCAGCTTAGCCCGCCCGTCTGAAATACTACATGGTATTTTCCTGGCATTTGAGCGTGCAGCTTACATGAGAGCATGTGTTGTGGCCATACCACTGGCTTTCATGGCCCTTATCAAATCCAATTCCGGGAGTCCCAATCAAATTCAAAAAGCGTAAGATGTTGCATACTGTCCGGTGCTCATGCATCCGTTGTTGATCTAGGAAATTTCCTTCTAGAAGCTGTCCTTGACAAGCTATGGACACCAGCAGCAAAATGACAAGGTGTGCATAGCCAAACTGATCATGGTCCCCGATTCCTGATCGCTGCCATGCGAGCCCTGCAGTGCAAAGCTGATTCAGGAGCCATATACTCACATACAAAAGCTGAGGTTGCAAGTCAGGCTCCCCTGAAGGCAAGCTCTTGTTCTCCAGGAAGAGTCAACTTGCAGGAAAGCCTTTGTTTTGACAGGCGAGCAGCTTACATCAGGGATTCGTAGCTCGTCTTGCGGGCTGCAGGGGTGGAGTTGTTCTGTGATGGCACCCTCAGGTGCTCAGGCGGCGGCAGCTGGTCCTCTGTGTTTGCCTCAGAATCTGTACCTGGAGAGGGCAGACGAAGTCAACTCCATTGACTAAAGCTCCACATGATGCTCCACAGCAAACCAGCTTTGAGGGACATTCTCAAGTCAACCTATCTATCTAGAAATATGACGCGATTGGCATTGAAGGAAGCCTCCGACAGGCAGCCAACTGTCACTCTGAGCGACCGCAATATGTTCTCCGCAGACGAATCACAGATGCTGGCTCACCTTCTCTTGCTAGCTTGTCCCTGTATGCGGCCTTCCTCAGGCCGTCCTCAAGGTATTTTCGGAAGGTCGCACTGGCAACAGACAGGTTCATGATCTGATCGAGCTTGAGGTGCGGGTGCTTCTGCATGTACTGATACAGATCCATCAACCCTTCCTCTGTCGTCCCCTTCTGCCCCAGCTTCTGCATGATCCTGCCCACTTCCCGCTTGTCGATGCCTGCGGCCTGCAGCATGAGAGGAAGGGGTGTCAAGTGGCAGCCGACAAGCGTGTGTTGGCACGAGCTGGTGCAGCTGTCTGCACGGGTGAGGTCTCCAGTTCTAAAGAAGGTTTAGCATGCCCATGAGCTTACCGTGGAGGTTGTGCCGGGGGTGGTGCACTGTTTGTGGGCGTCTGGCTGAGGCGCTGCATCACTGGCTGCCTCCTGTGTGTTGGCGTCGACAGCTATGAGAGGGGCCTTGCAGGCCTTGCTGTACGCTTTGAAGCCTGCTCCCTGTGCCTCCTTCTGCCTAGTGTCTGCTAGAGGCCTTGCAGCCTCCTGTTCTGTATTAGCGGGGCCTGATAGGCCACCTTGCACGGGCTGGGGGTACAAGCCCGCTGATGCTTCAGTGGAGTGTCCATCTGGGGCTGGCTGTGATGCAGCTAGTGGCGGCACGCTCGTAGCTTGCGCCTCTGCTGGTGCCCTGCTGGTTGCACTGGCTGCTTCCACCAGCACCCTCTGCTGCAGTGGCTCAGGAGACGAATGCATCGTCTGCCCTGAACTGGCCTTTGCCTCCTGCTCCTGGACAGAGGATACACATGAAGTGAGGGGTTTATACATCCACAAGCCATCAGTCAGCAAAAAGTGTCCAGGCTGCGGCAACCTGGGAGTAGACAAATAGGTTGCAGAGGTTCTCACCTCAGCCAAGAGGCGCGCTGAAGGCCTTGCATTCTCTGCATTCCCATTTGTCTGTGGGACGATGTCTGCAGAGACCAGGGTCTGGAGGTTCAGGTCCACATACAGCCGAATGACAGGAGGCGGGTTGCCATGCTCAGGGACCTCTTGCATGTGCTTCAACACCTCGTAGCCCTGTATATTGAAACAAGGCTTGCCTGGCAGATCATGGTATCACCTCTGCACACCTCGATAGGAAAATCTGGAGTATATTGGATACATCACGACGGCATATATGGCATCAGATAAGAAGTTCTTTATTGTGAGGACCCAGGAAACAATGTCATCCACACATAAATTACATAATGCAGTGCCTTACCGCAAGGCCACAGATCTTGTGCAGAAGTGTCTTGGCCATGCGCAGAGGCTTGTCCTCCTGCAGGCCCCTGGCCTTGATCTCCTGGGACGTCATGCTGGAGAAGTAGCGGTGGATCGCCAGGAGGATCCGGTTCAGGTCAAGGGACTGCATGACGGCAACACATCTACCATCAGCAGTATGCTCCCAACTGAGCAAGACACACCGGCCAAGATCTTCTTTGCCTGCCTGGGGCAGGGTGAGCACTTTTGGATACAAGGTGGCTCGTGCAGGTACTCACCGTGATCAGTGCTCGGGTGGTGCGGTCAGTCTTGATGTCCTCATCCAGGCTCTTAGTCACTTTGATGAGGCACTTGACAGTCAGATCCTTGAACCTGCTCTGCTCATCAGGATTGCTCGCAGCGTAGTCCAGCAGCTCCAGCAGAGCCCCAATCACAGCCTCCCTGTAGACGCAGTGTGCCTTGGGCAAACAGGCATGCAGACCTTTGCAGGGTGAAGAGGCAGGGGTTCAGCAAGCCTTTGATGTGCTGCAAGATCCCGCTGTGTTACCTGCCTGGGCATGGAGGTGGCACTGTAACAGAGAACCGGCTTGAGCAGCACCAAAGGAGGTGGGGGATGCAGGCTTACTTCTGGGAGTTTGCCAGCACCCGCATCATGAGCACATTGAGCGCCTTCAGGAAGGTGTTGTCAGTGTCAACCTGGGACCTGTCTGGGCTGATGAGCTGGAGCAGCACCACGCAGATGAGCTTTTTCAGGGTGCCCTGCGGCACTGCCTTTGCCATAGCAGTAAAGCAGTACACCTGCAGGCCAGATTGACTGCGTGAGATCAGGTGCTGTACAGCACAGGCACCGGGTGCTTCAGCTACTCTTCAACAGCAGCTCTGATCATCCGAGGCTGTTCAGGAATTATAATACGGCTTATAGCAGGCTGTTATGCAGGTGGGGCACCTGCATCAGGGCGTTCAGGCAGTAGCTGCACCGCCGATGTGCGCCCTCTGGGTGTGACTTCACCATCCCAAACACCTGCAAAGATGAGCCACACAATTTGACTTGTTGCAAGAAGCTGTCATCTGGGTTTCCAGAAAGGCTCACGTCAATGTCATGTAGAAGTGTTTCCATGGACGCAGTGTTCACCTGGGTGACCTTGTCAGCAAAGGCTTCGACAGCCTCTCCAGCAGAGTCAATGTAGTGCTGGAACACCCGCTCATCTGGTGGTGTCTTGATGGCATCCATTAGGTCATATGACACCATCTTCATGCCCTCCACATACTGCAACCAATTCAGTATGTGTTAATCACACATTCTTTGGCCGGCTGCATGACCTTGTGACAGATACATGGCAGGGTCCTGCATGACATGGAGTGAGTCAGCAGGCTCACCACTGTCTCATCATTGGGACAGCGCAGCTGCTGCAGGGCACGGGACCAGCGCTCCATCTGGTCCTCAGCCTCGTTCAGCTGGCGGGCAGCCAGGGCAGCTGGGCCCAGGGGCGTGATGCTCTCGGAGGCCGCCTGCACAGAGGGCACCTGCACGCTGGGCCGCGCCATGGGAGTGGCGCTGGGCACCGGTGTGGCCATGGTGCCATACTCAGGCGCATGGCCTGTCTCTGCCCGCCTGCAAGGCATCACAGTCCCTCAGACATGCCTCTCATGTTCCGAGACGCACCCTCGCATGCCCGGCCAATGCTACAGGAGCTGCAGGTGCATGATGTCTGTGCTTTGAATGGTGGATCTTGCCGCTTGCTGGGAGGGATGCCGACTTGGGAGCCTTACCTCATGTCAGGCAGAGGCGGTGTTGTGGACATCCTGCCGTGAGCCAGCTCCGCCGCAGATGCCCGGAAGGGTTGCTGCCTGCAGGAGCAGAATATACTTACTAATAGGCTGTTCCTGCAGTACCAAATCCATGCGTATTTGCCTCGCAGTGATGATCGGAGACAGAGGGTCGCACCCTGCAGTTGGCTCAGTCGCTGAAGGGCTCTTAGGTTGTGCTGAAGGGGCTGTAGTGCCCTTGTCCCTGTGCTTGAACCGCTCTTCAATGAGGGAGTGCTGCTGGCCAGTCAGCTTCCCGAGCAGACCCCATGTCTGGGAGGGTCCCGCCAACTGATACAGCGTCTGCAGGAGCGTTAGCGCCGCCGCACGCACGGCTTTGTCTCTGTCAGATACCATCTGCAATAGCAGCAAGTGCTTGACAGAGTGATCTCCTCCAACTGCTTGGATTCCCCTTCCAGCACGATGGTCTCTAACAGAACAGTGGCAGGGGAACAAGGTTCAGTGTGCACAGGAACAACAGCTCGCATATGGCAATCTTGCCTGTGCAATTGCTGGGAAGGGCTTCTCCCGGGTGCGCTCAAAGACTGTCAGGCCCTCTTCTGCCAGGACCTCGCACAAGGCTTCCGTGCTCTCAACGCGGGTCCGGCTGCTCTTGGAGGTGATGCCCTGAGCCAGATGCTCTAGGACCTTTGGGACCGGGTGCACCCTCCGAGCAATGCGGAGCAGCTCTCTATGCTGAGCACGGATGCGGTCCTGCAGGGCAGCATTGGCTCTCGACATGCATCACTGAAAAGAGGCTGTTACAGCAGTGCAAAGGCTTTGCATGGCGGTAAATATGGAGTGTGCGTGATCCAACAGTCCTGATGGTAAAGAGAAACTCACAGCGTTGTGTCCAGACTTCTCCACGACACATGGCAGGAAGCACGCGGCCTCAGCTGCAGTCAGCTGCTTGTCGTGCAGCTCCAGCTGCTCGAAGAATGCTCTGCAGAGCTCCAAGACCTTCAGCAGGCAGGTTGTGTTGGCTCGTGGGTCGCACAGCCTGATCACACACCACCTGCGCAGCACAGCTTCTTGACGTCAGCATTAAGATGTCCAGTTTTTCTGCCCTTCATAGTGCTGAGCTTGTGCACTGCCACCTGATGCACATGGTGAGGCAGGGAACAGCACCTTAAGAGGAGATCCAGAGATGCCATAACAGCCTGCTGATGTGATGATAGCTCTTGCTGAAGCATGTCTATGGCTTCCAGGTGCTTTTGGAAGTCCTTGGCGAACAGCAGGGGCCTGCAATCACCAGAAAGAGGTCAGACGCACAACCAAGGCTGAAATTTACATTACGACATGCCTGGCGGCAAGTGCTGCAGGGCATGTGCAGGAGTAGGGCAGCACCTGAGACCCTCAGATGCAAGGGGCCCCAGCTCTGCCTCGAGCAGCTCCTCCTCGTCCTCGCCTGGCGCCTCAAACTTCCCTGCCTTGCCTCTGAACCTCCTCGCCCGCTCCTCCTTCTTCGAGCTCACTGCTAGGCACCCGCTTGCCCCAGGCCCTGGTGCCTCCTCTGCTGCACTGCTTGCAGCACTCCTGCTGTGCCTCGGACTGGCAACCTGCATGCGTGCCCCACTTGAGCACCCAAACATGCTACATACCAGCCGAATCCCCATTGATTCCTCTCGTCATCTAAACAGCCACTTTATCACCCATGAGAGGACAGGAGGGAGCTCTCACTGGGACCTCTGTGGTTCCTCGTGATGATGGCCGCGAGCCAGCATTGGCAGGCAAGGGTCTCGGGGCCATCTGGCCGTCCTCAGAGGCAGGGCCTGGGCCCTGCAGAGCAGCGGCGCCGCCCTTGCTGGCAGCCACCTTCTCAAACGCCTCATTGGCTGCCTTCTTGGCAGGTCCCGTGAGGTGAGATATTGCGGCCATGATGGGCGCCCTGCCATACACCTGCAACATGCAGCCCCAGGTTATGCTCCCAACGACAATGATAGCCAGATACAGAAGGCGCGAGGCAGGGTTTTCTCTATGCACAAGTTCAGTGACGAGCTAGGCTCACCTGAGCTAACACGAGCATGAGCGCAGTGCCTGCTTCTCGCGTTTCAGCACCCTTGTCCAGGACTCCCAGAGAGGCCACGCGCACAGCAGACTCCAGGCAGGCGGCGCCGCTGCCGCTCTGCATGGCCGTTTTGGCCCACTGGATGGCTGCAGCCTGCATTTGCGTGTCATCATTCTCAGACACGCCCCAGCAAATGCCTCTAAGATATGTAAGAGTCCTGGTAAAGATCGAGAGCAAGGGGGAACGAGCGAGATACCTTGCCCTCAGCCATGGCTGCCTTTGGGCTGGTCAGGTAGTCTGCAAGGCCGGGAAGGACACGCTCTGGGCTGGACGCTTGCACCCACGCCTCAAGGAGTGTGATCACACCATCACGTACCTGCGCACATGGTACCGCTGAGCAATGGCCTGCTATGCACTAATCTTTACCTGAGGCAGTTGTGCTGACACTTATGTGTGAGGGTCTTTACAATATACATTTTCAATACCTGCTTCTTCTTGTCAGCTAGGCCCTCCAGAGCTGGCTTCAGGAAGTCTCTGGCCGTCCTATCCCAGGCTGGACCCATAGCTGCCGCCAGTTCTGCTGCAACAATGAGGCTCCGTGCAACAAGGTTTGCGTTGGTGTCTGACAAGCGCCCCTGCACGAAGGTGCCCGTTGGTCAAAATGTAATCACTGATCTTACCTGGGCAGTTTGCCTCAGAGACAGGTCCTGCACACTATGATCCCACCTTCAGGAGGGAGAGAAGGTTGCCAATGCTTGGCTGCACATGGCCACCAGCTCCCTTCAGAATGTTGGAGACCTCCTCAAGCGCTCCATTCCTCTCTTGCCATTTTGCACTGCATGGCTAAGGGCGTGAGGGCGTGAGCGATAATCATGCAAAGGGGTTGTCCTCTATGCATCATCCTTGGCCATCCACAACAAACACATAAATGCAGAATCTCTGCAAACTTAAGTCGTCCTTGTAGGGGTTTGAGTACCTGGAGAAGGCCTCAGCAAGGCGGCCTGTGATTGATGCAGAGATGTCTGTGCGGGGCAGCAGGTCGTCGGCATCAGCAGATGCAATTGGAGCAGTGGCGCTTGTGCTACCAGCCGCTCTCGATTTAGTGGTGCCCAGAGCAGCCTGGCTGGCAGGCCCTGCTCTGCCACGTACCGTCCTGGTCGGCACCACCTGAACCCATGCAGCCCCTTCAGAAGCCCACAGTGTATGGTGCCGGCAAATAAAGTCAGTCCTCTGTTGCCGGTGTGGATGGCAGGCACAGGGCGAAGGCATGGTGATGTGGGGCGCCACCTGCTCAACCGGGTTGGCCTTGAAGGTGTCACGCAACGTCTGCATCAGCGCCGGCTTCACACTCTGGCTGAGCAGGGGGTCCAAGCCCGGCCCCAGCTGCCGGTGGGCAGTTCCCAGCAGGGCAATGGCCGCTGCGCGCACAGGTGCGCTGGTGCTGTTCACATCTGCCTTCATCCACTCGATCAGCTGCTTCACATCCAGCTGCTTCAGCCCAAACTCCTGGATCGCTGTCGCCATCCACATCAGGGCCTCGCTGAGCACCTGCATGAGGCTCGGCAATGTTGTGAGACTGGCGTGGATTGAGGCGACGCTGACAGCCTGTGAACATGTGCGGGTTAGCTCTCACCTAGGCATGCAGATCAACGACACGATGTACTACTTTAGAGATGATACCTGCTGTGGACTGCAGCGCACCTTTGGGTTCTTCTGCGCAGCTGCCTGCTTGTGTACTTGAGCGCAGACAAACTGCGGGCCAACAGTCTCAGCCAGGGCGGAGAGGGCTTCACAGGCGGGAGCCTTGAGCTTGGTGTCCGAGAGCTTTGCCACCAGTCCAGTGACAGCCACAAAGGCGTCCCTCTTGCCGAAACCGGAGTCTGCCTCAGAGACCTGCTTGATGATCTCAAAGGCTTTCCCGAGGACCTGGAAGTTCTTCTCAGCCCAGCCCGGCAGGTGTGACAGGCCCTGCATGTCCAACACCCCATTGGCCACATCATGCATGCTTGTATATCCAGCTGATATCAAGAATCACAGGAGAATGGGCAACTGTGTACCATCCTGCTACAGAATCATGTACTGCAGGGCAGCAAGAGAATGGACAGCAGTCAGAACACATGCGGACCTGGAACAGGATCGAGACATCAATGTTCTCCTTCATGTCCTGGACGCGCTGCTGCAGGTCTCCCATGGCTTCCAGCCTCTCCTTCCAGTTTGAGCTCTTGAGCTTGCTTGTGATGTCATCCCCAACCAGCACAGCCAGTTTCTCCTCGACCTCCGCCTTTGACAAGCTGCCCATCTGCACATCAACGCCACACTTCGTACAGGTACTTACAGGTTCACCATCTGTAAACACAGCAGCTGCATCAAGCTGGCAGCTGTCCCTTCTTAGCAGCATATCACTTGCGCCCTTACAACATTAGGCAGATATGCCGCCCTGTGGGCTTCGCGCCCACCTGAAGTGCTGCATCGTCATCATCTGCAACCCCCTTGGCATTCTGGCTGTGTGCAGCCGCAGCAGGCTTTAGAGGCTTCTTCGCTAGGCCCGGAGCTGCTGCTGATTGCCTGTTTGTGTCTCTGGAGGTAAGCGCCTGTGTGACAGGCGCCGCCTGCAGGAGAAAAAGACAATCAGCAACACGTCATACGTCAACTGCGTATGGAAAGAGATTGATGGACAAATGCAGCTCCGACAATAGGACGGTGTATCTTGTAGCATTGCCCTGATCCCTGGTGTTGTCAACAGCATGAAGCGAGTACCACCTTCTCAGGCGCTGCTGCTTTGGGGGCGCTGCCATGAGGCTTGCCAGATCTGGCGGCTGCAATCATTTCCTCCAATTTCTTCTTGCGTGCGTCATCCAGCTTCTCAGCATACTGCATCACAGCCGGCAATTTCTCAGAGGTCCTCCATATGGCACAGGCTCCAGCATGCTTCTGCATGCTGCGAGTATGAGCTACACAATTCTTGTCAAGCAATCAGAGGCAAGATCATATTCCCACCCTGTCAACAGGCTTCATTGAGCCAGCCTTGATGGCAAATGTTGTGAGGAGCTGCAGTGCTGCTTCCCGGATGTTAGGCATGGCATCATTGGCGGCTGCTGCTGCTGCTGGGATCAGCACAGAGTGTGCTTTTGCAGTTGCCTCCTTCGATGATGCATCCATACACTCCTGCAGCATTCAGTGCTCTGCGTATGTAGGCATCAAGGTGAAGGAAAAGCTCTTGTCTATCGAGGAATGTCCACAACACTACCATAACATGTTAAGGTTGGACCTCGCACCTGGAGGACTTGCAGTGCTGCAGCCTTCAGCTTGGGGTTCTTCTGACCCATTGCTGTCACAAAATCTCCAGCTACATCTTCCAATGCAAGGCAGTATCTGCGGCAAACACACTCTCAGGCCTGGACAGTGGTACAATGCATTATCCCATGCAGGCATGTGGCCAATCTATTGCAGGAGTGAGAGGAGGTCCTGGGAGCTCACCTGCGGAATGTGATGCAGGCCTGGGCTGATTGTGTACAGACATTGGTGTTCTTGTCCTTGAGCTTGTCCAGGATGGTGCCAAAGTGAGCCTTTGCAATGCTGCTGAACTCCTTCCGCAGGCCCTTGGCCAGAGCTATGAAGCATGCTGCCGCCTCTGCCACACACACCACATTGCTGTCTTTCACCAGTACCTGCATGAAATTCACAGTGCTTTAAGCTCACGTGGCAGTTGGAACTTTGACCTTTTAACGCTGGCCCTGGTTGCACTGCCTTACCTTTCTCAGCTCCCGCACAACATCAGCATAGTCCCCTGTTGCAAGCCTTGGTGTGCTTGCCAGCTGCTTCAGAGTTTGCAAGCTGTCCCGCCTCTCTTGCCACTTCACAGCACACAGTCCATCCCAGAACTCCTTGTTCAGCGAGCTGAGAATGTTTTCCGGCTTCGCAAAGTCGTAGGCGTCCATGCCCTGCACAGTCGGTGCCAGTACTTGAATCACATTTCCCTGACCTTGCATTGTGCAATAAGGCTCTACAGGGGGATGCAAGTTGTGCAGAATAAATTTTTGCTGTTCACGGACGATGACATCGCTGCCATGTCAGCTGCCATGCGCACCGCCAACACCCTTATCAAGCCAGTGAGTTCTTGTGAATGCAAAGGCTCACCATGTCGTGTGCGGGAGCGTCCTCAGCATCGCGCTGAGGTGCCTTATGCTCTGCAGAGCTCCCAGTGTCTGTTGCTGCCGTGCTCTGCGCCGCAGCTGCACGCCTGGCTGCCTCTTGCCGCGTGAAGCGCTGCGGCTGCCTGTTTCCGGGCCCACTCTCGTCTATGAGCTTCTCGGTGTCTTTGCGCATGAGCTCAGGCATGTCCTTTAGCAGCAGACTCTTCACAAAGTCTGGGCCGGTCCAGCTGGCAAGCTCAACCTGCACTCACAATGATACTGCTCCACAGATAAGATCCTGAGAGCTACAATACTCCAGACCGTGTCTGCCAGATGGAAGCAGCTGTGGGAAAGGTTGCAGACATGCCATCCATGGCAGACCGCCTAAAAACGTGACTCTATGAAGGCATCCACTGGACGTGGGGATCACAGCTCACCGCAAGCTTCTTCACGCTGTCCCTGATTGGGACCTGCTTTGCCTCAAAGAGCTTGGGCAAGTCCCTGATGATGGTGTTAGGCACCATGACCTTAGGGCCAAAGTCCCTGCAGGTCATATCTTCAGTGAGATCATGCGAGCAGCAGTGACGTGCGGTGTGTAGAGCTGATATACGACTGCCTCATCCACCTGCATACCTGAGTGCTTCTGTGATGATGTCAAGCGCTGAGACAACCACTTTTGGCGTTTTGTTGTCATATGCAGTCTTAAGGTGCTCCTGCAGGCCACATGGCAACAATGAATACAATGAAATGGAAAGGTCCACAGTTCAAAAAGCCACAATGCCTGATAGGAGGCAAGTATAACCATTGAGGCAGGACTTACCAAGACGGTTTCAGCCTGCTCAAGCTCAATAAGAGCAAGGCATACATCAGTGGATTTCCTGACGATGCCAGGCCTTTGCTTCAGGTTCTGCTTGGCAATGGCGGGGCACAGGTGCCCTGCCAGCCTGCATGCATTGCACAGCAGCCAGTGAGGATGTGCGCCGCAGTGATGGAAGTGAGCTATGCCCAAGGAATGGCTTGTGCATACCGTGCTGCCTGCGCCTCGTTGCAGGCGGCCAGGTACTGCAATGTTGCTGTCAGAGCCTTGTCCAAGGCAGCTGCATTGCTGTCTGCTGACGCCTTCGCCAGGTGGGCGCCTGCACGGGCCCAGCACCCTCAGGGAAGCACTGCAGCCCAAAGGTATATAGACAAGATGGTGTCATACATGGTTCTGTATCACTGCGCCGGCATTAGCAGGAGGCTAAATCACCATATTCAGTGACCCCATCGCTATCAAATGCCTTATCACAGGCTGCAGCTATGCTGTCATATGCCTCCCCTCGCACTTTCCAATTTTTGTGAGCCACCCGCTCCGCCAGTGGGAGCTTTCGAGCTTCCGCGAGCGCAACATCCTCCTCCTCTGCCATACTGGGCGCTGTCGAATCTTACCGCGAGGGCGATCACTGCCCAAGAATGATCAAACGCGGGACAACTGCTCAGACAGAGGCATGCTTTCGGTATCCATTTTTTAGTAAGACACCTTCGTAGGCTCTATGCACCGCTAACAAGCCTTATCGCGCGAACAGCACGCTTACACGCCGGGAACTTAGGGCGCGGCACTAGCTGACATGAAGACTGATTATATGGTGACTGTTTGTGACGTGAACCCATGCCATGACTGGGCATTGCCATCGCAGATGTGCACTGCCAGTGCATATACCCATTGGACTAGCTTCCTTATTGCAAGAGCTGCGCTCGTATCACGGAGCACACGAAGAGAACGTGCTCTAGAATGCTTGGTCTATAGCGCACCTGACTATGCACAGCGTAAGTCTGCTGGCGCTTTGCATTTGCGCATTGGCAGCGTCAGGCAGGGGTGAAGTAATTCAGCTCACAGATCTGAACTTCGATGAGCTTGTAACACGGGGAGGCGTGTGGTTCATCGATGTCTACGCACCTTGGTGGGCCATATCAACGCGTGAGAAGGGACATGCTTACCCTTGGACTACGCACAGAGCAATTACCAAAGCTTTTCCTTTTATGATCAGGTGTAGCCACTGCCGAGAGCTGGAGCCTGTCTGGCAGGAGGTAGCCAGACAGCTAGAAGGAGTAGTAAATGTGGGAAAGGTGACAACGTCCAGCTAAACGAGGAAATTTGGGCTACCTCAAGCTACCAATCTTTATTCAGGACGGCAAGAAGTATAAGGGAGAGAACGCAGAATGACTCTGCCCTGCAGGTGGATGGGACTAAGGAAAGAATATTGATGAGGCGGTTGGCAATAGACTCCTTCCCCTCACTGTTCCTGATAGAGGGTTCACTGACCAGGAGATACCAGGGAATCCGGGCACAGGAACAGGTGTGCCTAATGTGCTGCATGCTTGCTACCATGCGCCCTTGCCTTCCCGCAATACATTGCCAATATTACTGCGGCATTGCAAATTACAGTACCTGAGCGTTCCATGCGTCCATCTTAGCTTTCTGAGGGTTGCAGCTGGTGGAGTTTGCCAAGAATGGATATCGGGAAGTGGAGCCGGTGCCCTTCTATAAGAGTCCGACGTCTGTGTTTGGGCGGTTCATTGCTGCGCTGGTCATGTGAGCTTTCTTTGCACCTCGATGGAGTTGTCTCCGCAACTTGCATGGACTGCCTGCGCCATCTTCAAAGTGTGTGGATTTCTCGTTATACCTTTTGTGTGACAAACACCAAACGATGCAAGGTGTGTGCATGCAGACTTCCTGCCAAGGTGCAAGCACTCTTCCGTCATTTACATGAGGAGAAGGGATATGGCACGTTGACATTGTTAGCAGGAGGACTGGCTGTGCCACTCTTGACAGGTGAATTCCATTTGCTTGTGTTTGGGTCCTCTTAAAGCAAGCTATGTCGCAGCGAAGACGCAGACAGCTGGGAAGACACTGAAATGTTCTGTCTCTCCCATGCAGGGCTCCTGTTGATATGTGCCCTGGACAACTTTGTGCAGAGCAGGCGGAGGGTGTCTCCTACTGTCCATGCGCATGTGAATTGAGTGAGGCCAGTGTGTTGGAATGAATGAGCCCAGACTTGCGACAGCCTCTGTTGATGTTTCTACATCAACAGTCATTGTCACAGGCAAGGGCAGCAGGGAGACATGGATAGCGGCAGTAGAGCTCTCTAGGAAAACTGTACGGTCGTTTCTGTTCCACAGTATATCACAAGACTCAGAGCTTGTAACCAGCCATTGGTGAGCTTACTTGCACAATGGTCATGGCTCAGTGTAATTGTGATTGCATGCTTATGAACCTCAGATTCGCCAGTCATCCAATGCATTCTGGGCTGGTGGAGTGTCAAAGCCCTTGCTGATGCTTCTCACAACACTCTCTCCATTGTATGGGTCCTCATATGCTATCAGCTGCTCCAACTTGTCCCTGAGTACCTTCTGCCCTACAGATTCCTGCGCCAAGCTGCTTTGCTGCTCCTGAAAGTCCTGCAGGCAACAGGAACCTTTTCTCTGTCTTTGATGGCAAAAGTAGTGAGCATGTACTGATCAATGCACAAACAGTACAGCAGGGGATGTGTGAATTACCCAGCTTTGGGCGTCACAATTACGCACCTGGCTCAGCTGCTTGATCAGAGCTGAGATGGCGCCCTGTTGCTGAGGTGCCGCAGCAGCCACCACCTCCTTGGCCAGACAGGCGCCATGGAAGGCGTTGCCTGTTGGAAACAGGTAGAACTGGGGCAGAGCAGCTGGTGCTGCAGAGACGCTGGCAGGGGGCGCACTGCCCAGCTGCCGCCCGCAGAAAGCACACAGCTCTGAGAGGTCGAGAGTGGCAGCTTGGCTCTCAAGCGCGCTGATGTCTTTCCTGCAGAACCACAGGCACCCATGTCAGCCCTGTGCTGAATGCATTGCTGGCTGACCACCCCATGGCTGGTCAATCATGGGGACCAAGGGATCTGCATTTCTAGCAGGTGCATTCAAATTGTGTCACCTTACACCAACGAATGTTTCAGTAGCAGAGCTGACAGATATCTGTAGCAGTGGCCGTATCAGCACCAGCTGACATACGCTCAATCTGCGCCCTACGCGGCATACAACAATCTATGCAGCGCAACTTGCCAAGACGCACCTCAGAGCATCTGCTATGCGGGTTGAGTCAGCCATCTCTGTCTTGAGGCCCTCAATCTGCGCATTGTAGTTCTCAAGCGAGGAGCAGATGGCAGCCTTGAAGGCGTCGATGGTCACAAAGTCTGGGAACAGTGGCAACACGTCCTCTATGCGAATCTGCCCTTCTGCCTCACCCAAGACTTCCACCACAGCTGCAACACGCTCCTTCTGCACAATACAACATTATGTCTCAACTACCTCGCGCATCAAAGGCATGGCAACAGATGAACATTACTGTGCCAACACTTGGGGTTGTCATGAGGTCCTTACCGGATCATTATCTGCGCCATTGCTGGTTGCCATGATCAGGTGACGCGCAATGGCAAGCCACAGCTTCCTCTGGAGAGCCTTATCGCCCTCACTGGCATTGGCAGCCACCGCAGTTGCAGCCGCCTTATCAAAGGTCAGAGCAAGTGCCACAGCATCCTGCGCCAGCATCTCCAACCTGATGCTTGGGACAGAGCAGAACTGCAAATATCATGGGTATAGAATGGAATGAGCAGAATCAGCAATGAGCACTGGGGCCTACCTCATGTAGATTGAGCTCACACAGGAGCTGCACACATGCATTGAGCTTGCCATGCTGGCGAGCCACTTGCAGCGCAAACTGAGGGTCATACAGCGGAGAACCGAGGCTTCCTCGAGCAGTGCGCAGATAATACAACAACCTCTGCTCATCTGCATCCTGGCTGTACAGACTCACCTGCATTAGCAAGACGCCAGATGTTTCCATCCCATTGCCACATATATTCCTGTACTGCCCAGGGCTCAAAATACCAGATGAGAGGCGAGACAGGAAAAGACAGTCTCTCTGTTGAATACTTTGCAGAGTGCTGATGCGCACCGCCAGGTTATGCAGCGTGGTATCAGTGGATTCCAGCTGGGAAATGCAATGCTCTACAAAACGCAGGGCATAGCCCTGCAGCTGGCTGTCTTGGGACCCCTCGCAGGCGTTCATCAAAGCCGGCAGCAGCCGACGCGCATCCAGAGGAGGCTTGCAGGCTATCCAGGCATCAATGGTGTCTCCAGGTACAGCGGCAAGCAGCGCCTGCCATGATAGTACCCTCCCTCAACCTGATGGCTGCTGCCTTACGGCGAGGTCACCGATGGTAAGAGCTAGGCTCAATTGCTTGCGGAATGCTGTTTGATGATATCATGCAGTGCTTCCATGACAGAACGTGTAAGTATGCAGTGTCCTCGTACCGGTGCAAACTTGTAGACAAGCTCGTGGGAGATGTTTGGTCTCCGCAGGACAGCCAAGGCCCTGCCCTCCTCCCCTCGCTGCAGCAAGTACTCCAGCAAGGTCTCGTTATCCTGCAGAGCGATGGAGAAGTCATCATATCTTCTGCTGCAGCCACGACCACAAGGAAAATGTCATAGGAGCTGAGTTGCCATTCTGTTACCTGAAGGTTGCGAGGACTACTGTATCCCGCCTCTGAGGTACAAACAAATGCATCCAGGACCCGCTGTCTTAGCAACCTATGTGTCACAAAGGCAGCGGCATGATGGGCAAATGCATGGTGAAGCTGACCTGCCGATAGGTGGCATAATGCATCAGATCATCCATCCTGCCATAGCTGGCCAGAAGGCTGACGGTGACATTGACGTCCAGTATATCCACATGGTCCTTGAGAAAGGTTCTCAGCGCTTCAGTGTATGCTTCGCTCCTGCTGTTTGCTTCAGAGCTCTCCTCCAGCAGAGCTCGGTTGATCTGGTCCAGATGCAGCTCGACCATCCAGGAGGCTACCATGGTTGCCTGCAACGGTGTCGCCGTCAGGCCTGTGTCGAAGTCGCAAGGTGCTGCTCAGCAGGCTGCAGGTCAAGCCACAGTGCCTGTGCCAGCTCTGTCCATCATCCAGCGGGTCAATCGCTATCTTTCTGCTGATGCTTGCTCCTGTTCTGCGTGACACTAAGGGCAGCCTCATACCTGTGCCTTGTCATCTGGAGCCAGGGCCTGCAGCCGAGCCATCAGGAACACTTGCAGGGCCTCTGTTGCTCCAACATCTACAAAGCGGAGAGCTATCTCCTCAAAGCTTGGGTCGCCAGCCTGCATGCGGCCCCACAGACGGGCTGCATGCTTGAAGTCGCCATCCTGGAATGCTGCCTCAGCTTCAGACCTGCTGACGGTGTCGCGCTCTGCCTGCATGCAATAAGCAACTCCCTTGCGTACTGGCTGCAGCATCTTCAGGATGGAATGCATCTAGCAGGCCCGGCTTATGAACTGACTCACATTCCGTGCTGATCATGTGGCTCATCAGACATCAGTGTGTTTCACAATACCTGGCTGTTTGCATATCGTGCGGCCATGGCATAGTCACCCTTCTGCAGAAAAGCTTGCCACAGATCCTTTTCCTCATTGTCCATGATAACTTCAAGGAGACTCTCGCCTACAGCAGCAAAGAACAGGTAAGTGCTCACCAGAGCTCTGCATGATGACTCAGCACACCCTGTAGTAGGGAGCACTTGTCTGCACTGACCATCCTGGCACATTGCAGCATAAGCTAGCCATGCATCTCTGGAATTTGATAGTGCCCCATATTCACCTGCTACAAGATACACCTGAGCTGCCTCGGCATCACGCAGGAGCATGCTGGAAGCTCCTTGCGCAGCAGGGAGCACGCCATTTGGCCCTGAGATGGCCACTTCCTGGACAAGCTGTCCGCTGATGCGGCTGTAGATGTGAAGGCTGTTCTGGCCTAGCAGCAGGTAATGGAACTCTGTCATCGCCTGCAAAGCACACAGCTTTGCAATGGTGTCTGTTCAATATGCCGTCCAGTGCCATTGGGAAGGTGTGAGCAGGAGACGTCATGAGTCCCTCACCATGTGCTGGACTGGCTGCCTGCTGTCTTCCAATGGGATGATCTCAGACTCCATGGCAAGATACTCCAGGTCACTGGAAGGCCGCTGCTCCAAGTCTGTGCGAAGCTTCCCATGCTGCAGGCCTGCCGCTGACAGCCAGGCAAAGCGGCTGCTTGTGTGGCTGCCCAGGGGTGCCCATGTGCCCAGAAGGCCACTGGCAACACTGCTGGGCTGGGGTGCATGGAGGTAGTTCTGGAGATCAGCTGCAGTACACACTGGTGCTCATGAAGGGCTCAAAGGAGCACATGAGAGCCTGGGTAACGCTCCATATGGCCTGTGCTATTGTTACAGCAAGC
Source organism: Coccomyxa viridis (assembly GCA_963930925.1). Lineage (NCBI taxonomy): Eukaryota > Viridiplantae > Chlorophyta > Trebouxiophyceae > Coccomyxaceae > Coccomyxa > Coccomyxa viridis. The sequence goes on along the minus strand of CAWVOJ010000004.1, from coordinate 2,231,754 downwards.
CCTTCCAATCATTTCTGCCTCTGTCAGAGATCCTGAGCAATAAGGTTCTACTGTAAGTCTCTCACCTGCGCTCTCAGGATACGCGGCAAACAGTGGCTCAAGGTCTTTCCCTCCCACAAACACATACAGTCGTGACAGTGTCGCGACCAGCACAAGGGTCCTCTGTCGGGCCAGATGCTGCTGCAGGCCAGTGATGCGTGCTGGAGCATCCTCAAAGGAGTAGAGGGCCTTCACAGGCGGGTCTCGCTTCTCCTTCTCATCCAGGACAACCTCAAGCAGCTGGCCTTTGTCGTCGCCCACTATGACAGGCCTGTGCAGAGCAAGCAAAGTTCTTTCTAAATTCTCTTCAATTTCCCGCTTACCCAAGCTCTGGCACACTGCCAAGGCAGAGCCGTGCTAGAAAGGCATGGCAGTTGATGATGACTGTACAGGAGACCCACCCACTGGAGCCCTCTGACGCTAGTTCCGCATTCCATGCTGCAGCTGTGATGTTGATGCCCTTGAGCTTGGGAATGGGCTTCGCTTTCTTCCACTTGCTGTTGATGTACATGTGCTCAGCCGTGGACCCCAGCGTGTTGCCTGATTTGATGGACACGAGAGCATGCGCGCCACTGTCGTCAACTCTGACAGCTGTAGCAGAGGCATCGGGCGCTCGTGACAGCTCCACCTCTGACACTGCACAACACGCAAATACCTGTCAGGCATGGTGCAAAGCTCAGCATCTCCCTGTTCCCACAATGCTGTGAGCAGACTAAAGCCACAGCAGTCCAAGATTTTACCTGGGGTCATGCCAACAGAAAAGTCGAAGCGCAGAAGCACCGCTCTGGATGTGACTACCAGCAGGCTCTCTGATGCAACTGCAGCGCCAGTGACACGCCCCCTCCCCCTGTTGCAGCATGAGCCATTGAGCCAGAGCTTCATCACATGCTGACAAACACAGTCTGGCAGACGTGGATCCTGATACCGTACCTGGCAAGTTGTCTATCCAGTGGCTCAAGAGTGCAAAGCCCGGCACTGGGGTGCGCCCCAGGGGATGTGGGCATGTCATGCAGATCACCCAGGCCGGTCTCTGAGAGGTCCTGAGCCGCCACATGGACGCCACTGGGCCCTTGAAAGTCCCACTCATCAATCAGGGTCATGCTATCCTTGCTGGACGGGGATGCCTGGGCCCATAAACCTCAGCCTGGGTGCGTCATGACATGTCTATGAAGTATCAGCATGGCGCCCAAATATACTGGCAGTAGTGGTCCTAGCACTCTGACAACAGCAGCTTCATTGTCTTCTTTACCACATTCTTCACTGCTGCATAAGTCGCGTTTGCTTGTTCTGGGCTGATCACCGAGTTGGCCTTTCAAATGCAAGAATGTATGCAGCCTTCTTCGGTGCGCGACATGGCCTGATGCTCTATGCTGGACTCTCCTTACACTTCAACCGCTGAGTGTGAGTTTTAGCTGATTCAGATACAAACCAGTGGTCTCGGAACAAGTACCGAGCCTAATGAGGATACTGTGCAAGGCATGGGCGGATGGAGCGCACGCTGCAGGGTGTACTCACTCAAAGTTGCGTAACTCTCTCTTGAGCTGCACTTTCCTGCGTCCATGCGAGAGTGACTGGCACTTATATTGTTTGCACAAGGCATTATTAGTAATATACAGTAAGTTTGAGTAACGGGCGTGCCGGAAGCGCAGCTCGGCTGCAAGAGGAAAAGAGCTGGGACATAGCACAAATACTCTGGCGCGCCACCTTGTCACTTACTGTATCTCTCATCATGGCGAAGAAGGCTGCACCAGCCGTTGCGAAAGCTACCAAAAAGAACCAAGCCGCCGCTGTGAAGGCCGAAACCAAGAAAGCGGCGAAGAAGGTGAGGCACACTACTGCAGTGAGAGATATAAGGCCCTGAGAGGATGCGCAGAGCATAAGTTGAGGTGTTCGTTTGGCTGCGCTTGTCATACTTATGCATACTAATATCTGACCTGAGCCCTACTGTTCACGCTGAAACAAACGGCGGCCTCAGACATCTTCATGTTTGCTAGAGATATCTGATTTTGCCTCAGGCGCCGCCTCCCGTTGAGTCATCGGAGGAGGAGTCCAGCGACGAGGAGCCTGTCAAAATAGTTGCCAACGGCAAGGGCAAGAAGGTACGATCCAAGAAGCCAGCCCTCATCGTCTTGGTCTGAACACTTCGCAGCTGCACCCATTGCTCCGGTTTGCGCACCAGGACCTCAGAACCCTTCTCCACCCCCAGTGCTTAGGAAGTGATGTGTTGACTTCCATACCTGCAGGCGCCGCCTGCAAAGCCTGTGGAGGAGAGCTCATCAGAGGAGGAGAGCAGTGACGAGGAACCTGCCCCCAAGAAGGCTGCTATCAAGGCCGCTCCCAAAAAGGCCCCTGCACCTGCTGCCAAGGCCGAGTCCTCAGAGGAGGAGAGCAGTGAGGAAGACGATGAGGATGAAGATGAGGTGAGATGCTGACCCAACACCCGCCTGGGAGCTGTTGCCTGACGTGCTTGCCTTACCGTCTGTACCGAGATTGCCAGCATGTGGGCAAGGCATGATCAGAAGTGCTGATCTGGGCAGGCATGCTCTTCTGGTGGTGCTTGGTAGCTATGTGCGAGCCCAGAACTGGGATGTGAAGCGTGAGCGTTGTGCCACAGGAGCCCCCAAAGACACCGGCCGGAAAGGCCGCAAGCAAGGCCGCTGCTGTAAAGGAGGATGACAGCGAGGAGGAGGACTCTGATGAAGATGACGAGGAAGAGGAGGAGGTAAGCACCCTACCATTCCTGGCACTCATTCTGGGAGCTTGACAAGTGTAAGGCAGATTTCGCCTGATTTTTTGTTGCAAACGTCACCTCATATTGGGCCTGTCTTTGGTTGTGCCTGCATCAGGTCTCAGATTAGCCACGCTGACATGCAGGCTCCCAAGCCAAAGGCTGCTGCCAAGCCCGCTGCCAAAGCAGCTGCTGCTGCTGCTGAGGAGGACAGCAGCGAGGAGGAGTCTGATGACGAGGATGATGAGGAAGATAAGAAGCCTGCAGCAAAGGTATGTAGCCACCCTCCTACACCTCCTTTCCCTAGTATCCAAGAGAAGTCCCTCGATTCTGAGCATGGCGCACCTAGCACATTGCTGAAGTCCATCAGCTCTGTCCATGGTCCCGCTTGCCTGGCTGAGGAAAGGGGGCTTGTCTGGCAGGCACCTGCAAAGACAGCTGCAAAGCAAGATGAAGAGAGTGATGATGAGGACGATGATGATGAGGACGATGAGGAGTCTGATGAGGAGGAAGAAGAGGAGGTGAGATGTGTAGGCAATTCTCATGACACATGCTACTGTGGGACACTGCACCTTTCACATTATGCAATTTGAGCTGTTACGCCGGTATCTAACCCTGACTGCGCTCTTCTGAAGTCTCCTCACAAGGTACTCTTAAGCGAAACACCCAGCAGCTGAAGTTTTCATGCAACTGTAGGCACCCAAGCCAGCAGCCAAAGCTGCAGCAAAGGCAGCTGTAGAGGAGGATGATGAGGAGGAGTCTTCAGAGGAGGAGGATGATGATGAGGACGAGGCTGCTCCCGCACCAGCTGCAGCAGCCAAGGCCCGGGCGGCTGCCAAGGCCGATGAGGAGGAGGATGACGACGATGATGAGGAGGAGGACGATGATGACGAGATGCCTGATGCCAAGGCCAAGACTGAGGATGACGATGAGGAGGTATGTACACCCTCTAGGACTGACACATTGCATGATAAGCAGCACCTGATTAGAAATGGCTGAGGCTGGGTGTCTTTTGCAGGAGTCTGACGATGAGGAGGAGGAGGCCCCCAAGCCTGCAGCAGCATCAAAGAAGCGCAAGAAGGTGCTGTCATCCCCAGCTTGCTTTATAGAGTCTGCCCTGCTATCATGTGCTCTACTGTCTTGGATCTGAGACAGTGACTCGCTGATGTACTGGAGCCTCATGGTTACTTGGACCTACAGGAGGAGCCTGTAGCAGAGGAAGAGGAGGATGAAGATGAAGAAGAGGAGGAGGAAGAGGCAGTCAAGGTGAGTTGCTCAGCTCCCATGCTCAGCTCCCTGCAGGTGCTGCCAAAAGTCATCTGGACCTGTGATGCTCTCTGGACTTCAGCCCTGTTGATAGAGGAATCTGTCTGGGCGCCTGACTGCTCTTCTATGCACAGGCGCCGCAACAGAAGAAGCCCAAGGTGGATGCGTCAGCAGCCAATGGAAGCAGCACAGTCTTTGTCAAGAACCTCCCTTGGTCAGCAGATGAGGACACCATTGCTGAGTTCTTCGCCGACTGTGGAACTGTCGCCAATGTCCGCATTGGTGAGCTCCCTGACAGTCTGTCCAATCTTAGCAAAAGTACACAGCCTGTCCGTAAACCTTACGAATCTGAGATTTGTCTCCAGAGTGTTACTGATTGCGTTTTCCGTTCGCAGGTATGGACCGTGAGACAGGGAAGCCCAGGGGCTTTGCACATGTACAGTTTGAGGGCGTCGAGGGCGCTGCAGCAGCCATCGGCAAGAATGGCACTGAGCTCATGGGCCGCGACCTGTTCATCGACTCTGCTCAGGAGAGGCCACAGAGCGGACCCAGCCCTGGTGGTCGCCCGCAGAGAGGAGGAGGTAGGCCATCAGCTTGCATCTGTGATTGCTACAGGCGGATAGATGACTGTCGGGCTCCAGCCTGGGTATGGATGCTGCAGCGCTGACCACCTGTCATGACATACTATCACTCTTGCTGTGCATAGTGCTACTGCAATGACAGTGTGCCAAATTTTTCATTCTGACGTATAGAGCATGTGCAGATTCCTCAGGTTCAGACCCGACAACCATCTTCGTCAAGGGCTTCGACAAGTACCAGGGAGAGGAGGAGGTGCGCCAGGCGCTGACAGAGGTCTTCCAGGATTGCGGAGAGATCGCCTCCGTGCGCCTGCCCACAGATCGCGAGACGCAGGAGCTTAAGGGAATAGCCTTCATCCAGTTCGCAGCCCCGGAGGGCAAGGTGATTGGTTTTCTCTGATGGGCTTTGCTGCACTTCTGCATAGGACTGTTTTCAGGGCTTGCTCTGTGCTGGATCCCCATGCAGCACGGTGATGATTGCAAGCTCAAGGTCAGTGACGCAGATGTCCAAGAGGACGCCTTGTAGGCTTGGCGACAGACTGATGATGACTTTGCGTACATTGCAGGCAGCAGCAGGTGAGCTGGATGGGACAGAGGCAGCAGGCGGCTACCTGAAGGTGGACCTCAACACAGCGCCACGCACGCCAGGTGGCGGCGGCGGCGGCTTTGGCGGTGGCGGCGGCGGCCGTGGCGGCTTCGGTGGCCGTGGAGGCGGCCGCGGTGGCCGTGGAGGCGGCAGATTTGACGGTGGCGGCCGCGGACGCTTCGGCGACAGTGGCCGCGGAGGACGTGGCGGTGCGCTCAGTATATCTCTTTTGAGCATCTGAGGATGCACTACCCCCTGTGACGGGGTTCTATGACACTTCCCTGGTTCTCATCGTCTGCTTGAGCTCAGGTCCCAATTGGTTGTGGCAGACCCTGTGCTGACAGGCAGAGGGGCTTGATCTCTGACATGCACAGCATAGTAGTCGCACACTCAGGAACAACTCGTGATTGATGCGCACGGCGCAGGCCGGGGAGGTCGTGGTGACCGTGGCGGCCGAGGGGGCGGCCGTGGCAGGGGTGACTTCAAGCCAAAGATGAGGATCGACGCAGGGGCCAGCGGCACAGGCCAGAACAAGAAGCAGACCTTCGACGATTAGGAACAGAGCTATGCATTGGCCTAGGCCTGGAGAGGATGTTCTCAAGTATATGTGTGCCTCCTCTGGCCTTGTCTGTGTCTCTTCAGTGATGGTGCCCAAATTAACATCCAGCAGCAAGAGGTGGAGGCGCAGGTTCTGGGCTTCTGCCAAGACACCAGCCTGTGCCACTACAGCAGAAAAATAATATGAGAGCAAGCGTAGGCAGGAAAAGAGGGCCACAGAAGAGAAGACTTGCTCACAACAGCGAGGGTGGCAGTATTCACAGGGGCGTTGCCCTGAAATTGAGCAGATTATGTAGGAAGTGTGTCACACTAGAGCTAGACAGGATAAGGGCTTGTAAGTGCTATCGTCAACTGTGCTGCACTTCTCAGTATGTGTTTTTCGTTCGTTGTGTAAGCTGTGATACCCTGCCAAAGGAGGGATCCGTCGTGTAAGTCAGCAGATTCAAATTATAACATTACCACCTGAGACCACTCTGAAACCACGCGATCTATTGCAAGGGCTGTGCTCCCAGTATTGCTTGCTGTAGCCTAGCTGAGCTTGTCAGGCTACAACATCATGAGGTGATGATCACCACTGCTTTGGTGCAAAGTGGTGAGCGAGCGCTCCCAACACTTGGCACACCAGCGGCCAGTGTCAGAATTTCATTTCTGTTGGGTCTGGCTCAGAGCAGGCAGAGGTCTTACACAATCTGCGCATTGTGCACGGTACTGTCACTACGGGACGACAAACGGATTTTCAGTTCGTAAATTACGGATCTCGTGGCCCTGAGGTATCTAATAAAGTAAGCTTAAGACGGGTATATTCCTTAGCGGGAAACACTTTTCTTGCCCTTGTCCCTTTGCATCGGCTCCCGACGGCTGTAGATCGACACCCCCACGCATCCAGCATGGGGAAGGGCGGCGAAGGCCGGCAGGTGCCGGTCAAAGACGGTCTCATGAAGCGCATATCTAGCTCCGGCAAGCTGAAATCCATCACTTCGGTGGCCGATGACCTGCTTGTCCTGAAATCAATCTGGTTCAACAAAGCCAGTGGGGACGATCACGCGGAGCGTCTGGAGAACTTCTATGGGCCCCAGGCCGAAGCCTGTGAGTCTGGCGTGACGATGCCCGTTGCCAATCCATGAAGACTTTCTCTAGCGTGCATGCGCTGAGCATTATGTGCCTTGCAGATGACAATTTTCGGTCAAAGTTTTTGTGGGGCCGCAAGCCCATGCTTGCAGCCTGCGCTGCAAGGCTTGCTGAGAGGAATGATCTGGTGTGGGTTGACGTTGGTGGCGGCACTGGGGTGAGTATCTGGGGCTGTCAGCCCCTTTAAACAGTATTTTATCGTGATACTTACTCTTGAAGGATCTGGGGGGAGAACGCGCATCCCGCTTTTTAATACTGATGAACACTGGCGTTGAAGCTGATCCCAAGAACAAGATAGCTGAACGGCCTTAATTCTCTGCAGGAAAACGTCGACATGATGTCTGAGTACCTGCCGCTGGACACCTTCAAGACGATATACGTTGTAGACCTCTGCAAGAGTCTCTGTGAGCAGGCCAGAAGAAAGGTTGAGGCCAAGGGCTGGAAGAACGTGGTGGTGGTTGAGGGGGACGCCTGCACCTTTGTGCCTCCGAAGGACGAGAAGGCCTCCCTCGTCACCTTCTCCTACTCCCTCTCCAGTAGGGCTCCGACTTGAGTCTCAGAACCCATGTCCTGCACGCCCATCTCAGTACCTGCTGCTTACTTGTCTGCCATGCTGGAAGCTGGCCTGCGCGGTTATGGCTGAGTCTTTGCAAAGGTATCGTATTTTGCAGTAAGATTATATCTCGTGGTCTGTTGTCGATGGAACGCATTTCTGTGCAGTGATCCCTCCTTTCCACTCGGCTGTGGACAGGGCGATCTCGTACCTGGACCCCAAGGTCGGCCTGCTGGGAGTCGCCGACTTCTTTGTGCCGTCCAAGTACGACCTGCCCCTGCGCCAGATGACCTGGCTCAGGCGATTTTTCTGGAGGTATGCTCACCCTCCTACGTGCCCTACCCTCATGCTGCAGCAGTGGAATCGGGCCTTATGGCATCCACCTGCATGACTGTCATCCTTATGTGCTGTATCAGCTTCCTCCATGTGAGCTCAATTTTCTGCTCATGCAGGGCAACATTTGACACTGACAACATTGACATCGGCCCAGAGCGCCGCAACTATCTGGACCACCGCCTGTCCAGGGTCTGGGAGATGAACAGCGAGGTTTGTCGCTGCACCGTTGTCACTACCCTCATTCATCTGTCATGTGCGCTGTTGCTGCACAAGTAACACTGTTATTCTGGTCCCACCAGAGGCATGCCTGAACAATGCGCCTATGCAGGGCTCCATCCCCTACGTGCCATACCTGCGCGCTCCCTTCTACGTGTGGGTGGGGCATGTGCCACAGCTGGCGACTGTGCTGGCTGAGAACAAGGTGGAGGCGCCACCCATGTTCCCGCCCACCTTCCTGTACACCCAGTCCTGGGAGGACCCGCGCCCAGACATGGAGGTCAGCCTTCACCTCGACTCTGTGCCTGCCGAGGCTTGCCTCTGTAGCATGCCTCAGTTGCCCCCAAATGCCTGTATGCCAAGTGCCTCCGACACCACTTGTAACGGAACCCAAGTGGTGGTATTAAAATAATACCGTTCGTGCTAGTGCTCAGGCGCTATAGATCAGGTGGTGACTCATTACTGTTACATAACAGCACAGTCAGCACAGGAGAATGTTACATTATTACGCATGTCAGCATGCGTCTGTAGAGCAGCAGCGCTAGCAAGAGCTCAGCATCTGCAAGGTCATGGCCTGAGATGACCCTGGCAGGCCACACATGAAGGCTGCTGCTGGCTGCGGCAGGTGCTCAAGATCAACAAGGACGACACTGTCCTGACGCTGACCAGCGGCGGCTGCAACGGCCTCAACCTGCTCCTGCATGGCGCTGGTCACGTGGTCAGCGTGGACTGCAACCCGGCCCAGTCCGCCTTGCTTGAGCTCAAGGCCACAGGCATAAGGTGCTGCCATCCCCTTCATTCTGAGTCTCCTGCAGACAATGTATTTTGTCACTGCTTTGCTTGTGTCCACTTCCCTGCCTCCCCACTCAATAGGTTCTTCACATATGCAGGCAACTGCAGTTCAACGACTTCTGGAAGATGTTTGGAGAGGGCAAACACCTGGGCATAGACAAGATCTATGAAGCAAAGCTAGCGCCCTTTATGACTCAGACTTCCTTACGATTCTGGAACAGTAGGCTATGGTACTTCAAGCAGGGCTTGTACTATCAGGGAGGAATGGTGAGGCTCCCACCACCGATGCTCACAACAACACAACCTGTAAAGTTGGCTCCATGGCACGTATTGCGGCATTTCGGAATTTTGCACATCCAGGCGTGGCCTGATGCTGACGCTGGGCTTGTGCCTTGCAGGGGAAGGTTGTATACTATGTTCAGGTTTTTGCAAAGCTGCTCGGTCTAGGAGGAGCCTTAGAGAAGATTGCCAATGCACCCACCCTGGCGCAGCAGCGGGCCGCCTGGGATGACGTCTACATCGTCAAGTTCTGCCTGCAGTCCCCAGTCTGGCTGGTCGACTTCATCACCCGCTTCTTTGCCATCCTCTGCTTCAACCGCTTCGTCATGTGGTAAGCGAGTCTTTCTCTCTGTGGAGGAATCTGTCCGTCTGCTCATGGACTGTGGCCTTTCTCCTCGGCAGCAGCAGTGCCGAACACCCTGTGCAGTCTCCCCAACACCTCATGCTGTACCTGAAGGGGATGCATTTTGCATGTGCAGGTTTGGGGCGGGCGTACCCTGCAAGCAGTACCGCCTGATCCACAAGGACGGCCTGCGCATCTCGTCCTATGTGGCGCGCACCTTTGACGGCGTGGCGCGCAACTCCCACCTGCGCAAGGACAACTACTTCTACTACAACTGCCTCACCGGCCGCTTCGCCCAGGACAACTGCCCCTCCTACCTCATCAAGGAGAACTTCACCGCCCTGAAGAGCGGCCTCATCAACAACCTCTCCATCGTCACTGGCACATTCATGGAGGCTCTCACCTCTCGCACCTACACCAAGGTACCCACCTGTTCTGCGCTGCCTGCCTGGGTGTCCCTGTCATCAAGGCACAGGGGCCCATTGTTGAGCTGCTTGCACAAGCAGCGCTGGTGCAATTTCAAACTGCCACAAACTGCCATCAAAGCGCAATCCATCATCACATGCTAAGCAGTGCACATTTACTGACATGCGCTGCTGCAAATGCGCAGGTGATCCTGATGGACCACGTGGACTGGCAGGACAATGCCCAGGCGAAGGTGTTGGCTGCAGCGCTGGCCAAGCATGTGGCGCCTGGCGGCCGCGTCATCTGGCGCTCGGCTGCGCTCGGCCCGCCGTACGCAAGCATCATCAGGGACGCTGGCTTCGACGTGCGCTGCCTGCAGCGCGCTGACGAGGGCTACATGGACAGGGTGAGCAGCACACCCTTCTTGTATGTCGCCCACAGAGTGAGACCAATCTGAAATGGAGACCTGCTACACCGGACTCATCATGCAGGTTCGATGTACCCTGTAGTGTGGCACCCCATCCTTGGCACGTGCGTTATCCTTGGCACGCATCAGAAACGGCACTTTTTTACATTGGTGTCAGTCCATCGCTCAATGTGAGAGCTTGTATCACCAAATGTAGTGGTGATGGTGCAGTACAGTGCAGAGTCTGTCGTTTGCATGCAGGTCAACATGTACAGCTCCTTCCAGATTGCCGTGCGCAAGGCGAAGTGAGCAGTGACGCTAGCAAGCAGCAGGTGGTATGCTGAGGCGGGCCTGCGAAGCTGACAGCTTCTTTGGGAATGCTGACAGCCTTGCAGCTGCCGCCATCACACCAGGGGCAGACCCTGGAAGTGCAGCACGGCTCCAGCCTGTCGTTCGCTCGGACGAACGGAGTATTGACTGGCAGAGTAGCGCACTGGGGGCTGTTTGTGCATACTGAAGGGCTTCTCTGCAGCAAGTGGAGTAGGGGGATCCTCTTGCTCAAAGTTATGGGCTGCGGGGTGACAGCCCCATGTGGTGTTTGGGCTCGAGAACGAATGTCGGACGTGCTGTCTTGCTTGTGTGGAGGGGCAGAAGTCGGCCCAGCAAAGTCTGGGGGTGCCTGTCTCTCTGTGGGCTGGCCAGCCTTTCACATTTATGTCTGTGAAGAAGCGGGTTTCTCAGAATTGTTTTGAATATTTGGAAAAGTTGAAGTGCCTAAGCTCACTAGGGTGGCCTTACATACATGAGACTTTCACGTCAGCTCACACAACCACATGTCTTCATGTGCACGTTAAACATCCCTGTCATTCCCTTTGCCTGACAGCCTTGCTATGATGCTCTACAGCCCTCCCCAGTCCTCAGCATGCTTACTGGAACGTTGCCAATAAAGGTCAATTGCATCTGCCGAGGACCTCGAGCCACATACCAGCCCGTTTTACGCTGCTTAACAAGCCAGCAGCAGGCCATGGAATGCTATGCCTGAGCCTCATGCTGCTCCTTGATGACCCTGTAGCGCTCCAGCTCATCCGGGGAGAGAGAGGGCCGCAGCTCCCTCAAGGCGGCCCAGAAATCGCACTGGTCCACTGTGACCTCTTCACTCCCGCCTGCTGTTGTGCTGCCCTCTTCAGCCTGTACACCAGTCCAATAGTATGCAAACAATTACCAGAACGTCAGAGACAAGTGTCTTTGGAAGTTCCCACAATGCTGGGCTCTGGCATGGGGCTGACGCAAAGAAGTCTGAAATCGGAGGAGCTGGTATCACCTCTGCAATGATGCGCTTCAGGCCCGCCATCCAGGCGTCTGCGCACAGGGCGTACAGGTCTGCGCCGGTGTATGTCGGTGCGCACTCCCGCGCCACAGCATCCAGGTCTACCGTGGGCACAAGCTTGAACTTGCGTGTGAGAGCGCGCAGCACCTTGGCTTTTGAAGCGACATCTTCTGCCACGCCCACATACAGCAGCTTGTCCAACCTGCCTGGCCGCATCAGTGCACTGTCTAGCAGATCTGGCCTGCAGTCAACAGCGACACAGGGCTTCAGCCTTCCCTATCCAGGCATAGGGTGGTAACCTCATGCTGACTCACATTCACAAGTACTCTTACTACAATTTTGCATGCCTGCAACCCTATGGGGAAAGCAGTACCTGTTTGTGGCGCCAATGATGAAGAGGTCATGGGATGCTGATGCAGAGGCTGAGCCCTCTCCAGACTGCTGAGCGCCGTCAACCTCAGCCAGCAGCTGTGCAACAACTCTGTCCATCACCCCGCCTGCAAATGTCGAGGACAAGGCATCTGTCCTTTTTCTGAAACAGCCACGCATGGCATGCCAGTGTGTCTGCTTCAATGACAAAAGCAGCCACAGCAGCGGCACAGGCATGTTGCAAAGTGGGCGACCAGAGGAGTATGGAGGGGTGAAAGCACCTGAGTCAGCCCCTGCTCCTCTGGCTGGAGCCAGACTGTCCAGCTCATCAAAGAAGACAACGCAGGGCCGCGCTCTCCTGGCTCTGGCAAACACCTCGCGCACCTGCATGCGCAACATCGTGTCATATTGCCTCAATCTGCTGCCAACTTGGACAATAGACAGGAGCATCCTGTATCTGTGCTTTGGGAGGAGAGTAACACACCTGCCTCTCGCTCTCGCCAATATACATATTAATGAGCTCTGGGCCCTTCACACTCAGGAAGTTGAGCTGGCACTCTGTGGCCACTGCTTTTGCCAACAAGGTCTTCCCAGTACCTGCAAATAACCACATCCATACATCTGAGGCTAACTTCCTACTGCAGCTCTTGGTGTGGCAGATCACGTGGAGATCTTGCTGCCAGGAAGGCTCTATTGAATGTTGAATACTGTTTTGATCATGACTTGGCGTGTGGCATTGTCAAGGTGTCAGGAGTCAGGGAGAGCAGCATGCCTGGGGGGCCGTACAGGAGGACGCCAGAGCGGCGGCGCAGGCCCTGGCTGAACAGATGCGGGTGGCGCAGCGGCAGATCCACCGTCTCCAGGATGGACGCCTTCACGTCCTCCAGACCCCCAACATCCTCCCATTGCACATTGGGCACCTGGACTCACAAGCACAGCTCACGTCTGACTGATGGCGATACAAGCCTGAATGTACAGAGGTGTACAGGGGCGGCGAAGAGGGCATCAAAGCAGGGAGTTCCAGGGAAGCTATCAAGATCAGCCATGCAACAGCGCACCTGTGGAGCACCGATCGCAACAGCGGTGCGCTGGCGTAGATTCTGGAGGCCGGTCTCGTAATGCTCAGACGTCAAGCGCAGACCCTCAGCAGACGCCTCGCTCTGTGAATGTGCTTCCGAGGAGCCTTCCTTGCCGTCAAGCATTGCTGCCAGCTCTGGTCCCAGCGCTTGCAAGGCTGCGCTGCTGGCTGCGTCTGCTGAGATGGCCATGAGATCACTGGGCAGCATCCCTGCCGCCTGTGAGGCTATCTGCTCCAGATCTACATCTTCCAAACTGCTGGAAGCATGTACGAAATCCTGCACACGATCAGGAGGGTGATAAATTGCGACACTGCCTGAAACAGCATTGCTAGCGCAATTCCGCATGAATGCACTAAAACAGACAACACTTGCTGAGTAATACCATGGTGAGTGCAGCAAAAGATGAATGGCAAGGGGTCCACACCTCCAGGATTGACAGCCGAGCATCCTTGTCTGGAGCATCGATGTGCAGTTCATGCGTAAAGCAGCGCCGCAGTGGGGCTGCCACGTCTTCCACTGCCTCTGTGCTGGCTACCACACTCACCCTGGGGCCCCGCTTGTGCTCCTGTGGGTCGCCAGGCGATCTGCTGCCGTGCTCATTGCCATCCTTTGATGCCGCTGAGCACCCATCGGCAATGCACTGCGATAGGGCAGATGCTAGCCGGACAGCCCCTCCACTACCGCCTGCACAATGCACCCCCTTGTACCCACCTTGTTGACAGCCAGTGTTCTTTGGCAGCACGGCATTCATGCTCATGATCAGTCCGAGAAACTGCATATCGCCTCCTGCTCCAGGCTAGCAGGCCATTGAAGTCATCAATGCGTCTTGAGGCGCTCCTCAGTTACCCATCGCATTGCAGAGAAAGGGGCCACAGCGTTGCAGGGAGTGCGCGCGTGGAGTGATGCCTCACCTAGAGCGCCGCCCTGAGCCTGCTCAGCAGAGCAAAGGGCAGAGAGGTCCTCCAAGTACAGCACAGCAGGAGCAAAGTCCTGGGCGCTCTCTAAGGAGGCCTTAAGCGCCGCCGCCACTGCCGCATCTGACTGCCCTATGAACTCATGGCAGCTGTAAGGCACCACGTTGAGGCCCAGAGCAGCGGCTGCTGCAGACACTGCAGTAGACTTCCCACAACCCGATGGCCCATGGATGAGGACTGAGACACACACGTTGCTGGCCTCTGCTCCCTGCATGAGCATTACATGTGTGTCCGCTGTACTCAGGAGGATGAGGTGAAGGATTGAGGTCCTCGAGGTCTGCTCAGGGGATCTTACTAACCTGCAATTGATGCAGACGTGCTCCACCAGTTCTGAAAGTGACCGAGGCCCTTTCAGCCCCTTGCACAGGATAATAGCTCCTGAAAGAGCAAGGGCCACAACAGATGAGCAAGCTGGGCAGCTGTGGGCACCTGATGGTTCATGAGGGCCAGCAGCTTGGCCACCTGCCGCCATGCAGGCAGCAGCACGCCCGCTCCCGGCAGCCTCGGCGCTAGCGCGTATGCAGCGAGCGCACTCCTGCTCAGACACGCCGCTTCCCCTGTTGCGGGGGCATGCACCGGCGCTGTAGCTGCCCCCTCTGCAGGAGCTCTCAGCTGTGGCGATGGCCGCAGCCCAATGGGCATTGTACAGGAACAGGACCCCTGCATTGCAGTGCCCTCGCCTGAACAGGGAGTTTTACCTGGATTTACACTGTGCAGCATGTCAACGTGGCTGGGATGCTGGTACACCAGAGGAAGCAAGTGCTGCACCTTCATGGTCATGGCGGTCCGCCTGGGGTCGACCAGCAGAGATGTGTTACTTGCAGGCAACATCTTGTCCACCCTGAAATAGACGAGTGTGCTAGGCACATCTGTGCTGATAGAAGTGTCCCTCAACAGGCTGGCCAACACTTCAGCTGTCCCAGCAATGTCAGCCATGCTGACTGCGAATACATCGCCCTGTGCCAACAACCTGCAGGACAATAACCCTCTAAGACGCTATCCACTGCTACAGGAGGTCTTACTTTGGTGCACAGAGAAGCAGCTCTCATGGTGCTGCATGCCTTGGCCCTTGGCTCACCTTGGGTGCTGCTTGAAGTAGCTCTGCAGAGCTGCCACTAAGGCGCTGTCAAAGCCGTCATCTGCCTGCGTCTTCCCATGCTTCTGCTGCTGCTGGTCATCAGAACGCCTAGGGTGGTCATGTGCGGCGGCTTCAGCTGCAATATGCTCTGTGCCTAGCTGCGACTGCAGCAGGCTTGCATCAGGCTGCCGGACACTGCTTACCCAGACGGCATCGGCCACTGGTAACACGGCTGGGCTGGCAACGTCGCCACTGGATCCTCGCCATCGCGACAAGCGCACGGCTCCACAGCTTGCCTGTTCAGCTGGGACACCTAGCGATTGGGCAGTGTGAGTGGCGCTCTTGTCCTGCTGCGATGATGCAGTATAGAAAGGGGCGGCATGGTACTCCAACCCCAGGTTGTATGCCAGGAAAGGTGTCAGCAGTGCTTTGGCACTGGGTGGTGTGCTGTCCTGAGGCCTGGTGGTGTCGTCTGTATCATGAAGGGCCTGGACAATGGCCAGGTGGGCTGGCACATCGGGTCTTGTGGCATTAGACACCTGCATTGCGCGTTGGTAGTGATGCTGATGTGACCACTTCCTAGACAGCTTGCATGCATGACTTTGTTTGCAGCTCTTTGGCAGGATCGATGGCCCTCCTGACAGGCTGCAGGATGAAGCGATACAGCGGTGATAGATGCGAGGGGCTACCTGAATGACATCAGAGCTGAACAGACCGCATGCACAGAGGTCTTGAGGGCTCAGCAGGACTAAGGCTGAGGGATCATGGTGCCCCAGGCAACCATGTTCATAGGCTTCTTTGCTGCCCTTAAAGCTGGAGGAGGACCCGCTACTGGCGCTCGTGCCCTCTTTATTGGATACAGTATCATTTATCGCTGCATCGATTGCCTCATTGGTGAGGACATTTGCCTCAAATGTGGCCACATTGGACAGGGTGCGCTGAACTCTTGACAAACGAGAGCTTGCGGTGCCTGAGACAATCACACGCATGCTTCATATGACGTAGTAGCTCAGTCTCCTAAGCGGCCTTCATCGCAGCAGGTACTAGACTTGCTCTCACTGTCCACGTGAGATATCGTGCGAGGAGCAGGTGCATTAAGGGTAATACTTTAATACAGTCGGGGTTATAAATTTCGAACGGTCAGGCATGCAAAGCCAAGCACCATCTCGATGCTACCTCTCTATACATGTACACGCAATCGAAAAAAGAAGCCTTTCAATCTCAATATTCGTACAGGTCCTGCACATCCAGAAGATACCCATAGGTAGCTGCACGCTCTATCTGCAGTTTTCCGATGTCCTCTGAGAAGCCGAGCAGGGCATCTCGTAAGGAGCCTCGGCAGCTAAAAGAGCTCAGAAGCCTACTACCTTGGGGATGGGATGCTCGAGCTGTTGCTCATCCACCAGGCACGGTTCTTACCGGGCAAATGGAAGAAAGCATCACAACATGCAAGTTCAATGGCTTGCGTTGCCACTAGCTTATGAACGCGGAGAACGTGACAAGACCCTTCACGTATTCTGTGCGAGCAGGGAAGAAGACACTGCGGGACTTTCAAGAGTGCCGAAAGTTTCTGGACCCAAGTGCAGTTGACGAGCGGGGCAGTATAGGCTCGTCAACGGCCTATCGAAAGCGTCACAAGAAGGTAGACAGCGCTTGTGAGCGCATGATTTGTCTTAAGCTTCGCTCTTGCTTGGCTGTGACTGTGAGTTGCCTGACTCTTGCAGGATGGGAAGGAGAACCATGTCATGGGCCAGCCGTCCCTGCTTCTTCCCACCACGTGCACCCAGCACGAGGTTTGTCATTACCTCCAAGCGCAAGTTGTGTCCTCAGGCCCCAACGTCTGATTGGCATTATGAATCTGGCCACCGGATTGCAATGCTGATGCCATGCTTATACCTGAAAGCTCCTGCAGGGAGCCCTGGACATTGGAAGCAGCCTTGGCCCAAGCAGAGAGATACAGACACCCCTGGTCGCGCACAAGATGTCCGTGCTTCAGTCTGCCAGCCTGGAAGACAACCCCTGTACAGGGGTCAGCCTGGTCACCCCACTGGATCAGCAATCCAAGGGTCAGAGGTCTGTTCAGTTCTGCCATTGACATTGCAACTCAGTTGTATGCCAACCCTCATTGGCTGCCAGTCGCGCATTTTACATGATGGCCAAGGTTGTGTGTGCTGACCATCTACCTGAGCAAGCCTGTTTGATGGGCAGGCTTGCCATGAACACCCTGGGGAGCAGCATCAGCACCGGGCTTGCCTTCACACCAGGCCTACATGCCACACCCATCACGGAAGGTGAGTGTGGACCCTAGCCTAGTACACATTGAGGTCTTTCTCTTGCCATCCCTTGATTTATTTGCCATTTCTGCGTGGCATCGACTCTGACACTGACTGTGTGCCCTCAGAAGCTCCAAGGCCAATCGGACGGTCTGAGTCTCCCGTGGTGCCCAAGAACCTCATTGGCGCGGACTCGCCTGGCATATCTGACCTCCCAGACATTGCCACGCACGCAGAAGGACAGCCCTCCGCAGAGGGAGCTCCTTGCATCGGTGACTGACATTCTTGGGCTTGTTGTGCACCTATAACACCGCTTGCAGATGCTATATCTTGCAGCACAAAGCAGGTGCTGAAAAGAGGCGCTCTGGCTTTCCAGGTGAATTGACACACAAGGCGGAGGCGAAGTCCCGGCAACTAGAGCCTTGCGACAGTGATGCTTCAGCTCAGCATGCACTCTACCTACACGCGGATGACAATGTAGATCTCTGCAATGGTGGGCTCATCTCTCTTGCAATGTAGCCTCTGGTCTGGACTGCTGACATGACGAGACAGCACTGCAGGGTATCCTGATGTTGATTTTTGCTGCCATGCCGCCCAGGGCACAAGGCAGGAGACTGCAATACTGCAGAAGCATCCCCGCAGACTGCTCAGGCGGCGACACTGCCCTTAGAAGCCGCAGGCCAGATGGACACGACGCCTCCAGCCATGCAGCAACTAAGCCTGGTGTGTTGCTCATGCTGAATCCCTCTGCCACAAAGCACCACTACTGCAAGACACCTGTCATGGTTCTTCTGAATCAAGCATGAGGTGAAGGCAAGGAAGGCATCACAGTGACTGATTGCAACTTGCAGGCGCCTTCTCCTGCTTGCCAGCAGAGCACCACTGGTGCTGGCGTGCCCATACAGCCTCTGCCTTGGAGAGAGCAGCCTGCAGCGGCTGCTGTGCTAGCCATCCCCTGCCTGGACACCACCAGGGTTGCAAAGATATCCCCGGTTGCTGTGGTCCTTCGACCCAGGACAGCTCAGGAGGGCCCCCGCACCTGCCCGCCTCTCTTCCGCCCCCTAGACAAGGCAAGCCCTCCAAGATTCTTTTAATCTTCAGAGAATGCTGCAGGGAGCCTGAGCTGAGTACAAGGCCTTTCAAGGCTATGGTGCAGCTTACCCTCCTCTCCCGCTGCACCTCTTTTACTCGGTATGCTCATATGGCCGTCTCGATGAGAGCTTTGCTAGACATCAGCAGGTGGGGCGCTGATGCGATTGAACTGCTGTGCTTACGTACAGGCTGCACCAGCTGTTCATGGCAGCCAAAAGAAGAAGGAGGCCAAGATCGAGGCACTCAGCACAGCGCCGCCAGCTGTGCACGCCGAACCCTTGACACAGCAGCTTCTGCAGCCCAGTCAAAGGACAGCACCAAAGACAATAGCTATCATAGGTAAGGAACCAGCATTCCAATCATCAGCATGCAGCGCTGCTTTTCTCAAATGCAGTGGCGCTATAGATCTTGACAATTCTACCATTGCCTCCTTCTCGCAATAAAAGGCCAGCCGTTGCTGTGCAGATCTGACGATCGCCCCATACAAGGATGCTGTTGGCGGGCTGTGGAGGGAAAAGTGGGGCTGGAGCAGGCCCATCCCAAAGACCACAGAGGCCAAAGCGGCCCACCAGCGCACATGCAGGCTGGAGGCTAGATTCCTGGAGGGCTGCAGGAACCTCATGAGGCTGCAGTGTGACAGTGACAGGTCATGGCAAGAGCTGGCTAGGCAGTAGCAAAGGCCTGGAAGTAGAAGCGCAAGGATTGCATGCAGCATGCACGTGATGTACGATGTGATACTCGAATTTGGACATAGGGGTCGTAGTCTGTGGGAGGCAACGCTGGAGGCACCTCTGTGCATGCTGAAGCAGCACTGTAGGAGTGTCTAGAACTGTATACAGAGACTCTGCAGTAATGGCTCATGGGTAGCGTGTGCAAAGACTGCAACAGGGTGACTCTCGGAACTCAGGAGGCTGACTGCACATCACGTCTGCTTTGGCGCCCCGCCCGCTGAGCTACACTATTCCAAGCTCCTTTCCTCTACCTTAAAGCAATGCTAAGGATTTGCTCAAGCGTGATGGCACTAGAGTTAGTCATTGCCACGAGGACATTCATGGAGGTCAGTGTGTTGAGAAGGGACTAATACACTGTTGCTTTGAACACAATCCTCACACCGAAATAATATTGTTATACTCTTCTCGACATCTGCCAACAATTCAGGAAAACGCTCTTCCCGAATAAGAGATGATATAGTCTCATCACGTCTGAACCCATCTCCCGGCGTGTATCGGACGTAGTGCCCGCAGTAATGACTGTTGGCTCCATCACGGTCTTGTAGCTGTCATGTAAGCCGCGAGAGCTGAGCTCAGCCATGGTGTTAGTACTGTGCATTGGCGATCTCCACATCCCACACAGAGCTACAGATATCCCACCTAAATTTAAAGCCCTTCTCGTACCAGGAAAGATACATCACATCCTCTGCCCGGGCAACCTGTGCACGAAGGTAAGGACACACAGATCGCCTATTCATACATGCAAAGACAGGAAGCACCCTCTGAAGACCCTCCTGTGCTGCAGGAGACATATGACTTCCTCAAGACCGTCTGCACAGACCTGCACATCACAAAGGGGGACTTTGATGAAGCTGGGTCAAAGTACCCGGATGACAAGGTCAGCTCACAGACGGCATATTTACATAGAGCGTCCACAGCCCCAAAGCAGCATCCTGACACATCCATGCCATGCCAGGCTTCACTGAAACATGAGTCAAAGCTTTGAGAAGTCCTCCACATGCAGGTGGTGAAGGTTGGAGACTTTAGAATAGGAATCTGCCATGGCCACCAGGTGGGCTTCCTTTGAGGCTTGGAGATTCTGCACTGTACTCAGGGAAAGACCCAGGAAAAGGCTGAAGGTTTGTGTTCATGCAGGTTGTACCCTGGGGAAGCAATGAGTCCCTCGCCTTGGTACAGCGCAAGCTGAATGTGGACATCCTCATCTCAGGGCATACGCATGACTTCAAGGTGCGCAGCAACAGAACCCGCCAGTCCGACCGCTGCAACAGTGTCAAATGGTTCAAGAATCACGCTCCTCTATGCAGGCCGTTGAATATGAGGGCAGGTTTCTCATCAACCCTGGATCAGCAACAGGAGCTTACAGCAATGTCACGGAGGATGTAAAGCCCAGCTTCGTACTTATGGACATTGATGGATCTAAGGTCAGGCTGCTGTCACCTTTCCCCCCTCCACAATATATCCTCTCACTCCTGCTCTGCGGACTGGACCAATCGCATGGCTGTGTGCGGGAACAGACATACTTCTGAGCAGCTGTGGAGAGCACAAGGGGGGGTGATGTGTATTTGCAGGCAAATGTTTACATATACGAGCTGGACGATGATGAGGTCAAGGTGGACAAAGTGGAGTTTTCCAAGGATCCCGCATGAGCCAAATCTTGTAGCTTTATGTCAGTCTCAGTGCAGCCATAGCAATAGTCATAGCGACGTGACTTCTTGCCTCACAGAGACAGAACTCCGATGTTTGGAGCACACCAACGACAGCACATATGTTGCGACGGAAGCATCTCGTTGTCAGGGAGTCATGCACGCCCAAGCTGAGGCGTTCAGTTCGGTGTCACTGCTCCTCCCACCACAACGGGGGAGAGGTTGGCAGGCGCTTTGTCAGGACCTCGCAGCCAGTTGCTGTAACGAGCAGGGTGTGCTCAAACTGCGCAGAGCGCTTGCCGTCTGCTGTGACAGCAGTCCAGCCGTCTGGCCATGTCATATCTCTGTAGGTGCCCATGTTGACCATGGGCTCAATTGTGAAGATCTGCCCCTCTTTCATGACTCCTACAGCCTGCACAGACAGTACAAAGGTATCAAAGGACAGCCTGAGCAGCATTAAGAGGGGGCAGCATCTGAGAGGGCTGACAGAGTAGGCTGAACGTTGGGAAAGGATTGTAATGGATGGACAAAAAAGTATTGCCCAAGTACATACCTTGTTGTGCGCATAGTGCGGCAGGTTGGGGGCGCAGTGAAAGAGGTCACAGATGCCATGCCCGCAGTAGGACCGCACGACTTGGAATCCCTGCTGGCCTACGTGGAGGCTGATGATATCTCCCACCTCCCTATACCGCACTCCTGGCTTCACTGCATCAATTGCCTTCTGCAATGCCTGCAAGACCAGCACTCGCTGTCACATCCCATATCCTATCTCAGAAATTCCACAGGACTTGCTTGCACACAGCTTGTCTTAATATCGCTACAGTCAGATTTAGGTACAGGACAAGCTCCAGGCGGGATTCTGACTGTGGACCACATAGAACTAAAGTTGGCAGGTTACCAAGATGCAAGGTGTCACCTCCAAGGTTGTGCGTATGAGCTTCTTCGACTCGTCGTCCACTGTACCCACCACAAAGGTCTCATTGAGATCCCCATGAAAGCCCTTGTAGTATGCTGTGACATCCACATTGACAATATCGCCATCTTGCAGCGGCCTCTGATCAGGAATGCCGTGGCAAATCACCTGCTCAAACAGCTGTTGTCAAACACAGCAGAGAGAAGTGCAGTCCCATGTCAGATTGCAAGGTGATTGTTCTGTTCATCCAGAAAGCAGAATGCAAGGAAACTGCCACAAGGTGGTTAAGCCCTTCTCTCACCTCATTGACTGAGGTGCACACTGATTTGGGAAAGTTGCCGTAGTTGAGCGGTGATGGATACGCTCCTGCTTCTACAGTGGCCTCATGCACCTGCACAGCATCACAGCGCCATCACATGGCTGTGCTGTGCCTTACTCAACCCACCTTTGTCAATGCAGGTGCATGCAAGTGGGGCACCGTACTGTGGGAGCCAGCAAAGAGGGGAGGAGTGGCTCACTACTCGGTCAATGTCATCTGTGGTAATCCCTGGCCTGATGGCGGCATGCGCCTTGTCCAGAATGGTCCGCGCTATGTGGCAGGCTCTCCGGGAGCCCTCTATCTGCTTTGCTGTCCTGATGGGCACTGCACAGTCACACATAGATCATCTGCAGAGCCTTCCATCCCAGCGCCTCCGCTCCGGTCAAGCAACACCCTGATACATTCAAGGAGGACCATGCGCTGCCACCAGGTGAGGCGTCAGCGGCCTCACTTGCTGTTTCACAGCTGGCCTGCAGTGCAGTACCTCTGGCAGTGCATGCTCTGTCACGTGCAACCAGGGTATGTTCCGATGGTGACAGGTTGCTAGGATACATACAAAAGAGATCGGCTGGAACCCACCCATGCTCTGCTGTTTGCTTTCCATCTCGCTGTAGGGGATGCCTGTCTCTGCATAGTCTGGGCGCGGGATGCCTGCTGGCACCTGCAAGAGGGCTGCCTGTCAGGGGACACTTTATAATACATAGCGTCCGAGTCTTGCAGGCATCACAGATCCCATGAGCAAGCGGGCACGTAACAGCAGCGCACCTCTCTGTATGGGGAGACCAGCATGGGCCGCAGGGACCCGGTCCAGTCAAAGGGCGGCAGGCTGAAGGAGCGGCCCCTGCCCTTCTGTGTCACAAAAGCCCAGGTGTGGGGCCCAGGCTTGTGAGCCTGCTTGTGAGAACTCCAAGCTGACTGCGAGTGAACCCACCCTCAGAATCCACCTCCACCTGATTGCTGCCAAATTGTTGCTCCACAGTATCAAGTCTGCCGAGCACAGTGAGGTTGAATGCTCCAGCATCTGGAGCAGCAGGGATGGGGCATGCCTTGAAGCAGTCCTGTGAGCAGAAGGCACTGGGCTGTTTCGGAAGGCCAAGCTCAAGGCACTTGGGACACTGAAGTTTGGCTGGTTTGCTGCATCTGCACAGCAGTCAAAAGTCAAGCATCTTCACAGCTCTGCTTGATGGTCGCCTCCACTCTGCTGGTCTCGAAGCCCATACCTGGCGCAAGCGAGATCACTGCTAGGCTTGACATCTTGCTTATCTTCCATATCTACTGCCATAGTACTAGGTTCGGAGCTGTGTACGGTCCTATTACATGAGGCAGTGGCCACAGAGGCAAGGGAACAGCCTCCCTGATGTCGTGATACACCAAAGGCCTCTCGCTCTCCCCCTAGTACCTTGTGCCACTACTGCTATGATTCCTTCTTAGTTGCCACAGTCGTCCCTAGAGCAGGTCCTGGTATGGGACGCGCTCGTGCGCTCATGTGCACGCATGCCTTGGCCCAAACACTCAGGCGTTCATCAAGCTGGGCAAAGTAGATATGCTTGTACATATACTTCTACTTTAGCCAGGCTGTAAGCCGTGAAGGCTTCGTGAGGCTCACAATAAGCAGCGCTTGTTGCCGGGTCAAACATCCTTTGACCAAGAGACTATTTGCCCGAGGTCCTGGAGGGCAGTTGCCTGTGAAAGATTCCAGTTTCTGTAGGGCCGCTATACACAAAGCTTACAAATTGTAAGCGAAGCCTCTGGTCCTGACGTACAATCTATCCAGGAACTTACCTTAAAGGTAAGAAACCCGAAACCCCACTTCAGGCCCGAAACACGGCCATTGCTCTGTTAGTCGTGTTACGAGAGACAGTCAGAAAGCTTTCCTACCCTCGCCAATGGTTTCCTGCTGCCTCCAGGGCCTGCTGCGCCCCAGGAGAAGTCTGGTTATGAAAGCACTGCAATATCGCTGAAAGGATGCAGCAGCCTGAGACAGCTGCGTCTACAGAGCACAGGAGAGACAGCGCACCACATTCAGCAGGCGCTACAGCTCTGCCAGCACAAGCCTCTGTGTCAAGCAGCACTGCTGGCAGCACCATTGGCCAGCCCCTGCTTGCAAGTGAGATACACACAGGAGCATCAGCCTCCACCACTGGGGAGGAGGCTGATGTTCTGCGCAGCTTTGCAGAAGCAGGCGTACCTCCCTCTGCAGACGCCATACGGCAGCTGAGCCTGCAAGGGGAGCTTCGGGCAGTGTCCCTGCGCATAGATGCTATCACAGGTAAGAAGGCTGCACTGCTGACTGTGTAACGTGACCTAAGAGCATACATGCGTTCAACATGTAGGAACTCAGTACCCCCCTGCAAGTCCTGGCCAGACAGAGAGAGCTGACATTGGCCCATTGTGACTGCAGGCCTCCCGCTCAATGTGTACACAGAGACCATCTCAGAGCCTCCTACAGGGAGGTTTCAGCCCCCTGGGACAACATTACATCTGCCAGGTGTGTGCTGCAGGCTCTTTGTCCACCTCCTCAGCAGCTGCCCTACACATCAATTCAGTGCTCGCAGAGACTCCTCCCGACACACCCATGTATGCTTTGGCTGTTTCAGCAGGTCAGTGATCCTCTGCCTGCAGACTTTGAAGAGGCAGAGAGCAAGTGGGAGGAGGGCCATGCGCTGTACGCCGTCTGGATGGCATCCAGTGCTATCAGCTTCCTCTCCAGCCTCTTCTGGCTACAGATTGGCTTCCTCACAGGTGCTTTTACCCCTGATGAATGGATGCTCAAAAATGTTGGGATGGATTTTTACTACTGTGCCATCCTCTAGCCTGCTAGACTCTTGGACTGCATGTGGATGCAGGTCTCTTGGGAATGATTGGAGCCTCACTGATGCTGTGTCGCTGTCATACGAGCTTCAAAGTGAAGCTGGCTGTAGTCGTCACGGTGGGTGCACCCCTTCATATGCCTGGTCTGGCTGTGATGAAGGCCTGATGGTCTTTCTTCAGGCCCCCTTCTCGATGACTTTGTTGATGGACTCTGCAGGTGACATGCTTTAACATGCTATGCAGGCGACACAGACATTAGCCTGCATCTGTATGGCTCTGTCAGCAGCAACTGCCCTGGTGTTCATCTACTTCTCAGCTGTACTCCGCTGCAGCAGAGAAGCACACAGCGGGCGATACTGCTTCCAGCTCAACTTCACGTACGCACCCCAAGTCTTCTTGCAGCTCCTGCGTCTGGTGATTGAGTAGTCACACACATTGTCCATTTGTAATTTGGCTGTCTACGCTGAGGGGTATGCCATGAGTGCAGATTAGCGCTGCTGGTGCTGTGGTACATCTGCCATGCTGTTGGGTCTGGAGTCGTCGCATCGCATGCAAGCTCTGTCAAGAAGATGCTAGATCCAGTCAAGTCTGGAGTCATGCTGCTCACTCACCCGATGTCAAGGACGGAGCAGACTTCAAGTATGCAGCGTGATGCGTAGAGCTTGTCAGCCATCAGAAGCCCTATGAATGTCAGTGGGAGCATTTTCAGCCTTAACAGAGTCGAACCCCGTGGAGATGGTCAGAATGGTATCGAACGCATGCAGGCATGCTTACCAGCAGACTGCCAACAGTGTCGTGACAGATGTTCAGGATGAATAGCCATCAGCATAACTGAAGAATGTACTACAAAACCCCCTGGCACGTCGGATGCCCTGTGCAATATAACTTGGCAGCCATGTATGCTAAGGGCTGTGAGTCTCAGTGTGAGACCGTCCAATGTGTATGCTGCCCGGTAGGTCCATAGATTGCTCTGACATCTGTTTGTGATATGTGTAGCAAAAGTGTGAGTACTCACTCACGAGACTTCTCGAGTATTCTGTAATGCCGATATCTGAACCTCATGCAAGGATCAGTCTCTGTCCGTCATGCCATGCCACCTCACACATGCCACCAGCCTGCACATCTCCAGTACATCACGACTCCAGGCTCTTCGAGACAATCTCGAAGACATTCTCGGAGAGGCCGTTCTCTGCGCTGATGCGAGAGAGCTGCTCCCTCATCATCTGCGCCCGCTCTGGGTCATAGTCCTTCAGAGCTGTGAATGCGCTGCTTGACACAATCCTGGCTGCCACTTGCCTGTTGATCTTGTCCACCTGCGCACATATGGCTTGCATAATGCACTGATCAGGACTCGTGCCCGGGCTGTCCTGCCAGGGAGCGATCTTGCAGAGATGCTGTCAAGTGCAGCGTCACGCACATCACTCAGGTATGGAATATGTTGAGCGCTAGCATTAAAAAAAAGCAAGATCAATTGGAGATGCTTCCAAGACCCGCCCACCTTCAGTACAGAGTCTCCAATGAATTTGTAGCCGGAACCATCTGCTGCATGAAAGTTGACCGAGCTGCGCAGGAAGGAGAGGAACAGCGAGTAGCAGGCGTTGGGGTTTGTGATGCTGAAGGCAGGGTGCTCCATCAGCTTCTCCACATTCTTCAGGTTTCCAGGCACATTTGCGCCAGCCTGCATGCAAGGTGGCTCTATCAAACTGTGAAGGGAAAAGCAAGGTTCCAGGCACCAGATCACCATCCCATAAGCTCCATTGCCATGCTGTGCATACACCTCAATTGGACAGGAGGGCTGCTGCACCAAGCAAGCGCACCTGTAGCCCGATCCACTTCAGCATGACCAGCGAGTCGTCCTTCCACTGCTTGTAGAACTCTTCCAAAGCTGTCTTCCTCTCTGGGCCTGCAAGAAGCACCTTTTGTCAGTCCCATGCAACCTGTACATGGCGCTTACCATGTGTACCAGAGCAGCACACAATGTAGAGCACAGAGTGTGAGCGCTCACAGTCGCTATCGCAGAGGCCGGCCACCGCGGCGATCTGGTCTGTCATGTTGGTGGCGCTGCGGGCGCGCTCCAGCAGGTCTGCAGAGACCCTGGGGTCGTCCAGGGCGCTCAGGTACCCTAGAGCCTTGTTCTTCAGCGCTCTCTTGGCTGCCTGCAAAGCCCCACACACTGCCTCACTTTCTGCACTGTCATATCAAACGATGATCGCGCCCCCATGACAGGCGCTCCAGACAGCACAGTAGGCAAGAAAGCTCCAGCAGAGTGACTGCAGGCGAGCATGTTGTACCATGCCTCCTGCCCTCAGTCAGATTGAGAGCTGTCCCATTGGACATGCAGTGGGGCTGCTAGGGCCTGGTGACACTGCACCTGGTCAAAGTCACCAGGGACGAAGGTGTCTCCAGCTGCGCTCTCATTCTGCTTCACAACTGCCTCCAGCTGGGGCCGCAACCTTGCTGCCAGCTGCTGCACCACGTACTTCCTGCACAGCCCCCTCAGTGTCAGCAAATGCTGCTTTGTAGCAGTATATTGAGCTTTTGAACACCAGTCACATCGGCTCATAACTCGGCACATCGTGTGGCTGGAGGGAGTCTTGTATGGTTGCAGATGTGATTGCGTCATGCCACGGCAGCCCAAACTGAATGATGCAGAAAAGTGACTATCATTGTCAACCGCTTCTGTGAAAGCCGGACCAAGGAAAAAGATGCAAGTTCTGCATGATCAAGGAATTGTGGATGGGACAATATATTTAAAGGGCGTAGTCCTATTGAGAGAAGTGCCATACCTGACGTTGTGCAGCAGGAGGGGGTCGATGTTGGGGATGCTGCCGATGAGCTCTGCGGCGGCCGGCAGGCTGATGCCGGCCGCAATGAACATGCCGTCCAGCTCCTTGCTGGTCAGCAGAGCCCCCATTGCATCTGACACCGTCTCCGGGACTCCTCCAGCGGCGGCCAGCCTGTCCTCCAGCTTTGACTCCTTCACACACGAGGCACAACAGTCTCAGCACTTGCCCAGATGGAGGTGGAAGGGTCTCTGCATGTTTCAGTGGAGAAACCAGGCTTGGGAAGCAAGGTCCCTGTTTGTGATCCACAAGTCAGGTTGCCTGGCCACCTTACAGCAGAAGCTGTGTAGTCTCATGTGCAAGCCAAAATGGATGGATGGTACTGCATGCAAGGCAGCATGTTCTGGCATACAGAGGCTTGCAGGTATCCGCACCTTCTGTTGCTTGGCAGCATTGTACAGCTTTGTGAGGAGCGCCCTGAGCAGCGTCTGGCCCGCCTCCCAGCGGCAGAAGGGGTCTGAGTCGTGGCCCAGCAAGAATGCAAGCTCCTCATCCGTCTGGCCCTCCACCTGCAGAGAATCGCAGAGTGATGATTCCATAAGGCTTATCCCATTCAATCTTTGCCAGGTCAAGGAATGCTGAGAAGAACCTGCATGCATGCAGGATGTTTTCCGTCCAGGCCAACCATGTTACCAGCAGGGTTGAGGCGCCACTTCTGGGCGACCTACCTGCAGCTTCACAGGGGCACTGAAGTCGCGCAGTGCAGAGAGCACAGGCTTCTCAGCGACCTCTGTGAACACAAACTCCTGTGACGCCTTCTCTACCAGAAGGACCTTTGTCGTGCCTGACTCCCCAGCCTCACCCTGCAGATCACAACCTCAGCTCTAAAGGTGGTACTGCAGGTTATGGTGAGAGCTGTATTATGAAGGAGGGAGATGTCTAACATCTCAAGGCATGACTCTGCATGTTGTATGCACATCTGGAAGCAACACAGCACTATGCTGTGATAGAGCTCCACAGATAATCACAGTCACTTTGACACATAAGTCATAGGTCCAGGGATGCAGACCTGCAGGTGGAGGGGCATGTCTGAGCCGTCTGCTGCCAGGAGGCCCACAGCCAAAGGGATGGGCACGGGCTCCTTCTGGCTCTGGCCGGGGGTGGCCGGAATGTTTTGAGACACCTTCAGCGTCAGCGTCCGCGCTGAGGCATCGTATGAGGGCGACACCTTGACCTGTGGGGTTCCTGCCTGGCCGTACCTGTACACAGGCAAAACACACAGCAAAATCAGCACTTATGCCAGTCTGGTCACTGCATCATGGCTGCACAGTTGCCAGTATCAGAAAGTTTGCAATGCCCGGGCCAGTCTGGAAGCACTGCCCGAGGGCAGCGTGAGCAGCCGAATAAGGAAGGCGCTACTAAGATGGACTACACTTGCCTGTTAATGAATGCTGATGTGTTGCTCTTAGTAACTCCTTGCAAAACGGCTGCTCACGTTGGCATCTGTTCCAGGACAAGGTAAAACATGTGTGTGATCACACCAGGACAGGGTCCCACAGACTTACGGATCACAAGATCCAATGTGCAACAGGATGCAGGCTGATAAAGGAGAAGATGGCACACCAGGCAGCAAAGGAGCTGAGGTCCTTGTCATTGGCGTCCGCCATCGCATTCCGGAAGTCATCGCATGTCACTGCCTGCCCGTCATGGCGCTTGAAGTACAGGTCCATCCCCTTCCTGCACAAAATCATGTACTTCTCAGATATGATGGATGAACCCAGTCGCAACATCATCAGGCATGCCTCATTCTTTGATACGACAAGAGGAGCAACTTCGTGGTACTGTCTCCTGATAACAGCACTAGGTAAGCTTGACATGGCACACCGCCTTAATGCAGAGGAGCTGGAAGCACCTAACAGCAGCATGGTTTATTTTTTGGACTTTGCAAGCAAGGCGACATCATCCCAAAGCGCACTGCACACCTGAATCCGTCTTTGCCCAGCAGCGTCCTGTACAGGCGGACGATCTCTGCTCCCTTCTCGTACACTGTGAGGGTGTAGAAGTTGTCCATCTTGATGTAGGAGTCGGGCCTAATTGGGTGCGCCATGGAACCAGCATCCTCAGTGAACTGTGCTGTCCTCAGCCGTGACACGTCATCTATGCGCTTCACAGGGCGAGAGTTCATGTCTGAACTGAACTCCTGCGCAGCAGCAAGCAGGGAGTTAGTGAGATCACATATGCATGATTATTTGGGGGCTTGACGTGTGTGAGTGCAGAATTTGCCAGTAATGAACGCATTGTGGTTGTGAAGAACACATTTCGAGGTGATACAGCCAGATAGGCAACATAGAAGATGCCTCCCACACTCAGCAGATCAAGGATGAATACCTGATCTCTGAAGACGGTAAGACCTTCCTTCAGGGTCAGCTGGAACCAGTCGCGGCAGGTCACACGGTTCCCAGTCCAGTTGTGGAAATACCTGCACATCACAGCTCACAGCATCAGTCAACAGACAGTGCAGTCTCCTTCAATTGAATGCGCAACTCTGAAGAGCGCATCATTCTTGTTGCAGCCAAGGAGTACATGCCAAGGGGCTCACTCATGGGCAACCACACCCTCCACCCGGGAGTAATCCAGGTCTGTGGAGGTGGATGGCGATGCAATCACCAGCCTGCTGTTGAAGATGTTCAGAGACCTGCACAGGCCACATGTGATATTGGGAGAGCTGCGCCGCGGTGAATCATTGATCTGTCACATACAGAGGCACACACAATATCCTAGGGCAGCAGATACGGTGGACCACGGGCGCGTCACATGCACACACCTACTGTAGAAACCACAGAGGGGAATGAAATGCTCACTTGTTTTCCATTGCGCCCATGTTGAAGTCAGAGACGGCCACAATGTTGAACAGGTCCAGGTCATACTCCAGACCTGTGCGGCCACACCACCTACCTCAGGTTGACTCCAGATGCATCCTTATCTTTAACATCAGCATCTAGTGTGCAATCAGTAGCTTCCAGGTCATCTGCTGCCTAGGTGACAGCAGGCCATGGAGAGGCAATACTGAGCATCAAGACGAGTCATCACCGAATGTCTCCTCATCCCACTTCATGGCCTGCTTCAGGCTCTCCATGGCCCAGGACACCCGGTCAATGTCCTTTGCCTCTGTGTAGATGCGCAGGGTGACGTCGCGCCCAGACATGGTCTTGAACACATCCTCGCTGAGTGCCAGGTCGCCCGCAACCAGGGCAAACAGGTAGCAGGGCTTAGGGAAGGGGTCCTCCCATAGCGCGTAGTGCCTGCAAGTGACCAACGTGGGCTAAGGTCATGCAACATGCGCGTCTGAAACACCTGCCAAGGGAAGCTGAGTGCCTGAAGATGTCTCGAGGCCACATGCTGTGCTGCACAGAGGGACCACTTTATGTCGACATCAACACCAGGAGTGTCCATCCTTGTTATTAAAGAGCGTCAACCCTTCATCATCAAATTCGGACAGACCTGATGTTGCCTGAATTATCTTCAGAGGACAATTCTGGCTGCCGAGAGGCTTACCGGCCCTCGGAAGCGCAGCCCTGCTCCAGCAGGTTGCCGTTCCCCAGCAGCACAGGGTACGATTTGGCGTCAGCCTCGATGCGCGTGGTGTACTTGGACATGACGTCTGGCCTGTCCAGGAAGTAGGTGATGCCCCGGAAGCCCTCAGCCTCGCACTGGGTGCAGAAGTTGCCACCGCTCTTGTACAGGCCCTCCAACGACGTGTTCTCCTGCAAAGCACATGTCTCAGATTGGTCTTACTGCTGTCATCGCCTGCACACACAATATTCACACATAGTGGCCCAAGCTAAGACTTTCCTGAGGCGGTCGACCACAGAGGGAGCTGCAGGCAAAGCATATGCACACAGAAATCACATGTGAGCTTGCGCTGACCTGAGGTTTGATGCCGACTGTGATTTCCAGATCAAAGGATCCCTTGGGGAGATTGCTGATGCTCAGCTTCTTGTCTGTCCGCTCATAGTCCTTATCTGCCAGAGCGCTTCCATTCACACTCACGCTGACCAAGTCAATATCCTTGCGCCCTGCGCAGGACATGGTTCTGCTGCCTTCTGATGGTCCTCAATGGCTCGTGTTAAGGCTTGTGACAGTGATGCGCAGCATTGCAGATGACAATGCAAGGACTGCAGGGAAAACATGAGCTACAGCATTGCTGCACGACACATGTTCACGCGCAGGCATGTCCTTGCATTGCATGCAGCACAGTAAATGCTCATGATGATGTCTGATAAATGAGGCAGCGAAAGGCTTACCATCAAGCTCCAGCTTGGGAGGGGTTGAGGCATCGCCATAGTTTGGCGTCATATGCAGCTTCGACTTGACTGTGCTCTTGTCCTCGTTCAGAAGGAAGTCCAAATGGACATGCTCTATGAGGTAAGGTGTGGGCTTGTAGTCCTGCATATGTCACCTTTGCTCAAGTGTCATGGAACAACCCTGCTGGACAACCTCAATGTAATTGCCGTTCAGACATAAAGGGTGGTGGGTTCTCGCCTTCCGATATTTAGGCTGCGGGGCGGCCATCTCTATCTCCTGCTTCTCCAACACTGGGGCTGTAGTGGTAGCAGAAGCTCGCAAGACGTGCTGGAAGCCCTTAGGTGCCTGCTGTGACTGCTGCTTACGCCTAAGCTGTGCAGCAGCTCCTGCATGGCGACCGATTGCTTAGCCACATGTTACGGAACGCAAAGCAGCATCGCTGGCTCTCATGAGCCTGCAGAGCTGCATTGAGTGCATGTCGTTCTCGAGTTGCAGACAGCTACACAGGAGATGCATGCACACAGATACACATGAATAGAGTCTGGGATCAATAGAGCTATGAGGAAAGGTGGTCAGGCGCTTCCTTACCACTGGAAAACAGGTGTCGATCAGGTCTGGCAACTATGCAGCAGTATGTGTGCCTGAGCAGCAGTGGTGCGCATCCTCTGGTCAGGCGAGCTGTTGATTGCATTCTATGGTTCCGTGCTCGGTAGTACGCCGCGAAGACACAAACTGCTCCCATAAGTCTCGCTGGTCCCCCCAGATTTGGCTGGGGTAGGGGTCCCAGAAATGGCCTGGCAATACTGCTGGCTGTGAGAAGAGATGTGATGTGTTCTGCACAGGGATCCGATCTCCAAGCACTGCAGGTCCAGTATGTGGCTTGTTCAAGCTCACGGCCTATAGGTATGTAGCTACATGTATGCGTATATACGCAGCGCATCCCTTCCAATTGGGGTACCCGGCGATGCTGGTCTTGCCAGGACAATGTATTGGCACCAAACAGCAGCGTGCTTGAAACAGTCCCCCTGACACTGATGCTTACAATTGTGAGCTTCAATGACAGTGCTGCTCTCAGGTGCAAAATCTGCAGCTCGTTGATGTCTGCGCCAATCGTGGCTCTATCACTTACTTCAGCAGGTACTAATACTGTCTTGTTCTTCTCACTTGCCACAAGTCGCCATTTACTCGCGCTGAACCTCTATGCTGCAAGAGTATTGTGCCAGTCTTCTAGAGTGTTAAGCTGCTCCGCTGAGACTTTCAGAGCTTTCCACGGGGGCCCTTCTCACCGCCCTTCTTGGGGCCTACTGTGATGGGCAGAGCCACGTCCTTGGTGCCCTTGGCTCCCCACAGCAGGATGGAGGCAGCACCACCTGCAGTCATGGCACCGCTTCATCAAGATTTGATAACCATGGCACCAGATGCAGCATGGCCTTCTTCCCAGGCGCCTGCTCTGCCTACTCAGGCTTGTACAGCGGGCCTTGAAGCATATTCATTACTTCTGGTCCTACAATCTCAGTTCCCAACACTGCACCAGATGCAATCCGACACCGGTGTGCCGCTGACTATAAGAATGTCTCCCAAAGGCAGGCCTATAGATGACTGGGAGTTGTCAAAGCTAACCATAGACAACAGAGGCATGACGTCTCAGCCATGAGCATGGCTCTTCAGGATTGAAGCAGGCAGAAGGCCTCAACAGCAGCAGTCAAGAATCAAGAGCTAATGAGCAGTAGGCTCACCGACAAAGGTGAAAGCAAGGAGGGACTCGCGGCGGGTCAGAGGGCCAGCTGCCCGGTTGAAGAACTCGGCCTGCAGAGAGGGGTACCTCTTCTCGTCCTCCTGTCCATACAGCTCCCATGATCCCGTTGTGTCCTCGAGGTCCTGCAGACATACCAGAGGTCAGCTGACTCTCCCAAATCGAAACTCATCCCCCTGTGCCATTTCCCGTGGTTCCCTGTGCAAGGCAGCCACACCCCGCAACATAGCCTGCATTTGTGTCAGCAAAGCACAACACATTGCTGTGTTGCAGAAAAATTTCCATTCGTGTCCTTGTATCAGCCATCCAATCACACCATTCTATGGCTGTCACCCTCCATGTTGGGTGCCGCGAAGAGATGCAGTGCGCTCAAAGGCATTCGTTGTAGCGGAGCTTTAACGGCACACCTATGCGTGCTGAAACAGGAGGGAATGGAGCCAGGATCGCAGGCAAGGGAGGGTGAATTGACTCACGTCCAAGTCAAAGAACTCGCTGTCACTGCCATACTTCGCCCTCACAGGACCAGCCGCCCTGCAGTGCACAGCAAAGAAAGTCGGCAAGAGCTGATTGCAACTGCAACAGCCATCTGATTCTCATTGCTGCTGTGCATGCTACATGCCAGCTCGGCCCGAAGGATCGGACCTGAGCGGCTGTCTCCTGGCCTGTGCACGGGCACATGGCCGCCTCACAGAGCTGCCCGCGAGGTAGGTGTTGACCTTGAGGCTTGTCATTGCGGACGCCATGGTGCCGAAGGTACAATGCAAGCTCTCAGGCTGGGGATTTACAGGTCCGAACAACGGATGAGCCTCGATTGAGCAGCCAAATCAGGCATACAGCTTCTCTCCCATCGGCAGCTGGTGGTCCAGCACATGCCCTGAAGCTGACGCAGAAAGGGAAAGAAAGGAAAGCACGTTGCATGTGCAAAGCATAAGGGTCTATTACATTCTGCGGCCCTTTTGCCTCTGCGTGCAGCAGATCCAATTCTGTAAGGCAATCATCCAACAGGGAAATGGCCATTACGAGCCCATGTGTCAGGGAGGTCCTGGCTTAACCCCGATGCGTGGCCCTGGGGCTTATATATTTCCGTATTGTGTGCTGTCGTAGAAGTACAACATGGCGATGACTGACAAGGACGATTTTGTTCTTCCCTCGCGGGGTGCTTTACAGCGGCTGAAAGACGATCAGAAGGTGGACAAAGAGATAGACCAGCAGCTATCAGGACTGTCAACTTCATCGGAGTTCAGAGCTCGCCTCGCTGAGAGCTCCAGGGCGCAACTGCCAGGCATGTCTGGACAACCATCTTCCCTTCGACAGCAACGATGCCTGCCTCGAGGCTGGAAGTCCTGTTCATGTGTTAAAATGAAACCAATGTGGGGCTCTGACGCCTCTTATATTCTGCAGTGAATGGCATGCAAAATGGACCCACTCATTCTGGGCAGGGCAGCTCCCACCTGTCAGACTGGCAAGAAAGTGATGCCCTGCCAATGAGCCGCAGCGCAAGCAACGCCACCGGGCAGATGGTTGAGAACGCCTGGGTGCCTGTCAAGAACGCTGTCAAGGACAGCACCAAGATCTGCATGGGCGAGCGCCCTGGAAATCATGCCATAGGCTCAGGCGCATCTCCAGAACTGGCTCCTGGGCCCAGCAAGCCAAGCATGCAGCAGGTAGCCACCCCTGCACGTCGTAGCTTCTCTGGACAGTACTCTCTGGCCAAGCAGTCGTTATGACTTCTGAGAACAGCCGCCTGTGTAGCAGTTTGTGATCAGCGTACTGGACCTCCTAGTGCTGCTTATTGCAGAAGGTGACGCGGCCTCTGTGCAGGTTGACTACAGTCCCTTCCAGCCAGGAAGCTTCCCACAGGCCAGGATAGGCCGCTGCCAGAACCCTTTCTTCAGGCACGGGGACGCGCTGTACCCCTTCATGTATGCGGCGTTTGTGGGCTGGCTGTGCCACATACGCATCTTCCCGCCATGGCTCATTCTCCTGCTGCTCAGCCCCATGTATGTGGGCGGCGTAAAGCTTGTCATTATCATAGGTGAGCCTCTGTTTTTGCATGTTGCCACACTTACAGGCTTCATGCTGTGCTGCTCGGTCTATGTTCCGGGACTCTGATCAGAGCAGTGGCATCTTGTGCTATCTGGAGGTCCAGTGGCTGAGGCGTCATGGTAAGGAAGGTGTGTGGCTGCGCAGGGGCAAAGCTGCCGTCCAATCAGCTGGTGGCTTCCCGCATGACAGCCTGCGTGGTGCTGGCTGCGGAGACGGCCGCCATTGTGGGGTACCTGCTGTATGTGGCCCTGCTCATGCCAGACTGTGTCCCGCAGACGGTCGTGCTGTGCACTCTGGTCCTCATCAGCTACTACCTCCACTACAGGTGGCTACGTCCTCTGCCTCAATTACAGCCCAACCTGGCTGTATCCTATCTGCAGACAACGTCTCGTAGCCCAGCACAGCTGATGAGGCAGCGGCGTCATGTGTAGAAAATTCACAGCAGGGAATGTTGTGCGCAATCGAGACTGAAGCCTCTGTTTTCAAGTTGATGAGGCATCTGACAAAGGTTGCTCTTTGGCAGGACTGCAGCCACCGACCCGGGGTACTTGCCAAGGCCAGGGGAAGAGCCCCCAGCATGGCTCAATCAGCATGATGGCCAGTCACGGCTCTGCCTGGGCCCATGCTCCACCTGTCGAATAGACAGGCCCCTGCGCTCCAAGCACTGCGTTGTTTGCAACAGGTACATCTCCACCCATATGGCACACAGAAGGCTAGGTGCACCCTGCAGCACCCTGACAATGCAAGTATACCGGAGGTGTCATGGGTGATTGAGTTGTGGGTCTCATAAATTCTTCACGCAAAGGGCACTGCACGAGCAGAAATCAATGTGTAGGTGCGTGATGCAATTCGACCACCATTGCCCTGTGGTCTTCACTTGCGTGGGAGCCCGCAACATCCGCAGCTTCCTGGGCCTGACTGCGGTCATGCACATTGCTCAGGTTGGTGCTCCCTCAGCCCTGTGCTTTGTAACTTGCCAAATTGCATCTTGTCACCCAAGCGTGTTGTCGTTGTCCTGCGAAGCTTCTGTAGCCAAGTCACATGGGAGCTGTGGGGTACTTCACTGTTCAGATTGGAAGGGCTTTGCTGTGGCTGAAGCGCGTCTCTTTCTACTGCAGCTGCTGTACCTGAGGATGGTGTACATCTTCTGCCAGAGGATGCTCGCACCGGGATGGGGGGTCCTGCCGCATGCAGTGTGGGGTTTCAAGGCATATTGGCACAGCCTGTACCTGTATCCTGGGGTCGTCATCACAGCAACAATCATGGTGAGCACACTAGTGTCTTCTTCATCTGCTGTGCATGCTGCTTGCACCTCACATCTACAGCTGCACTTGAGCCCATTGCTCTGGTATAAAACTTTCAAATCCTGCAAATATTGTGACGTTCTGGAGGTGAGAGAGACCGTATGCCCTTGCCATCTGAAGAGTTCAACATTGCTGCGCAGCTCCCCATGACGGTCGGCTCGCTGTTCATACTGCTGCGGGCCGCATTTTGCGTCTCTGCAAACTTGACGGTAAACGAGTCCATCGTGGGCAAGAAGTACCCCTACCTGCAGACAGCAGACAGGCAGTTTTGGAACTTCTTTGACCGTGGGATGCTGGCCAATTGCCTCCAGTTCTGGCTTGCTGGGAATTCCAAGCCAGACTGGGCTCTCATCTATCAGAGGGAGCAACAGGTGATTTGTCCCCGCCTTCTCCCTTCTCTTTTTGTATTGGGGAGCTGTACACGATCTCTGGTCTCTGTCACCAGAGTTGAACAAAAGCGATGCCAATATTCCAGACAGTGCGAGAACAGGGCATGTGCGTGTGAGCAGTCCAGTCCGATCAATGGCAGGCGCGTGTGAGGTGTATGCGCTTCTGAGCATGTGTCAATTCCATGTGCAGGCCAAGGTGTCACATGTGCCCATGGTCTCCTGTACGCGCTTCATCCGCTGGATCGGGAGGGGAGCCACACATGCGCCAGTGCTGCCACTGCAGCCTACGCGGGTGCAGGAGACTGTCTGATGTGTCCCTGTATATAGATGTATGTGTGTGTTTGGTGGCAATGGTAGGGGGATATAGTCTAGTCGTTGCCTGAAGAAGAGGTGGTGTGATCTCTGAATGTTAGTCAGAGCGCTTGGTCAGGATTGTAGCCAGATTGGGGTATTTACTTGGATTGATGTGCAAGGGCTGCTGGATTTTGGCCAAGTATACAGTGAGCCGTGCGGTGGGTGCCCTCTGTGGCTCTACCAAATTATACGTTACAGATATATGCAGGCAGCTAGCTAGGTAAATAGGCTGGTGGTGCTGAGCTGCAGAAAGCTCCTCATCCAATGTGTAACAATGGATGGATGCTGGAATCATGCCAATTACCCATCAGTGGCTGATGCCATAGAGCAACAGCCCCAGCTAGAAATCTCATGTCAAAGAGAGACCCCATTGAGGTGACTTGCTCCCTCAGATAACACTTCATTGGCAGTCCTTGGAAGGACTGCCTATCAGCAGCCGAATATGACACTCACAGGTGCCCTCCAATGTACGCAAGTGTTCTTACTCTGCTGCGACAACAAGACGATGTGATTTTTCCTTCACCTCCAGCTGCTTCTGGAGCTCACTGGCTTCTGAATACAAGCCGAACAGGCCCCCGGTGTGGATATACAGTACCTGCGTAGGGGAATAGCGTCTGAGCAAGCTAGACCAAACTGCATCATATAGATACTCTGCAGTACTAGCAGAGCTGAGGGGTGACTGGAAACAAGAAGGGGCGCTTTGACCAAAAGCTCTCAGTGGGAAGACATTCTGTGACTCACTTTACGACCCTTCCAGTAGCCAGGATCTGCCTTGATGTCTTCACGCAGCGCATGGAACGCCTTCCCGCTGTAGGTAGAATCAAAAATAATACCTGCACTCAAGAGAGGAGTTGCTGATCCGCCTGAAGCCGCAGGGTGCTTGCCTCCGATTTGGTTGCAAGAGCACCAGGCCAAACATTTATTCTCTGCTGTGATGGCAGTCCTTCACTCTCCATCCTCCAAACATCCTCAAATATCCAGAGAATGGCGGAAGCAGGGCACTTGAGGGGTCACCTGTGGTCTGTGCCACATCAATGACTGTCTGCATCTCCTCCGGCTTGCTGATAGCATAGCCTGCTCCCTTGGCCTGGTGGGCTACCAGCATTGCTCTGGCGTCCTTGCCTGCGGGAGAGGCACGCCTGATCAGTCAAGCAAGACATACCATCGGGGTCATACTGCATCTGGCTGGCCCCTGCACTAATGCTATGACCTATCATCGCTGCTACTGTTGCACTGTCGCGTCCATGGAGCGTGGACAGGCAGGTGGATGTTCTAGCCTAGGTGTGCAGTACCTCCTGCACTCAAGGACCCAGGACGACAAAGTGATGGACTTGCGGTCCAGGACAGGAGAGGGATCATGGCTTGATCTGACCTATTCTGTCCGGTGTCGCCTCAAGCTCCCTGTAGAGGCCATCAATGAAGTCGTAGAAGTAATCCTCATCATCACAGACGCCATAGGCGTGGATGGTCGCTCCCATGCCGCTCAAGGCATTCCCAAGTGCCAGGCCAGCTGTCGTGCCCCCGCTCCCGCATGCCTGCCCATATCACACACGGTGATTGAGATGAGTGATCGATCAACCTGTGAGAGAGTCATGCACAGAGCGACACTGTTTGCATATCAGCACATGTTACATGCCAGGAGGAGCCATTCAACACATGAGCTTCAGCAGAACCTGGCCGCGATGGAGTTGTGCCTATCTGGACACACAGGATTGGGACTGTCGACTGACATGCATCCCCAGGCTCAGCGGAACCTCAATTAGGCTTCAGAATGCTGTGACTACATCGTGTTACCAATCTTATCACGTTGCCTGCAATGTGATGACCAATCAAAGATCGCCAAGGCAATGGGCTCACATTGATGATGTCAGTGAAGGCTTCTTTGCCAGCCTGATCAAGGATCTCCTGGGTGGCAGCCAGGTAGCCAAAAGTGCCGATGGAGTCTGAGCCGCCAACGGGGATGACGTAGGGCTTCCGTCCCTGCGCCTTCAACTGCTGCTCCAGCTGCTCGCCCAGCTTCTTGCCGCCCACTTTCGCATACTCCTCTTTGGTCACCTGCGCAATACACAGGCAACCTTGTCAGCTCCTTGCCCTCTGTCTCAATCAATGGACAGGCTGAAGTCACATACTCGGGTTGACACCAGTGCACGGCTGTGTTTTGAGGCATGACAGGCAAAGAGTAGTTGCCTGTGTCACAAAGCTGTCTGTGTCAAAACCTTATTTGAAAGGCGTGAGACTGCGCTGCATCAAGATCTACCTGGTGGATGTGTGCCCCAGTCATCCTGTCAATCAAGAGGTTGCCCACCATGCCTGGGTCATTCTCTGCAGCCTGGCGACTGTTCCTCAAGATGAGGTGGCAGTCCAAGCCAGCATACCTGCAGGCAAGGACCATCCTGAAATTCAGCTCCAGACTAGACCTGGCTTGAGCTCTTAATAGGACTTGCTAAGCCCGCATGTAAGCCTGTCAACGCGCAGAGTCACATGACAGCGCTCCAGGAGCAGTATGCACCGGGCTGCAACAGCAGTAGCCCGGCAATGATTGGACTGGATGCCGCCTATAGTGATTAGAGTGTCAGCGCCCTGAGCCATGGCCTCCGCAATCAGGAATTCCAGTTTCCTCACCTGCATGCCGGCAATGGCTCTGCTGCAATGCGCATGAAGTGAGTCTGATGATAAGTCAGTCAGGGCACTTCATAATCCTGGTACTTCAGGCCCCTCCGCGTTGCCAGGAGAGAGTATAGGAACCATGTTCGAGAGTGAGTCATTTCCCAAAATCAAGGCTGCAGACTGTTCATGTAAGACTGGCCCCGGACTCTGGCTGCAGACAGGTCTGTGAATGCCCCACAGCCTCTAGGTGCGGGTTGCCACCACACACATATACACTGATGATGGAGCCTAGGATAAAGTCTCTTACCTTGTTGCCACTGAGCTGCATGCCAGTCAGGTCATCCCGCTTGATCCAGAACTCGACATCCTCTGGTATCCCAGGGGGATTCCAGCGATGGATGGGAGTAGGAAAGAGGCCAAGGGCGTATTGCTTGCTGGGGCGCTGTAGCAAATGACTAAGGCCTCTCATAATATTCCGACAGCTTTATTGCAGATGCTTTCAGCATTATATGTCGCAGGATTATGTCATACACACCTTCAGCCAGGGAGGCAACCAGTCTGGGAGTTTGGCGCTTTCGAGAGTGTGGAATGCCCTACTCATGCTCGCAATACGACCCCTTGCTAGATAAATCAACGACCGGGACGACTCTGCATAAGCAAAGGAAGGACATTCATTGAGCATGCACATACTTAAGTGGGGTCACACGAGTCAGGCACGACCGCTCTGCTTCTGCAGCGCCTTTTCAACTCAAACATCATACCTTGCCTGACGCTTTGATTGCTGCTCACACGTCCAAAGCTTGTACCTAGTGACATGACGTTATGCAGATCGCAATTGTCATGTTGTAGAGTCAGACCCTTGGCTGCGTAGAATAATTGAGATCTGATGACGACAGAAAGAATAGAGCCCTCTACGATGTGAAATACTGCGAACATGCACTTCGTGGCGTATATGTATGTGCGAAGGCTGTCGAAGGCAGTACACGGTGAGTCATCTGGTCAATGGTCTTGCGAAACCTCTCGGAGGAATGGCTCGGGAGTGCGATCCTGACCAGGGGCTAGTAGTTTCACAAGCACATAATTGCTTCATGCTGTGCACATACTATATGCGCTCTTGTTCAGCTATCCGATTGAGGACTCGATAGATGCAGCGGAGGCATGCAGCAACTTACTGCTGAGAAGAAGAAAGT
Source organism: Coccomyxa viridis (assembly GCA_963930925.1). Lineage (NCBI taxonomy): Eukaryota > Viridiplantae > Chlorophyta > Trebouxiophyceae > Coccomyxaceae > Coccomyxa > Coccomyxa viridis. The sequence goes on along the minus strand of CAWVOJ010000004.1, from coordinate 2,190,201 downwards.
CTTAAGCAGCACTGATTGGGCAATGTGATGGGGCCTCTTAGATACATAGTGAACGCATGATATCAGATGCGTGGGTGTATGTCCAGAGAGTATCTGGATTGCATCCGCCCCTAAAAACTGCGAGCAGCTCATTGATCAGCTTATCAGGTGCCTCTGCCAAATCAGTGCCCAGAGGGGCAACGTCGTCACGCTCTTTACTGGAGAGGCACTGCATCAGAAGACAGCAGTTGATCACCTGCAGCAGTGCTTGCATAGCATACCGGTGCCCCACATGTTCTCAGCCATTGCGAGAAAGCGACCAGGGCACCCTGATCTGTCATGCTGGCCATACTGTCCTCCGTGCAAAGGAAGGTCATGTGCACCTGCGTCCCTCTGGGCGGAAGGCAGCAATCAATTCTGCAGGCGACTCTCCTGAGATGGTGAGTGCCTCGTGAGGGCCTCAGTCGGCCTTGCTGGCCCTTGTCTACAGTGTTGAGGATACCATGCTTGTCAGTGCAGCCCTCACTTGTGCCTTCGCTCCCGCTGAGATTGGTTCTGGCACATGCACTGCTTGCACTGCTACTGTTGTGCTTACAGCAGCGGTTCCTGACTTCGGCCTCTTCCACTGTGCCAGGTGAAGGCGCGGCGGCGCTTCTTTGATGCTGGGCATTACAACATCATTGCAGATCAGATAGGCAGCCATTTAGTGGATGCCTCGGCTGGCTGCAGTGAGGTGGGCTCATTGCCTCCCACAAGAACATCTTGACAACAGGTGTTGAGCATCTCACACCAGAGCCGAGGAAACTGTGTAGCCCTGCCATGCTGCCATACAGCCTCCCCCCATGCATCCCCCTTAAGAATGCACCTGTCATATGTCTGAGGAGGCTTGTGTGTAAAGCAGGTGTCAGTCCTGGATGCTGGTTGTGGAGAGGGGATGTACCTGGGACACGTTCAGGCTGCTCTGCAAGGGGCTGGCAAGCAGTGCAAGGCCTTTGGGGTAGATGTCTCCAAGACAGCCATCCGCATGGCTGCCAAGCGCCACAAAGAGGCCTCCTTTGCTGTGGCCAGCTCATACACTCTGCCCTTTGATAACCAGGCAAGTTGCCATACCCTGTTGCAAGCAGCAGCAGCGTCGCACACTGACAGAAGACCCACAGTCTACTCATGAGTCTGCCATGCAATACGGTGCACATGTTGCACCTGTGGTGTTCTGCCCTCTACAATGTGCAGATGCTGTGCAGGTGTTCGAAGCAGTCATATCAGTCTTTGCGCCAGTGGCAGCCCAGGAGTTTGCCAGGGTGCTCAGGCGGCCTGGCGGCATACTTGTGGTGGGGTACCCGGGAGAACAGCACCTCATAGAGCTCAAAAGCCTGCTATACAAGCAGCCAAAGCTCTTCACTGAGGACAGCATCCCTGTTGCAGATCTGCTCTCTGCAGGCTTTGAGCAAAGGCAGACGGTAAGAGTAAAGCAGGAGCTGACACTGACACAGGAGGATGCACTTGACTTGCTAGGCATGACGCCTTTCTTCTGGCGTGCGCCAGAAGACATCACAAGCCAGCTGACCATGGAGGCTGGATTCAAAACAACTGTTGATATATTGCTTACTGCCTTCATGAGGGCTTAGCATTGGCTAGAAATGCTAGTACTTCTTTTGCAAGGAGACTTATTGAGCTTGCGTCATGATGATGCAGCTCTCTGTCCATACAAGAGCCATTTCACTTACCACTGCTGAATGGCCAGTTAAGCGGAGTGTGCTGTAAATGCTATTGAGCGAAGAGGGAAAGCTGTGCACACGTGGAAGCCTAGTGTGCCCTGACAAATTGTCAGTGACAATGCATCAATGTATAATCCACTGATGTATGACCTCAATTGCATGCACATACATCTAGTTGGCCTACTTCGCATTGGTGTGCAGCCTGGCAGGCTGAAGCCAGCCACCTAGAGCAACGGCCTCTGCGAGATACATGAGGACGCACAGCAGCCAGGTCCCCATCTCCGAAGACTCCACTTTGACCAGCGTCCAGGCTCTGTCCCACCAGACACGCCCTGCCAGCATGGTGCGCCTGTAGGCCGCTTTCCTAGCCTGCATGCGCATCATCCCACATCTGTGATGAGCATCATGACCTGTCAAGAGGGGACTGGCCCAACAAAGCGCACCAGATGTTATGATGTGAGATAGCTGATGACGGTGCTACACCTCCATCAATTTGTTTGAAGGTGTATGCTGCTCTGCGGCTAAGCTTGAGAGGGAGGATTAGCACCTGAAAACCAGACGGCTGTGACAGCACAAGGCTCTCGCCCTTGCAGCCGTCAAACGGTGTCGGCTGGAGTGCGTCCACAAACTCCTGCGCAATGCACACTGATGCTTCCTGAGTCCCATGCCACATCATCTGCCTGCTCTCATGGTCTCTGGTACGATCGTGCTTCAAGGTGCTCATGACTGATCAACAGCCAGTCCCCTGGGCACTAGGTGACCCTGGACTGATCACACACAGCACAGGATACTCGAGCAAAGAGACTGTGCTGCGACGCATGCCTGCGAGCACCCCAGTCAGCTTGAGGATTATCCTGCCAACACACCTGCTCTCTGCCCTCGCGGATGCAGCGCTGGCCCTGGAAGAAGCTCTCGACCTGCTTCTGGGGCCCATGCGGAACATTGTACCAGACCCAGTCGCTGGCTGTCCCGATGCGCGGGCTCCTCCCCAGGAAGGCAAAGTTGTGCAGGTCTTTCCTGAAGTCTGCAACACCCAGACAAGATTGCACACCGTTGCCTGGCACAAGTAGCGACTTGGGGTGGGACTGCATCGCGCTGCTCAGTCTCTTCAGCAGCGCCTGGAATATTGACAATGTGCTGGGCAGAAAGATATATAACATGGTTGCTACCACACTGCCGGCCCTGGAGTTGCTTACCAAGGCTAAGTTCCGCAAGGTATGCCGGCTGGTACATGACCTCACAGCCCACTGCATGCACACGAAATGCAGATCAGATACAGAAATGCCATTATGAAAATACTTTGCCTGGACACCTCCTGGGGATATAGCAGCAAAGCTATCGGTATGCTTCCCGTCAAGGTGAGACCCATTCCCCGCGTGCTAGGAATCTTAGAGAGTCTTACGAGCATTCACGAGGACGTCACAGGGCAGTGTTGCCCCGCTCTCCAGCACAAGAGACGTCTCTCTGACCTGCTCCACCTTATCCACCACATACTGCACTCTATCCTGCATGTGGAGCATGATACTGCTTGTGAGACCGTTCAGAGCAATCAGTCACATCAGATGGGTCTGACCATCATAATGACACACACCAGGCATCATGACAACATGATAGTGACATTTGGTGAAGGATGGCAGGTGTTACCTGCTTGGCCAGCTGGAAGAAGGCATCATTGCACTGCCCGGTGAATCTGTGGTTGCTGCCATAGGCTGGGGCCATGTGGGCGATGCCGCAGCGCCTGTACAGGGCGGTCATCCAGGAGTTTACTAGCCAGCAGGCCAGCCAGCGCGGCGTCAGCGGCCCAGTTGCCAGCGCCACAAACTTGAACTGCTCTGAATATGGAATGATCCACCTGTATGGCGTTCTGACCAAGTCGAGATCCAGGGAGAGGCTGGATCTGAGGATTAGACTGTCATCAGACAAAGAGACGTGTGGTACAGAGCCTAGGAATTTTTTTGTGAGCACACGCACAGCGAGTCTGGTACCATGCATCACTGATGGTGGCACCCTATTCCACAAAGAAGGGTGGGTACCTGTCTCGTGGCCTGGTGATGAGCGTTATGGAATTTGCGCCAGCTCTGTTGGCAGCCTCCATGGCCTCCAGAGCGAATGCTCCTGTCCCCAGAATGACGACATCCTGCACATCCACACTACCCGCTATTGTCCTTAATGCTATTCCTAGTAGTTGAAAACGCAAGTTGCTTTCTATAATGGAGCATGGCAATGATGTGACATTGCCATCAGTGCTGGAGTACCTGCATGTAGGGGAGGCGGGCACCTTGCCATTGGCGCTCTCTGGGGCCACAAGGCTGCACTCAGTGCCCTGGTGGCGGCCTGCGAATGTGACACTCCCCTTGAACGCCTTGACGCTGGGGATATCACGGCCCAGCAAGGGTACCTGCTGTCCTGCACGCACACTTCACTCGCAGGCTGCATGTCAGCTTCTGTTTCGGGGAACGCTGAACAGAGATGTGAGCTTCACTGAAGCGGGTGAAGTGCTTGGGTAATACAGGTGTGCCTCTACAACAGCGCAAGCTGGTAACCGTCTGCACTGTGCAAGTCAAGTGGAACAACTTGACAATGCGGGTACATTCTCTCATGAATATCAATGGCATCTGAAAGGACCCACCCAAAATGCCTGTTGCCACAAACAGGGATGAAGCAGCAACAGTGTCACATTCCCCAGACTTCAAATTTGTGTATGACACAATAAAGCTGCGCTGCACTCAAGAAATTAGAGCAGACGTGTTTGACCTCCAGGACTTGCTAGGTCACTTTTTGAGGAGAGCTGCAATCGGCGGGTCTTGCAGTACCTTCTGTCAGATTTCCTGGTGATGTTGGTGACTTCTGAACCAAATTTTGTGTGATGCCTGATGCTTTGCTTATCAGCAAAGTCTCTGATGGTGTTTAGCACCTTGGGTGCGGAGACTTTCTTGAATGGGCCTATGTCTAAAGGAAAGTGCTTGTCCCATTGATACAAGGCTGCGTGAGCCTGTACATAATTTGACGGGTAGCATCAGACCAGCTAGCATGATCGACCTTTTTGTGCTCCGTGGCCATTCCTGCGCAGCAAGGCTGTGGTCCAAGGTTCCAGCGACTCACCTGGAGGTGGCTGTATGTGTTGGCTCTCACGAGCCAGTTACCCCCATAGTTTTCACCCCTTTCGAACAACAAGAACTCGATGCCTTCTCTTAAACAGCGTTCAGCCGCGAGCAACCCGCATACGCCGCCACCCACGATGACTACCGGGATCTCTTTCACAGTGTGTGGAGCCGTCCGACTGCGCAGTGCAGGAGTCATACTCTAGAGGCGTGTCGAGTCAGGGACATGTAGTGTCGGAGGTCTCCATTGTGCAGCCGTAAGCTGAGGACAGCAACGGGGCTTTGCCCAGCTCATTGTGCTAAATTTAGAAGTCCGACATTGCCGGAACCCTGACAGTGTACCTCTACCATGTGCTTCACACCGACTTCTGGTACAAGCTGCACAATCCGAGCTTCAATAGAAAGGTTGGTAAGGAATTGTCCTTCTCAACGCCCAAGATGTTGTTCAGCAGCTTAGGACTCTGGCACCTGGAGGTAGCCCACACAAGTACCACCAGTGAGGTGCACCACCTGACTCCACCAGCTAGCCATACACATGTATACATAGATGGAGCAGCGGCACTGCCTAGGGATACAAGGCTTGAGGCCAATTTCTTGTTGCTAGCCTGTGCTAATGTGATCCCGGCTTGAAGGCTCTTCTCTTTTGAGATCTGCCATCAGGAAGGAAGCACCACAGGGAGTTCCTCATGGGCATCTACATAGCCACAGAGAAACCTTCTACACCTGCTGCGCTTCAATCTTGAAGGACCCACTCCGCGATAGCTTGCCATGCAACTGAGCCTTAAAGACGTCTTTGACCAGGCGGTCCTGAGTCATGCTGCTTGAGGCATCGCCAGTGGCTCGAAAGGGAGGTCCGACCGCCGCTGTAGCCTGCAAGAAGAGTACACTTTCAAGGAGCTGCAGCTCTGGCGACACCTGTATCTGTCCACTGCTTCCACAAGAGCCATGCAGACATGTGCAACTCAGCTGCAAGGTGCAATGTCGTTCAGCACAATACAGATGGCGTGAATTTCTGCAGAACCTCTTACCAATTGTCCGGCAGGTAGTTTGTGCCTGGGGCCCCCTCTATGACGTGCATGCTGTAGGCATGGCGGCTCTGCGGTGAGGTGTTGCTGTAGCTGAAGTGCACATTAGCGCCGTGCAGCAACACAAGCGACCCGCTTGGCACCTCCAGCGGCACAAAGTCCTCTGTGTTGTACTCTGGCAGATCCTTGTCAAACGTCACTGTGTCATCCTCCCTGCAGCACACGCCCTGATGCCATCAGCGCTGCATTAGCGTATGTGAAATCCACACCACAACTTACGCCCCTTTATCATCACTGCTGCATGTCACATGGCAGATGCCTGAAGGATGGCCTCTGAACTTCTGTGCATATCTCCTTGATGAGTTGTATATAATCCGCATTGTATCTGTGTAGTGCTCTATTGCTGGCAGCAAAGGGATGGCTCTAGATGTGCCCTACTTGCGAATAAAGTGCCGGGCAACGCCCTGCGCATGGGCCCCGGGCAGGGCCCAGAGGCAACCGTTCTGCTTGGTGGCATCCTCTAGCGCCCACCACAGCCCGATCACAGAGGGCGGGTCTGTGCGCAGGAAGGTGCTGTCCTGGTGCGGCCTCACCTCTCCGCCTATCTTGGGTTGCTGCACACATCGCTTGGTGTTCAATTGATAGAATCTAGCACAAAAGGTCATGCTCAAGGGCACAAGTGTGCAACATGGGCACTACCTGCTGGTGAAGGACTGAAAATTGCCAGGTTTCTCACTGTGAGAAGGTGCCCATCCATCTGAACAGAAGTGAATGCCAGGCTATTTCCGCTGGTCCTGGCCTTGGCAGTGCGCCATGAGCATTGCTAGCGTCAAAACCCGGCGAAATAGCCTGGCATGTGGCAGCATGAGTGGAGAAGCCTACACTGCAGAGCCTCACCTTGAAGATGTACATGCTCTGCACAGGCAGCGGCCGCCTGATGTTGAGGGACTGCAATACGGCTGCAACCTTCTCTGACCTTGAGAAGCTGCAAAACTCTGGGTCCAGGTCATGCAATGCTGCATGGCCAAAGTGCTCATTAGTAGTGAGGGCCATCCTAACTATACTTGATTACTAGGCCTCAACGAGCATCTTCATTCCCTGCATGGCCACTGGCTGATACCGCCTTCAGGGTTCTGCCATTTGATACCTGCTATACCACCAGACCCGACCTGCAAGGACTTTAAGAAGAGCATTTTCTTGCAGGAGAGGGAATTACCATGGCCAATCTTGTTGATGGACAGAGCCTTTGCTTGGCGCAGGGAGCCGTCCTCTGCGAATGCATCCTCCTCGAAAAAGAAGCTCACATTGCTGGCACTTTCCAGGAAGTACTGGTCTGTCGACTTTGTCTGCACATTGAACCAGCGACTAACAACGGGAACGAATATGGGTCTTCATTGGGAAGGAAATGTGGGTCTTCACTGCTCACGAATGGGGCTGCAAGCATCTGTTTTCAAGCGTGACTGTATCACATAGGAAGTGTGAAGGGTAAGCGTTCTATGGTCACCTGGGACTTGGTGGAGAACACAGACACGGACTCCGGACTAAAGCTGTCCACAAGCTCTTCTGCCCTGCTGCGTAGCCTTTGCACCTCCTCAGGAGACGCAAAGCTCTCCAGCACCAGAAACCCTGGAATCACACCAGAAACTTAGCCAGGAGATGTCGGGATAAATGGCAACACTGACAGGCAAGAATGGCCAGCTGGTTTTGACTCGGATTTGGGCTGAGGCCCTGCGTGCAGACTCGGCGAGAGCTCACCATCACGTTGGAAGCGCTGCACCTGGTCGTCAGTGAGACCGCCCATAGGCTGCTTGGACATAGTGAGGCCAGACATGTTCTTTTGGTATTTTATTTCTGACGCCCTCAGCTTAGAGGAGAGCCGTTTGGTAGGTTGAGAAAGACGTCTGAAAAGCTTGGAAGCTGGGGTCACTTGGCATCTCTCAGCACCTCCTCGAGCCGTAAATGAATGCGTACACAATGCGTTCATCCTCCAAGTCAAACACACAAGCATTGGCCCTGTAGCATTGTACCTGCAGAATCGATCAGGGGATCTTCAGCTTCCTGTAGCTTCCGCTCACTGTGGCCTCTGTAAGGAGGAGGATAGGAGGTACAATCTGCATGGGAAGTTCAGAGCTCATACTTTAAGGTCATCAATTGTCGAGAGAGCACTCTTTGGATGGTGACGACAAGTTATAGTGTCTGAAAAGGCGCCTGATGGTGAGCTAGTAAGTGCGAAGCACAGGCGTCAGCAAGCCGCCAGCCTGTTGCCTACCCTTCTATACTTTCATCAATCTCAATACTCAAGGCTTCCGGTAACCATCCTGGTGGTAAGGACAGCCGAAGTAGAGCCATGATGGGCAACAAGGGGATGGCGAGTCCGCTAAAACTGGTGCAGCTATGGGGTGGAGCGGCCGAGATTGCCGTGCCGAAAGTGATGATTGATATGTCAGATATCAGACCAGTGCCTGACAACCAGGAGGCGAGTCTCTATGAGTGTCCTGACTGAGCTGGCTCAGCATGCAGCGCACAGTAGCATGTACTCTATCCTGTGACTGACTGCTTTGCAGTACTGCACGCCACAGACTCTCATCAGGATGTCAGCAAAGCAATCAGCTTAGGGTTGCACATTCATGGTTGCAGGTGTACATGAATTCAGACTCTGGGCAGGCTCTAGTCATCGAGATTGTGGTAGGGGCACCATCAACCTGGAATAGCAAGAGATCACATAAGCACAGGTGTATTTGCACTTTATGGAAACTTGTATTCTCACCTTGAAGTCATGCTTGCACAAAGCACCCCTGCCGTAGTGCAGGAGCCTGTGAAACCTCCAGCAGGAGAAAGCATCGCAGCATTCTGCTTCCAAGACCTTGCACAGGTGTCTGGAGCATGTGTGAAAGAGCAGCATACCCAGACTCTGGGTGAGGCTCTCTGCTGCAGAACATCTGGCATGCGTATTCTTGCTGACAGTGCCATTTGAAGCATCTGCCTGCCCCGAAAGGGCATGTCCCCCGTCAACGCCCCGCGCTATGCCTTCCTGGGCAGCGGTCATCTCTGAAAGCTCACAGGCGCTTGAAGTGCGTCTTGATGTGCAGATAATGCAGCAGTCCCAGAGCTTACAGACGCGGTCCTCATCGAAATGGTATCTGGGACCCACACGGTGTCAGACCAAGATGGTGGGGCAAAGCATGATGTACATGTGAGCCACTAGCCAACCTCATCAGCTTAAAGGTTTTGCACGAGGATTAGAGTATGTGAAATGTCTGCCATTCTTTGCATTGGCATGTCAGCACATCCGGGGAATGTCACCAGTATTGATGTGTGAGCGTTCTCAAGTGCCATGACCTCAAGCTGATCTGTGCCTTTGCAGGTGGTATTGGCAGTGATACGACTGCAAGGCTCAAATGGAGACATCATAATGATGCTGAGTACCCCAGAAGCAAGTAATGGAGTCTCAGCTAACCAGATGCAGCTCTTTACAACAATGTGCAAGGGGCTGCGATTCAATGACAGGAGCCTCCTCTCGTGAGTAGGAAAACAGAAAGGAGCTGTGCTAGCTGCAACACACATGTCACGGAGACAGAAAAGATTTTGTGCGGATACAGAATCCCTCATGAAGAACAGCATCATGGCAATGATCAGTGTCATGACACTGTCTGCCAACACATGTGTAAAGATGCTGATGTGACTTCACCTTGCCCTGGGCCCCAAAAGGACAATTACTACAATTATTTACAGCATCATCCTTAAAGGCATAAGAAAGCTTCCTTCCCGTGACTACAGACATCATCATGAACAGACTTTCCTTGGCTGCAGATTGCGGCATATGCAGCCTGCTATAGCTGTAGCTACCACTCCACAGTCCTTCACCTTTGTCACATTGCGGTGGGTTGAAGACGGCTGCACTACTTGGATGGCTTACAGAATCAAGGCTTCGAGTGACCACCTGACCAACATACCTCTGGCCAACATGTGGTACCTCAAATAATCTTGGTGAGAGCGTCTTTCTGAGATAGCAAGAGACCTCTGCCGCTGCTTTGCGGGAAACAAGTCGGTCTGCACAGAATTGCCATGTGTTGAGCACACCCGCATCCATCTCACAAGCTACATTCACTGTAGGATAGTAGAGGCACGCACTGTCACGCCCAGTTGTGCTCAATGTGTTCAGCTGGCAGGCCTAGAGCTTCTTCCCATCAGTGCATGTACGGACATGCATGCCATGAACACAGCTGCATGGTGCACCCTTGCCCCACTCAAAAATGGAGGCTTAGGCTACCACAGCTAGTCAAGCTAGCTAGAGCACAACCCTAAGCTCACCAGCACCCCGCAATGTCTTGCTGCTTGCGAGGTCACCATTCAGCTTAGAAATGTGCTCGTGCATATCAATCTCTGCACGGCTTGCAGTGCGGAAGTCACAAAGGCGTTGCTGCACCTCTCGAGCTCTGCCTATCGCGCAATTGGATGATAGGCCGTCACACCTTGTCTTGTTGGGCCCACCAGGCGTTGCAGGGCAGCTGTTGACTTGATGTGCAGAGGCTTGATAAAAGACAGCCTCTGCACCTGTCACTTGCCCTCATTGGCAAGGCTTTTAAAAATGTAGCCACTTTGGCTTGCATAGGTCTTCACTGGGGCTGCATCAGGATCGGGGGTGATGTCGCATCATAAAGCACTTGTAATCTTGTCCTGTAATGTCTGATGAGCACCAGCAGGTAGCATGCAACTTTGGGGGCAGATGTCTTCTGCATATCCTCATGGTGCAGATGGGCTTGTCTCTGCCTTCAGATCTGGCATGTGATAGAAGCCTGTGCTGCTGGAGTTCAGCATTACCAATATAACGTTGGCTGAGGGTCCAGATCTGTACACAACCTCATTTTGGTGTTTCTGCAAGCTCTGCTCTTGTGTATCCCGGGAGTCCCAAGTCAGCACGTGCGCTGGTGCACTGCGCCAGCACTAAATGGGAGGTGATATGTCACTGGATCTGGTTGAGGCTGCTGAGAAGCTCAGCCCGCTGTGTATCACTTGTGTGGGGCATGAGCGCCCTTATTAGATTGACTGGAGCTATTGACTTGGCGTAGTCTGCTGCCTCTGTCATCCCCGCTGCTGTGGCCATGTTGTACACCTGTCCAGCAGCCAATCACACCTCAGCATTTCTCACCCCGCTGCACACTGCTTCAACCCGCCAGGAGACAAGTCATACACAGGTGCCCAGTCCCTGCACACCAGACGATACCGGCAGGGAAGCGCTGCCTATGTCTTCGTAGCTGACAAGTATGAGCCCGACTCGGGTACGAAACAGAGGTACGCAGCAAGGCTGAGGGCTCACCTCGACCAGGGAGGCAATGTGCTCATAGACCAGCTTGTAGAAAATATTGAAGAGCGTGTGGTACTGTTGCCCTTCGCTGGAGGCTTTGGAGGCGGCATCTCTGCTCTCTGAGGAGAAGCTGGACAGCCCAAGCTCCTGCACACCACGCTTATCAGCAACAGCTTCCTCAGCAACACTGCCACCTCACACAAGCATTTTATCCCAACCTCAGGAGTAGCGGCCTTGCAACATATACATAGATTGTTGTTGGCTAAGCCAGGCCCTCGTATGGACTTGTGTTATAGCAATCTTACGGGCACACAACACTGTGTAACATTTCCTGCTAACAGCTAAATAGCCAATGAGTCTTGAGACCGCCCAACCCATGGCTATTTTACATGTCAACGTTCCCTAAAGCGCCGTTTTGCATCTGAAGCATCACTACATGGCACTATCAAGGGCCCTTACAGGCGCTTGGTGGCAATTATGCATGTGAGTGTGGGGTTCTGCGTCTGTTTGAAACAGCATGGCGCGACAAGAGCGTCTGCAAGAGCAGACGCTACGCTGTCTTGCTCTACCCTTTGCAGACAAGACAGTGGCAGCCTTGCATTCAAAACAGACCCCATGGGTTCTGATGCACACCTGTGCGCGCTGCAGCAGGGCAACAAAGATGTCTGCGAGCCAGAGGCGGCGCGCGCTGGTGGCCTCCCCGGGGATGTACAGCGGCAGCAGCGCATCCGAGATGCTGTACGTGCCGTCGGCCGGCAACTGCAGGTCCCCGTGCACCAGCGCCTCCATGCACTGGTTCACAGCCGACGGGCCATCCAGGCGGCTCAGCAGCTGCAGCAGCCATAACAACTTGTCAGCATTAACAATGCACAATACTTATTCAGATGTCTTTCAGAGATACGATGCATGCTGTCTGCAGGCAGCTGCAGGTCCCCATGCACTAGCGCTATTATGCACTACTTGAGCACCGCAGGGCTGTACAGGCGGCAATTGGAGCAGCACAACAACAGCAAGCTGCTAATGATGCGGAGAGAAGGCGGCTTGAGCAAGCTGTAATATTGCTGCCAAGATCTGTATCTCACAAAGGCTCTACAGTGCACTGAGAGCGCTCCACACGGCCTGTGAGAGCTGTTTCCTGCACCAGCCCTGCCACGACGTGGCACGTTTAGATGGGCAGCTAGCGCACCTCCACTGCGGAGCCGGCCAGCGCAGAGGTCACTTCAATGTCTCGCTCAGCAGCCTGCTGGGCAACGTCCTCGCCAGAGCCGCCGCGCTGCGCGCCTTTCTGGCCCACCTGGGAGGCGCAGCCGTAGAGCGTGCGCACGTTGCGCAGCAGCGCCCAGGATATGTGCAGGGGCGCCTCCTCCGAGCTGGGAGCACCTGCAGAATATCCATCTCCATCAACTCAGCTGGGCCCCAGTGTGCTGCCTGGCAGCTTGATGTGTAATCAAATCACGATGTTGTGCTGAATGCTGTGCTTATGCTCATCGCTAATCCTGTCTCAAAGGACCTCCCTCATTCAGTGGGATATGTGCAGACAAGATCTCTACTAAGTCTTCGGCAGTGGCATGAACTTCTTCAGAAGAGGACATGAACTGGCGTGCAGAGCAGGCAGGCACCTGGGACAGCCTCAAAGAGGGAGGGGGGCGCGTAGAGGACGCGGAGGGCACGCGTGAGCATGCCGCGGCCTTTGGGCAGCGCCATCAGCCGCATGAAAACGCCGTCGCCCGCGGCCCCCTTCTGCGCCTGGGGCGTGCGCGGCACACGCAGGTTCCTGCCCAGCACCTGTGCGTGGCGGTGATACTCACACATGCTATCTGAAATAGCCACCATTTGTGACCGGGGCTGGGATTCCCCCAACTCAGTGATACCATGCTGGTCGTCACGACTTGGGTATCCGCTCACACATTCCGGTGTTGCATGCAGGATGCCTCTTCTGTGTACATCCGTCACAAAAGGTCTTTCAATTGCGCATCCTTTCGTGCTAGGAGCATCTTGATCAGCAAGAGCAGAGTCTAACAGAGAGACTGCGACTCACCTCCAGCAGGTTGCTGCGGCGCTTCTGTAAATCGGCCTTGTCGATGCGGGGCCCCGGAGCATTGACCCAGAGGCGGTCAATGTCGTCCAGGTCAAGGAGCACATTCAGGCACTCCTCCACGACGATGCGCGCCGCCAAAAGAGGCTCGTCCTCCAGCCGCCGCCTGCCCTCCTTGTCCTCTGGCTCCGGAGTTGCCTCCTGTCGTGTGATAGAGAACCGGTCAGTACAGTTCCCTTCGCAAGGTTCATTATATGAATGAAAGGCACGTGATCAAGTGCTTGCCTCAGGTTGCTATGTCTGCATGCGCCCTGATGGGCATGCAGACCCCCTGTCCCTTTGCATTGATATTCGCTTTGAAGGAGCTGCAAGTGCCCCAGCTGAAGCTCAATACGTGGCGCCTGTGAGGCTACAATGCAGCTCAATACACTCAAGCTGCGCCCTGCAATGCTCAATAATACAACAAGGAAGGCACACCTCGCTCGGCTCTGCAGGCTGCTTGTCCATGAGGTCCATGAGGGGCCGAGGCCGCCTGATGTTGGAGAAGGGAATCTTGCCCAGGCCTTCCAGCTTGGCGTAGGCGGCGTCCTCTGTGGCCGGCCTGCTCGCCGGGGCTGCATCCCGTAGGGCCTCCGGCGCAAAGAAGTGCAGGGCGTGCTCGTGCAGCTTCTTGTGCTTGTGCTTGCATGCCTGCGCGCCAGCGCAGCCTCATCAGCAATGCTGCTTGCAGGCAGGAGTCACAGGGTGGTTCTTGGCAGATCTCCATTGTGAATCAGGAAGGCATCAGGTCTGCAGCTGGGTTCATGTGTCTACATACAGGCGCACACTACCACAACTGTAGATCCAAAGCCCTCCTCCCTCATAATGAAGACCTGACAGACCCTTGGCACAAAGCTGAGGCGGTACCTCGGCTTGAACTGGCAAATCCTTTTACGGTGCCAGACTATCTGTTGACAACGCGCTCATGCTTGTCTGATGAGAGTGACCTAAACTTCAACACTCCACAGCACTTGTTGATATCATCAAGTGGTTATGCTCTTTGGGCCATAGTCCCAAACAAGAAGTGCGAGCCTAAGAGAGATGAGTGGGACTTACCAGGTAGTAGTAGTCCTCATTGTAGGGCACCCCAGAGGTCAGAAACTTCTCCTGGATGCGCAGAATATTCTCTATCTCGTCGCTGGACATGAGCTTGGACCCATAAATGCAGCGATGCCTCAGCAGATCAGCGCCCTTGAGGTTCTCTGGCGAAGGCAGCATGAGAGGCGGCATTGGAGGGTAGTGCCCCTGTACACGGCGCAATAAACATTCAGCATTGCGGGCTTCCATGCACGCTCCTTTGCAAGTAGCGTGCATACATGAGCACTCCTAATTGCCCAGTTCCCATCGTCACACGGCACCAAGACAGGCGCACTAATTACTAATGCAATGGCATTTTGCTTGTGCCGGCATGCACAAAAGGCACCACGTGGATAGGAGCACCGTCATCTCAGTCTGGGCACAAGTACCAGTAAGAATGCAGCCCAAACATGCAACACTGTGCAGGGCGTGCAGGAGCCTGTGACTAGTGCCAACAGAAGCACCATTGCCAGACACCTGCAGAAGCCACACAGTGGTGCATGTCTGGGCTGCACCTTAGGCATGAGCTCAGAGGCGTACCATAGGCGGCATCATGTGAGGAGGCCGAGGGCCCATCGTGTGGTGCAGGGGGCGCTGCCAGGCAGACGGGCCAGGGTGTCCCCGCATGTGCTGCATGTTGGGCCCTACAAAGACGGACACATCATTTCAGCACGGCATAGCAGGGCATGACTGTCTGCGTAGCCTAAGCAATGTGGTACATGCATGGGGTTCTTGTGCTTGTCTCTTGGAGGTTTTCCCTGACCTGAGCAGACTTACTGTGGTCTCAGCCTCTACCTATGACTGTGCCAGCCAGCAAGGTTGCAGCACAAGAGCAGGGGTGCTGCAGGCAGGATCATTGCTAAGGGCCTTGACTGCGATCAGTATGCCTGCTTCAGCAGCTTCGCAGCTGGCTAGAAGCCACCGAGGCAGTCAAGATGCACTTGGTTGACAGCAGGCCTGCTGATGTTTGATGAAGGGTTGGTCTACTGGCATTGGAACAAGAGTCAGCTAGACTGCTCACCAAAGGGGGCCCCAGGCATGCCTGGGAACCCTGCTGGGCCACCTGGCGGAGGCATCCCTGGAGACATTCCTGGCAGTTGAGGGCCCGGGGGACCTCTCACCCCTGAACATTCACCACCCATACACAAATCAAACCTTGCACTTGCTGAGAATATCTCCACATTGTCCTGGAAAAGCTGTCCTGGCAAGAGGTCAGATTGGTTCCCACGCACAGATAAGCGACAGTTTGGCTCTTGCTGAGATACAATACTGGAGTCCGCAGGGCCGATTTCAAACTTCACCCTGCCGTCCATGGCGAGCTATGAGCACATGAAAGATAGCAACGCACCTGGGGGTGGGAAGGGGTGGGCATGCATGGGCATATGCGGCCTGTCTGGGGGAGGCATGGGAGGGGGAGGTCCTGCGGGGGGTCTTGGCCCTGGCATGCTGCCCACTGGAGGTTGGGACCCTGTCAACAAACAGCCCTCATGTCAACAGGCAGCAAAAGCATAGTCCATGCCATCAGCAGCCCCATGATGGGCTCACACCTTCTGCAACAGCTCTGTGTAAGAAGGCTGCCAGATACCAGAAGGGGATACCTAGATGTTGGCTGTTATATTGGGGTAGCTGGCGGGGTGGACCAGTAGGGGACGGAAATCCAGGTGGTCCACGCTGCATGTGCTGCACAGGCTGAACAGGGCCCGAAGGTGGCTGCTGCATGGACTGGCCAGGCTGTGGGGGAGGCCCCATCTGCCCCAGGCTGCCCAGCATGCCCGAGTCTGCGCCCGGCATTGGCGGCGCCTGCTGCCTTTGCTGCTGCTGCAGCAGCTGGCTTTTCCTCCGCAGCTGGGTTTCAACCTCTTCCATCGTCATGATCTTCTGCATAGACAGCCATCATTGCTGAGCAACTTCCATATGTCTGCTGCCCCAAGTGGCACAGGGATCTGCAATCTACAATAATGCATGTACAGGCTCATGAGCGTTACGGGGTCTAATATATATCAGCCGAGTACAAACAACAAGTAGCTGTCTACAGGACTGCGATGTGAGATGTGACCCACAGGAGGCTGTTGGGGGATGTATCACTCAAGCACAAACAATGACTAGCTGTAGACAGGATGGAGATGCGGGACGTGACTCACAGGAGGCTGCTGGGGCTGAGGCAAAGCTGGTGCTTGATACATTATTGGGGGCTGCTGCCCCATATGCTGCAGTGGGGATTGGTGCATCGGGGGCATGCTTGGCTGCATCCCATGCATAGGCAGGCTGGCATGCCCCGGGCTTTGATGGAAATCTGGCTGCGAGATGCCCTGCAACAGACGCTAGCCAAGACTAGACATCTGAAGTCAACAGCGCATGGCACTCCTTAGTCCTAAGACGACACCATACTTAGGCGCCTGGTGCGGGCAGACAATGAAAAGCCTGATTTGAATTACATTGGATGCTTTGTGCAACGGGCCACATGAAGCTGCCTCTCACCTGGCTGATCTGAGCCATATCAAGGCCCTGAAGGCCATGCAGCCCTGGAGACTGGTAGGCCCCCGGAGCAGGGCTGTGGTGCTGTCCTGGAGTCTCTGTATACACGCTCCATGGCGAAGGGGATGGCAATGAGTGGGCTCCGTAAGGCATGTGGCTGCTTGCTGTCTGCTCCATACTGGAGTATCCTGACATGCTCCCAGCCCTTGCCTGCAGATCAATTGTCAAGACGTCAGAGAAAACTCCATCAGGCGAAGCATTTTGCTTTCAGCGAGGCTTCACACCAGTGAGACCGCCTATGCGCTGCCTTGGAGATCCACATAAAGCGGACATCCCGTGTCAGTACGTCTTACCGAGGACTCACGTTGATCACCAGGCTAATAGCCAATACAGACCTAGACAGTGGGGAAACCTGGTGACCTCACCTGGCCTGCACTAGGAGGCTGCACAACAGGGTCAGCACTGGCAGCAGAGTTCCACTGCAAGCTGTCCTTGAGTTTCTGAGGCGTCTGCATGCTCTCCCCCAGCTTCAAGGTGTGCGCAAACATGGCTGCGTAGGAGAGGTCCTCCGGCTCATCATTCCCCAGCAGAGCCAGATCCACTTCCTCCTCAATAGGCACCTCCTCTTCCTCAGGCGGGACTTCTACTCCCTCCTGTCATCACACACACCTTGCTCACAGTGATGACCTCGACACAGTGCAAAAGGTAAGACCTTATAGAATGGCTGCGGTGTCAGCAGTCTCCTAGGAAGCAGCATGCACACTGGTCTGCAGCACTCTTCTCTTTATTGAGTGTGGAACCGCTGACGAAGTAACAGTCCTACACCAAAATGGCCATGCGCATATGTTCACATCATATCAAGCTAGCGAAGGCGCATTATCACCTCAAGTCCCCCTTCCAGACCTTCCGGCCCTCCGTCAAGCCCTCCTTCCAGGCCAGCATCATCGCCCATGCTGTCAAAAAACGAGTACTGGCCAGCATCAAAGGGTGCGCCGCCATTCATTGGCTGAGAAGCCATCTGCATATGCAGGCCTCACAGGGTTATGCACATCCCCAAGTGCTCAATTGCAATCATATCAGCTGGCGCATGAGCAGCATGCTGAGGATACAGGAAGGCAGTGATGATGGTATAACTGCGGCAATCAGGATCCTGGAGCCTACCTTGTTGTCTTTGTCTTCCAATGAATCCATAGATCTAGTCAAAATACCACCTGCAGATGGGCGTGGACATGCTGAATTCGGGCAGCTCCCATAATTGCATCACCGGCTTCTTCTCTAGCATTCCATGCACCGAGATTTTCTGTGCTTTAAGAAGCCCAAAAGTCAGGAAGGCAACCTTCACAGTGCCCTTCAAGTCTATAGACAGATACGCATGTCGTCTGCCCACGATGCCTGCCCTTTGCAATGACTTTCGCTGTCCTTGGTCTTCTGAACCGACAGTCGGTCTTCTAACAGACGCTTCAGGTTGCCTCCGGCATTGTCAAGCTCGAGCTGTTCACAACGATCTGCATATGCGGCTTGAGTCGCAAAATTTCAGCCCTCATGAAGGACGCCGCTGAACTACCTCCAGCTGGACGCTTCAAAGCTGCGCTGCGACAGCCGTTGGAATCCTGCTAGCACCCCTCTATATTGATCAAAATGCATGCAGCTTGACGCCTGACGAATGAAAGGATGCATACGTATACTAAGCGACTCACTGCAGCAGTGACTGGGGTGTCACACGAGAAATTGTGCTGACTAGTCACGAGAGCCTTGCAGATGTCTTGAGCACACCGATATCCAGTCCCAGGCGCTGTGTTAGTCGAATGTTGCTTGAAGAAATGTGAAGAAGGTATGCTATACCAAGTGCGTGCTCCTTGGAGAGGGTATCGTCTTAGAAGTTCTAAGCCTCATGGTATCACAAGCAAGGAGAGATGATTACATAGTGCAGCAGCGACGTTGAACCTGTTTATATAGCGGCCGTTTATTGATGCAGTAACGACCCCTTAATGCAGATTACGCAAAGCGCCAGATAGTGGGCAGCACTCCCAGTATGGCACAACACGAGATGGGTATGGTCAAGGGGACGTCGCCCTTCGAGTCCTTCCAGGTGTGCCTCGTGGCATGCTTGGCACCTCTCCTGTTGCTATGCACACCCCTTGCTTACAAGCATCAGGTTCCTCTGATTTCTGCAGCTTATAAGTCATGCCAACAGATGCCTGAAAGTTGCATGTAGATCGACAGGGCATATGCAGGGACCCTGTAAGCTGAGCTCTCACAGCCTCTGTGTTGCATGGCCCGGCATGCAGAATCCCTTGAATCAGATGTGTCAGTGAAAGGTCCAGCTCTCACAGGCTTTGTCTCGCATGGCGCAGGGTGCGCAGTCTCTCAAGTCAGATGCGTCAATGAGCACGGCCTCTGGCGATGCTCCCATGCGGGGCGTCATTAGGGGCCTGGTGGCTTCCAGCGGCAGCGGCTGCGAGGCGGTGCTGATGAGCCACTCCACTTCAGGACAGCCCACGTGCTGGACAACCAGGTATCTCCATTATACAGAGCTTGGTATGCCGAAGTGAGAAGTCCTCCAGTATTACGAAGAAGCCTCTGGAACAGCCAGATTACTGTACAGTGCATGGGGCAGGCTCTGTGAATCTTGGCATCAACACGGCAAGCGGCAACAGGATAGCGCATGTATGGACCAAGGCCTTGCCACGCATGCTGATGCGGCACAGAAGACTAGATGGACTTCTTGGCATTGCAGGCTGCACCCAGCCCAGGAGGAGAGCTTCTGCTCCCTAGAGCTTCGAAGATATCCCTGCAGCAACCTGCAAGTCAAGGTACTTCTTGCCCCAAAGTATGATGCAAATTACCTGACAAAGTCTTGATAGCTGCAAGGCCAATGGCCCCCTGCTTGTTTGCTGATCAGTCAGACGTGCACAGCAGCAGCTTTGTTGTGTGGCACTGGTCCAACAAAGGTTGGCGGAAATTCCCAATTGGGCTGTGCAGGTGACCTTTGCTGACGCGGCGTCGACAGCCAAGTCCATCACCTTTGCGCATTGGAAGTCGCCCGGGTCATGGGAGAAGCTAGGCAGCATGCCTCTGAGGTCTCACGGCAGCTCCTGCCTGCAGCACGTCATCAAGCTGGGCGCACACACGCAAGTGCAGCGCTACCTGCGCATCACCCTGCAGGGCCTGCTGCACCCTCCCAGAGACAGCAGCACCTTCCATGGTACAGCACTGACCTTGCTCCTGCCGTTGCCATCCAGTTGCGACTTCAGCATTGGGTAGATGCAAGCCTAGCAGATAGACAGGGGTATGTTGACAGGGAATGAATGTCAGCCACAATATGAGCGTCAGCATTGATGGCAGACTTATTCCAATCAATTGTCTTCCGACCATACAGCGCTGGCTGTGAACATTGTTTGAATGGCGCCTCAGAGAGGTCTGGCAACAGCAGACTGTATTGCATAATACAAAGAGGGGTAGTCATACCTGTACAGCGCTTCTCAGAGTGCTTGTGTGCACAGGTAGCCACAGGATCGTCCGTCTCAGAGTTGTGGCCCCTTCGGCTGCAGTCAACCAGAGCACCTCCGACAGCATCTCCGCTCACTGGCCGAGCAGGAGCGTAGCCAGGAGCACAGCAGCTGCTCAGGAGGCAGGCTGTGCTCCAGTGGAGCTCCCAGTGAATCGCCCAGACAATGGGGCCATGCAGGTAAGGCCTACCCAGCAGAGGGGTCCTGTAGTAGACAACTTACTAGGAAGGCTCCATCAGTTTTCATTGGCAGTCGCCTCAGACACTGCAGGAGCTGTGCGCCAGAGATACTCAGATTCTTTGCGCAAGCAGATATGCGGTGGCGCGCACGAGACGGCCCAAGGTCCATGCAGGAGGTTTGCAGGAGTGAATGATGTGTGTGGATCTGCAGGATGGCATGCGCAGCTCTGGACCTCTCGGGTCTCACATGGCTGCCCGGCCACATCTGGCACCTGCACTGCCCACTCTGCAGAGCGGGAATGCGACTGCGGCGCACAACAGGCTTGCCGCTGACAGCAGGGCAAAGGACGACGGTCACCTTGTGGCGCTCTCACCCTCAGCCCGCCCAGCCTTGCCTCGGGCTGAGGCCGCAGCAGCAGGGAATGGAAGACGCACTGCGCAAGTGGCGCCTGCCCCACAGGGTGTGGCTCACTATGCCGGGCATCATAGCAAGCTGTCCCTTGGGTCCATCCCTTGCCATACAAAGAGCCACAGATTTGCATCTCTGCCGTGGTGCGCAGCGCGCATCTCTCGCGGTAGGGGAGCTTCCGCAGAGGAGCCGTCCTGTGCACCATTCCTACATGATACCTGCTGAGTGCTGCTGTTCGCTGGGTGCTCATGCTCACTTCTACCTCAACACCTCTGGTTGCCAATAGAGGGCTCTCTAAATGCAGGTGCAAGGATCGGTGCCCCACCTCCGCCACCACCGCCGCCACCTAAGCCTCCAGGTCCCCCCGCTGGGCACAAGGCTGCTCCTAGGGCCCCCCCGCCCCCACCACCGCCACTGAGGGCGAAGCCCGCTGCCGCCCTCCTGAGCAATGGGGCGCCGCCTCTGGGTGGCGCTGCAAACGGGCCATCTAGGCCTCCACCCCCTCCCCCACCCCCTGGGAAGCCAGGTGAGAGCACAGTGTTGCATCTATGTCAGCGCTTGCCCGTCTTCTGAGTGCAAGCAGTTTAGCTCATCGACAGCAGCTGCTTGCACAGAGACTGGTACAGTGGGATCTGTACCTGAGACAGAGTACATTGGTGAGATGCTATTTGCTGTTTTGCCATGCTCTGCCTTGCAGAGGACCTTGCATACAAAAAGGGCGTGAGCAGAAGTGCCCTTTGACAATCTTCCAGCTCTGCAGGCAGAGCCAGGGCAGGCGCCCCGCCGCCTCCACCCCTGCCCGGCAAGGGCGCCCTGGGCAAGCAATTGCCCAACCAGGCTGCGCCTCAGAGTAGGCCCAGCGCGCCAGATCAGGCAGCGCTAGTGGCAGGCCCAACGCCATCCAAGCCAATGGTGAAGCTGTTCTGGGACAAGCTGCCTGAGAAGCAGGTGCGCCTGTAAACGGGACTGCACTCTCTGTACTGTCTGGGTTCACACTTACCCAGGCGTGAGTATGCCTTGGAGTCTATGCTGTGCATGCTATCCCAACATCATGCAGGTGGGCTGCAGACTGATTGCATGATGACTGTGCTGGTCCCCTTGATTGAGGCTGCGAGACTTCCACGTGTATGCCCTATAGCCCTAGGCTACGGGTTGCATCCCTTGTTATGATAAGGATAGCACATGCTGTATGGTCCATGACACGGCACAGAGCAGGATACTGCATTGTGAAAGGTGCATGGCAAGAATTTTGCTGTGCAGCTGCTGTCAGCGAAATGATTTCTGACCCACTGCAAACGAATGATGTCCTCTGGCCTGGTGTGCAGTTGGAGGACACAGTGTGGGGCCAGCTGGGGAAGAGCCCTGCCGAAGTGGATTATGAGATTCTGGAGGACGAGTTTGCGGCCAAGCAGGCCGTCATGCAGATCGGCAAGGGCGGCGGCGCGCAGCAGCGGCCTAAGCAGGCAATGCTGCTGCCCCTGCAGCGCGCCCAGAATGTGGGCGTGTTCCTGACCAGGCTCAAGATGGACCCTGCTGAGGTCAGCACTGTCAGCTGTCGCCCGGATTCTATCCCTAATCCTATATAGAACCAGTACTTGCTCTTGCAAGCTCTGGAGTGGTCTAATGGGCGGAATACATTGACGGCAAAACGTGACGTCCGGGCTGGACGTCCTGTGAAGTTACAGGTGCACGCAGCAGCCCACAGCAGGCCCATGCAAGTGCAGGGCCTCACACTGCTGCTGTGTGCAGGTGAAGGAGGCGATCCTGGGATTGGTGAATGGAGAGGGCGGCCTCAGCACAGAGGACATTGCTGGCCTGCTGAGGTGCCTGCCCAGCGCGGATGAGCGGGACGTGCTGCAGCGCCACAGCGCCCGCTACGCTGAGCTGGGCATGGCCGAGCAGTTCATGCTGACCATGATGTCCATCTCGCAGGTGCATACACTGCTGTCTCATCCTACTGCATCTCAGTGCTGACTGGATCCATGAGCTGCCATGTTTGGTGACCTTGAGGCTAAATGCGCATGTGGAGGTCCCATCTCTCCAATACCGTGCCTTACTTCTGTGAGGAGCATGCAGACGGGGCACAGCTTCAAACCAATGCACTTACAAACTACCCTCCAGGCCCCAATTGTCATCAGTCCCAGCGTGACACCTGCCAACTGCGCCCTATTGCTGCAGAGCATCTGGGCTCCGGCCAAGGGCTGGTGCATGATCTGGGGATGTGAGCGCAGGTGGGTCAGCGGCTGCGCGCTGTGCAGTTCCAGCGCCAGTTTGACGGGCGCCACGAGGCCCTGCATGCGCAGATCCAGACACTGGAGGAGGCCTGCGCCGAGACGCGCAGCAACCGACAGCTGCCCTGCGTCCTGAAGACCTGCCTGGATGTTGGCAATTACCTGAATGCCGGGCACCGGGCAGGGGCAGCGGCCGGGTTCCAGATCGAGTCCCTGCTCAAGCTGAAGGCTGTGCGCTCCAGCAAGCACCCAGGGCGGACCCTGCTGCACTTTGTTGCCAGACAGGTAATGTGCGGACCTGCCTCCAGCTAAAGCACCTGTAAACTGCAGAGTGTTGACACCTACATGGAAACATGCTGTGAGCATGCCAGCATACCGCTGCCCTAGTGACAGGAAATAGCCTCCATCTACATGATGCTCCCATTACATAGAGCTGTTGCGAAGTTGCAGAACTTGTTACTGATCAGGAGGAGCGAAATCTGGCTGGAAGGTGAATGCTGACCCTGGAGTTTGATGCGCACTGCATGACCTGTGACATCCTTGTCAATGCAGGTGGCAAAGAAGCTGGGAGATGAGATGCCCATTGAAGGTGGTCTGCAGAAGGTGGCTGCAGCCGCCAAGATCTCCCTGAGCGCCATGCAGACCGAGCTGCAGGACCTGAGCGCCTCCTGCGCACAGCTGCAACGTCTTCTTGAGAGCCTGAGCCTGCCTGATCTGGATCCATTTGTTGAGGTGAACCCCCTACACATCCCAGGGTTGTCCTATGCAATGGAGGTACAACACGGACATCCGCATTGCTTGATAGAGCCGTCTGCAAGCAACCATGGCTTGCAGTGTCACAGCCGACTGCAGGTCACATATGTTAACATTAAAGCTGTAACGCTGACTCCAATGACTGTGGAAATGTGCATCGTCCTATGAGTGACAAAGACTCATGGCAGAGTGGAAATACCAAAGATGGTCTGTAGCTGCTTGAGTACACTTGCAGGAGATGAAGGCGTTCCATGCGGAGGCAGACCTCAGCATCGAGAAGCTGAGGCTGCAGCTGGCCTCCGCTGAGGAGCAGTTTGCTGAGCTGGCCGCCTACGTTAATGGAGCCGCCAAGACATCCGTGTCAGATCCTCAGGCCTTCTTCGCCATGCTGCTGACCTTTGCGAGGGACCTGGACAGCGCACACAGGGACAACCTGGCAGCTGATGAACAGGTGTCCCTTCAATGTGCAGCAGTTGCAAAGGCATTGATCCTTGTCTAAACACTCGATTAGCTCTCCACGCAGCTCTTCTGAAAATCTAGACTGCTGCAGTGCGTGCATGCATGCATGTTCTGTCAGGCGTTACAAAGCCATTTGGTGCAGAGCCGCAAGATGGCAAAGAAGACTTCTGCGGCTAAGGGCGGCGCTCCCCAGGGCGGTGCGCTAAAGCAGCGGGACCGCATGCTGAGCCAGGTCAAGGCCTACCGGCGCTTGAAGCCTGAGGACCGCCGGGCTCTGCTCACAGACAAGGTTTGCATGCTAAGCCCCCTCATCTTATGGCACTCATGTCCACACCCGCACAATGCCAGATTCCAGACATGTGTGCCCATTCCCATTCGGCCAGTTCTGTCCGGTGGTCCTTCAAGAGAGGCCGCAAAGTCTGACCCAGTCCTTGCCTCAACACTACCTCTCATGGGTGCAGCCCTGCTAAGGACCATGTGTTTAGCATGAGAGGCACTGATGCAACAAAAATAGGATGTGCATCAGAGTAGGGTGAGATGGCTGTGCAGGGCGCCAGGGATCGGCTGCATGCGCTGGGCCTGAACCAGCGTGCCAGCGTGCCTTCCCTGCGCCTGGTGCTTGCCGCGGAAGCTGCAGCAGAAGCCGCTGCCGCAGCGCCCTGCAGCGCCGCCAAGCGCATGTGAGAGGCCTTCGACTCCATCTTTGCCTTTACAGAAGACACTGCCAAATTACCGCTCAATGATCGCCAAGAAAAGATACGCTTCAGCTGTGCATGTTGCCAGGCTGCCTGTTCAGGGCATCCCAAGTAGTGCGTACGCTCCGTAGCTTCGTGTTGACTTGGTCTGAGCGCAGGCGTTCCAGTTTGCGGTTGCCGCTGACCTCCCGCATGGCAGGAATGGACAAAGGACCCTCCCCAATGCCCAGTGCCCGCGGCAGCATGCGCTCGCACAGGCAAGCACTTCTGTACCAAGCCTCTCAAACAGCTAATCTCTCTGGATGCCCTGTCCGTAGTTCAATAGGCTGGCGTCAGGTCTATACCAAGGAACCATGGTACCATTCCTTGCGTAGGCGTGGTGCCATTACGACATATTTGCATGAGAGGAGCAGCATGAACAGGGTCCTGCTGTGCAGGGATGGGCTGGCAGCGCGCAGCCTGTGCATCCCGCTGAGCGCGACCGGGCGCGGCGGGCTGCAGGAGTCCCTGGCCAGGGCCTCCCGGGCTGCCCAGAGCGGGCTCCGGGCACGCCAGAAGGACCTGGAGGTTTCAGATGACCCCGACTTTGGCACGGATGCTGACGCGGCTGGCGCGAAGCAACCAGGCCATGATCAGCCTGCAGGCATGCGCAAGTCTCTATCCTCAGCCAGTCAGCAGATAGCAGGAATTGACCGACCTAATGGGCCACTGAACAGCCAAGGCCAAGCCGGCGCTGGTGCACAGACCGAAACAGAGGTGGCAGACACTGAGCAGGGCTGCAGCATGCAAGAGCAGCACCGGACAGGGAGCACGCCCCTGCCGACTGCAGGCACCACTCCCGAGAGCCTGCCCTCGGACAGGAAGGGCCCCTCAGGAGGCTCTGACAGCCCAGCGCAGATGCAGCACGTGGACCTGTTCCAGCAGCTGGGTCCACGCCCTTTGCAGAGCCTTGCAGCCATCGCTTTTGCAAAGGACCCTGCACATCAAGCTGCACCTGCTGATCAAGGGTCACAGCCTGAGGAAATGAAGTCCAATACCAGTGACAGCGCACACAAGGTGCCAAATGGTGCGGAGGAGGCAGCATTAGACACTCTGGCCGAGCCTAGCATGCATTTTGACACCCTTGAAGGCGAGGACTCAGCAGACAGGGCTGGGGCTGGGCAAGGTGGTCGGACAAGCCAGCAGGGCGCCAAGCAGGCAAGGGACAGCATGCCTCCGGCTGTTCCTGTGGTGCCGGAAGCATCTGCTGCGGGGAGCCCTCATGGGGCAAAGAAGGGGACTAGGGGTGAGCCGCTCAGACGCAGCCTGCTGCCAGCTGTCCACCCCAGGTTCAGGAGCTCCCCGCTGCGCACGCCTGCTGTGAACCAGTCTCTCAGCATGCTGCCTGATCAGGCTACCACCGCCCAATCTGAGCAGTCTCAGGGACCAGGCAGTGCTGATGTGATCATCAGCAGTAGCTGGGACCGCTCTGCCAAGCAGGTGATTTACTAGGAATTGTGCAGAGTCACCCTGCACGATGTATGATTTCTGTATGAGAGTTTGGGTGATCAGACTGCCTGTATGACTTACCTCTGGAAGTGATGCAATGATGGCAGATGCATGGCCTGTAGTATTGCCGAGCATGATGCACTCAACTTGCTCAGCAGATGGACGGATTGTTATGACCTGCAGAGCCTGCAATGGTCTGGCAGACATGACTCACATCGTCCTTATCCTATGCGCAGGAGTCATTGCAGACGCGCCTTCAACAGGCTGCCATGAGGCTGGTAGGAAGCCAGCCCTTGCAAACCAGGCCGGGCAACCTGGGGCCACGACTGCATCAAGCAGCCATGGAGGCAGATGCAACCTCTCCAGCTTTTGAGGCGGATGGCAGCACCCAGCAAGAGAACCGTGACAGTGACGTGCAAGGCTTGGGAGGACCACAGGAAGCATACAAGCAGAGGCGCCCCAAGGCGCTGCCAAGCAGGCCTCCAAGCATCCGGAGAACCCCCGTGCCCAGATCTGCCCAAAGAGCCCCTGCCCTGGACATGCATGCGGTGCGCATTCTCACAGCATATCAGTGCTGGCAGTAAGGCAGTGGTCCCTCCAGCATTGTGCTCAGAAGCATGCCGAGAAGAATGCACAGCTGGGCCCCAGCATGCCGTCTGCTAAGTGGCTGTGATATAAACTCTGAACGTGACCTGAGATGAGTGATTATTGGCCTGTGCAGGTGCAGTCAGCTTCCTGGTCACACTCAGTCATGCAGTACAGCCCCAACATGAGCGAGCTGCTGGGCTTTGTGCCCACCCCCAAGACAGGCAACCCGCCAGCGCCAGCTAACCCGGCAGCTCTGAAGCCCTCAGTGGCCTCATCATACAGCTTTGGCGTGCGTGACAGGCCAGGTATGCTCTCTCTGGGACTGAAGGTGTCCACAAGAGACCTCAAACCAAAACCTGGCCCCCGAAAACCCTGAGTCAGAGAGGTGTAAAGGTCATTCAGCGTCCTATAAATGGCTGCGCATGCCATGGAAGCTTTCCATGAGGCTACACCTGTCACAGCGGCCCAGCATTATTCTGTGCACTGAACAGGCAGCACGGGCTCTACCCCGGTGCTGCACCCTAGGAGCAACAGCGCAACCGAGGCATTGCCAGCGCCGCTGCGCTCTGCGTCGCCGAAGCAGATGGGGCGGCCGCGGTCTGCCGGCAGGGACATCGCGTCTCACCCAGTCAGCCTGAGCGGCCACTCAATCGAGGATGCAGGAGCTCTGCGGGAGCCCTTGGGCCACAGCCTGGACAAGGGTGCCCTGCAGCAGGTGAGAGCCTCCTCCACGGTCATCCAGTACACACAGGCCCTGTCCAAAACAAATGGGCTACACAGGCACACGATGACAGGAGAAATGTCTGTCTGGCTGGTCTTCCAACATTTTGCAGCTTGCACTACCCTTCACACGCAAGACGTTGTGCATGGCTCGCCAGTCACCGCATGGGATGTGAGCCATGGCATGCACTGCAGAGACTCTTGTGACCCCTGAGGATCATAGCAGAGTAGGGTGGCACGCAGATGCGCTGTGCGCATGAGTGGAGGGCTGACGCATCAGTTGCTGGCTGCAGATGGGGCCGGGGCAGGACAGCGAGAGGAAGAGGGTGTTTAACGACATTGGCGCCTCCGGCCACATCAGCGACAGCCTGGCGCTCATTGCCCGCATGCGCGTCTCGCCTGGTCCCCTCGGCAAGAGCGCTGATCCCAGGTCAGTACTAACGTACTCCTCATGGCCATGTGCTCTGTGCAGTGATCGCCGTACATAGAGCCTGCTGCATTGCAAGGTCCACAGCTCATTACGCGTTCTGATAAGCAATCTGTGCAGGGGACTGATGTCTGATCCATTGTTGCGCAGAGGTCCCATCCAAGACGCAGTGGCCACTTCTAAGCAGGCTCAAAGAGCAGCAGTAGATGACCACTCTGGCATCACGCCACTCCTTGGTACGCTTCCTACCCTTGACTGTCATATGGGACATATGCTGATTCCTTCTTTGTCCGGACCCAGATAGCAGCTGCATGCTAATACTCATATCCTGCATATTGGTGGAACTACAGCCTGTCTGAAGTGAGTATTGACCATAAGTAATTCTAAGGACAATGTCCGCAAAGACAGACAGTCTATGTGGCACTGCAGATGGCAAGGCAGCAGGCACAGCAGAGGCCCAGCGCCCAGACTCAGATGACGCTGCTGCAGCGCTCACTTCCCCGAGCCCCACAGGCAGCGGCCTGGGGGACATTGACTCGCGCCTCTGCTGCCAGGCAAGCCCTCTCCACAGCCTGCTCAGGCGCTCTGTTGTGGCTCTCTAGAAAGTCTGCATCACATCCTCCAACGCATGCTCATAAAAACTTTCCAAAAGCCGTCCCAGAGTTTCCAAGGCTGACTTTGCCCTACCTCTGATTATTGCACATGCTTATGGACACTGGACAGGGCTCTTTTATCAGCTCTAATCCTGGCACTGCCCTGCTGTATGCGCATACTATATACTACACTATATATGAGGTTTGCTGATGCCAGTACCCATGCATGTGCAGCCGCTGCGGAGCTCCCTGTTTCTGCACAGCCTGGACGACTCTGTGGACGCTGCCGCCTCGCTGTCGCTGCCCGATTACTCGGATTGCCCGGGGCCCCTGGAAGCCGGGCACTTCAAGGCCCGGGACCTCATCCTGACGCCGGCGGAGTGCAAGGGCAGGCGCAACAGGAAAGAGCATTATCTCAGCATCTCAGCAGTCACTCACCCTCACCGCATAGCTGTGTTTGTGCACCGTCACAGGCTGATACTCACAGCACTCTGTTTCATCATCTCAGCAGTCATTTCCCACCCTTGATCTGATCCTCTGTGAGGGCACGGTCATTAGTGAGACTCCAGGGCGCTGTCTCAGCGTCTCAGCAATTATTCCCCACCCTCAGTGCCCTCCAGCTGTAAGAGTGCATTCTTAGAGGCAACCTTCACAATGCTCTGTCTCAGCACCTGACTAGCTGGCGCTATTTCTGCTGACCTTAGGTGTGCTGAGGTGGTGCATGCATGCAGGCGGAGTAAGCAGGTGTTTGCTCTTGAGGCGGCTGAACCTCCAGCCAGTGTGGACACTCAGGCCGCAGAGGAGGACCTCATGCTTTTCACACCGCAGCCCGCTGCAATTGGCAAGGAGGCTGCAAAAGAGCCAGGACAAAGAAACGCTAGGCCGACAATTCACAAGACAGGGAAGCAGCCTGGCAGGCATCCGTGGTGGAGTGGGCGGCGGTGGGGGAAGGTTCCTTACAGCCAGACGAAGTGACTTGAGGGACCATCTGTTACTGCAGGCTTCCATTCATTTGTGGGGTGCATGAGAAGATGTAAGCGCTGACCATCTAGATCAGATCTGATGGACAGTAGGTACTCAGAAGACCGTAGTATGCAAGACATAGACAGCCTTCTAGGGGCTGTTGACATACCCCCTTTGGTAGATGACAGGGTTTACTGGACTGGACTATGCATATGCATTATGGTCAATCTCACATATGGGAGATGTACGTCAGAGTTTCCAAATGGAATACTTCCGCTCAGAAGCGCCAAAAGGCCTCCGAGCTCCCAAGCTTAAGCACCTTGCAGTGCAAGAAGCTGGCACCACAGTGTGTCCATCAACAGCACTCAAGGGTTCTTCATAGCAGCATCAGCAGCATATCAGCCCTCTGCTGTCCTCTGCTGTCCAGAGTCACCCCATTTCCTGTCTGCGAGAGGCATTGAAGCATGTCATGTGACCTGACTGACCATTCCTCATGTATCTCTGTCTGTGTTCTGTAAGGAGTCAACCAGGGCACCTGCTGAGCCATCTACGCCTCCTTTCTACAGCTTCTGATAGATCTTGTCAGAAATCTTCGCTCTAGATGTCTTGCGCCATTGAGTGCTGCTTCGGAAGGATGAGCGTACTCGAGACGCTCCTTCAAGGCATTTCTGGCTTGCAAACCCAAGGCCCTCCTTGCTGTTGATCAGCACTTGTCAAAGGACATTCCCATCCAGGGCCCTTTCCCTTCAATACTATGCTAATAGAGCCTCTTTGCGGGACTCCAAATTGCACTGGATCTGCAGGCTGCAGGCTAGCCTTACGTGGGGCAATCTGTCAAAAATCCGACAACCGCCTAGCGGGTGTGGAAGCCTGTGGCTTTCAGGTTGTGGTTTTACCTGACAACACCTTCTGATGATCATTGTTTTTCAAGCTCTTTCACAGCACAACTAGGACTAAATGCGCGCATGCAAAAGCAGTGCACATCTTTAATACACACCATCCCTGCAAACCAGCGCCTCAAAACGGCCTAGGCAGGGATCATGGCCACACGTAGCACACCAGACTACAGACTCACACCCTGCAAGCCCTTTGTGCGCCCCAAGCAATTCAGATGGCAGCTGCCCTGCGATGATGTAAGTCCTTCCCTGCATTGTGATCACCCATTAGTCAATCTGAAACGGAGATCAGATGTTGTATTCCATCCAGAAGTGCCAGGGCTTCTGACAGCAGGTACTATTGGATGTCGCTTCATGAACTGGCCTTCTGCCTATTTCTTCAGGCAAATTCTAGCCTTGAGTGTGGGCCTTTGTGTCTGACAGAGCAACCTTGGAGTCCACGTTCGTCCGAGGAGAGGCTTGTCAATGCTGTTGCTGGGTCACAGAATCATCCTGAGCAGTTTGAGATGGTCCTATAAGTCATTGCCTGCGGTTATCTTGCTGCCTGCGACGTGAGGGTCGCCTGGCAGGGTGCCCCTCCTTGAGCTAAGCTACCAGCTTGGGAGCGGCCCTGCCATGGAGGGGATGCGTGCACACGACGGGGCCACAGGAATGGAGAGCATCGACACTTCCATGCATGCTGGTGTCACATCGCAGAGCTTCTTGAGCGTGGGCTGCTGGGCATGCATGTGAGGGGCCAGCTCAGCTGTCAGTGGCGGGGCGTTGTCACTCCGGGCCAGGACCATCATAGCAGGCCAGAACTCTCACAATTCGACGTGCGCCCAGTTTCATACGATAGCAGTTGCAGTGCGAAATAGCCTTACACGCATTGCAGCCCACGCTAGCCGCACAGCGCTTGAATTTAAGCCATCAAGATTCAGGTCGACCTGGCGGAAGGACCACCTTGTTCTGGAGAAATCGTCCACGACACCAAAGCATACACCAAGTGAAGAAGGAAGAAGAAAAACTTGAGCCCCTGAGCCGGTACACCGCTGCTATGGCTCTAAAATGGCTGTCGAAGTTGGCGAGCTTCCTAGTCCCAAGTGCCAGCGGAAGCAGCTCTGTGACATGTTCCCGGCGCAGGACAAACCGCATAACTAAGCCTCAACAGGTATGCTGAAGTCATACTGCTTCCAGTATGCCTTGACTTTGCGTGCAGCAGTGTCATAAAACCCTGATGCCCCGCTAGCGACAGTGCACAGCACATCCTGTGTGGTTCAAGCCCTTGCGAAGGAGCAGTCGGCCGGCCTGGTACATGCTTATGCCTTCCATGACATAGCACAGATGCTGTATGCCGCTTAAAGGGACTCAGCATCTGTCAAGATATACTAAGATGCTGGTCGCAAGTGGGCCTTTCGAAGCATGATCTTGATGTACATGTGCAGGTGGAGATCAGCACGGAAAGTCACAGAAGCAGCGAAGATGGAGTGATCTACACGGTGCCTCACCCAGACTCCAGCAGCTGCGCTGGTGCTTCAAGCTGCTATACTAATCCCATCTTCTTCGAGCCCTCTCCAAGCAACTCCGAGCCCTCAGCGAGTCTCGCCAACCCGCCTAGGCTGGTGAGCCCTCTGACCCATGCTGAGATCTGGCAATGCTGCACAGCTCGCAAGATGAACACCACTTCACGCCATGTTGTGAGGCGTGCTGTCATTGTGTCAGATGCATAGAATATAGTGTTAACATGAGTGCATAGCTCTGGCCTGCAACACGTGTACGCCGCAAGTGTGGCATGCTAGGGAGGGGATGTGTCAAGTTTTCCTGCTGAGGTGCTGAGATCATTCTCATGGCAAGCGCCACACAGGATGTATTGCAGACCATTGCTATGATCAAAGAGGACTTCTGCCATGTAGACAGCTGTTATCACTGTCACATGGTGTCAGTGTGTGAAGATCGCCGGAGTCCTGCAGGCGCTGTATGCCATGTGCAGGCGGAAGGCGTCATCATCGACTTTGTCGACACCGCCAACATGGACGATCTGCCAGCATGGCAGCTGCCGCAGAGCAGACCTGCAGCGGGAGTGCTCATGACACTGCTCAAGCACATCCCCATGGTCTGGGGTTCCAAGCTTGGCATTCATGCCAGGACATGCCAGGTGCGCGCCTCGATGGTTAGTTCAGCAATGGGAAGTCTTCAGCAGCCAGACACTCATACCCTGTGCTAAAAATGTATCATGCTATGCATGCAACTAGGCTACACACCTGCCCTGACCCAGCCCTAGAGATAGGCCTGCTGTATGCTCCAGTCTTCATCTATCGACGTGAGCCAAAGTAGGCTGGCTGCACTCCACATACAATACCCATCATGGTATGATATTACCAACCACACCTGCTGCTTGCAGGGAGCCACAGACGTTCCTTCTTGGCAGGAGCGCATCAAGGGCACTGCGGGCAGGCTCATGGATGGCTGCAAGCACAGCAGCATGCTCAGCTGCTCCAGCAGCCCCTCGGTGGTTGAGGAAGCCGTGCACAATGGCCCCCTGTGCACAGAAAAGGACTCAACTGCACAGCAGTGCAAGGCTTCTACACCCCGTCATGCTGTGAGCTCCTTGACTCATGTCTTTTCCACCTGTGAGGCTCAGTACCTGCAAAGTCTGCATCTTCTGATAAAGCTTCAAGAGTGGCACTGAAGTCACACCACTTTGCCGGCAGGCCTGCATGCCTGATTAAGCATTGTTACCACCCTGAAGTTGGTCCTTGCATCATCCACGCCAGACTAGGCTACATGTCCCTGCACAGGCCTGCTCGTTCCCAGGCCTATTAAGAGGCATGTTTCTGTCATGTGAGATCTAGACTGGCTGCAGTTCCTGGACAGTACCCACACTATGTTGTAATGCTGACCAGTACATGCTGCTTACAGGGCGCCACAGACATCCCCTCTTGGCAACAGCGCATGCAGAGCACTGCGGGCAGGCTTCAGGACGGCTTGAAGCTCAGCACGGTGCTCAATTGCTTCAGCCCTAAGCCAGTCAAGGAGGCCCGGTACGATGGCCCCTTCTGCACGGCGGCGGAGTTTAATGCACTCTTTCGCATGGCCTGGACAACGAGCAAGGCAGTACGCTCCTTGTCTCGTGTCTTGCCCACCTCTGAAGCTCAGCACCTGCATGTCTAGACAGAAGCCACAAGTGTCCATGTGCCAGCAAGACCGTGCGGTTCCTCATCAGTCAGCACTGACAGCATCCTTAGAGTTACTGCAGAGCTAACTGTGTTGGGCCCTGCACAAAGCTGTCCAGCTTTGCTAAGTCCTTTGCCGCAGCATGGACAGCATTGTACAGGTCCGGATACACTGAGCTCTGCTCTATACAGCTGGAGAGCGTCATGTAATCACAAGTCAGAGCAGCACCAGTCACTGGCTGTAGCTGGGGAACACGATGATCACAGCTGCCTGCTCAGTCCTCTGTCACAGAGAAGTCTAAAATCTAACCAGTTATGGTCCTTTGCAGATTCAGCGCTCGCAGCCAATCCACTGGCTCCACCCCTCGGCAGTGATGTTGGCGTGTCTCTATCAGAGTCTGCAGACCAGCACTTACCAGCCGCGGCGGCTGATGAAGCTGCTACAGGCCCACATGGGCTTGATCCACCTTGTGGGCCCAGTCCCTGCCGAAGTGGGCTGGCAGAACATGCCGCCTATCACACCCTACATCCGCAGCGAGCAGGTGTCGATTGGCTCTTCTCCTGTACCTGTTGCATGCCTGTGGAGTGTTAGGAAGTCCTGATGACAAGCTTAATTCTAGACATGCCCTGTCCCATGCTGGGCTCTGCCTTCAATCAATGCCCCTGAGAATAAGTCTATTGCAAGGTTACCCATACCCTGCATCTCTGCTCTTCTGCTGACACAGATCCCTGAGTTCTAATCAATGGCCTGTTTTTCCTGTTTTCCGCGCTATCATCTGCATGGACTCACAGCGGGCGTCAAGAAAGTAGGCTTCCGTGCATGTATGCCATGCTCAACAACGTCTTGTTGTCACAGGCGCTCGTGGACGCCAGCCAGGGCACGCTCGGGGACGTCTGCCTGCCCGCCCACCTGCCCAGCAGCCTGCCCGCTGTCCCCAAGGTGAGCAGCTGTGCTCTGCGTAAGTTGTTGCTCTGTTGCAGAGTGTTTTTCAGACCTGGTGTGTCAGCTGTGCACCTCATGTGCTCATTGCAGCTCATGAACTGCAATGAGCACCTCCCTGCAAAAGCCCAATTTCACAAGCGGTTAGGCCTACTACTGCCAACGCTCTCCAGGCATTGAGTCAGAGACTAGAGTCTCCTTGCTTGCAGCGCATGGTCACTGAGCTCGCTGCACGCTGTCCAAATCTGTCTCCCAGTCAGCAGGATGCCTACATCAATGCTGAGGGGTGTGCTTGGCAATGATGTGCATCTTGCTCCTGCAGTACATGCAAACATGTTCAACAATTTGGGGTTGCCATGCAGGAGGTGGTAAAGGCAGCCAGGTCTCTGTACCCTGGGCTTTGCAGCCATGCTCCGGGTGATCTGCCGCACCCTGGGCCTACCCAGCGCTCCCAGAGCGAGCCTGTTCAGGACCAGCAGAGCCCGCCTCAGGTCCTGGACACACAGTTCATGGCGCAGGAAACCCCATCCTCCCATGGTGAGCACCCCTGATCTTCTGTGTCAGGGGACTCTTGCGACAAAGACGTGCCCTGCGCTAGGGTCACGACGGAGCTGCCTCAGGAAATCTTTACAGTAGGTCTGAAGCAGACATGTCATGTGTGCTGGCACCGCCAATCTGTGAAGACTGGGTGCTGCATTGCCATTGCCTGAAGCGAAGGTGCACAAGTGAGACGGTCTGCACACTTGCAGGCAAGGAAGTCACCATGAAGGAGCAGCGGGGAACAGCACGGCCAGTCATCAGCATCAGCGCCAGTGCTGCCTTTAGCCGCGCAAGCATAGTTCCAGTAGATCTCATCAGCACCAGCGGTGGTGCGGAGACTCCGCATCAGGAGGAGTCCCCCATCCTCTGCAGCCACCCAGATGCCAGCCAGGTACCTCCTGTTGCCCTGATCCGCCTGATCAGGCCCTGACGCCTACATCGGTATCTGGGCCGCAGCAGGATGTGTGTGTCAATGGACAGAGCACCAGCCTCCTCTCCTGGCAAATGTGAGCTAGTGTATCTACTGCTGAGTCTTGAGCTGAACTCACATTCACACCATTCCTACCTGTGCAGCTTTTGCTCCAGTTGTTGCAGAGCCGGACACCTGTTCAACAGTAAGCCTAGGGAGCCTACTGGCAGGCGCAGGGATAAGCTGATGCATGCTGGGGCCTTCACCGCTCGCATGTGTTGTGCAGGGTGACGAGACCATGGTAGCTCAGATCTGGGCGCTCACAGAGGAGGAGCACTGCCTTGCATGCTCACATGCCAAGCAGCTGGAGAGCGCTTGCAGCCCAGCGCCCATGGCTGCCCGGCCCCTGCCCGAGGCCTCTACGGCCTTAAGAGCGGGGCCTTCAAGGCCCATCTTTGCAGGGAAATCATGCAGGTACCCTTCTGCTGCCCAATCCGGCTCTGGTTGAATGTTTGGCATCCCCAATCTTCCAGTGCACAAGAGCTGGCCTGTATACGCATCTGTACCCCTTTCAAATCAGCTTTTCAAGACTAAGGAAGTGCGAGGCCCCATGACTTTCATGTGCAATTGGAGCTGTATCAGGTCTGCATCTGCAAATAGAGTATATATGTACATGTCAAATTATGCGTTGACATCAACCAAAGCCAATCTCAGTGACGCACATGCACTAATGGCAAGGCTCTGCTTTCAGGACGAGGTGCACTAGCAAGCTAAGCCGGAAGTTCTCTGCGTACTTCTCTGCCAAGAGCTTGGCATAGGCGTCCCAGTATCTGAGGAACCACCACTTGGCAGGCCCGGCGACCCATCATGTACAATCTGACTGGGTCATGCAATGAAACTACATGACCGGCCAGGGTGAACCAAGGCCATTCTCGGCCATCAGCAGCCCACAAGATGTAGACTGTAGAAAGTATCATACGAGCTGACACTTGGATTGTGCTGTCTTTGAGGTGCATTGTCAACATTGCTGGTGTCATATAAAGCGAGCTTCCAAAGGAATGAGACAGCAGCTACAGCAGGTGAATGATGCTGCAGCATCAAGGGGCTTTGCAAGCCCGGGCTCCATGCATAAGCCAGATGCCTAGTGCTGAGGGTTGGCTGAGGGATGTGAGATTGGGCAGGAAGAGCTAAGCTATGTTCCCGGTTGTCCTTGATGTGATGAAGGCTTATCTATCTGAGGTTTTCAGCAGTGCCAGAGGATAGCTTTTGCACCTTTGCGAAGTCCTTCAAGATACCTCAAGATAATCTCCTGGAAAGTGGCTGACTGAGATCATGGCCGCTTGTTAGACAAACAGAGGAAGTGGCACTAGTAGTCAAAGTACTCTTACTTCACTGAACCAGTGCTAAAATTGTGTCGGGTGTGTTACATTGCATTGGATGTAGGATCTACAGGTCATGAGACGGCCTTCAACAAGCGGCAAAGCAAGTGAAGGCGCTAGATTGATTATCCAGACATGAGAAGGCCCGTCCTAGTTGCAGAGCATTGCCACTGTGGAACGCTGCCACAAGGTGCATTGGAGAGTTGATGGTCTGAGGAGGTTGTAGCTACCAAGTGCCATCAGGACACCAGGTTGTGCTCGTGAGCTCATCACACATCTCACAAGGCTGAATTTGCTGCCAAAAGCATGACCTCACAGGGCTGAACATGTGTAAGCGCTTACTTGTACTGACCCACCACCTGTCTGTGAGGCCAATTGAACAAGGTGGCATCAGAAGCTTAGCAGGCTGACCTGTGACCCCCTCCTGACACGCAAGACATGAGCCAGTGCACCACTTCAACAGCTGAGGCTCAGCTGCTTCATTTTCCTGTACCCCACCTGCGGGCTGATACTTGGGAGGGCTGCTGCGAAGCTCCTTGCTGCAAGGAACCTACAACAGGGTACAAGGACGGCTGAGCGCAAACACTAGGCCACACAGAAGATGTGCAGTCCAAGGGTCACATGGTCAGCTGCATGGTATTCTTGCCTCAACATGCACGAATCTGGTGATGAGGAGCAGCTCACCCAATCTGCGACCTCCAAATCTGGCTGTGGCCTTCTGCGCTGGGACAGCATCGTCTGATTCTGAGTCGATGAGAATGCCATTCCCTGCTGAAGCTCCAGTGGCAAGGGCGGCAGCTGCCTTTGGCTTCTGAGCAGAGCCGCCCGTCTTTGCCTTCTTCAGCTGCATGCTCATACACCCCTGGTCATATTTTGCACACACTGCTGCTGCTTTCGGCTGCAGTGTTGTCAGCAAAAACTGGCATGAAGCTCTCACTGGAAGTCAGCATAAACTGCTGGTTTCAGCTCTGCACAGCAGCCTTGCTGCAGAGGAACTCAACACTGCACATTCAGGCAGGCCAGTGGGCAGAATGGGCACCTTCAGGGCAGTCTGGGGAGCTTTGCGCTTGCGCGAGGGCGCTTCTGCATCAATGACATCGCTGTCATCGCTGGCCTCTATCTCGTCTGCTCCCAGCTCTGCGCTTGCATCGCTCCCGCTCACCTCCTCTTCGTCACCCTCTCTGCAAACATGGACACAGCTCGTCACGTTCAGCTTCACTGTATGCACTCCACTCTGTACTGTCCCCTTACAGCTCATACAGTGCTGATGTACATATTGCCTCAGACGATTGCTGGGTCATCCACACAGATATGGTTCCAGGCACTGTCACACAGGCGGCATATGTGATGAGAGGAGCTCACAGAATGCTGTTCATACGCTTCCTGGCGCCCTGTGCAGCAGCTCTCTTGCTTCGGGTGGGCGTGGTGCTCTGCCCACGCTGCGCTGTGCTGCGCTGCGTCCCGCTCCCCTCCTGCATGTCATGACCATGTCACGGGGCAGCAGAGCAAGCTTTGAAGCACCCTCCCCGCTCGCCAGCGTACAAATGCCTCAGCATATACCTGTCTGGTGAAGAGACCAACCGTTGTCAGTCTCTAATACTTTTGTACGTGGAGATGATTTGGCCTCAGGGGTGGTCAGCACCTGTGAGAGCCCTGCTGAACCCTTTTTGAATGCTTCACCGAGTGTGGCCTGCCTTCGGCCACCCCTTGCTGCTCCTGTTGCTGACCCTGCAGAACGCTTTTCAGAGCTATGTCATGCTCATCTGGTTGCATGCATCGTCCCAGAGCTACCATGCAGCACTGCGAGAAGCTGTTTGCAGCAGTGCCAGCCTTTCTCAATTTTTCCTCCAGTCCCTACATGCTGTTGTGCAGGGATAGTGAGTGTACCTGCTCGTGAAGCGGCTGCAGTTTTGGCGCGTCCAGAGGGCGGAGGGAGGGCGGACGAGGAGGGCGCCCCCTCTTCATCCAGATCTGCGTCAGCGTCCCCTGCATTCTTTGCTGCTGCGCCAGTGATGACTGGCAGCTTGGTGTCCCTCCGTGGCTGCTGACTCGGCTCTATCTGTTGCATAAGGCACAGGCTCTGTCAATGCCAAGCTTGTGTCTGAAAAATTTAGCGAGGGCGCCCTCATAGCTAGGCCACCAAGAGGCTGCACACCAATTGATTGCTTCAGCGTCCTGAAACATGATGACTGGAACATGCTGCCTGGGTATGCAGCATCGTCACTATGAGAAGGCCGCCAGTCCACCAGGCCCTGATTGGAGTGCACAGATGAGGTCCTCAGCTCATAAATTAAGGATTGATCACCTGGTGGGTGCTGCGCCGTTCAATGAGGTGGCGGTCCAGCAGGGCCACCATCTCATTGTCTAGCACGCTGCCCTTGTCAAAGGGCGTGCTTCCCACGACTGCCCGGTGCACAGTCTCAAGGCTCCTCTGCACGCAGCTCGCCAGCGCCTGCTTGTCATCCTGCATCAGCACCATCCCGTGTGAGCACCTGTTGGCACCTGCGAGCGCCATTATGCAAGCCCACCTGTGAGTACCCGTCTGATCCTTTCCTCATACACATTGCCATCCTGCATGAGATCCGTTTCAATAAAAGCAAGAGCAGGCAGCTGCAAGCATCGCCATGCAGGACCAGAGAAATGACCAGTACCATAGGCATGCTGTGCAGATACTCTTGCATATCAGGCTGCCTATGCGCAGTAGAGACTTTGTCTTGCCTATAGCACTGAGCTTCTTCTAGGCCTACTGTGGTGCTTGACCTGACCATAGTGGCTGTCTTGAGCTAACACAGACAGCGACGATGGATGAGTCACTCAGCTCATGGTGGCTTCCAGAGAGCATAGTCCTGTGGGCAATACCAAGCAACAGGAGGTGGATAAGGAAAGGGAACGGGCTTGCCTTGTCGACAAACTCGTGCAGGGCATTGGCCATCTCGCCTTCCAGGATGACCTGCAGCTTCTGGTGCACCTGCTCTGCGATCAGGGCCTCTATCTGCTGCTCGTCCTCAGCCTCCGGCCTCATGCCCGGCTCCAGGGCTGCTGCTGCCCTGCTGTCTCCTCCCTCCGCCTACACATGCCTTCACACCCTCAGCGCCTGCTGCCAGGGCTCTCATCAAATATCTCCCTTGCAGATTGCATAGCACACTGAGCAACCCTACAGGCCAGGCTTCCTGATGGCCTTCAGAGTGCTACCATCCCAGCACAAGGCAGAGCGTGGTTAAATCCTGGGGACAGCCTGGGTAACAGGGACGCCACCACAACTGCAGCTCGCAGACCAGCTGCACTGCGCAGAATAAGAGCGCACCTTGGGCTTGCGCGCAGGCGCCTTCTGGAAGAGCAGCAGGTCGTGGGGATTGGCGACCTTGCCCACAAAGCGCTGGCCGAAGCGCTGGGCGTTGATGGTGGAGAAGCCGGTGTAGTCCACACGCAGGCGCACCAGGGGCAGCAGGGGCGCATCGGCCTGCCCAGCAGCCCGCTTCTGGGCACCGGCCACCATCTCATTCACCTTGGCCTCCAGAAGCTTTGTGATCCCCTGCCAAAACACTGAGCGAATCAGCAATCTCTGCTACATGACATATTGTTATAGCAATGCCCATGTCTCCACCAACAGGACACAGACATCCCTCACACGCGAAAACTTGCAGGACCCCTTCCGAGGATGCAAGCTGGGGGCAGCACTGCTTACCTCAGGTTCTTCGGGATTCAGGCCCTTCTGATTTGCCAGCACAATCTGCACACCATGAGCATTTGCTAAGCAACAGTCAGACTGACCGCCAATGTGCAGTATGGCAGTCTGTACACCTGCTTCAGCACCTACCTGGAGTCACACAGCAAGCCCAAAGTGACCACCAAATAGTGTGTCTTTCCAGTTCAGCCTGGGTTTCTCGGCTCCAGTTCACTTGGCTCAGATAACCTTGGGCATCAAGTCATGCACGTGCCCCTCTGAGTAATGCTGGGACAGAAAGCAAACTAGGTTACCATGTGAGCAAAAGACCTGGACGGCCAGGGAGCAGGACACCCTCCTCACCAATTCAAACAGGAAGGGGCGGACGGTGCGCAGGGCAACCATGACTGTCCGGCACTGCTCACCCTTGGGCAAGGTGACTGTGGGTGTCAGACCATGCTCAGGCCTCTAATTTCATGCATGGAGTCATCAAGGAGGATGTTTCTGGAGGCAGGGCGAGCAGAGGGTTGTGCAGGCTCACCGACTCGAACAGGAAGGGGCGGACGGTGCGCAGGGCGACCTTGACGGTGCGCCACTGCTCGCCCATGACCTCCAGCAGCACCACGTGCTTGCGCTTGCTCTCGCCCTCCGACAGCGCCGTCGCCACGCTGGAGCCCGGCTGCAGGATGCTGAAGTTCTTGCTGTCGTCCAGGCTGGGCTCCTGCACAGCATCCATGAATATCTGTTCTGTCGCGCATTGTAAGGTTGCCACGCTGGAGCCTGACCCGACAGGGTGCTGAATGCTTGCTGCCATTTAGTCTGGGATCATGCGTCCTCAGCAAAACTACTGCCAGGCCTGGGAGCAAAGCCTAAGAACTTGAGCCTCTACGACGTGTTGACAAAAGTGTTCATTGAGGATCCGTTTCAGGTTCAAATCAGATGCAACGCAGCTCAACCTTAATTGGGTACAACAAGCTTTCAGAAAGTGAAGCAGACTTTCCGCGACTCATAATTGCAACCTGTACTGCAACTCAGGAAGTACTGCAGGCTTCGCACGAAAAGACATGCCTCACCCATGGATCAGGGATGCACTCGTGCTCGTGGCCCCAGATCACCAGGTCCAGGAAGCGCTCCAGGTACTCAGGCTTGATGGCATTCTTCTGGCCGTAGCCATGCTCGACCCGATTCTGGTGCAGAACAAAGATGCTGAACCAGTCCGAGCCCTGCTCGTCTGTGCCACCTGGCGGCCTCATCCTGCGCAGGCGCCTCACGTCGGTCAGCTGTGATGCTGCGGGGGACTCCAACATAATTGTATACTTCAGCTTGCTGATATAGGATTGCAGGGGCTCCCGCTGTGTGATGTCAATGCTGCTCCAATATGCCTGCGTTTCAGAAGTGTGTTGCAGAAATAGCCGGCCAGCAATGGGAACTCCAGTGGGCAAGTCTAGAGGTGCTCCTCAAGCCCACAGCATCAGGATTGCTTCCTTTGGTGGGACAATGAGGCAGCACAAGCCCTTGAGCAAGCACTGTCAAGCCCTTACTGCTCACATCTCGGGGCTTTGGGGCAAGCGAGCTACAAGGTTGAGGTGGCGCACCATTTGATGCCTTCAGGGGTCTGGAACGCTCGCGCCAGGCGCTCGTCTCTGACATTGCCCAGGCCATACAGCGCCAGCTTAGTGGTCCCTTTCTTCAGCAGGACAGGCTCAATCTTCAGGCTTCCCACGCTGGATCCGGTCAGTGCCTGCGCATACCACTCTTCTTGCGGAGCCTGCCAAATTTCATCCTCTCACCCAGCGAACATGGGCAGCTGCGATGT
This sequence comes from Coccomyxa viridis, assembly GCA_963930925.1. Taxonomy (NCBI): domain Eukaryota; kingdom Viridiplantae; phylum Chlorophyta; class Trebouxiophyceae; family Coccomyxaceae; genus Coccomyxa; species Coccomyxa viridis. The sequence goes on along the minus strand of CAWVOJ010000004.1, from coordinate 2,147,640 downwards.
CACTGTGGGATGCCAGTATGACTGCAGGCACACGAAAAGGCAAGGACTAGTCTCCACTGCATACTTCTGCTTGAAGGCCTACCGTCTTGCCAAAGTAGTTGACCAGCTTACAGGTAGACAGCACATCGACAGCTGACAGGTTGTCAGCTCCAGAGGGGTCGTCATGGTTGCCGTGGATGGTGAAGACAGGCAGACCAACTTGGAAGCCGTCACTGTTGAAGTTGGCCTTCCTGCGCAGCCGCTAATCTCTCGCACCCATGCAGTAGCATTTCCTCGTCACTCTCTTATACATGTCACATACCCTGCTGCCTGCAATGAAACATGCCATGCCAGGCCAGGCCATGCAAATAAAGCTTTGATTCTGCTGATCCGGGGGGATGGCTGATGACAGGGAGGAGTGAAGGCATCAGGAGCAGAGCTGGCGCACCCGCTGACAAAAGCCTTGGTCTCGTCGCTGAGGACCTTGAATGCTATGGGCTTGGGCTTCAGGCAGTACTTGCTGAGAATCTCCATTGCCCGCACAAGGGTGGTGCGGCTGGGCTTGTTGTCATGGAACAGGTCCCCGCCCAGGAGCACAAAGTCGACCTGCATTTGAAGCCCAGTATTGTATCCTGAGAGGCGTAGGAGCTTGGCATGGGTGGGCATCACCTTTAGTGTGTGCATGTCATGGCATAGTAGCGAGACACTGTTGTGAGGGGCAGCAATGGTTGCTAGCAGCGGCTAAGCGTACATCATTTCTCTTCGCACAGTCGAAGATCTCTTCAAAGGTGACAAAGGAGTCGTCCTTGCGGATCTCATCCTTCTCCCAGACGCCCTAGGACATGCAACATCTGCGTGAGCTCTGCTTCATGCTGCTCTTGCAGAGCAGTATGAACGCAAGAAAATGACTTTGAACAGACACCAGAAGCTCTACGCATCCCCTTAGTGGCAACAAGGGGGACTAACTATCTCACCAGATGGTTGTCTGTCGCGATCAGAATCCGCAAAAGGTTAGCCCTGCAGCCGCAAATCAGCGTCAGTGTAAATAGTATAGCTTTTTAAGTCGTAGAACTGCAATGTCCTCAACTTCTGGATGCCATTCCTTCCCTTACCTGTCATCTTTGGCCATGACGCTAAGTCAGTTTCCACCCGCCGAAGCAATGCTGCGGGGCTGCTGCAGAATAGTGCTTGCATAGTAAAGTCTCCTTCGTCCTTACAAGACGCTCACAGCTCTGGGAAGCCTCTCCACATACTCCGCTAGTATGCCGTGGGCTCCCTGGGCACAGTGCTGGGCATGGCGCGCCATGCTTTGGGCATGCTTTGCGTCGCAATATGTCTCAGGCAACCCTTGTGCATGAGAATAACTTCGCAAGGAGTTCAGACCTTATCTTAGAATCATAGATGCACCATACGTGAGGCTAGCAGCACGAATTCTGCCTCAGTGTCAGGCTCCTTTCCGACAGCCTAAAGGATAATTTTATCAATGCCAGGGATACCTGATGATGGCGAGCAGTCTTAGTAGCGATCGCAAGCTAATCTCATGTTCTCGACGGGGGCACATCTGCGCCAGTACGTGTGGCTAGCTTACAGGCTATGCGATGCAAGTGAGCTATAAGCAAGCCGTTACAGCCAGAGACTCCAGCAGCTGACCTCTTTGAGGGACTTCAGGACTCCTGTACAATCCACCTCCCTCACAGGTTCTGAGACTTCTTACCATAGCCTGTGACATTGCCTAGACATGCCTAAGCAAAAGCTGAGCAGAGTTGCCAACCTCTGCAGAATCGCCAGTCAGAAGTGGAGCCTCGAGCAGCAATGGAGTTCTGCTGGTTGCTGCATTGTTTAGTGTCCCACCTGCAGCATATGGTGGGCTAATTCACTTGGGCCTCGCATATGTCATGCTAGCAGCGGAGGAAACACACTCACTCTGCAAGACACACCTGCATTGCTGGCTGCCATCATGCTGTGACATCACTGAGCAGACGCTGGGGTGTTGCCAAGTGAGACTGTCGCTCTTGGGTCCTGGAGATTGTATCCCAGCCTCTGCCCACAGCCTCCAGGCCAAGGATGCGACAGCCCTCATTTGGCAACATCCCTGCACCTATGCTGATACTTGCAAGGCTGTTGCAGCTGGCTGTCGGACGAGGGACCTCCTGCCAGAGCCAGTGGGGATGCACCCCTCTGTGTCCAGGCTCGAGATGCCTGCGCCATGGCTGGCAGAGCTCTCAGCAGACTTGGGGGAAGTCATGAATGCAGAATCACTAGAGCTGCAGGCGATTTTCAATTCTGATCACCTGGTATGCTTCTGGGTGCTTTGTGTGCAGAGGTGTGCCTGATTTGACTAGCCTGCAGAAAGGGGTGATTCTCATCTGGGGCACCAGATATTGACAAGCTGCAAGTCTTCATTTGACTTGTGCAGCTGCCTCCATTAAGATGCTGATGTAGGGCAGTTTGCAGCCCTTGCAAAGGGCAGGCTGATCACGGATCTCAGATACTTCTTTGACTTGGAAGATGCGCTGCTTGCATGCTGTTGTACCACTCAGCAGGTCAGAGATGAGGAAGGCATTGCGCATGCTGGTGAGGAACCCTTTTGCTCTGGCTGCAAGGGTATGTGGGTGACAGGCATGCATTTGAGAGGATGTGACCGGGTCTTCATATAGCTCTTGAGGCTGTACAGAAGGACCAATCCGATAGGGACCTTTGCGTGGTCCATGTGGCTATCTCAGGGCGCTGCATGGTGAGTCTGCCTGCCTTTCCTTGCTAGCTTCAGCTCTGCCCCATGTGTGTGGTGTCTCCATATTGTGGAACGACCAAGCAAGTGCATTCTTTCTGGCAATATACACGGATGAAGTCGCTACAATCAACCGTCATGCTGGGCGCTTGCCAAGCGTTAAGTGAGTTTGCCTTCAGGCGTGGCACCCCTTGCTTGCTGTGGGACGCATGTCCCAACGCATGCAGCTCTTCTTAAGGCAGGATCTGAGGTCAGTCGGCTGCTCTCAGCAGCTCCAACATGTGATAGACCTCCTCCTTCACCTGAGTGCAGGTCAATTCACTGCAGCAGTTTTGGATGAGGCTTTTGGGCTGCTCTTTACTCCTTGCGCCAGTATATGATCCTGCCATTTGTCGGTCTGGCATGCACAGCCCGGCTAGAGGTATCTTTCAAAAGGTGAGTGACCATGCTCCCTACTGTGTCAATGAGAACATCCCATGGGACGCATAAGTCCGCAGCCCCAAGGACAGTATATAGCGCCAGCGAATTCGGCTTGCTGACACCTTCAGTATAGGCTTCTATACCTACATATGCAACATCTCGAGTGGTGCTTGCACACGTGTGCATGCTGTTACTTGACACATTATGATGTGCCATTCGGGCGATGGGCCATTGGCTTGATGTAGCCACCATTGCATGCAGGTGGCAAGGTGACTCTAGTGATGTTGCATGGGCGACTAGCCTTAGGCGTGCACGTGTGGTGAGTGTGAAGAAGAGTTGCTTATGCCATATGATGTATCACTGAAGCATCTGCCGATCACTGGACGTGTCTTCAGAGAATCCTGGATTGCATCTTGTTGCACTGTAATTGGCATGACCTGTGAGCTAATTGTCAAACATGAAGCACTCAGGCTGAGTGGTACTGCCATTGTTCTGTGTACATGTTGTATGCATGTATACACGTAGAGTATACTCTCAGGCTCCAAGGAATGACGAAGGCAGTCTAGACCCCAAAGATTTACAAGACCCCTCATGGCCACAGACATGACATGCCCAGCGGGTCTGGACACTCCATATTTTACTCTCCAAGCATCGGTATAAGAATGCCACAACTTCACCACGACAGTGCTCGTACAATAATGCTCTCACAACTACAAGATAACCTTGTGCTGTTTCCGCACATCGTTGAGCCTTTATGGCAAGCTACGATCACACCCTAGCTAGCAAGATTGACCAACATCCGAGCAGTGCGTTAACACCAACTCAGTCTGCACATTGTTGCATACCACCATCATGGTGACTTGAATGCTCAGGTGGGTCTCATTGAAGGAGTCCTTGTCAAGATGTGTGCCTTGCTTGGATATTCAATATGATTGATGCTTGAAAAGATGTTCCTAGGATCTCTTTTGCTGAATATAATGAAGGAAGATACACTAACAATCTGTGTCTCTGTAAGATATGGTTGATTGCCGCCGTGAGAAAGAGGAGTAATATTAACCCTCACCCGTTCTTATCACAATGGAGCAACAGTTGCTAATAATGACCACCTGTTGAGCAAAGTAGATTGCTTGGCATGCCATCGGCCAAGTCATATTCACATGGTCGCCAATTGCAAGAGGAACTAGAAAGCATATCACTTTCACAAAGCTTGGACTTCAATGATTCGATCTGTTGAAAGATTGCCTGCATCCTTGCCGTCCCACTCTTAGTGGCGAGTCCCATGTGTAGGCCACCCAACGGCCGGCCTCTTAGAACTCACCACAGTCCACATATGTGTTGCACTGTCCAACCCCAGAGGCCCCGTCGCAGAATCTGCTCGGCGACTGCGTGCACCCAGCATCGCTGGAGCACTGAGGGCCTAATGCAACATTCAGGCTAGGCGTCAGAATGCCGGTGAAGCCTTTAGCAGTGACAGCAAGGCGTGTGTTCGGGTCTCCGGGAGTATCGCAGAAGACGTCCGGATCCGCAGTGTTGTAGTTTGGATTGGGACAGAAGTCGGCAACGTCTCCGTTTTGTGGAGGTGAAGGCGCAGTTGAGCACAGGTATGCTGTATGTACACACATCCTTTGAGGCACACTATTGACGATACACAGGTGACAGAATGAATTGTGGCAAGCATATACTATGAAGCCTGCCAGACTGTGCATAGAAGAGGCCAGGTGCATGCCATGAACGAAAGTACACATTTGCCAATATGCGCATGGGTGCTTGATTAAGATGTGAGGCCAGGTTACCTAGACCGCCATTGATGGTGAGAGTGTCGCAGCCTGGCGGGGCTGGTTGGACGCAATGCTTTGTTCCGCCATTGACTGCCACACATGCGTAGTTGCTGGTCAAAGCAACAAATGCCTGACTCTGGGCTGGCACAATCACGTTCATGCAGTCCGCATCGGTGTTGCATGTTGTGGCTTGAATGGAGTTTTGGAAGTATGTGATGCCAACTTCTACCCCCATGGTAGGATCACGGTCACAAGTAGTCACTGCACTGTTACCGTTTTGAAGGCAGCTGCCAATATAGCCTGGATAGCCGCATGTGAAAGCTGCACACAGCAATGTCACTCATAAGACAATAGACCTTCGCACCCACAGGAAATTTACTTGAAGCCTACCAAATTTTTGTGGCATGCACCAAAGCAAGCTCACATATCCATCATGGTACGCTACTCAAACAGTCATCACCAAGGTTACAACAATAATTACCTTGACGACACTATGATAAGTATTGCTGTTGTTCACCTGGAACGCCAAGGGTTGGATTACAAGCGCCCTTTCCATCGCAGCGCGAGTTGATCTGAGCGTTGGCCCCATTGTTGGTCAGGACGGAACAAGGGGTGCCTGTGCTGGGACAAGGGACATTGGCTTGAGTTGTTGTGGGGGAACACGTCGTGCCAAGCGTGGTGAGGCAGGTGCCGTCTGGCAGGAGACATGTCCCAGCGCCACAGCCTGTGCAGCAGCTTGAGCCTAGAGTCTTGACGAAAGAAGTCTGCTTGACTGTTCAGTGGTATTTTGTTTGGAGATGGTGTACCCAGGCCTCACTATCATGGCCTCTTAGGTGCCAAAGGAGCCTGTGACAACACAAGACTCCACACCTATATGATAGATGTGGTCAGAGGCATGGCCAAGGTCATTCCAAGCGTTGTAACACTGCAAGAGTGCATGCATGTCAGCGACAACAAGAGGTAGGGTGTCATACCTGTAGGGGTCGATGCTGCTGTGTTGCCGCTGGCCCCGGTGTTACCTATGTCACCAAGAAGGCTCTAGGTCTCTCGAAGGGAATTCTTCTGACAAGGGCGGGCTCTACTACAGAGACTCATGCTTTTCCCCAAAAAATGGCAGCGAATGGACTTGCTGAAGATCGGATCTTCAGGAGTAACTCACATTTAGACACCCTATAGGGAGAGTAGGCTAGAGAATGCATCAACTTACCTGTCAGGCCTGTAGCTCCTGTGACGCCCGGAAAGCCTGTGGACCCTGTGAAGCCTGTTGATCCGGTGAGACCCATAGAACCTGTGATGCCTGCAAAGCCATCGCCCTTGACCTCCACAGTTATTGCGTTTCAATGGCAGCACACATCCAAGCAAGTTCATAGTAGGTTTATTGCAGACTGCCACTGCGCTTTGATGGTCACTGCCTTTCATGTGAGGTGTCACTGAGCCATGAGTCATCATGCAGCAGTTGTGGAAGCGGAGATGTGCAGAACTCTGTGTGCCAATCAGGAACACACCTGTAAGGCCTGTGTTCCCAGTGAAGCCTGTGTCTCCTTTCACGCCTGCACTTACGAGCAGTCATGAGCTCTGCTGTATTCAATACAACTTGCCCACAATATTACACCTGCAACTTGAAGTTCTTAAGCTTGCCAAACTTTCAGAGCGTTAAAGGATGCACCATGATCTTGCATGCACAGGGAGAGGACACACCTGTGTAGCCTGTCATTCCAGTGAAGCCTGTGATACCTGTCAAACCTGCACATTCACTCTAGGCTTGGGCTTCAGGCCTTAGCATTGTTTGCTACACAATAGGCACACTCTACACACAAGGCAACAATCTTGCGGATGCGGCACAAGATGGTGTGTATATCAGCCTCAACACACCTGTCAATCCTGTCATTCCGGTGACACCAGTTGCTCCCGCCACACCTGCACTTAATACAACAATAACCTACCAGATGTGCTGTCTTGGCTATTGCAAGAGCTGCCGCAGCCTTTGTACAGCCTGTACAGCAACGCTGAGACCTGTGCCTAGACTGAGACGGCATGTGAATGTTCTGGGAATACCAGTGGCGCTTGTAGATCCAGTGGTGCCAGTATATCCAGTGTTGCCCATAGCTCCTGAGAATCCGGTGGAACCGGTATACCCGGTAGTGCCTGCAACCCAGCAGAGCCTGTCATGATGATCAGCTCTGCTGTACTACCTGAGCGATCGGGTCATGCATGGCCTATGCCCAATTCTTGGAAAGGTTTTGCTGACATATGCTGGCAAGGCAACATGAAAGAGCATGCAATAGTGAGAGGGCAGACCTGTGAGGCCAGTATAACCCGTGAAGCCTGTTGCTCCAATGAGTCCTGTGGACCCTGTCAAGCCTTCTGAACCCATGAGACCTGCAAAGCAGATGGCCGTTGGCTGTGCCAAAAAACACAGTTCCTTGTGCAAGACATGTAAATGTCAGCCTTTGCAACGAATGATGCTGCTAGTGTGGAGCTATGGCAAACATGGGGCGGCAAAACGCAAAGCAAGAAGGTCACACCTGTGAGGCCTGTCTTTCCGGTCTGGCCTGAGGCTCCTGCCAGACCTGCAATGTCCAGGTTGCCACAGTGTGCACTCTTCAAGAGAGTAGTCTTTTCCATGATGGATTTACAATCCCACAGGAAGGATCGCAGCACCCTGGCAGCTTGACATCATGTTGATCATAAAAGGCGTGGTGAGGGAAGAGATCGCACCTGTAAAGCCTGTGGATCCAGAGTGCCCTGCAATCCAGGATGCAGTCAATTATGGTATGGGACCGTCAGGTGACCTCTCACACGTGCAAGGCAACATGCACCTAGAAAAATCAGGTTGTCCTTGTTCGGGACCAGCAAATTCCTTGTGAAGTGCATGGGCAACTTGGCTACAGCACTAGTTGGCAACAGCACTAGGAATGACAAGTGTGTTTGACAACACAGGAGCAGAACTGCTTGATCATACACCTGTGAGGCCTGTAGCTCCTGTGGACCCTGCAAAACAAGCAGAAAACTCGGGCATTTAAGAGGCTGGAGGAACATGCTGTCACAGACGGTCTCACACTGTGATTGCTGGAGTGAATCTCAATGGGGAGCAGCTTGGTGTTGGCAGGAGGCCAAGCTCATGCCATGACAGGTCATTCAGCCTGATACGTACCAGATGTTCCATTGATGCCATTTAGCCCATTGGTGCCGTTGTAGCCCTGCAAGCATCATCATGTATTGTGATCGGTAGATGAACTCGGGAACTGTGAAGCGGTGATGCTTGTTAGCATGTCTGCCGCATGACTGTAAAAGTCACCCACACCCAGCATTGAATCCTTGACGCCAACCCGCATCAGAGTCACGCTGCGTGGGAGGGGAGGGCGAATCCCGGGTAACTACCATTCCGGTGCAGTGAGCCACACCGAATGGGCAGCCTGAGGACCGGTAGCCTATCTGAGGTGAACACAGGCTTCCCCAGTAGTGTCACACGGTTGACATGCCAAAGTGTGCACCACACTAGCGTAGAAGTGCTGAAGGTTTGCCTACCGGCGTCAAGGAGTTGACCCTGAGGTCAAGGGCGTTGACTTCATTGACGAGCTCCCTGATCACCGCATCTGTCTCATTCTTATACACTTCAGACCGCCTCAGCGACTCTGCCTGGAATTCTTCCAGCTCAGCCCTAGTATCCGCATCTTGGCCCTTACTGGCAGGGAAGATTCTATCGACTTGGCTGAAGACCCCCTTTGTGACATTATTGTAGAGGTTCTCTGGGCCTCTCAGTTTCCCTGCACCATGTCTGCACTCAGCCTGTGGAGTGCCTAAAGAGTGTCAGGTGTGATGTATAATCAAGATAGGGCTTCTGCTGCGCGCCTTGAAAGTCGGCCTGTCCGCTCAGCACAAGCGATAACGTGAGGAGAAGACGAAGATGCCGAGCAAGAGCGTTCATACTGCAGTATCTTGGGGGCCTGGGCAACATGTCAAACATTGTTGAGTTTAACAGTAGATTCGAGCTGCGCCGATGGAGCTCTGCGTACCAAGTGGCACATCATGTCATGTACTACAGACACTGCGCTGAACAACTCTGCTTTTCAACTCTTGCGGAAAGGCATCCTTGACAACGTCCGGTGCAAAAAGATTCGAAGTACGCTGTGCACGCTGCCTTTTGCGATGCTTTGAGGTGCGGGTCAAGATGAGCATTCTCATGTGTTCACCTCAGCCACATGATCATCTGTATGACCAGTGCGAGGCTTGATCAGAGAGCACCGACAAGGTCCTGGGCGGTCCGTTTCGCCAGCCACGAAGAGTACTCTCCTCCTGACCTGCGAGGTCGAGCATCGATGATCAGCATGATCAGCGAGATATTACGTCGTTGTCTGCGGTGGACACTCCTGTTAGAGCCGCGTACTTATCTTGAACACGACTCGCACACTGTGGCGCACAGTTGCTTACACAGGGAACTGCACTTACGCGTGGACATGAATGACTGGTCGTTGATCAAGAAGTGATCACCTGGCTATCCTGGAGTGCTTTTAGAGGCTCAAGTGCTGCAGCAGAAGTGGTGTGTAAATCGAAATCGGGCGGTGGCGAAGCCCTGGGGGTCAAAATAAGGAAATGCCCTGGGTGGCACGTGCCTTTTCCCGTAGCGCCAGGCCTGCTCCGTAGTCCGGATGCGGCAGACTTGTTGCTGCTGCTGTGCTCCCTGGCTTTAAAAGCACTCCATTCGTTTGCGGCAAAGTGAACTTCCGGCACTGATGCTTGATGGACACCCCTTGCAAGTTCAGATACACTTCAAACATGCGAGGGGACGCTAGGATGGCTATGTTGCAGCTTCTGCACTTAAGCCTCATCCCTTTCCCAAAAGCACTGGACTGGCGCCATGAAGATAGATTGGGATCAGTACATTTACTTGACAGCGCAGTGCAAACATGCTGGACCACAAGTGCTCACAGCCGTGAACGTATTCCAAGCAGTGCACTTAGTGAGCTGGGGTTATTGCAGCCTCCTCCTCAAGCTGTCTTACATCTGGGCTAGGAGCATCATGGCAGGTTGTGCCTGGCAGACAAGTACCAGTTCAACCATGACGACATCTCCACTGCAATCTGCCAGCATCGGTTAGGAGGGCCTCTGCAAGCAGCCAGACCAGTCGATGGTGGTACGCCTGAGCTCTGCAACATGTTGAACGTGCAGTGTCTGAAGAATCCACTTGGTGGCTGTTGGCTAGCTCCAGCTGGCAAGGCTTTCAAAGCTTTGCCAATCTTCCCCACATGGAGCTCAAAGCCGCACCATCCAGCCACCAGCCATCTGAGCCAGATGGTGCCTGGCCCAGGGGGCAGTGGGGCCGAGCCTGGCTAGCATCGCATGGTGTTCTGAATTGTAGGTTCATCAGGCTTAGCAGGTCGGCCTCGAGCGACTCGTCATCCTGCACCCCACCTATGCACTAATGCTTGGGAGGGTTAATCGCGATCCTTGCTGTCTGCGCCTGCCACACGATGTCGAGAGCCTGTCTACAGCTTGCCAACTACTGCGGACCTGTACATTTCAATAGGTGACCTGGTGGTTCAGATAGATCAGCAGTTGCGAACCTGCTAGGAAGGATATCCCACCCAACCTGCATGCTCCAAATCTGCCAGTGGCTGTCGCTGCTGCGCTGAGATCCTATCACCTGGCGCGGATTGATAAGGACGCCATACCATGTTACAGCTGCGGCAAGGGCGGCAGCTGCCTTTGGCTTCTGAGCAGAGTTGCCCCTCTTTGCCCTCTTCTGCTGCATGCCCAACAGCCCTGGTCATATACCTAGCCCACACCATGCTATGCCAAATACTGCTGCTGCCTGAGAGGCTTAAGTGATGTCGGCATAAGCTGCGGTGAAGCTCTCGCTCGGGGTTTAGCATGACTTGAGATGCGGCTCAGACATGCATGTCTCTGCAGCAGTGGCTATGACACATACATCTCTACAGCAGCCACTCTGCAGAAGAATGTAATGATGCAACTTCAGAGCTAGGCCAGTGGGCAGGCTGGACACCTTTCAGGGCACTCTGGGGAGCTTTGCACTTGCGCGAGGGCTCTTCTGCAATGACATCGCTACTGTGGCTGGCACTCTATCTCCACTGCTTCCAGCTCTGCGCTTGCATGGCTCCAGCTGACCTCCTCCTCATCAATTCCTTTGCGAGCATAGACACAGCTTGTCACCTTCAGCTAGCTGTATCAGCTTCACTGTAGGCCCCCTAGCTCTGGAACTGTCGCCTTGCAGTCGTGCAGTGCTGAGGCGCATGTTGCCTCAGACAACTGCTCTGTCATCAAGGGGCTTATCGTACCAGGCACCTTTACACAGGCGGCATGAGTGAGGAGAGGAGCTCACTTCATGCGCTTTCTGGCGCCCTGTGCAGCGGCTCTTCTGCTACGTGTGGGCGTGGCGCTCTGGCCACACTGCGCTGTGTTGCGCTGCGTTCCGCTCCCATCCTGCACATCACGACCGGGTCTTGGTCAGGGCAGCAGATCAGCATTTGGAGCAGGTTCCTTTGCCCATGCACAAGTGCCTCAGCTTGTGCTTGGCTAATAATCTTGGACATGGCCGTATGATACAGTAGGGCTTGAGAGAGAGCCATCACCTGTGAGTAAAAGGCTGAAGTCTTCTCGCCCATGGTGAATGCTTTGCCTAGTGCAACCTGCCTCCGGCCTCCCGTGCTGCTCCTGTTGCTGACCCTGCAGAGCACCATGACAGCCGTGACGCATTTCCCCGAAAGTTGCACCATGTCACAGCTCCCAACCGCTTGCGGGAAGCTAATATGGTTTGTTGAACCAATTAGCGGTCCTCACTGGAGTTAACATTCTCCCTCTCCCAGGCATATACACATGTACAGGGGTAGCGCTTCTCAGTTGCCCGACCAAGGATTGTGCAGCTGGGCATATTGTCATGGTAAAGGTCTCCGCTCAGAAGCACACAGTCCAAGTGCAACCATTTTCCAGTCATAGGTCCTTGAGGGCCGTGGGAGGTTGGCATGTATGGGCATGACCCTCCATACACCCATGTCTCAGCATAGCAGGAAAGTACTGAGGTATAGGTTAGCAGCTGTGGCTAGGAGCGCTTGGGGCGTACATCGTTCCTCTTGGCGCAGTCGAAAGTCCTGTTCAAAGGTGACAAAAGTCCTTCTCCCAGACGCCGCAACACATGCAACATCTGCAGTGGCTCTGCAGAAGCAGTCTTCATGCATAGAGAGAGTGTAGAGACACCGTAGAGGCTTCCACATCCCTTTCAATGGCAACAAGAGGACTGGCCATCTCAACCTGTCTCGATCAGTATATGCATTTGCTCTGCAGCCGCACAGCAGCCTCAATGTAGACACTATGCTTTCAGACCTCATGACTTAGAAATTGCATCGATCGTGGGAGGCCTTCCAGTCTCCGACCTGTCGTCTTTGGCGATGGTGCAAAGCCAGATCCTGCCCGCCGATGCCAGAGTGCGGGGTGGTCTGCATGTTAGGATACTAAAGTGTTCTTCTCCCTTTCAATGCGCTTATGGCTCTGGAAAGCCTCTCTGCTTATTCCCCAAGTATGACATGGGCTCGATGGGCACAGTGCTGGGCATGGCGCGCCATGCTTTGGCCTGCTTTGCGTCGCACAATGTCTCAGGCAACGCTTATGCAAGATAATAGGTGCTCAGGGAAGACCAAGCTTATTTTAGGATAAAAAATAATCCTTACGTGAGGCTGGTAGCGCGAAGACTGCCTTGAGGTCAGGGGCCTTTTCGACAGCCTGAAGGATAACTTCAGCTTTGCCAGGAATACCTGATAATGGGTTGCGATCGTTGCAGTGGTTGCAAGCTGATCTGATGTTCCCGACGGGTGCAAATTTGCGTCAATACGTAAAGCTAGCATACAGGCTGTGTAATGCAAGTGAGGGACAAGCAAGCCGTTACAGCCAGAACTCCCAGCAACTGACCTCCCTGAGGGACTTCAGGAGCCCTGTACAATCTGCCTCCCATACAGGTGCTTTGTTCACGCCCACACCTTGGCCTGTGAGATTGCCTGGACATGCCTAAGCAAAAGCTGAGCTTGCCAACCTCTGCAGCATCGCCAGTCAGAAGTGGAGCCTCAAGCAACAGTGGACTTCTGCTGGCTGCTGCAGTGTTTGGTGTCCCGGCTGCAGCATATGGTGGGCTGATTCACCCGGGCCTTGCATAGGTCATGCTAGTAGTGGAGGAAACACATTCACCCTGCAAGACACACCTTCATCGCTGGCTGCCATCATGCTCTGCATCACTGAGCAGATGCTGGGTGTCGCTAGATGATGGCAATTGCAAAGCAGACCTGGACATTGTAGGCTAGCACTGGCCCACAGCCTCCAGGTTGCTGAGCTGAAGCCGCCATCTGACATCATCCCCATACCTGTGCTGAAACTTCCAAGGCCATTGCAGCTGGCTACTGGACCAGAGACCTACTGCCACAGCCAGTGGGGGTGCACCCCTCTGTGTCCAGGCTAGAGATGCCTGCACCATGGCTGGCAGAGCTCTCAGCAAATTTAGAGGAAGTCATGAACGCAGAATCACTAGAGCTGCAGGCGATCTTCAACTCTGATCACTTGGTAGGCTTCTGGGTGCTTTGTGACCTTGTTGGCCTTAAGAGTGTGCAGAGGTGTCTCTGATTCGGCCAGCCCTTCAGAAAGGGATGATTCTCATCTGGGGCACCAGATACTGACTAGCTGCAGGCCTTCATTTGACTTGTGCAGCTGCCTCCAGTAAGATGCTGATGTAGCGCAGTTTGCAGCCCTTGCAAAGGACGGGCTGATCACGGATCTCAGATGCTTCTTCGACCCGGAGAAGCGCTGCTTGCATGCTGTCGTTTTGCTTAGCAGGTAAGAGACTGAGTAAGGCATCGCACATGTTGGTAGATGTACCTGCGCTCCAGTTGCAAGAGTTTGAGGGTGACAATTGCAGGCATAGGACTTGAGGACATGACCAGGAATGCATCCAGGCGTAGAGGCTGTACAGCAGCACAAGTTCTGAGAGTGTCATCTGCATGCAGTGGCCTATGTGGCTATCCCAGGGTGCTACATGGTGAGTTCACAGCGCCCTTATTCAATCCCTTCAGTTCTGGCCACCTGTGTGCTCTCTGACCTGGAAGTGACACTCAAAGAAACATCCCGGGCCTACAGTGGGGCACAGGTCCCCATGCGTGCAGCTTTCTTAGGCAGGGTTTTTAAGCCAATTGTACTCGGCAGCCCTGGCATGTGACAGAGTGCTTTCCTCCTGACTGCAGGTGGTTTCACGGCAGCCTTCTTGGATGAGGCTTTTGGACTGCTCTTTTACTCACTGCGCCAGCATAAGCTTCTGCCCTTCATCAGTCCGGCATTCACAGCTCGGCTGGAGGTGTCTTTCAAAAAGGTGCTTCAAGTCACATTGCCTTCTGTGTCAATGAGGGCATCCCTTACGCAGATGTGTCTGCAGCATTTCACCTGATGCACTTTCAGCGCATGTCCACCATGCTGACTTGTCCTTCCATACCCACGCTGCCCATCCCGACATAATGCTTTGCGCATACATGGCGTCAGCTGCACAGTCTGATGAAAAGGGCCTCATGTCAAAGCACGGCGTGTGCATGAAGGAGATGCAATCAGACAGACTTCGAGTTGGATCTTGATTGAGACAAGCTCTGGCATGCTCGCAGAAAGTGGAAGCCATGCCAGGGAGGCTGCTGCTTGCGACGGTGCAAGTCGAGAAAATCGAGGGGCGGAAGCTGTGGATGAACGCCCAGTTGAGGGATTCCCCGCACGGCAAAGTCTATGCGGAAGCAAGAGCGCTCTTTGTTGCGCCGTCAAACAAGCACCTGCTCAAGGCTGGCATCAAGTATATAGCCTCTGGCCTGTTCCCTAGATTCTTCTCGTTGGAGTGAGACTTGGATTCGTGGCAGTTTCTGGGGTCCTTGAGGACACATGCACTGGAAATGGACAAGAGCAAGACATTGTGCACTACTAGCCAGAGAACATGACTTGCTCCCATGGGTATCCTGGTAGCAGTACCGCTTCCTAGCTAGATTGCAGCTGCACCATCTTGCAGCGCTTCCAATGCAAGACGCTCCTTGTATTCTCAGGCAGCATCATGCAAGGCTCGCATGCTGCTGCTCAACATGTTGTATCTAGCAGGTTTTAGTAAAGATGCGCGCAGCGCGCTAAAGGGGCAGCTGTGCAGCCTGATCATACCTGGCCCTCTACTCCTTGAAAGGTCCTCATGGCAGAATGGTGTACACATGTGTGCAAGTGTGGGGGTTTAAGTACTGCAGGGGTGGAGCCTTTTCCCCTTTCATTATAAAGCTCGGGAGAAATTGTCAGAGAGTTGATACATCTCACAAATTCTCGAAAGCTGTCTCGATACACCATTGTGGCGTAGGCAGGGTGGTCTGGCCCAAATTTTGACAGAGAAGGTCAGCAGAAATCTCAGTCCCACACTTCACCGCATTAAGGGCTGCGCTCATACATCATACAATATGAATCATGTAGTGTCACATGACCGCGCTGGCTGTAGCATCCTGAGTCGGGTACCCCACGAAACGTGCCACATATTGTTGAGCATCTTTGAGCTGACGAAAGCTCCATGCAAGCATTTCTTTGGCTATCCACTACGCTAAGCAAGCAGCAGCGTCAATGCCGCGCTTAATGCTGTCGGAAAAGCTGGGTCAGCACTGCAGCGCGGGCTGGGCAGCTCGGGCAGACCCCGGATGGTCCACCCCAGATGTATACCCCGAGCAAAGCAAAAGGGCACTTCCGGGAGCAAGTGCAGCAGTGTGCGTTGCTTCATACGCTGCTTACACCGTACGATAGACTGAGCGAACATTGGCTGGCGTCTCCGCACAGCAGATATACGAGTACACGGAACCCAGGTGGCAAGCTTGAAAGAACCCTTAGCTACTACACAACAATGGCCTTCGGAGGCTGGGGTTTCACTCAGCTTCTTCAGACCTGGTCTCTGTGGGCAGGACGCATCCACACCAAAGCAGGGAAGGGGACCTCGCGATGTGATAGCAACCAGGTGAGTCCTGGCTACTAGAAATGCCCTGCCTGCCACCGATGCTACGCAGGCATTAGAACTAGACAGGGCAGAGGGTGCTGCGACCCTGTGCTATTGACCTGGGTGCCGCGTTGCAGATGCAGCTCGGCGCTCAGGCAACAACAGTAGCAGCTTCCATGAGGTTCTGCAGTCAGCAGTCGCTGCACACCAGGGCCCTGCTGCGCAGCTCCAATCTTCAGATGGGAGCAAGGAGCTCCATGCGAGCCTCGGCATGGAGAGATGTGAGCAAGGTGAGTGAAACACCCAGAACCTTCTGTTGCGATCGGTGTATTTGAGGGAGACTGTCAAGGCAGGGTTGTACAGTGCTGAAGTCTGCTGTGAACATGTGAAGTGTCTCTTACGAGGACGGACCGCAGATCGAGCGCCCTGCACTGGCTGCAGGCCGCAAGGGCGCAGCAGCAGGGAGTCAGCATCACCAAGGCTGGGCTCACAGCAGGCACCAGCAGGATGCAAGCAGCAATGCAGAGGAGCAGGGCTTCGCGCATGCAGACAACAGCTCAGAGGCGCTATGCGCCTGCAGAGGTTATGATGCTCCCAACAATGACCATGGGGCAAGCCCCACGCCAGGCACAGAAGCTGCGCAGCAGCAGGCAGCCCAGAGCTGAGCAGAGGAGGAAGAGCACAGCGTCAGAAAGGCTCAGAGCAGCAGCGCGAGAGGCGCAGCGCGCTCACAGCAAGGCCCAGCGCGCCTCAGCGCTAGCTCAGAAGCGCAGCCGGGACATAGCGACGCCCCCTGCAGCAGCCGCAGCGGCACCTGAGAGGCAGAGCAGAGCAGCTCGCGCAGATACAGCTGCGCACAAGCGGCATGAACGGGCAGAGAAGCTCGCAGTACAGGCCTTGGGCATACAGCATGGCTCCAGTGGAGCACTCAAGCGGGTCAGTAAGAAGCGCAGGCATGCCGTAAACAAGGAGAACATCAATCCAGAGGGGGTGCTGGCGGCAGCCAGTGAAGCTCACCTGACGCATAGCAGTTCTCAGCACGTCGGTGGGGTTTTGCTTGAGCATGCTCTCAAAAACATCCCTTCAGCAGGCCAGGGTGGACTGCCATCTGGCGCAACCTGCCCAAGCAGCCCGCGCACCCAGCTTCAGGATCCCATGCAGGTGATTTGGTGTCTGCTGTGTGATGTTGTCATTGCCCAGTGCTTGTCCTCTGGAAAGCGGTCAGCGGTCGCGCTAAAACTGCGCATAGTATGCTACGGCTGCATTTGCTGGGGCAGCTGCCAGACATGACATGGCTCCGGACACATTGCCTTACAGACCCTGTGTTGACAGATGAGGGCAGACTTCACTTCTTCTATAGCCCAGTCACTGGGTTCTCTGGCCCTTGCAAGTACCTCTCAATGACTTTCGGCGATGCCGCAGGACTCTTCTGAGAGCGCAGCAGTCATGCACCAGCCACCAAGCGCCAACACAGCAGCGGCACAGCAGCGCCCATCTGAGCCTCAGCTGCCTGAGGACTCACCCCAGACGCAGCATGGCGCAGATCAGGGCGGGCAGTGCATGGGCAGCCCGGCCTCGCCCAAGCGGGCACGGGTGCAGGAGGCATCCCACAGCCTGGACCCCCCTGCAACCTCACAGACATACCCCCCTTCGCCTGCAGAGCTTGAAGGGGAAGCTCTGCAGAGCAGCCCTAACGGTGAGCAGCATGCTGAGCCCCAATCGCAATATTCTGCCTTCGTCAATGTCCTATACATTTCTGCACCTGCAGCACCATGCGAAGCTAGGGGCATCCGTCTTTATTTGGCCAGACTGCACCTTGACTTTAGGGCATGCCAGGTTTCCAGGCGTATACCCTTCATGCAGATGTGTACAGACTAAAGTAAGGGGAGGAGCACCCACTGACAGGATCTGTATGCAACTGCTTGCGGTACTGGTGTACAGGCCACAGATGTGTTTGCAAAAGTATGGTCACGAGATTTGTGGGCCCTGATATTGTTATGAGAGGTGCGCAGGTCGGTCGCTCGCGGAAGAGCAGCAGATGAGAGCTTTGAAGCTCCTGGCCATGCTCAGCCAGAGACAGCAGGGGGAGCGCACACCAGGGTCTGCCCTTACTGCTACAGCTGTGAAGGCAGCAGGCGACCTGGAGACTTGGGGCCCTGTTCGCTATACTGAGCGCGTCCACTGCTTCAGAGCGGTAAGGCAACCTGGCACATAGCCCTGCAAGTCTGCTTCTGATGGACATGCTCTGCTTGCCTCGCTGCACTGCCCTATCACATTGCTCGCTGCAACAGGCAGCTGTACAACCCAGCGGCCTCAAGCGCTGACGCCTTATCGCGATGTGTTATGGCTGCCCGAATATCTTTGATGCCTGAAAGGACTGATTGGCCCACAGGCTGTAAGCTGTGAATTTTCCAAGTGCATGAGCGCATACCTTGCTAATCGCAGACAGAGGAGTTCAGAAATGGGACGACCAGGACATGGATCTCCACATACAAGCAGCCTCCTGGCAGCCGCCTGTCCGCCATGAAGACATTTGACAGAATGGTATGATGCTGCTGACACCCCGGCTGTTTCTGCCCCCTGCTCTGAATTCTTGTTGTCTCATCTATGTCGATCGTTTCCACATTTGCTCCTGACACTCTTGGCACATTGCAGGATGTGATACCAGCAGCTTCAGGGGCTGGGGAAGCTACCTCCCTGCAGGGCTCACGCTCTGCTGCCGTGGGCAGTGGGCAGGGCAGTGGGCAGGCGCTGGCGAGCCGGCAGCAGCTGGCTGCCAGCGAAGTAGCGCCGCAGCATTTCAAGGTAAGTGCTGTCCAGATCCGCCACCGCTGTCCACGTGCGTTGTATTGTTGGATTGCGTAGCCGCACGCCTTCTCCTTTGGATATTCGCTTCTCCTGGCTCTCGTATCCCTCAGGGCACAAAGCTGTGTTTGCACACGTGAAACTGCGCCAGACACAGAGCTGTATTCTGCAGCCTTCGCAGTAAGTAAGAGCAGCACTGAGCTCACACTGTACATGCGCACTCTGACGCTCATACTTCACTGCAGGCTGCGAGCGCTAGTGTATCCCAAGGAGCTCCTGCCCCCACACCTGCCTCAGCAAGGGCTGCAGACGGTGCGTACTATTCACATGCTGGCTGGCATTGGTGGCCATCAGAGGTCCCACCAATATCATCAACATGCATACCATCTGCCTTGAGGCCAGCTAGGCATGTTGTACCTGGACAAGCACCTCCATATGGGCTAGGCAAACGCTGGGCGTTGATATTGTCCATGACAAACACTGGCTTGCATGCAGGTCTGCCATCCGCCCAGCAGCAGCCGATGGCAGCAGAGACGGCCAGAGCAAAGCAGCAGGAGCGTGCGAACCCGCCCCAGCGCGAAGAGGGCAAACGCTTGTCTGAAATCACCCAGAGAGCCATGACAGAAGCAGGCCCCTGTCGCCGCGGGGGACGTGTAGCGTTTGGCCAGCGCGTGGTGGCCTGCAGAGCTGTCCCGGTGAGATCTTCAGAGTTGGCGCATAGCCAGACAAGACTCCCTGCATCCTTTCCTCGTTGTGCATGCCCGGCTTGCCTCAACTTTCTCTCCAATTTGGAGAGTGCCTGGTTGTGTGCGCATGCCAGCTTCTAGCCCAGTGGCCTGAGAGCAGCCTTGAGCTGCTGTCAAGGTCCTTCTAAATTCAATTGCATAGTCATTCATAGAATCCCAGGCCAGAAGAGGCCTGGGCAATGAGAAGTATGCCTGATGGTCCAGATGCTGCCAGCTGTCATGATGCTGAACATCCTGAGCTTGTACCTTGCTGTTTGCAGAAGGAGGATTTTGGACCCGAGCTGTGGGAGCTGCCCAAGTACAACAGGCCTCCCTGCAGCCGCCTGTGCGTAAGGTCCCATTAGCTGATGTGTTAGCACACTGTCAAGACACTGCGAAAGTGCGCGGCGCAAAACAATACCAGCAGCAAAATCTAGCTGACTTTGTGAACAATGTCCCTGACGCAAATTTATGTAGGTCAGCAAGCTTAGCACATTGAGCATTCTCATCCTTATATTTGACAAGCATGGATAATCATCATCCGGCATCAAACAATCTTGTGCAGTTGCAAACATCGCAAGGCACACAGAAGGTGTGGTATACACGCTTTTGTCTATCAGCTCTGGCTGTCGCAAGCTTCTGGCATATATCTGAGCGCTCAGATATATCGCTATAGCGCTAGCCTGAGCAACATTGGTGTTTGATACATTGACTTTGACAAGCTTCATAAGGTCTTGAATATGAGACCTCCCTGTCTCAAGTGATTTACACCCTCATTGTAAGGCTCGGGTAGCGTGCTTACTTTCTGACGTAAGGCTCAAGACTCAGTAGCACTCCAGGCTATGAGCATGTCACATAAACATGAGCCCGCACACAGCACAGACTTCTGCTGATCCATGCATGAAGCTTTTGTTGTAATTCATGGTGTCTATCTCACATGCTGTACAGGCTTGTAATTCCCTGCTGCTAGATAGTGCTCTCTGTCTATGATGTCATTCAAACCCTATGCTGCTTGGCAATGGGCTCCTTTGCATCCTCCGTTGTGCTCGGGGATCCGGGCCTCCGCCGCTTCTGCTGCTCCTGCATGGCAACACAGGTAAACAGGCTGTGCAGAGCTCAGCTAGCTCTGTAGGGTCTCAATCTGTAAGCTTTTTGGGAGTGCAGTAACCTGTTTCTGCCATACAGCACAAGAAACTTCGCACATGACAGCATCTCTGCCGCCGAATGTCATGCTCATCTTGCGTATGCTTCCTTGTGAGAGTGCACCTCAGCATGTATTTGCATGTGATGGGGTCAGCACATACCTGCAAAAGGACCGACTCAATGCTGTCCTGGAAGCGGCGCTTCTTCTGGGGGGCTCCAGTCCCAGGCAGCTCGGTGACTTCTGAGCCCGCCTTGCTCTCCGATCCAGAGCACTTCTCTGGCTCAAAACCAGTACCATAAATGACTGTGCCCTCCATTTTAGGCAGCTGAAACATGCTTCCACCTGCAGCAAATGCTGAAAAGCTCACTTGTCACCCAGAAGTCCCTTGCCAAACGGCTGTTCATCGGCAAACTTAAGTCTGAGCAGAGATTGCAATCTGGAAGCTTTGAATGCAAATAGTCAGCTGCCCTCCATGTAGAGCACCTGGGCTTCGGACGCAAGCGCCGTGTCCGCTTGTCTCAGACGAGCTCTCAGGCGAGGCCGGTGCATCGATGGTGACACCCCAGCTGGCCAGCAAAGCAATCTCGTGAGCCTCAGGATCCGGGTGAGAGTGGCCAACCTGCAAGCAAGCCCAGAACTTTGGCGCAGTGGGAGGAGGGACAATGCCTCATTGCTGCAATAGCAGCCACTGCTGGAGCCACCTTTCGTGGCAAGAGACTTTGCTGGCATTGCCTTCCTTGTAGTACAACACTGCCACCCAAGAAGGACCTGAAACCCATTCCCGTCAGTGTCTGTGATTGTGAGACACCAATTGTGGGGTTGTACGATGCATCACCATGCTGACCACACATGAGTATGAGAAACGACGCTCACAGCACAGATGGGTGAGGACTGTTGTCAATGTAGCACCAGTTGTATAAGCCTTCTCGCTAGCTTTAGCCTCACACCTCGAGGGCTGACCTATGTGAAGCAGCTTGGGCGGACCTCTTGGTGAGAACCTATCATGTCTCAAGGATCAAGAGCGTGCTCTCATTACCTCTGAGGGGACTGGCGCGGGTAGCATCTGCAGCGTGCCCTCTGCCTCGGGCCCATCCTCATGCTGCAGCGGCTCAGAGTCGGGTTCCTCCAGCTTTGCCCGAATGAATCGCCCGCTCAGGGTGCGCACGAGGCCATCCATGCTCTGCTCCTGGCCGTCCTCTGCATGAGATATTGGAATGCTGAATATTGTGCCAGTCTGAAGACTGAGTGCAGGTCGGCTGAGTGATGAGAAGTCAGAGCATCCCATACTTTTGCATGCAGCCGCTGCATGTAGGCAATCTGGGGGTATATCTGCGCTAGCTGTGACAATTGCCCAAGGCTTGATTGGTGCCGGTAGGTGGTGGAGAAGAAGCACACCGGCAGGCTGCCCAGATGAAGACTCATGCTGCGCAGAGGTGGGGTCTTCTGGGTCCTTCTGGGCCCTTCCGGTACTCTGCAATCACATAGTGCAGGTGAGTCTACACAACTACAGAGAAGTCTCATCGCATTGTGCAATCAAGGACAATTCCCTGAGAGCCCCACGTCCTTGTATATATGTCAATGCCCATGGCTGCACACTCCCAAGCCCTTCACGTCTTTGACAGCAGTGTCAGAATTATGCATCAAGTCACCGCTGCGGAGAGAATCACACTGAGCGCCCACATGCATGCATCTGCTGTGGTCCTCCTGCCTGAGTGATTGCATGAACAGATGTGTTCCTATCCTGGCTCCCTGGACGTTCATCAGATGCAGCCCCAGCGTATACGCCCGGCTAGCGGAGGGACTCACTCTTTTGCTCAGAGCATTCAGGGTCACTTCTGCTACGTTCTGCGCTAATTCAGTGTTCCCTGGATAGCGCCCTATTGCAATCTTCGCTGCCTGCTCTGGGGCGGGCCAGCCGGGGGCCTTGATGACTGCAGTGAGGGCTGCCAGGCACAGGTCTGCAGAGGCGTCCTTGTGCGCCACAAGCGCCAGCAGCTCTGCCTCCGCCTGCTCGCTCTCCTGAAGCTGCAGCGCCATGCATGTGCTGTCAGGTTACCAGCACTGCCGCAGCACAGGTGACTCAATGCCTTCCAAGGGAGGATGCCGCGCTAAGACTACTTGGACAACGTTGGCTGAGCTAGCAAAAGTATAGTCATGCGAGGGCACGTCTATGAAAAACGTTCTTGCACCTATCACTGCCCAGACATCCTGCCTGATTTTGTTCTGCCAAGCCTTGGGTCAGCACATGCCTGTGCTGCAGCAATTGCAGTGCTGAACCTCACAATTAGTGTAAGGCCTGGAGACAAGAGCCCACCAGGATGAGCGCTTTGATGGCTATAAGGCAGTACTCAGGAGAGTCATCAGGGGGGTCCCGCAACTTGCGTGCGCTGTGGACATACATGAGCGCAGGTAATGGCTGGTCATCGAGCAGGTACGCCTCTGGGAGCAGGCGCAGCACCTGCACAGCAGCATTGCGTTGCTATCCCTCAAGAACATGCAGTGGGGGTGGCGAGGAAGTCCTATTCAGGTGCCTTTGTTCCACTTGCTGAGGTAGTTCACATCGTGTTGTCGTCTGGGAGCAGCATCTGTCTATAGGCTGAATGGCGGCAAGACAATGTCATGAGAACCATGGGAATTTGGGATGCTCCTTGCTCAAATCAAGAGGGGACATT
Organism: Coccomyxa viridis; assembly: GCA_963930925.1. NCBI lineage: Eukaryota > Viridiplantae > Chlorophyta > Trebouxiophyceae > Coccomyxaceae > Coccomyxa > Coccomyxa viridis. The sequence goes on along the minus strand of CAWVOJ010000004.1, from coordinate 2,124,408 downwards.
CTGCCCAAGCACCAGGATGCGACTAGGGGGTTGCTTGCCTGTGTGTGTATCGAGGTGTTCTCTTCCTGGAACTCCTCAAAGTCAGCACCATCCTTGTCCAACTCCTGCAGCATACTTGTTTCTGCAGTAAACTGATAATGTGTCCTGCCAGTGCTCAGAGAGACCTGTTGGTTCCTACCGTGATGAGCATGTTCATGCACTGGTATGTGGCAACGCTTGAGTGCATCTGCAGTGATTCAGAAAGTGATGGGCAGTGCGATCCCCCAGTGTCATCATAACAGAGCATTATGCTGATGGTTGATGATGATGATGCGGAAGTACTCTAGAGGAGTGCAGGAGCTCACCAGGTCCTCACTGATAAGCTGGTGAGCATGCTCCAGCAGGAGCAGGGCATTCTGGTCCTTGGCCTTCAGGCACTGACGGCCCTTGTCAAGGCAGGCCTGGATGACCTGGCGGCACATGCGGAAGCGCTGCTGACATGGCAGGCGCGCCTGCTTGGCGAGCAGCCTGGCCTGAGACAAGAGGTCGGCTGCCAAGGCCTGCAACGTGCAAGAGCTACATTGACATGGGTGCCTCAAGTGACAGCAGACTCTACATGATGATCTCTAAATCCTGATAAGTGGCAAGTCTGGATGATGCCGCTCAGCACACACAGCAGACATTTGCAGGGGACACACTGAAGAGAAGGGTGACAGCATGCAGCCTTTCCAGTGGTCTCCTAGAAGAGAGAGGATTCAATACCTTCTGACGCAGCTTCAGAGCATTGCTGAGCCTATCCAGCATGACGCCCAAGCAGGCAGTCACGGCGCCAGACTGCTCCTCCTGTGTGGCATTTCTGCTCTGACGACCTGCCATGAGGCGCACAGCTTGAGTGTGGGCGCGGCTGAAGGCTGCCTCAGCGGCCTGGTAGTTCCCGGCCTTTGCCAGCGCTGCGCCAGCCTGCATCAGCCACAGTGAATATCACATCTCATCTGAATTGCCTAAGTGTGTTGGGCAAGTCCCAAATGAGCCCTCAGCAGCCATGGTGCCTGGACACACAGCTGCCTGCAAGAAGGAGTGACTGGGCAATGACCTGATCAACCCTGCTGGTCGGCGCATACAAAGCTCTCAGGTGCACACATGTAGCCACACACACTGACATCTTTTGCTCCCAAGCGGCATAGAATGTGCCTTCCAGAGCAATGGCTTCATTGACTATCACAGCACATTGACAACTCTTCTCACGCCACAGTGACAAGAGATAAACTCTGCGCCCAAATAGCAGAGGCCATGGCACGACAGCCAAGCCTACCTGGTGGTGAATGGCAAGTTTGGTAGACGTCCTGTCTGGGGATAAGGCGTCTTCAGTGATGTACTCCACAAACTCACTGCATGGCAGATGAGAGCAGCGTGTCAGGAGGGGATATGACTATCAGGTGGATAAAAAGCTTCCGACCCATTCAGAACTTCAGCTGGAGGCCCTCTTACGTGTGCTTTTGCAATTCAGGCTAGCCCACAATGTGAGAGTGATGCTCGCTGGGTCTTACCTCGTATGCTTCCAGATCGCCGGCAGCCACCAAGGGATCTCTGTAGAGGAGTTTTGGAGCTGTGCGCACCAGTCCTGCAAGGGAAATGTATGGCATGCCTCGATGAAGGAGTGTGCGACCGCTCAACGGCTTAAGGAGTCTCTATATACAATTAGCCATGGCATTTGGACCATCAGTGCAGTTAGAAGGCCTTTTGAGGCCTCGCGATTATAATCGCTGGCACTCCAAGGCACATTGAGTGCAGCCTACCCAGAGTTTGACAGTGATCTGCCAGAGTTCTTGCTCTTCTTCGCAGGAGAGACTGGTTCGGGATTGCTTTCCCACAGCATTTGATATCTGGAACAGCACTTCGTTCAGAGGCTCACTCAAAGTATTCTGATTGGCTCGGTTGGGTGCATCACTGGGCAAATACTTGTCGATTGTCCTCCTTGCCTCCTTGAGGAGGGGCCTCAGAGGAATGTGTGATGCCATGATGATGAGTTTAATGATGACAAGAATGATCTAATAGTTCTATGAAAGCTTAGCATGCGCACACGAATGCATGGGACCACCGAATGTCCATGTTATTAGATCAGACCATTACTCATCCTTCCTCCGACATGCATGCCTTGTCCTCAGTGGAGCTTTCTACACGATACAACGAAGTACACTGTTATTAACAGCTACAACGCTGTGCTCGCTCCTCGCTGGTCTGGCACTGCAGCGCGGGCTGGGCAGCTCGGGCAGACCCCGGATGGTCCACCCCAGATGTATACCCCGAGCAAAGCAAAGGGCACTTCCGGGATGAAGTGCAGCAGTGTGCGTTGCTTCATACGCTGCTTACACCGTCAAAAAGACTGAAGAAGCATTGGCTGGCTTCTCCGCACAGCAGATATACGAGTACACGGAACCCGGGTGGCAAGCTTGAAAGAACCCTTAGCGACTACACAACAATGACCTTCGGAGGCTGGGGCTTGACTAAGCTTCTTCAGACCTGGTCTCTGTGGCCAGGACGCATCCACACCAAAGCAGGGAAGGGGACCTCGCGATGTGACAGCAACCAGGTGAGTCCTGGCTACTGGAAATACCTTGCCTGCCACCGATAATACGCAGGCATCGGTCTAGGCAGGGCAGAGGGTGCTGCGACCCTGTGCTATTGACCTGGGTGCCGCGTTGCAGATGCAGCTCGGCGCTCAGGCAACGACAGTAGCAGCTTCCATGAGGTTCTGCAGTCAGCAGTCGCTGCACACCAGGGCCCTGCTGCGCAGCTCCAATCTTCAGGTGGGAGCAAGGAGCTCCATGCGAGCCTCGGCATGGAGAGATGTGAGCAAGGTGAGTGAAACACCCAGAACCTTCCGTTGCGATCGGTGTATTTGAGGGAGACTGTCAAGGCAGGGTTGTACAGTGCTGAAGTGTGCTGCGAACATGTGAAGTGTCCCTTACGAGGACGGACCGCAGATCGAGCGCCCTGCACTGGCTGCAGGCCGCAAGGGCACAGCAGCAGGGAGTCAGCATCACCAAGGCTGGGCTCACAGCAGGCTCCAACAGGATGCAAGCAGCGGTGCAGAGGAGCAGGGCTGCGCGCATGCAGGCCACAGCTCAGAGGCGCTATGCGCCTCTTGAGGTCATGATGCTCCTGACAATGACCATGGGGCAAGCCCCACGCCAGGCACAGAAGCTGCGCAGCAGCAGGCAGCCCAGAGCTGAGCAGAGGAGGAAGAGCACAGCATCAGAAAGGCTCAGAGCAGCAGCGCGAGAGGCGCAGAGCACCCACAGCAAGGCTCAGCGCGCCTCAGCGCTAGCTCAGAAGCGCAGCCTGGCAACAGGTGCTACCCCCACAGCAACCGCAGCAGCGCCTGAGAGGAAAACCAGAGCGGCTTGTGCAGACACAGCTGTGCACAGGCGGCATGAACAGGCAGAGAAGCCTGCAGTGCAGGCCTTGTGTGTACAGCATGGCTCACATGGAGCACTAAAGCGCGTCAGCAAGCAGAGCAAGTATGCACAGGGCAAAGTGACCGATACGTCAAAGAAGCTGCTGGCGGCAGCCATTGAAGCTCACCTGATGCAGAGCAGTCTAAGCTCTCTGAAACTTGGCCTTGCCACAGAAAGCAGCTCTTCAGCTGATCAGAGTGGACAGGCATCTGACGGACCCTGCTCAAGCAGTCAGGGCACCCAGCAGCAGGGCTCCCTGCAGGTGATTTGGTGCCCACAGCCTGCCTTGTCACACTGTGGTTGCCTAGTGCTTGATTCTATCGGAAGCAATCAGCACTTCGCACTGCTACTGGCTGGTCATGTCGCAGCTGCCCAAGCAGTTGCATCCCAGACACGAGCAGGCTCCGGATGCATTGCCTTACAAACTATGCATTCACTAATAAGGGCAGACTCTATCTCATTTATAGCCCAATCGTTGGGGTCTCTGGCCCTTGCAAGTACTTGTCAATGACCTTTGGCAATGCTGCAGGACTCTGCTGAGAGTGCGCCAGCACTTGCGCACCAGCCACCAGGCGCCAGCACAGCAGCGGCACAGCAAAACACATCAGAGCCTCAGGTGCCCGAGGACTCACCCCAGACACAGCATGGATGCCCAGACACAGCACACATCGCGAATCAGGACGGGCAGTACGTGGGCAGCCCGGCCTCGCCCAAGCGGGCACGGGTGCAGGAGCCAACCTACAGCCGAAACCTCCCTGCAACCCGGCAGATGTATCCCCCTGCGCTTGAAGAGCCTGTAGGAGAAGCTTTGCTAAGCAGCCTTAGTGGTAAGCAGCATACTGAGTCTTGATCAGAAGTCCCCAAAACTCGTTAATGTCCTTGACCTTTCTTTGCCTGGGGCAGAATGCTATCCTTGGGGTACCTGCCTTGACTTTGCCAGACTGCACCTCCAAATCCAGGGCACGCCGTCTTGTCAGGCGCGTCCCCTTCATGCAGATCCGCGCACCTGCGCAGCTGAGGAGCCACCTCAGCAGCAGGAGGAAGCTCCCGCGCAGGAGCCTGGCAGGACTGAAATGTCTCCAGGAGCACCTGCGGAGCTGAGCCACGGCTCTGACAACTGCAGCCCGCAGATGGACACGAGCTGTGCCTGGTTCTCAGAGCTGTTCACGGAGGTGTGACGCCACAAGATACTGCCAGTAAGCTAAGGAAGCCTGGGCAGACTGGCATGCATCTGGTGCACATGCTGGCATGCATCACTCCAGGGTTGTAGCCCTATGTCACATTGTGGGTTTGGCTGGATGCAGGCAGAGGAACTAGACGCCGGAGATTGGGAGTCAGTCAGTGACGAGGACGACGACTTCCTGCAACTGGCCACACAGACTGGTGAGGAGTTTGGTACTACCAACCAGAGAGTCCGCCCAGAAGCTGCCCCTGTCCAGCAGAGCATTCCTGGTGAAATGCAATGAACTACTGAACTTTCTGCCAGTATCCTGCTGAGGTCATGGATAGACTGCCAAACATGGTGCATTGCCTGAAGCACAAATAGAAGCTTGTCAGCATGGTCCAAAGCTGCTCAGCAGCAACATATACGACATCCCGGGATGCAATATAGAGGTTAATGGCTGGATTCTCCCGGTGAAGGAGAGCTGCAAGTGGGGTCTCGAGTGCCTGTCATGGGCTATGTCACCAGCAAGAGCCTAAGAGGAAGTTTGGAGTGGTATTGCCCTTAGAGGCGCCGGAGTGCATGCAGGTCTGGGTCCCAGCCTGTCGAGCCCGCTCCCAGGCTTCACAGGGTTTGTCAAGGCACGGCGGCAGAAGTCCGACGTGCAGGACGAAAACATCCCCACACCCCAGTCGGCACTCACATACAAAGCCCAGACAAAGGCAGGCTCCTTGGAGACACTGGGACCTGTTCCATTTGCCCAGCGCGTGCTGTGCTGCAGAGCGGTACGCCATGCGGACTCGCACATCAATACCTTAGTCCCATGCCCTAGACAGGAGACATACAAATTGCACAGTATGAAGTGCAGTGCTGTACTTTATCTGCCAGCTCCAATGCCAAACAATGGGATGGCAGTGTCTCAAGGTTGCCAGCTCAAGAGCACGCCTGCCAATGCGCAGCGTCCTCAAGGCTACAAGTTGCTGCAGACACATCTGCTATTTTAGCGTGGTCTGTGATGGGTTCCCATGCAATTCAAGGTTCACAGGCTGCTTGCTGTCATGATAACAATGTGCTGAGCATGCGTGTCTTGCTGACTGCAGGTAGAGAAAGACAAACATGGAAAGCCACTGACAACGCCCCCGAGATACAACAGGCCTCCTAGCAGCCGACTGTCTGCCATGTCGCCCACATCATCCCCAGTGGTATGAGGCTGCACTTAGATCCCTGCACTCTCTGTCGTTGCAGCTTGCAGTGACTATGACGCTATCTGCTTCCCCAGATATGCTCCAAGAGCCCTGATGGTCTTGGTCTGTTGCAGGATGAGGCACCAGCGGCTTCCATGGCCACGGAAGCTGCCCCCCAGCAGGACTGCGCCTCGCATGGCAATGGCAGGCCAGAGGCCACAGTAGCGATGGCCGCACAGGTTGCCACAGGGCAGCAGCAGGAGAAATCCCTTGCACAGGAGCCTGGCAGGGCTGAGCTGTCTCCAGATGCGCCCTTGCAGCTGAGCCACAGCTCTGGCCAGTGCAACATGCAGACGGCCATGAGCAGTGGCAGGCTCCCAGAAGTGACCATGGAGGTGTGACGCCATACTGATACTGTGACAACTGTATGGGAGACTGTGCATTCTTGCATGCGTCTGCTGCACATACTGGCCCGCATCACTACACGGTTGTAAGCTGATGTCTCAGTGCGGGTTTGGCTGGATGCAGGCAGAGGATTCAGCCGCATCGGAAATGGAGTCTCCCAGTGAGGAGGAGGATGACATCATGGAACCCATGATGCACACTGCAGAGGAGTTTGGGTGCCCAAACCATGATACCACCCGGAGAGTCTGCCCAGAAGCTGCTGCTGTCCAGCAAAGCATTGCCGCGGGTCGGCAGCAGGAGCATGCGCCGCAGCCTGGGCGCCAGAGCTGGAAGGTCTTGCCTGATAGCACCTGCAAAGCAGCAAAGCAGGCAGGCAGATGGTGGCAGGAGGATGCAGAGGCAGAGCTTGCCCAGCGCATCTTGTCCTCTAGAGCAGTACAGGTACGGCCTCCATAACTTGCACATAGCCAGAAAACCCTTAGCTCAGATTGTAGGTTTCTCAGGGCCACAGAGTGCCGGGGTGTGTGTCCATACTTGGCTGTGTCCAAACTCTGAGCTGCATCTATAATGAGGGGCCAGCCTTACTGCAGCCTTGAGCCGCTGCGAAGACTTCTTGTGTTACCAACGCAACTGCCTTTGCTAGCTCTGTTCAGAGAGGCCTGACGAGTGGTTGATGCACCTAACGGGCGATATGCTGTGCGCTGTAAAGTCACTCAATGTGCTGACCCTGTACCTTGCCGACTGCAGTTGGAGGAGAGCAATGCGGAGGTGTGGGAGCTACCGTGTTACAGGCCGCCTCCTTGCAGCCGCCTGGTTGCTGTGTGCCATTAGACGGAGGCGTTTGACTTAGGAGGCTGTGCTGGCACCGCATCATGTCCTTGATGTCTGGCATGTTTTTCACGCTCTCTGTTGAGCAATTGCATAGCTCTGCGATGTCTCACCGTAGGCATGCTATGGGCAAGGGTGGCTATGCCTATCTGGGTCAGGTAGTGCTTGCACAGTAGCAGCACATGACATGTGGCAGCATGTGGAGCTGACCTCGGAGTCTGATATAAATTGCAGTTGTTAGGACAATCCCATTGTGATCTCTATGAGTGTCCAGAGCTGAAGCGCTTCAGGGAGAGGTTGCCTCTTCTGTCTGAGGGGACAATGCATGTGGTCGAATGGACTCATGTGGCAATATGATCTTACTGGTGCTGCAAGTCTGTCAAGCTGTGCCTTGATGAGGTGAAATCCTTTCTTTCAGGGGGTCAGCATGGTATGGCTGGAAGACATGTGTATAAGGCAATCCGCAGTAATATGATCGACCCATGGGCAATGCAATATGAGCTGACCTGATGTTCATACAACGCGTGTATCTCATAGACTTGTTGCCCCATATTCACTGGCGGTTACAGGCAGTACATGTTGCTGCTGCCAAAACCCCAGCAGATTCAGGGCACGAAGAAGGCCATATACAGAAAAATCTCCTCTACAACTGCAGCTATCTACTCTTGATAGAGGATTGCCCACTACAACACGGAATGTGTCCAGCTCTTTGTTCCTTCCCAAGCTGCTCTGGATATGCTCTTTTTGGCGGCAGGCCCTGAACTCAGGTGCAACTCCCTGCCGGCTGCAGTGGCTTATTGCTGGGTTGATTCGCTGTTTGGGTTCATTTTCAGCCCATGAAGGTCTTTCAAATCCTCCCTCATACAGTGGCAGCCTCAAGGCCTCTCCTCACAGCCCAGCCCTTCCATGTGCAAGACAGACGATGCCAAACTCCACGTCACCTCCAACATCAATGTTGTGCCAATATCCGCAGGCCCCGGCTGGCATGGCCTTGCTGCTGCTGCTCTAGGTCTCATGTCTCTCTGCTGCATCACACTGCCTCCTCACCCGTGCATCGAATAACTCCTCACTGCACCAAAATTCAGGCGGGGACCCTCATTCCCTGAGATGAGTTGCCGTACACTCCGAGCAGCACCGCCAGAGCTAGGGCCACCATGACAGCAATCCCCGAGGGCGAGCTGAGGAACTGCAGCGCGCTCCTCTGGAACTTCTCTAAGTTTGCCCTCAAGCCCTTCTTCCTGCGGCGCAGAACAGGCTGCTCAGCATTGCTGTTCCATGTCAGGGCCGCTGCTGTACGTGCCCTTATCTGACACTTGTAGTTTGGTATCTCTCTGAACACTGCAGGTTTGGGGCTGAGGTTCTTCAGCTGACTAGCCATGCTTGTGGTAGTCAACACGCTGCAACCCTAGAGCAACCCATAGGCAAACACCATGTGTACAGCTGCAGAGAGCAGGACACTGAGGGCACTGTGTCCACTGCCCTGCCTACACAGGCTGTTCTGGCAGGCCAACTGGGATGCAGAAGCAGAACACTCACTTGCTCCCCAGGCGGATTTTCGCAGCAGGAGCCGCAACCCGAGCGCTCCTCGCCTGCGCCTTGCTGGCGGGCTTCTCAGCTGCCTCCGCCTTGGAAGCCGGCGCAGCAGCCTCGTTGGCATTCACCATCACAGCAGCATCCGTGCCTGAAGGCTGCTCAACCTCTGCTTCGGTCTCCTGCAGCTGAAGGCTTGCCTATGAGAGGCATGCACATAATCACAAAGACTTTCCAGCCGCCTCCTTGCCAAAGCTCATGAGCAGCTGACTTCCAATATCGCACTTTTGAAGACATTTTGACACCTCATTGTCTGAGCAGCAAAGCAAGCTGAGTGAACATGTCCATGCAGGCAAATGTGCCGAAGGCCATGCGTCAGGGGAATGCATCATCACGGACTTACAGACCAAGCACAGCATGACCGGCCACTCACATCCTCCTTAGTCTCAGGCACGACCGCGGCAGCAGCAGCCGCGCTCTTCTGGACCTCCTTGGCCTTGCTGGCGGCGACCTTCTGCGCGGCCTTGCGCTCGGTGGCGCGGCGCTTGCGCTCCTTGCGCGCCTCGGCCTCGCGCATGGCCTCGGCCTGGCGCAGCCGAGCCTTCTCCCGCTCGTCCTCCTCGCTCGCAGCAGTGTCCTCCCTGCATTGCAGTGTGCATCCCCGTCACTTCAATGATGGCGGGAGGACCTTGCAGCAATGCTGCTGCTGCAATTGCAGGCGGAAGGTATACGGCATGAGGAGACTGACGGCATGCAATGGCGCCACTCTGTATCCTGACACAGGAAAGCGGGTGTGCAAAGCAGCAGGTGGTGTCCCATTATTGGGCGAGGGCTCTACTACCATAGAGGCCATAGGTGTTCGCGGAGACAAGGACACCCTGTACCCCTCAATCACCCAAAGCTCCTGCAATGCTGCAGAGCCATCACACACAAGGCACACATTTCACGGCAGGGTGATGTACCTCTTGAGGACTGCTAGAGGGGGCACAAACGGCTCGTCATCGGCCAGCGGGGGCGGCAGGACAATGGCTGGCCGAGCATCTGCCTTGGCCTTTGAGCTCTTCTTTGAGCTGGGTTTCCCGGGCTTCAGGTCCTGCATCTGCTCGGCACCCAGGTGCAATGACTGCAGCGCTGGCACGCTGCGCCCAGCACCCTGCGCACATTCATATGAGTCACCAAAATGCCCCGCAACAGCCTGTTTGGGTCTAGAGCTGACCCCTTATAGATGCATCTCCAAGAAACTGCCCTACTGAGACTAATCTTAATCTGGCTGAAGAGCAGAAGCAGGTTGAGGTGGTCGTGCCAGCAGACTGGGCTATAACAATGCAGCATTCCATAAGCAAGTTGCCTGCAGGGCTATATCAGTATTAAGAAGGGGACCAATAAATCTCTGATGTTGCCAGCATGTCAAATGACCTCTCTTGCTTGATCCTCTGGCCGACCAGAGGACAAGGGCGAGAGAGGTCAGGCAACATGCTCTGACGGTCAGGTGCATGATGAAAACTCAGGGTCATGCTATGCTTACCTCCTTGTCCTCGGCACCGTCGGCCTGGGCAGGCTCTGCGTGGGGCGCGTCCCCGTTGCTCAGCACGGCCGGCGAGGGCTCGGGCAGCGGCTTGAGGCCGCGGTCGGCGCGCCGCGCCTTGGCGCGCTCCTCCTCGCGGCGTCGCATCTCCGGGATGCGCTCCTCCGCCGCCTTCAGCGCCGCTGCCTTGTCTGCTTCGTACGCGGCTGCTATCCTGGCAGCCTGCAAGGGCATGTGTTGAGTTATAAGGCTGTCTGATATCAGACAGCATCGCTGCATTCAAGACCTGTATTTTGCTTGCATGACAACAGTAACGACGGCCGCCACAACAGCAGCTTCAACTGACAAGTCTTTAGAGGGCTGTCTGATATCAACAAGCGACGTAATTCTTCAGGTGTCCTGAGGTCTGCCATTCTTGTTATTGTCCAGACGTACAGCATCAATTTGTATTGCTGCACTACGTGCACTAGAGTGCTGCAGCCCATGTGATCACGACTGCCTCACCTTGGCAGCGTCATCCTTCCTGTTGCTGGAGGCGGCCTTGGCGGCGCTCTGCCTCTTGTTAAAGTCCTCGGTCTCCCAGACGCTGTGGCCGCGTTGCTCACGCCAGAGACGGCTGTACTCGCTCCACTCCTCCGGGCTGCTCAGCAGACGCGCCAGGGCCCTGTCAGTCTGCGTGACATTGCCTTCTCTTAATGCCCATGCACAGGATCACATGAGACCGGCAAATGGCAGTGAAGTGTGTTTTCTGATGCTGTGGTGGCACTGCTTATGCCAGAGCTGGATATACTCGCTCCACTCAGCCAGACTGCCCTGTCTGTCTGCGTGGCGTTGCCTTCTCTCACTGTGCATGCCCACAACATGCCATATTCTTGACTAGGGCACCTGCCAATCAGGCTCCTGTAGCCTCTATTTTCACCGCCTTGCAGCGTACATCAGCATGCACTCCCGTGGTACAAACATCACACAATTCTTTGCTGTGCGCACATGTACAAAGGCAGAGAGCTGTGATGTATGCTGCAAGGAATGCTCTGCGCTGAGAATGTCTATAAGTGGCCAATATGAGCAGCCAGGAGGCACCTGCTCTTCGCACGCTCGCCGGGCATCCTCCACCTTCTTCGCCCGGATCATCTCGCGCACGCTCTGGCTCAGCCGCCGGTTCTCCGAGTGCGCCTTGGAGTTCTGATTCCTCTCCTTCTTCTTGTCCCTGATCGCAGCATTGCTCTCGTCCTGCACATGTACATTAGTACCGCTCAGTGTGCAGTCATGGAACCATCTGCAAGTGAGCGATGGTGCGGGTGTTCCTTCTCAGCAATATACTGGTGATTGACAGAATTTGCCTACAAATCAGGATGGCTGCATGGCATGCATGACCAGTACCACCCGTACAGGACTCTGGCATAGGTCTGCTGGGATGTACAGGATGCTGCCATTGCAAAAACACAGGTACAGTCGGGAGGGAAGGACTCACAAGCTCCCTCCTCTTTTCGCTCTTCTTCTTCCAGAGCTCGTCCGCAGCGGCTGTGTGCTCCTCCAGGGGCTGCTTCAGGCTGTCCACGATGCCCTTCAGGGTCTCCCGCTCAGCCTTGAGGGTGTTGACCTCCGCCCACATGGCGTCCAGCTCAGCCTTGCTGTATGTAGCCTGCCCCTCGTCCGCCTGCTTGCCCTCGCGCTCCGCCTTTGCCTGGGCGTACTCCTTCACCCGCGAGCGCTGCTCCTGCGATGTGCGCAGCACGCCTCAGCCCGACACAGAAGCAGTCCCCGGAGACCTGACGCTTGCGTGTGGCGCCCTCCCCCAAAGCTCGTTCGGTCACAGCAGCAACGTGATTGCGACTACCAGGGTTGCGAGGCAGGCCTGCCTGAGATGCATATATCAGCTATAGTGGTAAGCACATGGGGCCGCTCTGAGATAGTCATGTGCTGTTGGTGACTGCGCTGCAACAGGGATACACATGGAGTGGTGTAGAGTGAGGGCCCTACCCCCAGCTTCTTGAGCTCAGCAATGAGCTTCTTCTCGTCAGCCACAGAGTTGGTCTCGTGGCTCAGACGGTAGTCAATACTGGCAATGACCTCGTCCAGCTGCTGCTCGTTCTTGAAGTCCAGGTCCGACCAGCGGCTGTCAAAGTTGGTCTTCTCAGCCCGCTGTGCCTTGCTGGCCTCATTGTATGGCTTAAGCTCTTCCATCTGCAGCGCATGCACGAAGTCTCAGCATGGCATTAGCATGCCAATGGTATTTCCAAGGCCTGCAAGTCAAATATCAGGGCATGCACAGATGAGATGCAGGCATGATCTGTCACGAGCACCAAATGTGAGTCTTGCTGTACACAGCAAATATCTAAAGATAATTATTGAAACGCTGGAGCATTGTCGTGAATTTCTGTACAAGACATTGCTTCTGCGAGGTATGCCTACATGACATGATCGGGTGGTCTACTCTCTGCGTGCGGGCTCACCTTCCTATCGTACAGCGCCTTGCAGTTCAGGAATCTATCTCTGGCCGGATTGTGCTCTGCACGGGCGGCGTCCCGCTTTTCCTGCACCATGAGGGGCGTTTCACTGACAGCATGCCAAGCAGGTGACCAGCTAGGACTTTGAATTTTCCGCCTGTCTGCGCCTATGTTGCGCCACCCATATGGGCTCAATTGCATAGTTGAGTGATGATGGAGGACCAGCTGCGGGGCAATTGCTGTGCGACGAGACATCATCGTTCGAGTATCTTTCCAAGACGCCCTGGGCATACCCGTGCTTCATTGAACGCAGTGTCCAATTTGTCGAGCTGCTCTCTGTGCTTCGTGGCCTTGTCGATGAGAGATGCTATCTCCGCATCGAGCTTGTCGCTACTCTGGGCCTGGCTCGGCTCCCGCACAAAGTACATACGCTTGCTCTTCCTTTCCGCCATTTCACTCTGGACAGCAAGCTAAACCAGCTCGGACCAATGCGAGGCAGTAAAATTGATGCCAATGCCAATCTCATCATGTCCTTACCTGCCATCGCATGCACAGCCATGTTTGCAACAACAATTTTGGCTCCAGATTCAGGGTATCTGGGCAGCGCACACCTCGGTCTTCTCGTAGTTGGGCCCTGCCGGCTCCTCTTCTACCTCCTCCTTTGCTGCGGAGCTGTGGTCGCCATTCTCTGTTGGCATTATCTCCGCGGGTTCTGCGGATGGGTGCTCCTTGCTACCTCCATTCCCCAGCGGGAGCGGCATCGAAATCACCGCCGCAGCGTCTTTGCCGCCCTGATCGCTCACAACTGCATCCCCTCCATCAACATCAAACGGGGCTGCAATGTCCTGCTCCCTATCTAACTGCATTTCCTGAGGGCGACCCATATCAGATGGGCAAGTTGACCTGCACAGCTCCGCCTACCAGCCCACCCCGGCAAGGCACCTGGTACCGGCACTCTGTGAGAGAACAATGCTGTTATTCACGTGTCAAGGCCAGCATCATGGCTCAATTCCTCTTGACAAACGAAGTGGGTGTGCAACACTCAGCAGTGCCGTCGTCGACAGGTCAATGTTGGGCAGCTGGCAAGCTTTCTGTGCAGCAAGGAGCAAAGTAGACAGACAAGTCACTTATCGACCAGATCACAGACATCTATACCCCTCTGTAGTTACACACCGATCCAGACAAGGGCGTCCGTCCGAACAAGGTCCTCTTCGCTGTCATTGCTCGTGGCTGCAGCCCATGCCTAGCTGACTATTGAGGCACTGAATACGTTTGCACGTCAACGAGCTATCTAATTCATAGTCATGAGCTCCTAAGAAAGAGTTCTACCATCGTCTTGGCGAGATGGACTGGGAGATGTCATGTCATGAGGCAGCCTGCTAGTTCTTGAGATCGGGTGATGGAGTATCACACTGTATACAAGAAGCCTGAGGGCGAAACGACACAATGGGAGGACTTGCAGCGGAAGTTTGGCAATCTGCCTCCAAAGGAGCCGATCCAAAAGCCAGAAGCCTTCATTCCAGCCGAAGACAAGAGCAAGGACCGGCAGCTTCTGGACAACGATGACGACATAGAAGCCTTAGAGAATGCGGAAGACGACTTCGCAGATGACCCGTTCTTGGAAGCGTACAGGTGTGTGCAATACACCTACCCCAGCAAATTGTATATAACAAGAATCCTCTATGACGTAGAATGGAGCTTTTGCAATATCTGCTTCAGTCAAACTGCAATCTGCCAAGAAGTCCTGTACATCTTCTTTTACATCCATGGCATATATGTGCTGTATGTCCCTACAGGCAGGAGCGGCTTAAGCAGCTAAAGGAGGCTGCACAGAGGCCAAAGTTTGGCTCAATGGGCAGCATCGCGCGAGATGAGTTTGTCAGTCAGGTCACAGAGGGCAGCCGTGACAACTGGGTGGTCGTCTTGCTCTTTCAGGAGAGGCACGCCGCTGACTTTTCTTGCAACCTCTATATGCAGGACAGACCTGCCTCTTCTACAATTATGGCTTGGTGCTTTTCCAGGGAAAGTTGGGGCGATCAAGGCCAGCTGTGTGCTCCGATGCAACCCTCTGCTTGCATGTACCATTGTATTAAGGGTGGCAACCACGATTCTAGGGCCAAACGGCATTTATGTGCCAGCCTTAACCATGGCGGCCAGCACAGCCACCATGCAGCCAGTCTGCAGCCCAATTGCAGACTGTTGGGACAGCATGCACTGCATTGAGGCCAAAGCAGTCTTAAGCATGGGTGAGTCAGCGTCCGCCCACCCAAAGACACCCTTGCAATCCTTCTTTGCATGTGCAGGGTGATGGCGTGCCAGGTCTTGAAGGCCTGCATGCAGGACCTTGCAGCCCAGTACAAGCATGTCAAGTTTTTGACTATTCCATCCACAGAGTGCATACCCAATTACCCTGATGAGAACCTCCCCACGCTACTGGTGTACCACGACGGCCAGTGCAAGCGCACCATTGTGGGCACCAAGACATTGGGCTATGACCGCATCTCCCCAGAAAGTGAGCAGTCCCATGACTCTGCCCACACTAACTCATCTGCGTCACCTCATTTTCCTTCAAGGCACTGGCACTCCTTTGCAGTAGGTGTCAGGCTTCTGCAACTTCAACCTGGAAAGGGTGGACTGACTTGCCGCCATGAGCGTCGTGTGGAGCTAGAGTTGCAGATCATTCGTCACAATGCAGGCGGTTGTGTGAATGCCCTGGCATGTATGCAGGTGTGGCAGCAGGCCTGAATGATGTGGGGCCAATATGTGCTGGACAAAACGTGGGACAAGGAGCTGAACCGAGAGAAGCATGATGCAACAGCAGTTGGAGCGAGCTCAGGGATAGTCTGGCATGCATAGCAGATAAGATGATATTGCATCTGGCTTGCGCAGAATGACAGGCGCCATGTATACAAAGACGCTGGTGCAGCAGATGTTGCCATGCTGAAATAGGAGGCCAAAGGCATAGCAGCCTCAGACTTGTTTCAGCTGGAATGGTTCTCGAGCAGGTCTTTTGAGCAAGATGTTACAGCAAAACGTTCATTGCTGCCATCCCCTCAGCACCACTGCTAAATAGCCTTCATGCCTCAGACAAGGGATGAAGCGCTTAAGCGGATATCACTCATTGAGCATGCAGCACTGCAACATGGCTGGCCTTATTTTGCCTTGGCTTTTCCTTTTATCTTCTTTTGCTGCTCTTTGCTGCCAAAGCCTGGCCGCTCCAAATCTCTGGCAAAGTCCGGTATCACTGCTTCCCGAGTCGTAATGGCCACACCTGAATAGCATGTTCTCACAATAATCTTCTCTGCTTTCAGCACATCCACAGCCCAAAGCATGCTGATGAATGTGTGATCTTGAAACACATAGCACGTGCCAGACAGCCAACGCAGGTTGCACCCTTCAAGAGTCGCTGTGCGTAAGCAGGCGGGCTGCCATCGGATGTCTGCTGCAAGGTACCTGGTCTGCGGACTGGAACGCGAGTGTTGGATCACCAAGTGAATGAGCGGGAGAGGGAGCATGCAAGCCCTGGCAAGATGGCACCGCAGAGGGGTTACAGGAGTTTGTGGTGTATATTTCGATGTATTTTCTAGTTATACCATCAACATATTTGCAGAACTCATGATGCTCACCGTCATGCGTCCACACATCGAAGCTCGCGCTGCCGCTGACGCCAATGCCCAGCCAGCCCACGCCGGCAATGGCAATGTCTGTGGAGCTCTCCCTCCAGCTGCTGCCCTCCACAGTCACTCGGTGGGGCACTAAGGGACCCAAGCTGTGCTCTGCGCTGAGGGGTGGCGCCAGCATGCTTCCCATGTTCTGCTGATACCTGCACAGGTTGATTACGCCTAAGCAGCCCCCAGTCAAGCCTTGTTCCAAGAAGCTCCTTCCACCTTTCCCTTCTCAACACTCTCCCAGCACTGCTGATCCTGTTGCGCCTAGCATCAGTTCTGGTCGCTGGTGCAGCATGGACACACTCCAAGCGCACTTGTATATTAGGACACAGGAGTTCACCCTTCATGCCTTGAGTGAGGAATAGTTGGCATGAGGAGGTACGCATGCAGTCGCAAGCACTCTGTACAGCTGGACAGCATATTTATCAAGGATTTCACTTATAGCATGGCGGCCTGACTGGGGCGAACCTCTCATCTGCACTCTCTGTCTTGCCAAAGTGGCAGATCAGCTCGTCTGAGGCCCACACAGTCACGTACAGGGTCGCCCCAGGCGTGTCCTGGACATCCACGCGCAGAACGCCTCCCACGAATATTGTCTGCCCCACAGCGGCTCTAAATGTACGCGGCTTCAGCTTCCTCCTGGGCAGCAGCATCTTCACCTGCAGGGGCAGCAGGACGCCTCAGCACAGAGGTATTGTCTGGCTAGCAGCAAAGAATGTAAGACTCTGTGTCAGAGCACACCCCTCCGACAGGCCACTGTTTACTGGGCGGTGTTGGAAGTCATAGACTGGCTTAAACGCAACAGCCCCTGTGGGTGTGAATGCAGGGCATGCAGTGCCTGGGACATGCCATCATTTGCGCAGTGCAATGGAGAGACATGGGTGTAGAGAGTTGACCTCCTCAGGGTTGAGGCGAGATGACAGCTGGTGCGCATGGGGTACTCCGGGGGTGTCAAACATCTTGCACCTCGCAGGCATCAGGCCTGGCACCTTCAGCATACCTGCGAGGGGCCACAATATCAATGCACCAAAGGCTGACAGCACACGACAGCCATACAGGAGGGGGGCTCACATCCGCCACCTTGCAACCTGCATCCCCCTATCATAAAAGCCCAGCACAGGACAGTCCTCTGCAGAGGAGCAGAATGCGCAGTTTGAAGGCCTTGCTTGGAAGTGGCGCAGCGGGGCCAAAACATCAGATAGCCCTGCAGGATGAGCGGCCAGGGAGAGGCCAAGTTATACCTAATGTTGTGCCTGGCAAAGGAGCAGTGGTCAGCTCCTCTTGTGGTTTTCTGTGGCCGACAGCTCGCCGCATGGCATTAATGAGAGAGCTCTTCCCTGCATTCTGCGCGCCTACCTGCATGCACAGGCAGCACATCTCATTTGAACTTCAGCATCGCCTTAGGCCGCCCACTGGCAGGAAGTCTCAAACTGATTTGTATTGACAAACAGGGCAGGAGCGAGGGAGAGGCCACCTCAAAGCACAGTTTCTGAAGCAGGGTGTTGTGCAGGCCATGCGCTCCTTTGGGCAGACTGACTGCGCAGCCACCAAGCATGGGCAGCATGCTTATGGTCATGCAGAGGGGCCGGAAAAGGAGCGCACCACCCAGACATCGCCACTGCTGCCAACCTCTCGATGCAGCTGGATGAGAAGCTGGTCCACGCCAGTGCCCTTCACCGCGCTGACTAGCATGACGGCTGCCGGCTGCGGCATACCCCCCTGCCTTGCCCTACGCCTGACCCAGGCCTGCGTGCAGAAGTGTAGCAGTCAACAACCCAATTCCCCGGAAGCAAGCATTGCTGGTTTTGCTTTTGAGTTGCACATCTTTTCCCTGCATTGCAGTTGCGTGGCTCTTGTGCAAAAGAACCTCTATATTGGTGATGGACAAAGCACAGACATGGCATCAACCTCATGGCAGGTCTTTTACTGCCACACAGGAGTGGTACATTGGACTGGGTGCTGCGAAGAAGGGCAGGTCATTGCAGGAATACCTCAAGCCGTCTGGGAGTGGCCTGGGATGGCAAGAGGTCTGCCTTGTTGACAGCTAGCACCAGCCTCACATCTCTGTCGCTGCGCCCCTGCTGTCTGTTGTCCTGTGACCCCTGCAACAGCCTCACATCTCTATCGTTGCGCCCCTGTTGTCTGTTGTCCTGTGACCCCTGCAACAGCATAGCACATGACTAAGCTTCCCCTGCCAGCAATGCTGTGAGCATGAGTGATGCCCATGTCTGGCAATGTCCTTGATATGTAGTACATGCACGTCGCTCATACTGCATAACGGCTGGCTGATTCATGGCTGCGACAGCCTCATTCCATGAAGCAAGACACAAAGAAGTTGGGCTTGTGCATTCCTGCATGGATGCATGAGGAAGGCTCCTTCTGGGTATTATTATCCCTGCAGAGAGGTAAGTAGCATCAACAGCTGCTGCAAGCACCTCTCCTCACCTGGTAGCCCTCTATGTTTGCGAAGAGGCCCTCCAGGGCGGCCCTGGGCAGAGAGCCGTCAAAGTCGGCTGCATCCACGACCACCAGCACCACAGCCCGCCGCAGTTTCTGCAGCCCAATCTTACGCCCCACCTTCCGGCCCAGATCAAACTGCGGCAGAGCTGCCTCCGCCCTCTGACTCTTGATGCGCCTGCAGCGCACATGCACCCCTCCATGGTGAAATTGGTGAAAGATCTTCTTGGTCTGGCGCAGCCAATACAGACCTGTGTCAGGGGTGCCCGACCTGTGACATGCCATGCAAGGCGGGCCTCGCTCCGGCAGGATGGTCATCACCTCCACGACTGTGGCACGGTGTAGCACGACAGAATGCATGCTAAGCCTGAAGCCGAGATTGGATGAGACAGTAAAGCACGATCTGCAGAGAGCGCACCCGTAGTGCGACAAGGAGTAGCAGCGAGCGCAGAGGATGCGCGCTTCATCTGTGTCCTCCTCTGCTGCCGCGATGTCCAGATCCCTGACACTCACCTTTGGCTCCTCCTCCACCTGCAGTGCAAGCGCTCCCCTCTGTGGCAGTCCGGCACAGCATGGCGCAGTGCTGGAAATACATCAGGATACAATCCAGAGCTAGAATGGCAGTGGCATTGCTGTACGAGTGTATGAAGACCAGCTGGACCAATAAGTCAATTGAAGTCCACTCCTGACCAGGAGCTTGCACAGTTCTGGTGTCATTCATGCTGCAGCTAGCTTTGTGCACAGGCTTGACAGCTCTGTGTGAAATGACGTCTGGGAGAACAGGGGGTGGGTAGTGCATGAGAGTCACCACCCAGTCATCTAGAAGGCTGTTGAAGCGTTCGAAGACATCGTCCTCTGGCGCGCGCTCCTGACGCCCTGAGGCTGATGCTTCCTGGTTCGAGGCTCTGCGACTGGCTCTCTGGGCCGCCAGCATGGCGCCAGCTGCTGCAGGGTCTCCAGACGCTTCTTCAGGAGCGCTCTCAATGCGAGCGTCATTCAGCTGCAGGGAGAAGAGGGGAGCGTCTCACCCAGCGAGCTTCAAAAAAAGTGTACAGGGTCCCAGCAGGGCCAAGGCTAATCTATCCTATTTCGCTTGCACAACTTAGAGATACAGGTGCAAAGCAGTCACAATGAGCAGGCACTCACCTCTGTGCCGGCTGGCTCCAAGAGCTTTTTAGGGACTTTATAGTACCTGTGGGCAGCAAACGCTCTCCCTTCAGCTTGCCACACGGATGATGCGCACAATGGGATATGAAAGTGGCAGGATAGTTGGAAAGGCTCACCCCGGCAAGTCAGGGTTTTCAGCCTGCAGTCCCACTCCACAGCCAGCACAGTAGCGAGGCAGGTGCAGGGCGTCTGGATCTATGGGCAATGACTGTGGGTCGCTCTTGACACTAGGGCTAGCAGATGCGAGACATCTGAATCTATCTGCTGCTTTGCCCGCCTTGAAAGGCCGGCCGATGTCCCAAATTTGCGAAGGTGTTGGAGCGCCCGCAATGCCCCTGAAACCCTTGAAGGAGTGACTTGACAGGTAACGATGCAACGGTGAGCTATTACAGGGCCTAAGAATCGTCATCCTTACAGCAAGCAGTCCTCGAAAGCCAGCAATTACGCGGAGCCGACCGACAGCAGGCCACTGCATAGATACTCTGAAAGTCAAGTGAAAGTCGCCATTCCTGGTGAAGGGGATCTCCAAGCAGTTGCAGACGTATATCTAAAACGTTGTGTAGAAAATGCAGCTGCATCTTCCAATTGCAGAGCAAGGCCAGGGGAGCAGGTTGTCATGTGACCGGTTACTAACTGTACAGCTGGGCAAGCGCAGCTGTCCGTGTCAGCAGGCGCCTGATTCCAGGTCACTGTCGCAACCTTCCACAATCAACATTGAATCTTGCCTCATCAAGGCTTGTGCAGTATTTGCAGCAGCGCAGTACCAAGGAAACACCGACCACCATCCCATCACAATGCAGAACGGCAGGTCAGTCTCTGCCTGCTTAAAAGTTCACCTTGAAGTGCTCTCGCGCATAGCCGGCTCCGGCATGCAGTGTTGGCTTTCAAGTCTTGCACAATGGTCCCTCCACTCAAGCCCTTCTAGGGAAAGCTCTGTCTTGTGCTTTCACGTTTTACGTACGGTGTGCTGCCCACTCGCAGACCCATAACGGCCAGTCTATACAGGGACTGCTTGCCGGTGCAATGTGTTCCCTATACACTAATTACAACAGCATGTGCAGGGATGACGCCAGTGAGGCCAGTCACGCAGTGGACGAGCGTGCGTCGACTTACCGCCTTCTTGAGCCCATCTCCCATCCCAGCAGGGCAGAGGACTTGGAAGACCTCCGTCGCCTCCAGAAATCATCTACCAAGCCTCGCAAGGGTGAGCACGCAGGGGGTTCTTTTTCTCAGCATATATGGCCCAGCAATGATTTACCGGAACGCCTTTAGTCTAGTTACGAGACCGGCCGAATTTGCGCTAACCTGCATGGCAAGACATCACAACGCGCTGACATTGGACACAATGATCTCAATCTTCCTGCTGCTGTGCAGACAATGCGGACCAGAAGACCATCGATTCTCTTTCGGAGACCTTGAGATCGTCAGCCCGAGTGTGAGCGACGCCCCCTGAGTCATGGCCGGGCGGATAAGCGTGTTTGTAGATAGACAGCGCTCAGATAGGAAGTTTGCATGCAGATCAGAGTGGTCTGCATAATTGAGCTTGCTACATTTGCCGAGTACTTTTTGAGATTGATTGCATTTTGCAGGGCTGGCCCCAAGGTTGTTCGCGGAGAAACCAAGGTGAGAACACATGTGCCCCCCTCTGCCTGACAGGTTGGAGCCATGGTTGCAACATCTCTTTTGCCCATGCCATGCTGTGCTGTCCAGTTCCCCATAGCATCCCTGCAACCCGGCTCTTGCTTGGCAAAAGCAGTGGTATGTGGGTGCTGATGCAGCTTATGCCAAGGGGTCTGTCATCTGCCATGCAGTGCAGAGCCCTCTGTGCAGTCATGCCTTGCTCCTGGCATTGCCTTTCATGTCTCAGCAATCCTCCTCACATGCGCAGGCGTCCCACATCAAGCAGCATGTGCCGGCCTTCGCCTACCAGCGCAGCGGCTTCCTGCGGGCTATGTCCGATGCAGGTCTCAAGCCCACTGTGGTGCACCACAACCTCACGCCGGCGGAGCTGTATGAGCAGGTACACATTCACCTGACTCTGTGATTTCAATCACCAACAACATGAAGGATGGAGGTCCTCCAAGTCATCAAGCTTGCGTTCCAGTCAGGAAAGTCCCAAAGGGGGACAGCGTGGTGTACTCAACCATGCAGCTGACTGAGCCAGCCCACAGCACACGCCGCACAAGGAACAGCCTGAACGCGAGTGCTCCTTGGAGCAGCCTTGTGGGCAGCAGGTGCCTTGCGCAGGCTCTTGAAGGGGTTCTGACTGATGCCGTGCATGTTTCTGCAGGCTCTGCAGTTTGAGGGCGGAACCCACATTGCCTCCAGCGGAGCCCTCCTGACCCTATCAGGTATATACCCTTTCTGTTTTCTTCCCTCCCCTGACCCGCTGCTGGCTGTGAGTCCAAGTTCTGCTGAGCCTTTAAGGCTGCCACTCTCTTAGAGGGTGCGCTGGTGTCTCACAGCGCCACAGGAATCCCTCAGCCAGGTCCGATTGTCTGGGACTCCCTTCCCTTACAGATCTTATCCCCGCTTATCTTGCTTAGAGAGTTTGGGGTGCACTCTGACTCTGCCTGCTGCTACAGGCGGCCCACTTCAAGGGTGCAAAGCTTTGTCCAGGGATGCATACAGCACCGTCGCTTCTGCGACTGGCTGTCATGGGATGTGAATTCAGGTATTGTGCAGGTGCCAAGACTGGACGCAGCCCTCGCGACAAGCGTGTTGTGCGGGAACCAGCTTCTGAGAAGGACATCTGGTGGGCAGCGCCTGACGGCCAGGCCTCCAATGGTGCCCCCAACTATGAGATGGATGAGAGGTATGCCTCGGGCTGCCTCCTCCATGTGAGGCACACTGCATGGCTGCATGCACTACAGCCCGTGCTGGCCTGCAATGCAGTTATGCTCCAATGCAAACTCGGCATTTTGGCTGCTGCAGTGAGTTGGGTACCTGCCCTGAACATGCTTGCGGCCTCTTCCTTACAAATCTCTAGCCGACCCCGTTCAGATGCCAGAGGCTGACGGCTTGTCTATGGCCATGCAGGACCTTTGTCCTGAACAGGGAACGTGCGGTGGACTACCTGAACATGCTGGAGCGCATCTATGTCTTTGATGGCTATGCGGGATGGGACCCTGAGGTGGGCTCCTTCGCTCTGATCCTGCTACAAGCATGCATCACTACTATGCCTTTTATGTGTGTATATCTCTGCTGCAAGACAGTATGCAATACTGCTATGTGCCTTTCTGTCCTGCATGACATTCCCATGCTATAGGCAGAGGACTCTACACATAGTCTCACATCTCGCTCTGCAGCCAGGCGGCATGGGAGTGACTCAAGGAACATGTATACAGTTTGGGGCGTGTGCGGTCATTGATCATACCATGTACCGTAGAACTGGAAGAAAGCTTGACGCATATGTCTTGCATGCAGTCCCGGATCAAGGTGAGGGTGGTGTGCGCGCGCGCCTACCACGCCCTGTTCATGCACAACATGATGATCCGCCCCACCGAGCAGGAGCTGGCCTCTTTTGGCAAGCCCGACTTCACCATCTTCAACGCCGGGGCATTCCCTGTCAACCGCTACACCTCCTACATGTCCTCTTCCACCTCAGTGGACGTCAACCTCAGGTAAGGGATATCACAAAGATGTCTGAATTAGGCTGCTGAAGTCAGTCGGATATCTCTCGCACCTTGCAAACTATCACAGCAGCAGACTGTGACTGACTTGAGTAAGCTGGCGGTGAGGTGTGCAGAGTCTCATCTGACAGTGAAGGTGTTGAGAGTATCATCTGCTGAGAGAAAAGGGCCAAAACTGCATTTTTGGCAGCCTGGAAGGAGCCTTACATGAGCCGGTAATTGTGCTGCAGGACGCGGGAAATGGTCATTCTGGGAACGCAGTACGCTGGGGAGATGAAGAAGGGCATCTTCAGCGTCATGCACTACCTCATGCCCAAGCGCGGCATCCTCTCCCTGCACTCCGGCTGCAACGTGGGCGCCAATGATGACGTCAGCCTGTTCTTTGGGCTCTCAGGTGCACCTTCCACCCCCAGCCACACATCTCTTTGGTGACGGTGCATGAAGCACATGCGTGAGACCTTGAGGGTGGAGGGCATAGACGCTCTCACCAGAGATTGAGAGTCGTGGGCAAAGGTTTCACATTCATGGCTTCCTGTCCTGCAGCTGCATTGTC
This sequence comes from Coccomyxa viridis, assembly GCA_963930925.1. Taxonomy (NCBI): domain Eukaryota; kingdom Viridiplantae; phylum Chlorophyta; class Trebouxiophyceae; family Coccomyxaceae; genus Coccomyxa; species Coccomyxa viridis. The sequence goes on along the minus strand of CAWVOJ010000004.1, from coordinate 2,100,413 downwards.
TCCAAAGCCAGGATGGAGCTCAGGCACCCTGCATGATGCACCTGGCGTGATTCACATGCTTGGACTACCTCAGCATGCGCTGGTGTAGTTTCTTGCTCGTCAACAACTTTTGAGCGGGCTGCGCAAGCATTTGGTTGGAGGTGCTCAGGACCGACCTCCTGCGCAGGCACCGGGAAGACCACTCTCTCGACTGACCCCGCGCGGCCCCTGATCGGAGACGACGAGCACTGCTGGAGCAACAACGGCGTGTTCAACATCGAGGGCGGCTGCTACGCCAAGTGCATCGGCCTCAAGCAGTCCAGCGAGCCCGAGATCTACAACGCCATCCGCTTCGGCTCCGTGCTGGAGAACGTCGTCTTCGATGAGTACACCCGCGAGGTCGACTTTGACAGCAAGTGAGCCCCTCCTCACGACAGCGATGATCAGCCAAGGGCGCCACTGTCTTGCAGTGAGTTGTTTCTATGAGTCATCACACTGTTTTAAAAGGCCAAGCGCCTTTGCAAGACGTCAGTCGCGCAGTGCCAGAGCATTGAGACACTTTAGCCTGAATACCTTTACCGTGGGCTAGGGCTTCTGCATCAGCTTTGCTGCAGTGCGGCGACCCTCATCACAGCACTCAGCAACAAGAGCCAGCAATGTTGGTTGGGGACAGCACTGTGGAGGTGGTTGCCACTCGCAGCACAGCAGATGAGAATCTGGGATGCGTCTCTCCACTTGACCATGTACCAGCACAGGTGTTGACGTGTTCCATGTGCGTCTATCGCAGCGCGGTGACGGAGAACACGCGGGCCTCGTACCCCATCCACTACATCCCCAACGCGCGCATCCCCTGCATGGGCCCCCACCCCAAGAACCTCATCCTGCTCTGCTGCGACGCCTTCGGGGTGCTGCCGCCCGTCTCCCGCCTCACCAAGGAGCAGGCCATGTACTACTTCATCTCCGGCTACACCGCCAAAGTCCGCCCCTGTGCTCCCTTGGCAATTCGAGCGATGATGGAATGATGGTTGTCTGTCCAGTCTCTGTTCTTAAGCTTTGGGACAGCGTAATTATTTCTAACAGCGGAGAGATTAGTCATGCGTCAAATGGTCTTGCTTCAGCGGCTCACACAGCTGCGCGCATGTACAGCACACTTCTGACGCCTGTCAGACCTTGGACGGAAAATGTGACGTGGCATTGAGACAAACCGCGCTGCAGCGGGCTCTGCTCATAGGATCATGTCATGTCGTGCCATGTCTGTATGATATGGGAAATTTGCTAATCCGCTGATTGTGGGGCTGGTGAGCAGGTGGCTGGCACTGAGATGGGAGTGACTGAGCCCGAGGCCACCTTCAGCGCCTGCTTTGGCGGGGCCTTCCTGATGTGGCACCCCATGAAGTACGCCGCCATGCTGGCGGAGAAGATGGAGCAGCACGGCACCTCCGCCTGGCTCGTTAACACCGGGTGAGCGTCCCATGCGGCTCACGCACACATGTTGCAGGCTCTGTCATCGTGGATGCCTGCCGCAAGAACGGGCTGAGCACTGTCAGTGGAGCGGCAGCCGCATCTACACATCTCCAAGGGTGTCATGGGCAGGGGCATGCTGTAAATTTGTAAAGCTATGCTTCAGCCTCATTCGGCTGCCTGAAGCCGCAAAGGTACGCCTGAGGCCAATCAGCAGACAATGGCAGCGAGGAAGGACTCCATCCACTCCAATTTGAGGCCAGAAACATGGCATCTGATGCTGTGGTTTGCCAAATCAGGTGGACCGGTGGGCGCTATGGCGTGGGCTCGCGCATCAAGCTGCGCTACACGCGCGCCATCATCAACGCCATCCACTCAGGCGAGCTGAGCAGCGCCCAGACAACCACCACCCCCATCTTCAGCCTCCATGTGCGCTTTTAAGCCTGCTTACAGCTCTAAACCGAAACAACCTTGCCTGCATTACACTTAAGAGCCAATAAGCTGTATTCTTACAGCCTGAACATTACCTGAGGAAACAGCAGTGTCTGTCTGCACCACGTCAAGGATTGTGCAGGACGTCAGCATTTCATCTGTTGTCATGTGCTCTGTGAGTACTGTATCCTGCTCCTTTGAGAGCATGGGGCAAAGCAACCTGCTTTGTGACGGAGGTCCTGTCACATGTGTGCAACAGAGTGGCGCTCGCTGGCTCATAACCTGCTGGCGCTGCTTAGAATTGGAACTGAAACTCCAGCAGTGCATGTTACAGCTGACCTCTTGTTGTCTGTAACTAATGGCAATGGGCATTGCGGACGAAGTGGACGCAGTGCAGCAAGGGTTTTCACCCTATGAGCTCCATGCAGGTGCCAACCACATGCTCAGGCGTGCCCACAGAGATCCTGAACCCGGCCAGCCAGTGGAAGAACAAGGGCGAGTTCGACTCCACCATCGGCCACCTGGCCGAGCTGTACCTGGTGAGTTACTTTTGCCTTTGCCCTGCATGTCGCTTGTCTGCTCCTTGCATGAAGGGTGCAACAGCGTCAGGTCCCTCCAATGTCTTCAGAACCTCACCTTGATGGTGGGGTTGTCAGCTGTGTGCTATGTCAATGGTTCACGCGGATCAGCCCCCTGTGCTGCATGTTTCTGGGATGGCCTCAACTCAAGGCCCAAGCTCTTGCATATGCAGTGCAGATCCTACTGTGTAGATCTGTAACGCTGCATTGGCTTGACATGCAAGCTGTTGAGGTGCTCGATGGTAGCTGACACAGCAGCGCTGCCTGCCCTTGGGCAGCCTTGGGCCCATAGTCATTGCCCGCGCTTGGCGCTGATGACACAAGCTGAAGGACTGTGCTGATTGGTTGCAGGATGTGAAGGTGCTGCTGGCATGTGCTGACGGACTGTGCTCATGTGTGCGCAGATGGTCAAGGTGCTGCTGGCATGTGCTGAAGCGCTGTGCTCCTGTGTGTGCAGGACAACTTCAAGAAGTACGGCGATGGCGCTGGCTTTGTGGAGCCAGCAGTGGCGAAGACCATCGTTGGCGCAGGGCCCCAGCTGCACAGCAACGGCCACGCCTAGGGCCGGAGCTTTCAGCTGCAGTTCTGCCAGCCGGAAAAATGGAGCAAGCCGGCACGCCAACGCGTGCCATCCCCTGAGGGTTGAGCACGTTGTGGCTCTTTCGGGGAAAGTAGCGCCAGACAGCGTGCACATCATCGGCCATGCGTGACGGTCAGGTAGTGCGTCACATATCCCACAAGTCCGGAGCTTCTAGCAAGTCTGGGAAGCCCGCTGATAGCAATCCCTGAGGATTACATGTGTATCTTGTGGTCGTCCAAGGGAAAGACAGCATGCGCGCCTGTAGTCACAGTCACCGCTTGGCATTTTCGTGCCTGGGATAGCCCTGCAAAATGGCCTGGTGCTGTGACTCGGACAGCCGCCAGTACAGCACAGCTGAAACTTCCGGCGTCATGCCGCCCACACCCGAAGCATGCAGCTGCAACAGAGGCCAGCAGCCGTCAGCGTTCTATGCGTAAGAGTATCTAGTGTGCAGAAGCACAGTCCCAAGGGCGAAAAATCTATGTGTTTAGAAGATTTGGCAGAGGGTCCAAGCTTGGGTAGGATGCAGCTGGTGTGACGCCTAGCCCGCCAGTTGTGTGCAGGTCTAGTCCATGTGTGCAGGTTTGGCATTTGCAGCATCCTCTGCTAGAACTTGGAAGTGCAAACATAGGACACTCTGCCCGGGGTTCAATGAAGTACATCTGCGTAAATGGTGATCAGGGTCACAGTAGGAAGATCAGGCAAGCATTAACACAACTGCCACATAGCTTAGGAAGGTCTTGAACAACGGGTAAGATGTGTCTTTGGTGTCAGTTTGCTAGGATATAGGAGTTTCCGTCGGTGCTGCTTGCCATTGTCACCTTTCCTTACCAGGACTGCACTTTGCAGCCTTCTGTCGTGCGTATGCAGCCATCAAGACTCGTCTGTCGTCCTGCTTTCGTAGAATAGGAGAGTGTTGTGCTGGCCAGTCTGGCATCTCTGGGGTGGGTGCTCACATGCCAAGTGGGACAGCACACAGCACTTGTGAGTGCAGCACACTTATGCCCATGCTAGATGTCTGCTTTGGGCTGCAGCATGTGTGCACCGTGCCGTTATAGGTAAGACCTTGCGTAAGGACAGACAGTACAGAAGGCAGTGTATGCATCAAGGTATCCCAGCAAAGTTTGTAAATGGATTGTGATTACAACTGTCCATCTAAATTTCAATCCCCTTTGCATCTCCTTATACACCTGTCCATGTGATAGCAGGCACATGCACAGCAAAAGCAGACCGTCCGTGACATGATGCGGACTTTTAGTCACCATGTCTGCTCCATGCTCTATCGTGCTATCCAGAATATCTATAGCCACAGTACCTGGGATCGTCAATCTCAGTACTCAGCACTACCGCCAGTTCAATACTCTGCAAACTACGCATATATGATACACTACAAGATTCCTTCCTCTGCTCAGATCTGCAACTTGCAGACTGCAACAGCTACGCCTCAGGGCACCTGTCGTCAAGGCACCTACACCAGACATGCAGCTACTCTGTCATGCATTCTGCTTCAGGCTGCACAGCTCCCTAATGCCTCTGCCACTCCTTGCTTGCAGGTAGCCGGTCAGCAACATGCTGGCCACCTTTCTATTGTCAGGTGTCCATTCACCTGTTCATGCTTTTCTCACGCTCTGGCCTGACTCCAGCACATGCAGCTAAACTTATGGGTGGAAAGAGGAAAAGGGGAAAGCTTGATGGCCACTGTGCCTATCATACAAACTAAACTGACTGCCTTAGTGAGAAGGGATTCTGGCTCGACTCTTCAACGCATCTACCGCGCCAGTCCGTGCCCAGGCATGACAAACCTGGGCACAGGTCGCCTCCTGACACATCACCAAAGTCCAGGGCATAACATTGTGAGGAAAAAGGCCACATACGGCCGCAGACCGCCTTGCAGCTGTGTGGCGGGGGCATCTGTTTATCACAGGGTGTGGGCCGCAGGCCCAGTTGTGCTCTGCCAGACCTGTTCCTGCTTTTGCCAGGCCTGTTGGCGCCCCTGCCAGGCCTAGTAGTGCTTTGTCAGGCCATCCAGTTTGTTGGAAATGCCATTGGGAATTGCCTGAGCCACTCTCTCCGCCACCTGCATGGCAGCCATGACCTCACAACTTAGCACGTCTCTGGCTCTGAGCTTCCTGAGCACCCGGGCTTGCAGACCGGGCATGACGGCCAGATTAATGCTCTGCCTGCGCCATGTGTGCCGCAGAGCTTCGCAGTAGTCGATTCATACAGGACTGGCGGAGGCAGAACAGCATTCCTTATCCGCGGTGTACAGATATAGATGGCCAGCAACCACAACTAGAATGCTGCATCCCAATCTGTCCAGGAGGGACTATGCCTTGCTTGATACTAAGCTCGGAGCTGCATTCATAGCCTTGCTCATGTCAGTGCTGGCAATCATTTTGCTGAGACATGGAAGGCTGGCACTTACCTCGTTGGTGTTCCACCACTCCATCACATGGTAGATTGTCCTGCCTGCAGGCACACAGAGTCGACTTCACCATGGCCCTGAGATGACATAGGAGTGATAGCATTTCGGCGCTCTACGCAGGTCCAGAGGGACAGTATAACAGGACCCAGGGGTAGATGAACTGGGTATTCTGCCACCGCTGACAACTGTGATATCATCCCTCATCGAGCACAGGAGGCAGAGCTGATGAGGCATACGGATCGTGTCCTCCTTTCACAGTTGGGAAGCTTTCCTGCAGAGTCAGCTTGATTGCCCAGGCCGACTGCATGCAGTCCAGAAGCTGCTCCAAAGAAGTGGTGTTTCCATGACACCGGTCGAGAAGACAATAGGAATGGGAAGCGGACCTGCGATGCCGAAGAGCTTGCCGTTGATGGGGCGCATGCGCTCGTACAGCCAGCTCAAGGGGCCCATGTTGTACTTCAGGAAGGGCTCCAGCCAGATGATGTGGTTCTCCACCCGTGAGATCAGCTTGCCCCTGCAGCAGCTTCCCGAGAATACTGACCAACCCTTAGATACTCCCACCCACCCACCAGCCTACCCATGCATTAAATATGTCATGTCTTGTGCTTACTCCATACGAGTGCGACATTTCAGCACTTCGATTCCACTTCTGTACAGTCCTGTCCGGGCTCCGTGCTAGTTAGGCGCACTGTGCGCTCCATAGAAAGCGCTCTCAGTAAGTGGCAACATGCGCATCATGACAGGCGCTTCCTGCGTCCCAGAAGCCTTTGCACCTCACAAATCGTCAGGCAGGGTTGTGTGAGATGCCATAGCCCCCAAAGAAACAGGAAGACGCCTGTCATCAGTGTTGCTGTATATGGCCTATAGAGGCAATGTTCTGCAGAGGTTGTGTGTCGGCAGGGGTGCCGCACCCGGAGGGGTGCTCGACGGTGTTCATGATGACGTGGTGCTGCCAGCCCAGCGGGCTCAGCAGGGCGGAGGGCCACCACCAGGGCGAGAAGCGCTGCTCCGAGTCCACCAGGATCTTGTCTCCGCAGGGCACCACGCGCAGGATCTTCATCTCGATCTTGCTGTTCACCATTGCCCTGCGCAGCACTCGCACTTTGTATGCATTGGCATGTAGATGATGGTGGTGCACCCCATATGGAAGTAGTCTGTAAGGACTTGCTCGCCTGCTTTGTGGGTGTCCAGTAAGACTCTTTTCTGTTGCGAGGTACTTAACAGATATAATGGCGCAACGCAGAACTTCAGGCATATGGCTGAGGTGCCTCACCAGAAGTTGAGGACGCCAAAGATCTGGTCTGGGCCGACCACCGTCATCTGCATGCAAGGGCATCGCTCAGACATCTGCTCAACCCTCGAGAGGAGACCTGTTTGTTGTACTCGAGACGGCACTGCACACACACTTGCAGAAGCCGCAGCTCCCAGCTTGTGCCTGTGGATGCGAGGCACAATGTTGCATATCGGCATACGGACTCGTCCCCTAACCCTGGTCCCAGTTCCCGCCCGGAGCAGAGGAGATACCAAGGCGTAGGCAGGTGTTGACAACAGGGCATAGAATGTTGGGTTTACTTGGATCCTGACTTTGACTGATGTCCCCACAGAGAGGGTCAAAGCCCTGATCAAGGTGTAGAGCACACGCAGGTGTTGTAGTAGATGGCTTCGCTTGGATTCTGACTCTGACCCCTGTCTCCAAAGAGAAACTTAAAGCCCTGATCAAGGTGTGGAGCGCACCCAGGTGTTGTAGTAGAAGGCATCCGGGGTGAAGGCATTGTGCACCAGGGCATAGCGGCGGCTGGGACTGCTGCCAAAGACGACCTCAATGGCGCGGGGAATGGCGTTCTCGGGATCAGTCAGCAGGGGCCGCTCCAGCTTAGGCACCACCTCCTGCGCACAGGCACCTCTTCAGGGTCCTGCATCCAGCCAGGAAGCTGCACATCAGGGCGGGTAGCGGAAGCCAACGCGACACATATACCATCCCCGCGTGCAATCTAGGCCCTGGCTAGACCTGCGTCGAGCTTCTGCAGCCATGTTCACTCATGGTCTGGAAAAAGGATGCGATAATGTGGAACCGCAAAGTGCTTGTCGCTTATGTCTGGTGGCTGTCAGCAAGCGGCAAGCTCACCTTGTCACTGAAGTGCTTGAACAGCCACATGCCTAGCGCAGATGTACCCTTCCCTGCACGGAGCATGATCCAAGCCTTCAAGCTGACATAAGGGTGCTGGCTACAGGCCAAGCAGAACAGAGCTCATGTGCTGCTGTACAGTGTCGAGGCACGCGATATTGCAGACCATGCTTAGATCATTGAGAGATGGCACAAGGGTTTACCAACTGTGGGGAGGACATGCTTTGTCGCAATCTTTCCCAGCCACGGGAATTGCTCATACAGTATCCTGCAGCAGCATACAGACAGATACGATGGACAGATCTTGTGTGGGTATCACCTTTGTTCTTAGCATCCCAATATGTCAGCTCTCCTGTACAAATTTTTCCTATCTGCATTCCACTCAGCCTAACTAAGACTGCAGTACGCGCCCTGATGATGCTTCCATATGAGACCCACGTCAGCCTGCAAGCTGCCACATGTACAGGACACAAAAGCAGAATGCAGAGGGGAGGCGCCCACGTCTCTGCCAGAAGGGTGTGATCATACTGCCTCAAGATTTTCTTCCCATTGGGTGTGTCTATGAGATCCATTGACGTGAAGAGTCTGACCTGCAGGCACACCTCTGGTTTCCTCAGGAGCAAGTCAGCATGGCAACATGCATGATCAGCGCACTGACAGGCGGCAGATGATGGGTTGCAGCTGCATGTGGCTTCAGGCACACGAATGCAAGCCTCATTGAGATGCTATCAGTGCACCCAGTTGCCATTGGGGCAGTATGCGGCCAGTCGCCATTTGGGCAGTGTGCGCGCGAGAGGGTTAAGAAGTGCATAGCACCACTCACCCTCTGCACGCCCTTGAAGGAGGGGATCCACCAGACATGACAAGTCTCCACCAGATCCATGAAGACCGAGTTCCCCTTCTCATCAGCAACTGCATGTGCACTCAGTCTTCTGCACAAGTCATAGGAGGGCAACTACCTTTCAGGCAAGACAAGGTAAGCTGACCAACAAACATTTGATGCATTCAGCACTTTCCCAGGGGCGTGTGGCCAATACAGGTCATCCCAGATGAGGTGGCATGTAGCAAATCCAGCAAAAACAGCGCTTGCATTGGGGCGTCAAAGGGACAAACTTACTGATGTTCTGATAGTCAATCCCTATACCCCTGCGTGCGCCATGAGAACTCTCTGAATGCAAGAATTTCAGGAAGGACACTGAGGGTTGGAATGGCAGGTAGGGATTCAGGGAATGCCTGCACGGAGGTCCCCACCTGTTGTTGATGCTCCAGAGCTGATACACACCTGCGCAACAAATGGTCTGCATGAGGACCTAAGCCTTTGTATCTCACACAGAAGGCTTATGTGTCTGCTGACTCTATGAATCCAATACAAATGCCGAGCAGTGATGGGGGACAGGTGGAACTCTGACAAGCGCCAGTACCCCAGCGGACTCAGAGATAGTGACATTACCCCAAGCATCATCTCTGGTGAAGCTCCTGCATGGCAGGCTATACATGAGCAGACTCTTATGATGTGTTCACAGCAGAGCAGGCAGCAACACCCGCCCAAGGCGCTAGATGCCAGTGATGAATATGCGCGCCCGAGCTTACAAAAAGATGGGGTCTGCAGTGGGCAGTGAAGGCGGAATGAAAGGCCAGGACTTACTTGAAGGAGACATGCGTGAATTCGATGTGTCTGTCCAAGTATTTGCATACTGCAGCCCACACAGAAATATTCTAAGGCAATGTTTTCCGAGGCAAAGCGCTTGCGAAGGGACAAACAGAAGGCCCGTCACACCTCCGATGACCCGTTCCTTGTAGTTGCCAATCAATATAAGGTTGAAAGCATCCTGCACAGCATTCCGATGGTCCTCGGCACTATACTCTTCTCGTCACACGCCATCTCCTGTGGCGCGCCTTGTCTCAAATCCACTAAAAATATTATTGCATCCAGATGTAAAGTACCAAGGGGCCAGAGCCGTGTGTGGAGAAAGAGCTCGTACCTTTAGGTCCCGGTCAAGATCCTGCATTCTGATGCCCTGCCTGCACCTTAGCGCTTCCTGTTCAAGCTTGAAGCCTCACAAGGGACTCTGCAGCCCTTCGATGCAGAAGAAGGGCACTGCAGCATCCGCTTTTCTCCTCATGTGCGCGCGGCATGTGCTGACGAGAACGATGACAAAGCACCCTTTTTCCATCACCTGAACGGGCTCTTAGATTCGCGTGAGAGCCTTCTGCAAAGCGTCTCTGATGCACGGACGCTGCTCTTTACAGCGTGGGAAGTCATTGCCCTCCTAAAAGCGCTCACATCTACATTGAGCGGCAAAGCGGGCAGTGCTAGAAAAGGTCGGGGACAGATACAATGCCCTAGTTGCGGACCAATGCGCAACGGCGCGATCCTGGGGCACTTGCGGTGATGCACACACGAGCTTATCACAGCCCGAGCATCAGAATTTGGTGCTTGCTTGTACCGCCCATCAGAGCCTGGGGCAATATACCACTTTTTATCTGGTGGTGGGGCCAAAGGCACACACTTCCCCTAGAAGAACAGTGTCCCTACACAGGTAGTGGCATCAGCAATAGACTACACTAGCAGTCTCTACCTACCTACATTGGCCAAGCTACTACATCAAGAATTTCTCGCTGGGATCTACGGTTTATACTCTACGAACAGCTCCATTGCATGGTTTTCTGGGAGACCTAGCAGGTTGTACAGCGCTGCAGTAGCCTGCGTGGGAAGTTGTCAGCTGGTCACTGAAGGCTCTACCTGGCCATGGGGCTATATGTGTCAGCACATGCAACACGCAACGCGTGATATGCAGACATGTAGAGACCAACAGTGGATGAGGAATGCATCAATCAAAGAGGCATGCGCACCTCGTTCCTGTCCCGAGCCCGCTGCCAGAACTCTCGGGGGTCGGCGCCTGGGAACAGCGCCCTGTCTTTCTGGGACTCATGCCTGAAGATGGCGTCGATCTGCAACACACCACAGAGACCTTTCGCTGATTTTGTGCAATATCCTCTCTCACAGAGGGCCGGCAATGCTGATGCTGCCTCAAGGTGGTGCCCTGAGGTCAGTGCCATGCATGCAAGTTGACTGCGAGAGAGAGGACTCAGGAGGCATGTGAGCTCAACAAAGAACAGAGCACGGGGAATCTGTCCACCCATGCACAGACTCACCTTCAGGGAAAGATCGCTGCTGGTCATTGGCACTGCCATGTCAGCCTCATACGGCTCCCACTCCTGCAAGAGATAGCATTGCAGGCCAACCCATAGGTACCGACAAAATGCTGACAACACAGGACATCGCTCTCACTTTTGCTGATATCAAGAGTGTCAGTCATGGGGCATTGCTGACAAAGGCAATGTTGCTGCACCTGCCATGCCCCGCGGTAGAGATACACCTGCGTGTGCTGGAACCAGTCTTCCGTCTTAACCACGTCAAGGGCCTTGAAGATTGCCTGCACAGGCACATGCGCACGGGTTTGGATAAATGTGATCCCATCTCATTGCCATAAGTAATGCCATGTCTCTGTCCTTGTAGATCTGCACCACCCGGACAGTGTAATTGACAGAAAGTGGTGCGACCATGAGTAAGGCCATGCACAGGAACGGCCATCCACAGCCACTCACTTGGATGCTCTGCTGGTAGAGTCTACCAGGTAAACGGTGTCGGAGCTCATATTGCAAGGATGCTGACCTTGAGACAGGTGCGATGAGTGCCATGCGGGTCTGAAAGGTCGCCTGCTGCATAGATCTGGTGAGGCCGCAGCCGCCTGAAGAGATCCACCACTATCTGGATGTCCTTGTCGCTGAGATCCTTCTTCGCCACAGTTCCTGTTGCACGACAAGCCATTTCGAGACCTTTGCTTGCTGAGACACCTGGATCTGAGCACAGACCTGGATGCGAGACTTCAGTGGACATGGAATGTGCTCAGCAACGCATACAGTCACCAGACACAAGAAGCATCTCAGTGCGCTCGGTACCTCATGCTCAGCATGACTGCTGGATCCAGCACCCGACGCTCTCATGCTGTTTCTTGGCACACTCCAGATGGCAGCCTGTCTTGTACACATAACAATAATGACCGGCAGCTAGGAGTCCTCACCAGTCTGGTAGAAGGGCAAATCCAGGAAGATACACTTGTCATATGACACACCGCAGACACCCGCCGCGCTTCTTGCTTCAGTATATCGTATGAGGGTCTTCACCCGCTGCAGAAAGGGGTCATCTACCTGCACATGCCCAGCCATATGAGCGCCTGCACAATCTGTCAGAGAGCAAAGCTGACTCTCAGCGCATAACTGTCCTACCTGAGACAACAACAGCAACAACATTTTGTGAAGGGAGATGGTGCTACATGCAGTGGGCGCAATGGATCTCAGCATGCTGAAGCAAACAGGCAGCAAGACGTGTCCCACCTGACCTGGCTTCCTTTGTTGTACAAATTGCTGCACCCTCTTGAGATCCTCGCCAGCAACTGGACTGCTCACGCCAGTAGCGCTAGACAGGTGCTGCACAAAGTCTAAGTGGCGCAGCGCATCATGGTTATGCACAGCAATGCAGCCTGACGTCTGATACGCCACATGCACCTGCAACGGAAGACAAACCTCCTTTTAATCCCTCACCAACAGCCCATACAGCACACAGGACAACACCATGTGTGCTGCTAGCAGATGTAGCGTGACACATGCTGCCGAGGTATTCAGCGTGGGAAGGACCTCGCAGAATTGGACAGCACACCTCATGCCCTTGCTGACACAGGCGTGCTAAGGTGCCCCCCATGCTGATGACATCATCGTCCGGGTGGGGTGACATCCCCAGGATGCGCTTAGCCATGGGAGGGGCTGAGTCTCGGCGCTCCTTTGAGGCCGGGCTATTCTGCACAGCAATAAAATTCAGGCCTCCCGGTTGAGCAGGATGTCATGGGGTTTTGACTGCCTTTCAGTGTGATGGAGACGTGATAACGCCACATTTAAGGCTGCTGCCAAAAGGGATGCTCAGGCACTTACAGGGATGTCTGACCCGGAAGACTCTGCTGTGCCTGACTTGGCTTGCCCAGCTGTAGGGTAGCCACTGGCATGCCCTGCTGGTGACTCAGTGATGGCGCTCTGCAGGTTCTCGAAGATGCGGGAATTTAGCGCTTCTGCAGGGCCGCACGTCTCACAAAGGTCCTGCAGGTCAGTGGCAACCTTAGTGCTGAGGGATGGTTTCGAGAAGCAGTGTACAGGCCAAGGTCAGTGGTCAGCAGCCAGAGCGGATGAGGGCATAAACCCAGCATTCACCTGGAGAGAGTGCTCTGCGTAGTCCTCTGCTGTCAGCTTGAGTATGGACCTTTTCAGGCGCCGTGCCAGCCAGATCACCGCCTGCTTCTGCAACCGGATGCTCCACGTGACATCTCCAACCAGCCAAGGAGTCTTCACCCGAGACAGCCCTGCATCAGGAGTACGGCTGTGAATATTTAAGTAGAGCATGTCCCTCTCTGTATCATGTGCAGTGAGGCTCAGCGAGACATTGCCACACCAATCTGTATGCTTTGAGATGTCATCAGGAAGGCAGTTCACACCTGCACTGGCCGCTCCATCCAGGTAGAACGTTGCATTGGGGTGCGCCTGCAGGAAGGAGGCCGGGACGGCAGGCGTCACCGGCCCTTCCACCGCCTTGGCCACGCTGCTGGTCTTGTTCTCGCCAAACGCCAGCAGCAAGATCTCCCTCGCCTGTTCCAACAACAGCATCACCTCAGATCCCATCACACTCGGGTCATTGCCTCCCGGGTGGCGTGGTGAAGAGGGCCTGCAGCTTGGCAAAGCTTCATAGCACACAGCCTCAACACACCGCTCAAGACAGACTTGATAGCTGCCAGCGCATTCGCTGGGCAGTGTCGAGACAAGAGGGGGTGCCGGGGTGGTTAAGAATAGTCTGGCTGCAGATACTATACCTCAAGGATTGTAGCCACGCCCATGGTGACAGCCTTCTTAGGTACATGGGGCTCCCCAAAGAAGTCGCTAGCAGCGTCCACGCGGGTCACCCTGTCCAGATACACCGCCCGGGTACGTGTGTACCTGGCTGACCTGCAGGGGCCTTGGCTGTTTTACCCTTCATGCGTGCAGCTGATTAGGAGCCCCATGACAATGCGCCGACGATCGGAATGCATCATTGGCAGACCAAACACTATCGCCGCAACATGCTTGCACCCACCAGATCACACATCCCTGTCCTACCTCGATGATCTGCCAAGTCTCAACAATACACTGGAGTGTCTCACCCAGACTCATTGAAGCCGATGTGCCCCATCCTGCCCATGCCCAGCAGCTGCAGATCGATGCCTCCTGCTGCTTGTATGACTGCCTCATACTCTGCACATAACCTGCATGCCGTTGCCGCTCATTTAGGCCTTCAACGCCGGTGGTGATTGGGCTACTATGTGAGCCCCATTTTGATGCAGAAGTGACACAAGCTTGCATTGCAATGGCCTGAGTGTTTGCTGTTGATCATCCTTGCACAGGGATCTTCAGAAATGACTCCTACAGGCATGCGGTGCAGTGCAAGCCGCCTCACTTGCGGATGTCTTCTGTAGAAGAGAAGGTGCCATCTGGGATATGAATATTGTTGCGATCAATGTCGCTGAGGTGGTCGAAGAGGTGGACGTTCATGAAATGGTGGTAGCTCTGCAGATCATCTGGCTGCAGGCCACAGTACTCATCCTGTATCGCATGGCACTGTCTGAAATGGAGGAGGAGTGAAGGGAAGGAGTTGTGCCACATGAGCCTTTGCATGTTAAGTACATTCATGTGTGACCCAGAAGCAGGAAGCTCACCAGATTGAAGGTGATGACATTCCAAAAAGAGAGTGCCCCTTCCCTATGCCAGCGGACCAGCCACTTGTACACCTGAGTGGGTGAGGACCCTGTTGCCAGCCCCAGCACGCAACACAGTCCTGCAGGAGAGTTGAGACTGGCGCTTTTAGTCATAGGGGAAAAATAGGAGAACTTGCAGGCAGCAGCTTCAGAGCTCAAAGGGTTGACACTGATCATGCCTCCTGCTTTGCCAGAAGCCCTGCCTAGGAGGTGAATGCTCTATACTGATGCTCGGGGTTGCTGCTCACCAGCCTGAGCTTTCTCAGCGATCCTTTGAGCGATACGGGAGGCCACTTCTCTGCTCAGATCGTCTGAGTCTTCCCTGATGACCACCTTGATGTGCTCCCTCGAGTCTGAGGTGACGCAATGATCCATTGCTGTGTGCAGATGGGGGAGCGGCTTCAACCTGCAAAATTACACTTTTGTGCAGCCTTGGACCAGGGACCTGTGTTGAGCCAGCGTGCTATGTGAGGGCAGCACCGGTGTGTATCTTGGTTATAACGTCGATAAAATCAAACGTAGACTTTCCAATGAATCTTCAGAGACGCACCTGCTCCAAAATGCAACATCATGGTCGGCCTACAGTAGCCTCGGCCCCCAAAGCCTTAAAGAGAGGCGCTGTCTTGTTGCACTTTCCTCTGCTGCTATGCTAAGACACATACAACAAGGACATTTCGTGAGTTTGTAAAACAGTAGGCGGGCCTAGTACAAAAGATCTGCTGCAAGAAGCGTTATTCACAAGATGCGTCTTCAGAGCATATTCCATAATCACGAGAGCCTCTTCACGCCCGAGCGAACTATAACGAATGCAGAGCCTCCTATCAGCATGCGTGAAGTGTCCAGCACAGTGCAGGCAGAGGTATCTTTTGTCAGTGTGTTGATGTCCTCAATTTGCCAGCATGGCAAAGCACGCCCAGCATCCGGAACAATGTCACGCTTTGGGCCTATGCAGAAGGGATGTGCATAGGAGAGGCTGGAGATAGTCTGTAATGATTGCGATGTTGTATTTGCTCTCATCATCACTCGTGGTGTTGCCTCCAATACAGCTCTAAGTGGCGATGCAAGGTGTATTCTGGCGCACAACAACTGGGCCTGGTGTGGACAGGGTGAGGTAGTACTGGGATATATGTGATACAACAGTGTCACATTTCTTGGCGTCAAACGACCTTTCGAGAGTAGACCTTGGAGACAGTGTGCCAGCCCATAACCTCGGACTTGGACCAAGAGCACACGGCAGATGCGGATCCGGCTCTATCCATCAATCCAGCAGTGCCAGATATGCATTTTTGTCCATTTTGTACCTTGCTGCGCAGTCAGACCGTGTCTGCCATCAACCACTCCACAGTGCACTCATGATGTCGACCATGCAGAAGTTTGTGGCGGCCGTGCTCGTGTGCGCCCTTGCCGCCTCGACCTTACCAGCAGCTTCTTCCCAGAACCGTGCGTCGCTTCTTCTAGACTATATCAAGCTCACTTAGAGATTTGATATCAATGGAGCTCAACCGCAGAGCGTGTAGAAAAGTACTGATGCTCTCCGTCCAGAGCGATTTGCATACGTGCCACAAGTGCTCTCAACCGGCACATCACCAGCAGGGCTAGGTTCCATGCCATTTTGTGCATAGAGTGAGTCCCAGACCATGTCCCAGAAGCTGACAAGATCAAATCCTGTGCAGCTGCCTGCAAAGCTGACGCGCAGAGCCTCGTCAATTCCTGCAGGGATCTCTATGCTGTTTTCGACAATCGCATCCAAAATCGGTTGCCCCAGGATGCCATTGAGGCTCAGCTCAACGCAGCCATCGAATCTACCGATCTGATGCCCAGCCCAGCGTACGCCCATACAGAAAACTAAGCTGTGGACCCCTGCTCTGGAGCACATCTGCTCTATATGAATTTTTGAACTCACCGACAAGAAACGACAAAAGCTGCAAAGCTTGTAAAGGCATGCATAGCGACTTGCACCACAATAGTACTGACATGCTCTGACCCAGACCATGTGTGTGCTGACAACCACTGTCACGCTGATGCCTTTGGTTAAGGACGCTGTCAGAGGCTTCGAGGAAAGCCTATGCTTTTTTGCTGGTTTGCTGCCACAGTGCCAGGTTTGTCACAGGAGGTTTCTTGCAGGTGTTGCGCTCATCTGCAGAAGACTTTGTCTCAGGTAAGTCTCATCCCACTTGGATGCTCTGCTGTGCAAAGCATGAGATGCACATGCCAGACCACTCAGGAGCTGCAGCATCAGTCGGCATCTGTGCCTTGTGGTACGTACAAGACCTCAGTGTGTGCCGGAGCACAGGCACCTTTGTGAATATGCACTGCGCTCACAGTAGTGCACAGACAGGTATCATACATGATGCAATGGAAGGTATGCGATGGTCCTTTGGGGCATCTCTAGACACTAGTGTACTCTTGCGCATGCAGGGCTGCCGCTGCGACAGCAATGCTGCACCTGTATTCAAGGGCGCTGGGATAGTGCCAAGCTATCTCTACACCTACTCCCGCACAGGTCAGAGGACTCTCAATTTTGCTATTTACTTTCTTCCACTTCTGACTGTTGTCTGAGCGTGTCCTAGAGCTGGGCTGTTAGCTGTGTGAAAGTGTAAGGCATGACGCAAGCCATATATGTGAGAATGATTGTGACATATGCAGGCATTCTTGCGTGCCACCTGCCCACAAACACTGACACAGCCCCCAGGACCTGTCCTGCAATCCCCCTTGCGACCGCGACTGCACCTGCTCCTGCACTCGCACCTTTGTAGGTCATGCATCCGCTCCTGTGCCTGCTCCAGCAAGTGGATGCACCGCTGCCGCCGGCTGATGAACGCAGGCTGTTGAGGCAGCGTTCTCTGCACACCAGCTCTGGTGCTTGTGAGCAGATGCTCAAGCACCCCTCAAGGCTCAGCGCAGATGAGGTACTTTGCAGATGTCGCGCAGCACTGCAAAGAGGTTATTGCGCTTCCACACCAGTGTGGGTGCTGTGCTTGAGAGCAGATGCTCGGTAGCATCCCTCAAGGCCCATCGCAGATGAAGTAATTTTCAGAGTTTGCGCAACACTGCATCAAAGAGTTTATTGCTACTTCCTCACCAGTATGGGGACAGTACTTGAGAGTAGATGCTCAATAGCATCCCTTAAGGTGCTATGCTTAGGATCAGATGCTCAAGGGCGCCGCTTAAGGCCCAGCGCAGACTTTGCATTGGTTGCAAGTAGTTTGCAGAGTTCGCATGACGCTGCATCGAGGAGCTTGTTGCGCTCCCAACAATGATCTGAGTTGGGCTGCATGAGGGAAGACACTGTGTATGCCTCCTCTTCATCGTTCAAGGATGTGCAGCGGCGTGAATTTATCAATAGAGTAGGTATCTGTTGCCAGTTGAAGCAATGTCCGCATATGTGTTTTACTCAGCCTCTAGCAGGACAGAACCATGCCCAAGATGAGGCTATTCTGATGTGGAGCCTGGTCGAGCTTGAGATAGCAGCTTGAAACACAGGTGTAAGGCTCTTGTCCTACTTAGCTATCACAGACATCCGGCCTGAGCCAGCGTGGGCCTCATCAACAATGCATCTTGTGCAAGCACCCATGTCTCATCTCATCCCGTTCAGCATATGTAGTTTGCCACACAATGGGAGCCTGCGCCAGTGTACATTGTCTCCAATGAGTCCAGCTTTCTAAATCTGATGAAAAGTGGCAGAGCTGATGCCTGTCTCCTGTCTTAGCCTAACAAATCTACATCCTTCGCACAGGGCACTTCTGGAGGAGCTTGCAGCAGCAATAGGCTGCTCTTAAGCTGGCGCATTCTTAGCGCTTTTGGCGGTGCATGAGCGTGGAAAGGAGGAGGGAGGTGATATGGAGAAATCTGCCAGCATGGCAAAGCAGGCCTAGCATCCGGAACGAGCGGACGACCGGTGCTTAGGTACCGGAATGAGCGTAGGAGAAGCGTGCAATGTCCAGTGATATCATTTGACACTACGTGTCCACCTATGCCCACGCCCTGCGAAGACAATGCCGCATAATCCAGTGGCATCGCGGAGCGTGTACCGGTGCATCTTCAGTGGGCCTCGGCAGGGCAGGGGTGGGTGATATTGGGATGATGCGTGGCTACGGTATCGGGGGCGTCCAAGCAAGGTTTGGGCTGTAGACCTTGGAGACAGTGTGCCAGCCCACAACCTCGTTCTTGGACCAAGACACACGGCAGATGCCGATCCATGTCACCAATGCCGGCTCTGCATTTATGTCCATCTCGTATCTTCATAGGCATCCACACCGCGCCAAGATTCGATCAACCGACCGTATCCAGCCAAGATGTCGACCATGCAGAAATTTGCAGCGGCCGTGCTTCTATGCGCCCTTGCCGCCTCAACCTTGCCAGCGACGTCAGCCCAGAACCGTGCGTCGCTTCCTCTATCATCTTGAAGCTCGTTCATAGGTATCACAGAGGAGATTGTTCTCCCCTGATTGCTTCAAGCATGACTGCAGCTCAATCCCAGATCGTATGAAAGGATGCCGACACTCTGCGTCCAGAGCGCTGTGCAGGTCTGCAACCAGCAACTCAACCCTGCAGTCCAGCCTGCAAGGCCGCATTGCATGTTTCCTTTTGCGTGGGGTGGGCTACAGAACACATCCTAGGTCTTGACAAACCATGGTTGTGTGCAGCTGCCTGCACTGCTGACGCCCAGAGTCTCGTCAATGACTGCAGCAACCTGATCACCCTCTTCTCCAGTGATCCCACTCTCAGGCAGCAAGCGACGGCGCTCAACGGCGCCAGCGATGCTCAGATCCAGGCGGCTATCAATGCAACTCCCAATGCCAAGCCGAGCCCTGCGTAAGCCCAGCAGTTGACCTGGACTATGAACCGCTGTTCTGCCCCATGTCATGTCTTGGTTTGAGCTGACCAGCAACAAGGCTGCATACCTGCACCTGTTAGATACCCCTTAGTACCGAACTGACCTATACCAGGACAGTCTGACAAGCCCTGCAATGGGCTGATGCGTGCTGAGAAAGCTCACACTGATGCCTTTGACAGATGAGACTTGAGAAAGCTCAGGCTGACATGGCTCATATCATAGGATGTCATGTTGCTGTGCCACTGGAGCAAGACTGTGACGTGATGGGTCCTCTGCAGGTGCTGCGCTGACGTGCAGAAGACGCTGTCTGCGGTGAGACTTTGCCAATCCCGGCACCTTTACATAGCATGAGATGCACCAGATTGCATTGACTGGCACTTGTACTGTGGCATTACCTCTTGCAAGGGCTCCCCTGTATACCAATGCTGTATGCTATAGCATGCATCAGTGCAAACTGTGTCATACCAATGACAGCCGCCATTTACGGCGGTGCAGAAACAGCAATGTGGTGAGGGTGATTTCTGAGCCATGTGAAACCTGTTGCAGGGCTGCCGCTGCGACAGCAATGTGGTGCCCCTAGCTCAGGGCCTGGGGCTGCAGCCGGGCCAATTCTTTACCATTGGCCGCGCAGGTCAGTGCATGTCTCACTACTAAACACTCTTCTTTCCCGACTCTGTACACCCTCCAGAAGGTCGTCTGAGCTGTCTGCAGAGCTCTGCAGAAGTGAGCTTGCAGCTTGTGAAGGCAAAGTATGTATAGGTTGTATATGAGGATGAATATGACACATGCAGGCATTCTGGCGTGTGGCCTGCCCTCCAACACCGACACAGCCCCCAACCCCTGTGCTGCACCGGCTGGTGGCAAGTGAGCAGGATATTGCTGAGGAGGCAGTCCCCACAGGCTGACACCTGTAACGGGCCAATACTTGAAAGCAGATGTTTTACAGCGTCTAAAGCCCCATGCAAGAGTAGATGTAGTACTGCCAGCACTGGTCATAGGATCCAGTGTGGACACAAAGGTGGTGCAAAAGCAAGCCGCATAGGGAACACTATGTATACAGCCTCCTAAGTGTAACCATGAGGAGGTCTTTGTTGTTTAAGGCTGCGTCATACCATGATGGACTGCGTGGGAAAGAGACCTGCTGATATCCGGGGCATTGCCTGCATGTTGCTTTCTGAGCTAGAGAAGCACCTGGATGGATCAAGAGTGATGTCCAGAGCATTGCCTGCATGTTGCATTTTGAGCTAGGACAGCACCTGGATGGGCTGAGAGTGGTGTAAGGAACCTGGCACCATAGTGGGCTGGTGGAAGCAGTGTCAAACCAAAGTGGACTGGTGGAACCAGTGTCAAAATACATGTATGTGATGTCTGTAATGCCCTTCTTTTCTCCAGCTTTACAGAATAGGTTCTGAGGCCTGCTATTGTCCATACTCATTCCGAAAGTGGATCCAACTCCAGACAGTTGTTGCTATAGCACATCACCCCTCACGTGCAGCATTTTGCTGCACAGATCCAACAGACTCATGACATTGCATGTGAGTTGAGCAGGCAAGTCCCAAACAGCAGTGGACATGCTGCAGAGCTGAAAACTTCTGTGCTCAGCTCATGCAGCCTGTTCCTATGGCCCATCAGACTTCCTTCGCCTTAGCGCGAGCTGATCACTGCATGCATTGCACTGTCTTGGAGTCAGAACTTATGGCTGCACCACATCATCCTTTGCGTGCAAGTGTTTGCTGGCCAGATTCAACAGATTCATGATGTTACAATTGAGTTGAGCAGGCAAGTCCCGCACAGCAGTACTGTACTAGTGGGAGACATGCTGCAGAGCTGATGCCTAGCTTCTGGGCTCAGCTCATGCGGCCCTTTTCTGTGCCCCATCAGACTTCCTTCGCCTCAGGGCGAGCTAATTATTGCAAGCATTGCACTGCCCTGACTCAATACTTCCGGACTCAGTACTTCAGGATCCTTTTGCTTTGCTGGCAGCTGCTCATCAGCGCTTTTGGCGGTACAAAAACGTGAGAGCCAGGAACGAGATGATGTGGAAGTATACATAAAAGGCCAGCAGGATGCCAATCGCTTCTGGGACGCCAATGTACAATTCATAGTACTGCAGGACCTGGTCCCCAGAGGAAGCCGGCTGGCAGCTGAACCCTGCTGCCAGCGCCTGCGCTGCCAGCGATGGGTTCCCAATCACCTGCAGTCAGCACATACCGCTGCTGAGGCTTTGTAAAGCTCTCTGTACTGCCAGCAAGGCACTCCACAATTTGTCATGTCTGTGCTGAGGTGGTGTGGAATTGCGACTTCAGCATCAGCTTGGGATGGCTCGCAACGCCACCCATCACAGATTTGTCAGCGCTGCAGGAGACACCTCACACAAGTCTCACGTGATGCCTGAACGAAAAGAATGGCAGTGTTCATGCTCCCTGCATCTGTGTAAGGCTTGCCCCAAGCTTTTGTGATGCAAAGGGCACCATTTGCAGCCCGGAGCATGAAATATAGGCGTCACTTAATGCCTGAGGTGTGATTCCAAGGGGTGCAGTTTTAGTTGCACCTCATGGTATGCACTGCGCAGGAGGCCTCCTAGGCCAAGGACTCCAGCACAATGCATTCCTGAATCCCCAGACCTTGACAGGCTCTCTATATTTCATTCTATCTCATTTTTTGCAGGCCCAGGGGACCACAGAAGAGGGGTCACCTGCTTGATGTCCTCTTCTGTGGCCCCAGGCAGGCCAACTGAGATGCAGGTCAGAGGCCCCGGATACTCTATCCCATGCAATTCATTCCCAAAGATGCCTTGCAGCGCCCATCTGCGCCCAGGCACACCATCAGAGAGGGTTTGGGGGTCTAGAATAAAGCAAGAGGCGGCCCACCTCAGAGCAGCAGGGCAGCTCTAGGGTAGGGTTTGCGGGGCAGCCGGGCAGGTACCACAGCTCGCCGCCCTCCTGGTTGCGGGCAAGCCCGGCGTAGCTCCATCTGTGACATGTCAAGACTTATCCAAACAGAATCAAGAGCATGGACAGGCTGCCAGCCATCGCACAGTGTGCGAGGGAGCCCAGGCCAGCTTGCACATCTTGTACAGGGCAATGACTGGACTTGCAATGCATGTAGGTCACAAGTTGTGGGCCTGCAGTTGAGTGCAGGAGTGCAAGTGTCCTGCGCAAGGAGCTGCACCAACTTGACAACCCAACAAGAAGGTCTCATCAAGAGGTGCAGCTTCAAGTGCAGTCAGTAGCTGCGTAGGAGGAGTAAAGCACCCAGCACTGTCTGGCAAACAAGTCCTGGTGTACTGACTGTGTCAGTGCGCCGGTCAAGACAATAGCTAGCGCTCTAGCCAAGACACAAAGCTTGGTGAGTCCCCCTGACTTGCCTGGGATAGGACAGGTAGGACAGCCACAGCAGCGGGCGGATTTTGAGCTGTGAGGGGCGCACAAAGAGGCCACAGAGGAGGATGGACACTCCCACATAGCCCACTGCCAATATGTATGCCATGTCCTGCACAACATTCGCTTCAGCACTTCTGCGAGAAGTGCCCACGGCTGGACTTGTGGTTGGGGGTTTAAGATCTCAGTGCTTTAACCCTGTGACAGCCAGACAAACAGCCAGTCTTGGTACATTAGTGTGCCACACGCTACATGCCAGGCTCTGATCACATGGCCTCTGAGCAGATTGGCAATGATGGAATGGCCGAGAGATGAACCTAACTGCCCTTGCTGAGTGAGAGGCCTGTTCTGGATGCTTTTGCTTGGGGTGAGTCAGGAGAGAGGGGCATTGGTGGATATTCCCAGGGCAGACCTGGTTTGGAGTGGCATACACGCAGAAGATGAGGAGCTGGATGGCGATCAGGGACTGGATGACAAGGATGATCGCAAACAGAATGATGGCGCTGGCTGTGTAGCGCAGACCCGCAAAGCCATAAGCTGCCAGGGCTCCGCAGAGGGTATTCAGGATGACGAAGGGGGTGCCTGCATTTGTTCCCAGTCTTCCATGTGTGACGTCTTGGTCAGATTGATCACATGTCTGTATGATGCTCACTGCTGTGAATGTTCCTGACCAAGAGCGTGCTCCCTACACCGCATCAACACTGATCCACCAGTGATAATGGCCTCCTGAGAGATTATCGCCACAACTGGATCAGCATGGAGTGCTGAGAGCATGCATCCTCTCAAACAACTTATGCAAACAACTCGCAGAGAGCTGTCACTGATGCATGTGGATGACATCCTTTAGAAGTCTGCTTGCAGGTGCCTACGCATGCCTGGAGGCACCCAATGGCAAACATGTCAGTCAATGCCCCTAGAGGAATAATTTATTGATGCGGGACTCACTGGCGCACATGTGGGCCACGTAGTAGGCTGAGGTGGCATAGATGCCGCTCTCGCGGTCGGCCAGGAAGAACTTGCGGTCCCAGCTGTAGAAGCTGACGTAGCAGAAGGGCAGCAGCTCGAATAGCAGCATCGTGAAGAACATGACGCAGCCGCGCTGGTAGGCCGCCGCGGGGCCCTCCGGGATGTTGAAGAACACCAGGCCTGCAGCAGCATCCACACCTGATGATCTGACTCTGCACCCGGCTCATGTGACGCTAGGCTTCATGAGGTGTCCTGCAAGGACCCATTCTTTTGGAGCTGTGATGCATCCAGCCGGTACGTCGCCGCGGGGCCCTCCGGGATGTTGAAGAACACCAGACCTGCAGCAACATGCACACCTGAAGATCTGACTCTGCACCCGGCTCATGTGACGCTAGGCTTCATGAGGTGTCCTGCAAGGACTCGTCCGTGCAGAGCTGTAATTCAGCTCGGCTGTGGGCTACCATGCGGCCCTCTCAAGGCGCTGAAGCATACAAGCCCTGCCATAGCATTTAAGGGCAGATACATTCTCCCCAGGAAGGTGAGGCCTGACTGTTACTGGCACAATTGTGAAGTGACATGCACAAGCCTGACCTGCAGTCCAAAATAGAAGGTCACCTGCAAAGGCGCCGATCCAGCAGGAGAGCAAGAGGCGGCTGGTGACATCTGTGGGGTTGCGCAGCTGCGCCTTGAACGAGCGCTTCAGCAGCCACCAGAACTGCGTTCCCCAGCTGCATGATGCAGACTCGTCAGAGAGCGCCAAGGTCGACTCAGACTGCCACTCGTCCGCTGAGTATTCTTGTAGACAATTCACCTTGTCAGAGCTAGACCACATGGTTTCCCAGCACCTGATATGGATGAGCATGGTATCATGATGCACCTAAGTGCGACGCCTGCTTGGTTTCTTGTCCTGGCCAACAGCGCACCTGACAGCAAATCCGCGCTTGAAGAGCCTCTGAAGCTTACTGGCCTTGGTCGCCTCGACTGCAAGTGTCAGGCGTGCAGAAGGTCAGAATATTTGGGCAGAGAAACAGCCCTGCTGGCAGCGGGACATCTACAGACAGGATGTCAGGAAGGCAATACGACAGTACTTGAGACTTGCCCTTGGAAAGTGGCAAATGCGATGTCAGAAAAGCAAGAATCTAATTTGGTCAGTGGGCTGCTTCAGAGTGCCAACCTGGGGTGTTGGCCTCCAATTGGCGAATGGCATTCTGTGCAGGCATGTCTACCTTCTGGCAGTATGCAGTCCACCGGCCAGATGCTTCAGCCACCTGCTCGACAGTCGACATTGACCTGCACAATGCCAGTCCCACCTCAGCTGCTTTCGGCTTCCTAAGTACCCCAGATCAAATTGCAGCCCCACGCAAGCCTAGAAAGAGTGTACCTACGATCGCGCAGCATGCAGAAATGATGTCACAGGGCCTCGGGGCTCACAATACAGCAATGCATGACGTGCCAGTCAAACTGGATTCACTTGATATGACATGTGATATCCTCAAGGCACTAGTTCAAGGACGGTGAAACCAGTACACTGAAGGATATCACAAGTCATCTCACAGATCGTTCATGATGCATGATGAGCACTACATGGATCATTCACACCTGGAGCCGAAGTCACTCTGCTTGGAGAAGCCCACAGAGACAAGGTCCATGAGCCAGTCTGAGACTGCTCCATCCTGGGCTGGCGCATAGGTGTAGCCCAGGCTGCTGCTGAACCAGTGCACGGCCTCATCAGGCAACCCAAAGTACAGCTGGTGGCCCTCTGACAGCACTATCACCTGCCATGTCAATCAGACACATATCAGCACAGCCATCTTGCAGCTGTCTGAATCTTGCTGAACTGAGCCTCTCACTAGCATAAAGCAGCTGGCCTGACAACCCGAACCAATGACCATGAATTTCTTACAGTGAAGCTCCTCTCAAGCACCAGGGTGCTCTTGCTCAACCCAGAGAGGGCTCTGCACACAATGTACTGTGACACATTAGGCGTCCGGAAGACGTACTATGGAACGTGTCCTACGCTGGCAATACTGATGTGCGCAACGACTGTACATAGTAGGAGACATTGAAAAGAGGCATTTGCTAAACCCACCTTGTGCAGCATGTCCCAGATAGCCGCCCTGGGCTGATGGATGGAGGCCACAATGGTGTGGCCCAGCGCAGTGAGGCAGGACATGTGGTCCATGATGTTCAGCGCTGCAAAGGCGTCCAGGCCAGTCGTGGGCTCGTCCAGGAACAGCAGCGACGGCTTGGAAACCAGCGCGCATGCAATGCCCAAACGTCTCTTCTCCCCGCCTGCAGCACAGGGCACGGTGAGCCAGGAATTGTGGTCTGTGAAGATGGGTGCCACAAAGGCGTCCAGGCCAGTCATGGGCTCGTCCAGGATCAGCAGCGACGGCTCGGAAACCAGCGCGCATGCGATGCCCAAACGCCTCTTCTCACCACCTGCAGTGTGAGCCACATGAGTCAGGACATGTGGTCTATCCTGTTCAGCGCTGCAAAGGCGTCCAGGCCAGTCGTGGTCTCGTCCAAGAACAGCAGTGAGGGCTTGAAATCAGCGCGCATGCAATGCCCAGCCGCCGCTTCTCGGCAGCTGCACAGTAGGCACACTATCGCATGACAATGCTCAGATGATGTGCTGCAAAACAATAGCATTCACCGCGCATGCAGCACCGCCGCTGCTTTCTGGCCATATGCAGTACAGCTTCTTCAGAGATCTGCAGGAGCTTGGCAAACCTGCCTGGAGAGTGAACGACAGGGAACATTATCACTTGCACAGCCAGGGCAGGTGGTCAAAGCAGCTCACCACTGAGGCCCCGCACCATGATCCCTCCCGCAAGGATACCGCCAACCTGCAATGCAGCGAAAGGCGTTTATGGTCATGGGTATACCTTATATGTGAGCGCGACCTGCAGCCAGACACCATTGGCACAAAAGGGCATATGAAAAGGTATCCTTCCCTGCAGCTGACTACATTGAGCAGCTTCAGCTGCTCCAGAAGCTTAGCTAACAGTTTGAGCTGCTGAAGTAGCTTGCGACAGCTCAGAGAACCAGCTGCAAAAAAGTCTTAGCAAGCTGTGATATGAACAGGCAGCAACCCTTGTGCCTGCTAAGATCAGTGGTACTGCAGCCAGACAAAGGCGCTGCACAATTCATGCATTGAGCATGCCCATGAGGTGGGCAAGGGCAGATGCAAGCTCCAGTGTGAGCAGGTGCAGACCTGGGTGTTCTTAGCCCGGCTGAGCCCCATGACAGCCATCACGTCGTGCATGCGCTCCCGCAGCTGCGCATGTGTCAGGCCCGCGCGGTTTCGCAGGACTGCCTGGAACTCCAGCGTCTCCCAGGCGTTCAGCGTGGGCATGAACAGCTCCTCCTGCGCCACGTAGGCGCTGCGCTGCTTGAAGCGCTCCGTCAGCGGCGCGCCATTTACCCACACCTGCAGATATACCCCTCAATGACGGCCTTATGTGGCATCTGTATGCTGCCGCGCCTGTTGATCAGCAGTGCCGCTAAAGCAATGTCTGCAAGGCGCTGGCTTTCAGGGCGGACCAGGACATGCATAGGTCTTCGGGTGCTTTGTGTGACGTGCAGGGCTGATGTATGCAGGGAGGACTGTAGTGTCACTGACCTGGCCGGAGAGCTTGCCGCTCTTGCGCAGCGACAGGATGTCCAGCAGAGTCGACTTGCCTGTAAAGCAGCACAAGCCTGTAGGAGGTCCAGTGGAGGGTACTACGTGAGTGCATCTGCAAGAGTTCAAGCACACATAGTATTCTGATTGGCCAGCAAGACATCAGAGCAGGAGATCTCACCAGCCCCAGAAGGGCCCACAAGGGCCATCAGCTCTCCTGGAACCACCATCCCGGATGTTGGGTGCAAGATCTGCTTGCTCAGCATTGTGTGCTTGTCTAGCACCTGCATGAGTGCGCTCTCCTCACCCTCTTCTGTGTGGCTGTTGCAACAAGCTTCACTTGGACATGCAAGCAGCAATGCCAATGGCGCTTTTCTGCAGTCTAGAGCGCCTCAGGACACGTTGAAGCACACCTTGCATGCCAGGCCGCTCCATGCAAGGTCTACTGGGTCATTGACCAGCAGATCATCATCTGTCCTGCTTGTGGCCCCTGCCTGCCCATCAGCAGCAGCTGGCCTCCATCTGTGGCTGTGCTTGCACCCTCCCTGCACCTCGAGCTATGTGTCAAGGGCCATGGAAAAAGAGAGCACGGCTGCCTTACACCAATGCGATGAATCTGGCGATTGTCTATACTAAGCAGCCGCTGCGGCACTCATCGGCAACTAGACTTTTCCTGCCAGGCAGGTAGGACCCAGAGGAGAAGCCACCTAGTACATATATCGATGCTACCCTGCCAAGCTCAAAATTTTGAGTTTATTGCAATTGTGCCTGGATGTTCATTGCCGATGCTTTCAGACAAGCCAGGCATTGTCCAAGGCTGCAATGCGGCATACCTCACAGTCACAACCTCTAACCCAGGCCTGGCTTAGAGTCCGAAACTGCGGCGCTTCGATGAGGCCAGCCCTTGCCCTAGCCTCGAGGCTACTGTCCCAATCGGTGTCCGAGCAGCTTGGCTGTGCCTCTGGAGGTGCCTCATCAGCTTCCAAAGGCAGCTTGGGCTGAGGTACACTGCCCAAGGAGTTCTGTGCCGCCCTGCGCCTCGCAAAACCGGGCCTGATGCGTCTGAAGGGCTTCGATAACAGGCCAAAGACCTTCTCTAGTGAGTATGCCAAGAGGGTGAACCCCAAGACATGCGCAACGACTATAGGCGGCACAAACACGGCAGGGTGGACCGCCATGAGAGCCCTATTGCTTGGATACACACCAATGTGACGAGCATATGGTGCATGCAGAACAACGCTTTGGTGAAGAGTGACATCCTGCCTCCACGCTGAGATCTCGCAAGAAGTTCCTTGGGGCGTCCAACGTCGTACAGCAGCTCCCCACGACACTGCCCAAATCAGCTGCGCGTCAGCGCTTGTCCTCTTTGCGGCGGAACGGCTGTCCCAAACAGCTAGCAGTCCACTAGAGTTGAGGCTACTGCATCTTCGACGCCCCCACTTGCACAGGAGTGCTGATCACATGCAAGATCTCTCAGTACTGCTGAGTCAACAGTGCAATCAGCCTTACAGGAGAAGCCTCTGCAGTGCAAATACTTTCTCAGAAGCCGGCCGCTTCTGATGTTGATAGATATCACATTGTCATACGCCTATCATAGTGCAGTCAGAGTTGCCCCTCCGCAGGCAGCACTATGCTGCAAGACACGTACATGCATGCTGCATACTGCAAGCTGCGCGTATTTGCTCAGTAGAATGTGAGCCTTGTCACTATTAGCCTTCCCAGTAGCGCTGCACCTCTGCATTGGAGAGCCACTGGCCCCTGACCAGATGCCCGTCCTATGCACCCAAGCACCAGCCTGCCTGGCACCTTTCTTTCATCACTGCTTTGTGAGAGAGATGCTCCATGCTCCATCTCAATTGTCACTTCAGCAGGCGACCCAGAGTCACAGCACCCCTGGAGATCTACCTGCCAGCTCTCGCCAGAGTAAACAGTAGCGAGTAGCCCTACGTTGCTGTGGTACCACAAACGCTTGCTGTCTCATGCCAAGCCACATATGTCTCTGCGCTATAGCGGGTGCTGCTCTGCTTGCTATGGCATTGCCCCAGACGACTATTAGAATCTGCTAGCCTGTTTTAGCTGCTTCTGACTCCAGTCACTTCTTGCCTTGCTCATCCAGCATCTGCTTCTTCAAGACTCGCCGCTTGTACTCTGAGTACTCGCACTTCTCGTATTCATGCCGCTCATGCTCGCACTTCCATGGCAGGTAGAAGGTTTTCCGTCGGCACTTGTTGAGGGGGATGAGCAGGTGCGCGCAGAAGTCTCTATGCCCCACAAACACCTTTGCTTTTCTGAGTTCCTCCTGCAAGACACAGAACAGCCATCTGCTTCAAATCCACAGCAAAAGCTCTATGTGCAGAGCACTTACCACGTACTAGCAATGACACACATGTGTGAAGCACACCCGAGATGCCCCACATGGCAACAGAGCTGCCCAAGGTGCAGGTACTCAGTGGCATCTGTTGCAAGAAGTGCCATTTGGCCATGACAGGCTATGATGATCCTCGTCCGCAGGGACATGCGACATTCCAGATACTATAAGTGGGTTAATACACAGATCTCGCAGTCGAGTTGGCCAGAGTAATGCAAGACTATCATCCAAGCCTTTGGCTGGGGCAGCTTGAGATGCACTTATTGGGATAGCTCATTGCGGCGTATATAAAGATACAGCACAGTCTGTGGAAAAGTACCTGCGATGCTCGCATAGGTGGAGGATCTAGCGAGGCCATCACGCCCTAACCTCCTTCACTCCCCCTTCGCTTTCCAGAGCAATAGGATGTGACACTATTCGCTCAGAGCCGAGCCATGGTATTGTGTCCCACCATACGCACAGTCCTGGCTATATAGAATAGCACTTTTGTTTCATCTGCTGTGAGTGCAAGAGCATTGCATTCAGCATTTCTTAGTTAAGAGGCGTTGTCATTTCCAGCTTCCCATATGCTGTCGCAGGTTCCTATCGCTCTCTCCGACCACTACTTTCTCTCATAAACAGTCGGTGGTGATATTCAGGAGGATCTGCTGAGTGTGAGAGGGAATTAGAAGCCTCCTGCGGTGATTAAAGGCAAGGAACGTGTGAGGTCCACAAACAGTGTCCAATATGCTGACGACACATCAATGCAATAGGGGACTCCTGGGGGCTTTCCAGCGCAGCGGTACACCACCAAGGACATCTGGGCAGCATCAGCGGAGGACAGTGGGAGCCTCAGCGCAGCAGCAGGCGACTGATCAGGTACAGAAGTGTGCCTTAAAGCGCGTTACCAGGTCGTCGCCTTGCTATGCTCCCGAAATGAGGTTCAGACTGAAAATAGGGCTAGCGATTGAGCGATGTCTGCTGGTCGCAGAACCACTCACAGACAGACAGCTGCTCCAGGCGTCAACTGCTCCAACTTGTTCCTGCAGCAGCTGCCCTTGCCCTTGGAGGGCTTGCTGGTCCAGCATCGGCAGTCCAAGGACTCACAGCTGGAAGGCTCCCTGGTACTTTCTACCCTTTCCCCTTCTGATCTGCCAGGAGTCACATAGCCCACACGCAGTGCAGCAACAGTACCTCTGCCACCTCTTTTCATCTTATGGTCACATGCTTGGAGCTGCAACGAGATATTCCAATCAGTCCCAACTACGGCTGAGCATGTCGACATGTGGGCGAAGTCCCTCTGCATAGTCTCAGGGCCCATGCTCCCTCAAACAGTGCTGAAGGCATCTCCATCATTGTATGAGTATTTAAATTAGCACATGCTGCCGATGCAGGGCTGGATAAGAGGGAGGTGGATGGCTTCATGACGTACACGAGGCCTGAGGGCAAGAGCGGAGGCCACGGCGTGGGCTGGAGCGAGATCCCCAGATACAGCTTCAAGGTGCCGCAGGGGTGGCAGGAGTCCCCTGTCTCGATTGCTGACCTTGGAGGCACCGAGGTACAGCTCAGCATATGTTCACCAAGCTTGCGCTCTCAGCTCTTTGCAGTGTTCTAGCTAGCACTGCAGGTCTTCTTTGACCGACCACAACATGAGTGTTTCAGCAGCCTTTTCCAATGTTGCAACTGGAGGATGTGCCCAGGAAGCTTCGTAGTGCATGATGCTGACATGCAGTGCCTGCAGAGGCAGCTATCTGCGGTTGATGTCACGCACTGCATTACAAGCAAGGACCCCTGACCGCATCTCATAGACAGTGTTCTCATGCAGATTGACTTGCGCCGGAAAATCCAGAGCAGGGCAGCATGGCAACTGTGGCTGCCGCCATTGATGGCCGTCCTGAACTTCCATAGACTGCAGGGAGTGTGATAACATCTCATGGTATGTGTACCCATGCAGATCGACTTGCGCTTCACAAATCCTGAGCAGGGCAGCTTGGCCGTTGTGGTGGCGCCGGTGCTGCGCTTCATCGATGTGGGCTTCAATGCAGACATCCGCATCGAGGAGCTGGGGTCCCCAGAGAAGCTCATCGGCGGCTTTGCCCCAGAATTGTTTGGGTCCCCGCTGCAGGTGCTTATTGCAATCCAACCTCCCAGGCTTCACTGCTGCATGTCTCTGCAGCAGAGTGACAACTTGAGCTCCTCTGCAGGTCTTAGTGCACAGCTGTTCCAGGCTTAGTTGCTGCAGATCACTGCAATCAAATGACAGCTTCTGTGGACATGATGTTCTCGGGCAGTGAGAGTGCTCTGCAGTGGGGGTCCATGGGTCTTGACAGGCCCTGAGCATCTCAGTGTGGTGCAGGATGATGACGTCATCAGCACAGACGTGACCAAGAAGGGGGAGCTTACACATTACAGATGGTGCGGATCTCGCCGCCTAGAAACTGGGTTAGAATACACCTGTGCCTACACAAGTGCTATGAATCGCTCAGGATTCATGTGTTTGTCTGCCCTCCGACGACATATGTTCTTATCAACTGCTGGCCATTGCATTGGCAGTATGGAGTACAATCTTTCGTTCACCGAAAGGTCTCATGCTGACTCTCAGCCTTGATTTGGTGGATCGTAGCTTGGCTGAGTTGCTGTCTGGCTACAGGGAACTGAAGCCTCATCGTTTGGTGGAGGCCACAGCGTACAAGAACAGAGTATTCCTCTTGGCGCTCACCGCCAATGGCAGGCAGTGGCGGAAGTCTGAGGACAAGCTGAAGACCATCCAGCAATCCTTTGACATCTTGGCTTAGATGTGTCACGTCATTTGCATTCTGATGTGCTACAGCTGCGGCCAGACATAGCAGTGCTCTGCAGCGAGGCCCATCCTGACTGGTCTGTCCCATAGAGTACAGGCCCGTGTCTGAGAAAAAGCCTTTGGACAGTTGTGTCTTAGCAAATGCTTACAATGGGCAAAGGATCTTCAGTGCTTGATTGGGATGGGTGAGTGCTCCATGACTGGACGTTCTGTTGTAGCCTGGGATGCCTGCTTTGCTGCCCAGATCACCTTTCTCCGCTCTGCACACCCCACAGCCCACTGTTCACACTTGACACTTCATGAGTCAGTGTATGAGCAGGCTGCTCAGGCCAGGATCCTCAAGCATCCCAAAATAGAAGTGCAGGATATCACCTGCACTGCTTAGCGATATCCCAGACCAGCCTTCAGGCTTGCGTGCATGACAAGCCAGAATTAAATTTTGTATGCTAGACAACTCAAGCAGTCTTGGTGAAACCTGGCACTTACCGCACACAGCAACAATCCCCAGGCTCAGCCAGAGCCAGGAGCTGATCACTGCGAGCCACCACGCCCATGACGGCCAGGGAATGAGCGCCACTCCCAGCTGCGCCTTCAAACCCCTGCTCACGCCTACTGCTAGCAGGACATAGAAGGCCACCGTCACTCCAAACAGCAGCACCCTGCACTCATACCAATCTGAAATGGGTAGCAAATACAGAAAAGCCAAGAGGCTGTACAAACTTGAGCATGCATGAATGCATGACCAACGCGTCCTTGCGCTGCACAGCAGAGAAGGCCGTCGATGTGAACTCATGGGATATTGATAAGAGTCCGCTTTGCTCCTGATTGAAACTGCATCAAGAGCTCAGGTAGGGTCTGCCCAGCTATGCTGGGTGTTGCTTAGGCCCTGACCTCACTGCATGCAAGACAGAGGAGACACCACCTCCGCTGTGCGTTTCAAGCTTGACACCACTTCCAGCAGCTTGCACAAGCCTCACCCAAAGATGATAGACAGCGGTGCTGTGAATATGTGCAGCCCTCTTGCGCCCCTCCCGCGGGCAGCTGTGATGACCCAGAGCAAAAAGACGATGATGCAAAGCACAATGGATGATCCCAGGAATGCCACCTCCAGCCACCCAAAGATCTGCCCCACATCGCCATACTCCTGCACAGCCAGCACTCCTGGTCAGAGATGTGCTGAAGTGTGATCCATATGGCCAGTGCACATCTGGTATGCTTCAGCATACGATCTTCCTGAGCTGGAGGCCGCTGGAACTGCTTATGAGAGGGTGTGAGCAACAGGTCATGGCCTGTGGAAAGCGGATGGCTGACTCAGAGATGATTGCATCTCACAAGTAGCATACGGCGTGCCAAACAGGTTGGCAGGGCAGCCAAGGTCAAGGAGCAGACTGAAGCACTCAATCACAGCAGCATGCTGCTGATGACAGAGTATCAGGTTGCGAGAGACTAACCGAGAGGTAGTGGTATTCTGGGAAAGCGCGCGGGTACAGCGCGTGCAGGAGCAGTGTGGTTGTGCCACTCCCTCTCTCATAGCCCACCTGCAGATAGTCATTCATTTATGGGCACCACGCAGAGCTCGGCACTGCTGCTGCCGAGGTCTGTGTGCGTGTAATGAACACACTCCAGAGGTGTTGGCTGAAGACTTGGTGTATGCACTGCAGTACGCATTGGGTGCCGCTTCAAGTGGCTGTGGCCCTCCACTGTTTGTCTTGCAGGCTTCAGGCAGTAGGTGCTTAGCTTCACAAAAGTTGCACACCACCGTGAAGGGGCACGACCTACCCAAGCAGATTCTGGGCGAGAGCCAGAGATTGTGTGCAGGTGGTCAGTGTGGTAGTAGGCCCATCCGGTCGAGGGTCCACACAGCGGCGCTATGCTTGTCCCAAGGATACCAAGCAGGAGCAAAGGGTATGCTGCTAGAGACACCTGCACATGCCCGGCCAGTGTCAAGTTCCTCTGAGAGCCTGTTGCTCATTGTAACACCCTAACATTCCATGCACAACATCATGTGTATTGGCATGCATAAGCATCTTCCACAAAAGTGTCTGCCAATCTACACGGTGTCTCCTGTATTGCTGAGGGTGTGCTTCTTCAGTGCCCACCTTCAATAGGGAGTTGACAGCCATGCCCTTCTGGCTCAGCGCTCCGGGATGCAAGGAACGTTTAGAGACGTCACCTGCCCCGCAGCTTTCCCAGGCCGGGAATCCTAGCTGGATGTGTGTAAGGGACTCCAAGAGAAAATATAGCAGTCATAGGTGGACGACTACAGCATCTCTACCAATCTGTCACACCAGGCACCATGATGGTGTGACGGAAGCGCAGGAAGGAGCATCCCCTTCATCACGCAAGTCCATATCAAGCCGTAGAAATGTCTTCGTTGTAGTGTTCAGCTGCTAAAGATACCTACAGAATGGCACTGGTCGTCTCCACGTAGACACATAGGCAAATTCCAATGATATCCAAAACCTTGGACAGGCTCAATCCTGCCCAGAACCGTTGCTTCTGCACTTCAATCACGACGCCAGCTGAAGTCTACCGATATTGTCCCTCATAATATGCTCAATGCTTGTGCTAGCCAGCCAGCTCAAACCCTAGCAGGTCCGGGACCGGTCCCGGACCGGCCGGACCTAATGCCGGAATCGGAGCATTCAAATTGGCCCTTAGAGCAAGCATGGTGTGCACTGGGTGCTGGAAGCCATAATCATGCGGGAGGTGGCCCTAAAGTCAGGCAGGCACTGCCCCAGATCCGTGCAGTTCCGGAAGCTCATACAAAGGACACAAGCTCCAAAACGACTCTCCCAACCAGGAGTTCCAGTAGTCAAAGACTTTACATAATACCATATACAATGGCAATGCTCACTGGTGATACGTAGATCAATTTCGGCCAGTCGTCCTAGCCCTTACAGCCAATGGCATATGCATAGGTGAAGGCTCCCATGTCACCTAGCGGCATGCTGCGGGATCTGGCCCCGCGGCACATACTTCCCGTACTTCTTCACCTTCTTGCTGAAAGACCTGTTTCGGCTGAATGCGCCCTCTATAGGCTCTCCTGCATCTATGGCTGCTCTGATGGCCTCTGCAAGGATGGCCTGTTCTGGCAGGTACAGTGAGGTGACCCTCCCTGCATTCCCCGCTCGCCCCGTTCTACCCACCTGCACGGATAACCAGCACTTCTTATCAATGCATCCTCTCAAGGCAAGTGAGACGCCACTGCACAGCTCTGCACAGACAGGCCAGCACAAGCAAGCTTTCAGTGCGGCCATAGTGCATCTTGAACCATGGATTGCTGACAAGCTTGCATTTCAGGGAACTTTAGGGTTCTCCAAAGAGAAACAGAGGCCTTCTGGCAGCCCATACAACTTTTGACTTAAGGCTAAGCCATGGCAATGGTGCTCACCCTATGGAGGAAGTCCACAGCAGTGGCTGCAAAGCTGCTCTGCACCACATGCGTGACATGTGGGATGTCAATGCCCCGAGCAGCCGCGTCTGTACAAACCATGACCACGCCTTCCCTGCAGCATAAGCGTATTCACGTCAACGCGTCCCACCTGCGTGAGCACGGGCTTGGACACCTTGCATCTACAAGCATCATCATCAGATTCTGCATCACCAGCAGCTCTGTGAACCCAAAAACTATGAATTATCTGAGCTTGCCTGCTGCGCATGGTGCTCAGAGCAGAAGCTCTGTCTTCAGCTGAGACCTCCTTGTGGTATAGCAGAGGCTGCAGCCCAGCTTCCTGGAGTACGGCAGCCACCTCATCTGCAGCTGCTACATTCCCAACAAAGACGAGTGTGCGCCCTTGGCCCTTTCCTAGAGCTCCATCTGCCAAGACAGCTTCCTGCAAGCACAAGGAACTATAGCTCGTCAGCCCCTTCCTCTGCTACAGTGAGCAGCCCTAAGCAGGAGCTGCATGCTGTCACAGCTATAGATGACCACAGTGGAAGCAGCCAGAGAGACCTCGTTTGTTGAGGAAGCACATGATCCGGGCATTACACCAATAGCCACAATGGCAATCAGGCCATTGTAGCCCCTGCTGCTTTGCACCCATCAGACGCCTTGTCAGCCTTTCCACGCCTCAGTACACCTTCTGTCAGGTGAGTAGGCAGAAGACCAAGGCAATAAAGTACCTTAAGAGCGTCTACGCGCGCCTCATGCGTGACAGGCAGCCAGGACTGGCTGACGCGCGGCTGCCCCTCATGCAGCGACTGCCCAGTCAGCCATTGCAGGTCGGGCATCATGCGGCTTAGGTCGCTGGCGACTGATTTGCCCTCGCCAGATGGCATCGTGGCAGCCACAAATATGTACTGCCGCGTCCAGGTCCTCCTGCAGGTGCAGACATGCTGTCACTATCTGGCATATTCCATCAAAGCGGCACTGCAACCAAGTCACCTTCCCTCAGCAGAGAACTTTCTGTGAGTAGGGCAGGGGCACCCTGTCCCCTGCCTTTGGATTTTACTCTTTACTGCTACAAACAGGTGAGGTCACCAGTCCACAGAAAGCAGGCCAACACCAGCTCAGCAGCATTGCTCTACCTTTTGTTGCAGAGGACACAGAAACACGCAATCACAATGATGCAGTGCCCAAAAAGCGGGCATGACCTGTCCGCATTGCCGTCTGCTCATCAGAATTGCAGCTACGATATATTCCAACACTATCCGCTCAGCAGGGAGACTCACTGAGGAAAGGCTTGCTCCCCGCTCTCATCCCTGCCAGAGCTGCTGGCCTCTCCTGCCGAGCGCTCTTGTGCCATGCCGGCAAGGTCAGCTTCCAATTCCTCAGGTGATGTAGGGGTCACAAGGCCAGCCCTCTTGAGGGCGTCCTGGTCACCTGCACACCAGAGCAGTCTAGTGGATGGAGCACATGCTGCCATGCCTATTGTCAGGGCTCCTGTGCAACTCGAAAAAGACACCTGCTGTGCGCCAATGCTTCTGAAGCACTGTATTTGGCACAGCAGCACAGCTGGGGACACAGAGGTACTCTGCAGAACAGACCTCAAGTGTCGCTGCCTCTACAAGCATCCCTTGCTTTTGTTGCCGGAAGAGTGCATGGAGCATCCTGCACAACGTCATGCGAGGCCTACCTTTCTGCGCTGCTTTGCGCAGCAGGCGCGGCATGCGCTGTAGCATGTCCTCCGTGAGCCCAAACCTCTCCGCTGCGGCGCTGGCCCTCTGCTGCCTGTCGCCCTCCAGAAACGCCTGCAGGATCCGCTGGGTGTCCTTCTCATAGCCGCCCGTCAGCAGCAGATCTGCTTCGTCCAGCACCACATGCCGCATCCTGCATGCACTCCCCAACCTGTCAGGCCCATCCTCCTGAAGAGTCTCCCCTGCAACAGTCTCAGATGATTGTCTGCCTCTGTAAGAGGTTGCAGGGCAGTCTCTTTTGAGCAGCCCAGTCAGGAGCACATCCGCAATGGCTATCAGCGCCACACTGCTACATGCAGGTACATACATGCCGCTGTCTGAGGCCATCGTCTCAGCCAGACATGTCTGGCCAGCTTCAGCACAGCGGACCTGCTGACGATGCCTGATTTGGTCCACTCCCAGCCAGCATAAGGCCCCAGGTCTGTTGTCGCATTCATGAGGCCTGCAGGCGTGGCCACCACCAGATCAGGCACTTCCAGAGGCAGCGGGATTGAGGACGCTAATCGCGCGCTGCGCACCAGAGGGTTCCCCTCGGCATCCTGTAAGGACTCTGCAAATGACATCACCTACGCAAGACACGACCACACCTGGCTCACATCCACACCTTGAATCACACCTGACCTTCAGAGGACTTAAAATGAGGGGGGCCCGCGAAACAGTCACCCTATTGAGGCTAGGCACAGAATGCATGAATGTATGTGTGACATCTCCAGCAGCGCAGATTGCGCTCTGAAGTCTACCTGGCTGCTCAGTGCTGCGTTTGGGCACAGGACCAGGATTCCATCGGGTACCCAGTGCCTCTCATGCTTGCTGCATAGGCACACACAATCCTCAACTGCTTCCTGCGATGCAATCCTTCCCATGCTGTCCTAGACTGGCGTCGCTCATGTGATTGAATGTCAATGCGGGAATGAACCACAAACTCAGGCATGATAGCGCAGCCAGACCTGGCGGAAGATGGAGCTGTCGTAGATGTGGCACTAGAACTGGTACTGCTGCTGCTGCCACTGCTGCTGCTGCTGTTGCGCCGCTCCTTGAGGAGGGAGCTGATCAGAGGCGCCAGGTACGCCAGAGTCTTCCCGCTGCCTGTCTCTGCTGCGAGCCCCACTGAGCGGCCTTTCAAGATGGCAGTTGAGGAAAGCTCCTGAAGGTCGGAAATTGCCCTTAGCGAGCTTCGTATGCACAGAACATAGCCCTTCAGACAGCTCCTAGTGAAGACACGCAAGTCAAGACACAGCCCCACCTGGACCCTGGAAGGTTGCTCGAGCCCGGCACGCCTGATGGCCTGACACACTGTAGCATCGTACCCGAGCTGCTCAAACGCTGTTTTGGCTGAGAAGAACTCGCTCGAAGACGATGGCTCCTGAGCTTGCTGCCTGACAGCCGTCAAGGCTACTTGTAGAGGACGAGATGGCTGTGATCTATGCAATGCTTGCGTATAATGCCTTTCATCTTTGATGAGTCTGTATGACAAACTTCTGCAGCTGTTGCTCTGCTCTCTGAGAGTTTGCAGCACAGCCGAGAATGGATTTCCAGACAGAGCAAAGGCCATTATATCGGGCTATTGCCTCATCTAAGGTACACTAGCACTTCTCCATTGTTTTCGGTGCACGACTTGCTATGATATCGGCCGCAAAACTGCCAAAGAGAGGTGTCGGAACAGCGAGGGTAAATTCCGAAAGGTCAACACGGTCAGTAACACTCCAGCTTCCGGCATTTTGGAAGGTGCTGGTGTCCAATATACAGAAGTTTCGCACACCTGCATAGTGATTTGTCGAGTATCTACCGTCCATACATTGTACTCGATCGGAGTCATACAATGTGTGACTTGTGAGACAAGAGGGGCTGTTTTATCTGAGGTGCACCGTCGACGTATTGCCAGCGCGCGCCCACTCCACTCTTAGCTCCGTAGCACTGGGGAGGCCTTGGCAGCATTTCTGCAAGTAGGCGTAACCATATCAGCTTCGCCTGCGCGTTGTATCGCTCCGCAGAGACGCAGGGTGCATATTTGGTATTCTCGTGTGTACGGTGCTTCCGGAGAAAAGTTACACTTAAAAAGATGTGAGCTCACTTCCCCATATGAAAGTGCTCATCATACCCTTTGAATCATTTTAAGGCCATGCCTTGACCTCCTAATGCTCCCCACCAGGAAAAGCTTGCTGCTTTGAAGGCGCTGACTCGTACTGACAGGACTTCGATTTTGCAGGAGCGGCGTGCACAGCTCAGCATTGGACGCACATCTGGTCCTATTGCATCATGGATACGCAAAGCTGGTGTCTTCCGGCTGGCTCTGGGACGAACTTCCGGTATGACCATACTGACCAAACTATGTGCTGAATCGCGCATTGTCATGAGGCATATGCCATGTGATGTACGAAATATGTCTGAGGTATGCTCCATGTGCATATCTGCAAGTCGATCTGCAAATCTGGTCATAGTCTGCTGACGAAGGCTGTGAGGTGATGTAAGCGCTGCATGCTCTGCAGTACTTTGCGCTGGCAGTGGTGGCTGGATTGGCAGTCGGAGTAGGCAACTACATCACCGAGGAGCTGGGCTTCCGGCTCTGCAAGCTTATGGAGAGGCACGGCCAGATGAGGCGCCTTGCCCCCGGCACAAAGCGCATCTATGAGGTGAGCGCTCTGCGCTGCAATTGATGATCATTCCCTTGTTGCTGCCCTGGTCTGCATGTTGCAGACAGAAGATCAATGTCCTCTACGAGACACACACTGATTCAGCATGCTGCAGGCATTGTCACAGGTGGCTCTCGACTGCTTTCTGGAGACATGGTGGAAAGTCTGTGTGCTGATGCCATTCCATGTTGCAGGATCACCCCATCAGCAATGTGTGGGCTGTGGGAGCGCCCTACATCCTGCTGTACTACATTGTGTCACGCTTCCTGTGGGCGCAGCTCAGCAGCACCATGTACATCAGCCTGGCGCCCTGGGACATCTGGCCATTCCTGTGGTAGGTTTTCCCTGACCTCTCTTGGAGTCTTCACTCAGCAG
This sequence comes from Coccomyxa viridis, assembly GCA_963930925.1. Lineage (NCBI taxonomy): Eukaryota > Viridiplantae > Chlorophyta > Trebouxiophyceae > Coccomyxaceae > Coccomyxa > Coccomyxa viridis. The sequence goes on along the minus strand of CAWVOJ010000004.1, from coordinate 2,059,901 downwards.
TCGCCTCACCTGACATGCAACCTCTGTACTGCGCTCCAATATCCGGTGGAGGACATATGGTAGGGTCCAATGGCGTGTGTCCTGATATTGGATATTGCAGTGCCGTACAGTTAGGAGAAGGACCTCCATGAGCTTGCACGAGGGCTCAGACTTTACTGTTGGACCAGCTGGCATCCTTAAGCCCTGGACAGCCTTGCAGGCTCTCATCTTGGTACTTGCTGAGGTGATGTTCTGATGCTTATGCAGGTGTGCAATGGTGTGCCATGACGCATGGTTCTTTGGCATGCACATGTTCTTCCATAAGGTACGTTGCTGCCCTCTGTTGGTGCAGCAATACAAGCCATGCCCAGAATACATGCTCTCACCTCCTCATCACATAGCCCGCAGGCTTATTGCCAGACACAGTATGCAGCAGCCAACCTGCACCTGATGCTGGTCTGGACATGCAAATCTCACCATAGTGCCCTCTCATCAGGTGATGGTGCAGGTCTAGCCAGTCCAGACGCTCTGTGCATGAGCTGTATCAACACGCATGTCTCAGAGTTCCTGCATATTGTCTGTCCATCTGTGCAGGTGAAGCCAGTGTACACATATGTGCACTCACAGCATCACCAGATCGGCTCGGCCATTAGCGCGCTGGGAACAGCGTTTGGGGATGCCCTGGACATCGGCCTCTGCTTTGTGGCTTTCCACCTGGTGCTCGGCCTGTACCTGTCCTACCAGGCTTCCTGGAACCTTGCAGCTGTGGTGCTGCTCATCATTTTTGAGGTGCGCCTTCACTCTTATGCCTCAACATGGGTCCTGTTGTAGCAGCCTCACTCAGCCTACAATCCAGGATGGGAGGCATGCAATTGGTCCATGTGGTCATGTGCTGACCTGCAAGCCCAGAGCAGGTCCCCATGTACAGTCAACCCCTGATGCCTGAAGAGTGTGTGTGCAAGGCCCTGCTGCATGCCATCTATAGCAGGTGTGGGCCTGTCGCAGCTTGCGGCCAAGATGTTGACTCAGAACCACCGTGACACCACTTTCAACACAAGTTATATCTTTGCAGGTGGGTACCAACATACTGGGGCACTGCAGGTACGAGGCGCCGCTGTGGCTGCACGCCACCATCACAGCTGGCGCGGGCCTGACGCTGTTGGCCGCCACATCTAGTCTATCTGACAGATCTGCATTATCACCCTCTCAAAAGACTTACTTCCCTTGCAGGTGGGGACCAATATTCTGGGGTACTGCGGGTACGAGGCGCCGCTGTGGCTGCACGCAACGATTACAGCTGGCGTGGGCCTGACCCCGCTGGCCGCCACATCTAGTCTATCTGACAGATCTGCAGAATCACCCTCTTAAAGACATACCTCCTTGCAGGTGGGGACCAACATCCTGGGGCACTGCGGGTACGAGGCGCCGCTGTGGCTGCACGCGACAATTACAGCTGGCGTGGGCCTTACGCCGCTGGCAGCCACGTCCAAATCCCACTTCCTGCATCACATCGACCCGCGCTTCAACCGCTCCCTCTACTTCACCTGGTGGGACCGCCTCTGCGGCACCTACCGCGAGAACCACCCCCAGATCTTCGAGGGCGCGCGGTGAATCGCCGCCCTCTAGGAGTACCAAATAAGAGGGGAAATTTATCTCTTGGTGCCTGCTGCAAGAACCTGCCCCAGATTGTTTGGGTAGCATGGTGAAGAGCAGCCCTCTTGACAGCAGTGAGACTGTGAGATGGCATCCTTCCAGCATACTCCCAACTCCCATCCCCAGAGATCTGAGGGAGCGGTGTGAAGGGGGATATGTGAAAGGGAAGGGCGCGATTTGACGGCCTCCTTCCTGCCCTGTGCAAGTCCCTGTGATTGTACAGGAGAGTGGAATACTGGCGACAGCTTGCGCAATGCTTGCCCTTGGCAGATTCATGTCCACACCATAACCTCTTTGCTGATAAGGATGCTCCAATTTCTTTGACAAGTGTAGCATTGAGCGGCAGCTTGTGCCACTTGCAGAGGCTCAGTCTAGTGACCTGCATCTACAGTTTCATGTGGTGCTGATGCGTTTCCTTCATTAGCACCACCCGAAAGCAATATTGCCAGCAACGCGCTCTCCGCTCCCGCAAAAGGAGGAGGCAGCCCTGTCTCTTGACGTTGGTAGTGCTCTCCAGCAATGTATTCAAAGGCCCACAATTACTGTGGGATAGCAACCTGAGCAAGCCCTCAGCACTGCAATACCTTGATATTGGGTGCCCTTACAGATCAGCAATGAGTGAAGACCTCTCTCAGTTGGGGCGCGTCGCGTGAAAGGCCAGAGATTCTTTCCGGCACAGCTTTGCCTTTGTTCTTTGTGTGCTGAAGGGCTTCCCAAAAGGGGAGCTTTGCAAATTGGGCCTCATGATCGTGCAGGTCCCATACACCACATGGGAGCTGAACTGTCCGCCCGTTGTGTGTGTGTAGAGGAAAGATTGGCCAACGCCTGGATGAGCAACAGAGAAAGACCTGTGCATGACACAATCATTGGGACAGCTTTGGGAAGTTCTGGGGGATTAAATTACCAGGGCAGGCCCAATGTGAGCACATCACTGAGCCATGTACTAGAAACGGCAGGCTTAAAGTGTGCTCAGTTCGCCTGAATCTTGGGCACAATTGTCGTTGCCAAGGGTGAAGCACTGAGCGCATTTAATCTGAGCAAGTTGTACCAAGCTGAGGCACGGAGGTACCACATTGGGCACCTCTGCAACAAACGCATGCGGTGTTTCATCGGTTGCTAGCTCGTCCTAGACCATCATGGTGATTATCTGGACTTTAGTGAGTATGTTCAAGTCGCCGCGCTTTACAATGCTTGTACACCTAGACTTTAGTGCGCTTGCTGGTATCTGAAGCTGTGGCATGATGTGATAGATTTCCGATGGATGTCTTGCAATTGCAGCGTGGCAATTTGAGCTCACAACTCGAGTGGGCTATCTCATGGCCTCTTAGTGTAAAGGGCTTTCAAGCTTGGCTAGGACAAGCTTTGTAAGGTAATGAGTCAGATACCATCTCTAGCATTGTGACAGTGCTGTAGTGGTTGCACATGTGTACAAGGAGAGGGAATCTGCAGCTATCAAGTCCAGTCTAAGCCCGCAGCTTCACATGAGCAGCGGCCTCTAGAGAAGCAGACCTGGTCTCATAGCTCACTCATACTCATGCATGAGAGTGGAATATAAGGATGTGGCTTATGCTTGCCGGAATTGCGTTTGGCAACATGCCCTGCAGAAGTGGTACGAAGCTGTCAGCATTCGTAAGAGGTTACTCACCGAAGAAGGCGCGCCTCGATGCACCTCAGGATGCCCAAAGGAGAGACACTGCTTTAGCCCAGATCCTAGCACGACTCATTTCCATCGTGGACTCGATACCAGAAAAGGTTTGACAGTCGGGCCAGGGGCAGATCACCACGGGGATTGGTGCCTTTTGTCACACCAGGCAGCACTGCATACGTGCAGACCTGTAGTCGTTGTCACATCTGTTTGATGAGATGGCAGACTTCTGGAGTTCAGAGAAGATTGTTGCTGCTGATGGGACTGTCAGCGTGATCAGTGCTGAGGACAGGCCATGCACCTTGCTGGAAAATGTAATAGCCATCAGCACACTCTTCACATGGTTTGGGTGTGGCCCCATTCCAAGCTGAGCCTAGCAATACCTTGTCGACGTAGCCCCGTCCGTGCGGCACGGAGTTTCAAGCGTCTGATGTCGTTTATGCCCACATAGGTTTGTGTATGTTGGTCCCTGGTTGACGCTATGGGTCATCATCACAGCGCTCTTGGGGTCCAAGGCTGCCATCACTACGCTCATCATCACGATTGGGCTCTCCTTCGTCCCTCCTGGCAATGTGAGCTCTTTGTATAGCCCCTGTGCCACAATGCCTCCCCATCTTTCAACGGCTGTGGGTCATTGTTGCTTGCCCAGGCTATACCAGCTCTGCAGAAGAATGCTGCTGTGCAGACACAGATTATCTGCTTCTGTCCTACAGGTGTGGTGGACATATAGGTCATTAGGCCTGTGGGACATTTGGCGGAAATACTTCAGGTGTGACTCCTGTTTTGTCATGTGCGGTTTACGCAAGTCATAATCTGGGTTAACGTACAGGTCAGCGGCCTCAGCATCTCAGCCACTGCATCCTCACAGGCGTAAATGAAGATAGGGGTGTGTTGCAGGGTACGACTGTTGACACCCCCCAAGGATAAGTTTCTGAAGCCAGATGGGCATTATCTCCTGGCAGGTCAGTCCGCAAGTCCAGCCAAGCATGCCAGGCCTTTAGCATCCTGAAGGCCTACCTCCTGTGTGCTACAGCTTCTAGATGTGACGATGTGACTTTGTGACAAAGTGTCCCCTGTGCAGAGTTTCCTCATGGAGTGTATCCCATGGGGTCATGGCTGGGACTGCCAATCTGCGGACGGCCTGGGACAGGTGTGCAGTGTCTCCTGCCTTCTTTCTTGCATGCTTCCCTTCCTTCTACAGACACCCAACAAGACTTGCTTCATCCAGACAATCCTAAGCGTCTGGGCTCGACGGGGCGTGATCGCAGGGCTTTACGAATGCCACTGAAATACCACGTTGTGGCCCAGCGCGCTAATCAATGGACGTGATAGGTTTCGAGAGCCTTTCTTACTTTGCAGGCATCCCAAAGAATTTGAGGGGCGGCATAGCATCCGTGCTGTTCGCTCTGCCTGTTATCAAGCACAACTATGCCTGGGCGGGTTGCATGCCAGCAGGTCAGCCTCCATCCACCCTCTGTGCACCCATCTGAACCTGTATGTGTGCTTCACCATCTGTTGTGCAAATCAAAGCAGGCAAGTCACCTCCACACGGCAGCAGCCCGGGCTCGAAAGCACCTGTGCCCTTGTGCGGTGATGTTTAGCTTGAAGAGATGGTAGCAGTGGCTGACAGACTCTCATGTGCTGGCGCTGCAGAGTACAAGCGCATGCTGAAGCATCTGAGGGAGCCTAAAGCCTCTCTAAGTGTAATTCCTGAGGGGATCAAGGGTGAGCACTCTGCACACTCCTACTTCCAGCAGTATGCATATGCATACTACTACCTGCTGTCTTGTGACAAAGGTAGGCAGACGTCTGCAGGCCCAGGATCTGAATCAGAAGACTGAACGTACATCCTAGAGCATGCAGAGAAATAAGAAGGGATAAGCATTTCTATCATGTTGTCTGTGCTGTCTGCAGGCATCTTTCTGGCACAGCACCCTGAGCGCGAGGAGGTGTACCTGACCAGGAGGAAAGGCTTTGTGAAGCTGGCAATTCAGGGAGGCGCAGGTAGAGCATTCCCAGACTGCTTTCTTCTTGAAAGAGCAGTGCTCTGGCCCATGGCCCAATTCTCACATGCATAGACCTGCCTGTTTCGGCATAGTCCTACCATGCGTCCCTTACAAGTGCTTCAGCATGCCTTCTGCTGCAGCACCCATCTGGCCATACTATCTGTAGAGTGTCTCTCGGGTTGTGGGCAGGATGCAGCAGGGCATCCTGGCATGGCCATGTGAGCTTCTTGCCTCATGCATGCAGATATTGTCCCTGTGTATCATCTGGGCCAGACGCAGCTGCTGACTTTTTGGGGGACAGAGGAGATCTCCAGGAAGTGGAGGGCCTCTGTGGGGCTCTTCTGGGGCGCTTATGGCCTGCCGCTGCCCCGGAAGCACCAGATCATCACCCTTGTTGGGCCGCCCATCCCAGGCAAGCGATCCCACAGCAAAGCAACATCGTGGTGAAAACTGATTGCGTTCAGTGTTCAGAGGCACCCTTGACTCATGCGCTCTCTAGGAGTATGCGTCATTAACCTCAGAGAGGGTTCTTCGGCCCAATTGTAGAATCTGCTCAACTCCCTGTCCATGGCATTACAGCAGAGACGTCCTCATGTAAAGCCTCAGGCACAGGAGCTGTGTCATGCTCTGAAGACCATGTATATGGCTGTGGTGCTTCTTGAAGCGTGCTGAAGCATGCCTTTGCCTGCTTCAACCTTGTGCTTGTGTGAAGATATCCGCTCTCTTGCTGGTTGGACTTGACATGTATGCCTGCAACAACTGCCACTCCTGACTGGTGTCCAATGTCCTGCAGTGCAGCAGAGTGACACCCCCACACAGGAGCAGATAGACAAGCTGCACACGCAGTTCACAGCAGCGCTGAGGAAGCTATTCGATGACAACAAGCACCTCCTGGGTCCTGTCTGGGCTAAGAAGCAGCTCATCATCATCTGAGCTGCTGCTTTAGGCGTTCAGAGGCTCTCCCAGCATGGCACTCCTTACCCAGCCTGAGATGGCTGGAGCTTGGTGCACTGCACGAATAGTCATTGGCACAGGTGTTGGAAATGTTAGAGCCAAAGTAGGTCTGAGGTGAGCGTAGCGGTCAGTCTGTCTTATGTACAGTAGACGAATCTGAGGTGTGAGAGGACAGCGCAATGGTGAGACACCCATGGCGGAAGACATTACTGACTTTGCCTGTGTGCGGAGAGCGAGGCACGTAATGACATAGCAGCAGAAACACGAGGGAACGGTAAAGCTCAGGTAGGATCCTGGTGTGTGGAAATTGATGCATAGATAAGTGATGTGGCTGTTAACAGGCAGGCTTCTGCTTCGGGAGCAAGATGGTGTATCACACCGTAGCTCACAAGTTTCTAAACCTTACCGCATATTGTCATCACCAAGCAGCTCAATTGTACCATTCCAATTGAACTAGCTAGTTTGAAATATATTCTGCACCATGCCCCGAGGGGACTTCTCAGCCATTGCACTGAGCTCATCCACTTCTGCAGTGCTCAGAGACCAAGACAACGAGTTGATGTTGTCCTGAGCATTCCGCAAGCTCTTGGCACCCGGGATTGGTACTGTACCCTGCGCTATGCACCAGTTGATGGCCACCTGCAAGTGAAAGGACTCTTACCAGCCAATCTGCAGATGCGAGAGCCCACACAGGGGCATACCTGATGTCACTGGGAATGCTGCATTTCGTTCCTGGAGCGGCATTCCCTCACACAAAAGGTTGAGGTACACAATGCAGTCCTTGCCATCTCTCATCCAAGACAAACCTCTGTTCTGATTGTGGAGGGCGCAGCTCAGGAAGCAGCCTTACCTGTGAGACACTTTTTCTGCGCTCCTTCGCGATGGCATTCATGGTGCCCAGGAGAGGCTCCAGGCCGGGCAGTATCTGCCTGAAGAGGAGTCCTCTGGGCCCCTTGGGCAGCCTGCCGGAGCTGACGTCATACTTTCCTGTCAGCATTCCCAGCCCCAGCGGGGAGTATGCTATCAAGCCAATGCCCAGAGCCTTGCACACGTCTTGGATATCCCGCTGCTGCGGCCCTATACTGATGAGCGAGAACTGAACCTGCACATTGGTGTCAGGATGGTCATGTAATCTTCCCCACATTCTGCAGCCACAAGTCATGCGCCCAAGAGTTAGCTACAGTCTATCACTTGCACGTAGTCTACCATCACACCACTCCATCATACAGACTGTTTGATGGTTTTCAGTGGAATGTCTGAACTGGAAAGGCTGATATGGAAGGCTAAATTGAACGCAAAGGCTGAAGTCAAGTCATCCATAGGCCGGTATTGAGCTGACCTGTGCTGAAGCAAGGGGTACTCCCCGCTCTGTTAGGTAGCTGTGTATCCGCTCAAGCTGCCTTGGTCCGTAGTTGGACACCCCAACTGCCTTGACAAGACCCTGCACGTTGCTACATACATTTGATTCCCCTTTCACTCCCTTCAATCTTTCTGAGCAGATGCAAGCAGGCAGACGCAGGACACTTGCACAGACATCGCAGGATATAGGCAAGCTTTGCTGTAGAGGCTGGCGCCTCAGCAAACCATGAAGAGCCTACTTCGAGCATTCCAGGCACAGTGTCACCAGAGACAGTCAAACTGATAGCACAAGGCCATGCCTGCTCATACATGCCAGCCAGTCCCTCCCACAGCACCCTCTCCAGCGGCGGCGCATACTTTGCAACGCTCCAATGGAGCTGCCCCAGCGCTATCTGCTCCAAGCCCAGTCGCTGCAATGATCCTCTGCACGTCCACTGGCTATTCAAGGTTGCTCGTTGTGTCAGAGATAATGTGAAGTTGCAAGCCTGTCATTGTACGACACCTACTTCAGACTCCGCAACTCGCACAGGAGCAGAGATCCCAGCATGCAAAGTACCAATAGCAGATGCGCTTCGTGAAAGCTGCAGGACTGCTGCCTGGTGTTGTTGCCACTACTGCAGCCTCACACTTCCTTCCCTATGAAGCGCCATAACGAGGACAGTAGAGATAGCTCTGATACAGCAGCCTGCCCGTACAGACATCGTGAATGCTGAGGAGGAAAGCTGAGCGCAATGGTGGTCAGTACGGGCTGGGCACACCTACATGCCTGCACATATTGGGCAGGCGTCACGCGCCAGGGGTAGGCTGCCAGCTTAGTCGCCACTAGAATGCCATCCCTTGTCCTGCGCTTTGCCGGCGACTCGGCAATGAACTTGCCGAGCAGCTGCTCGCTGCGCCCGTTCAGGCGCCCAGTGCCTGCACATGTAACCTGCACGCCCTAATGGTTTGCAAGCCCATGTGATGCCTCCTTAGGCATGAGCGGCTGACATGTGGATACTGGCTGTAGGAGGATTAGCAGACTGCAGCTAGCTAGGAGGGTCACACCAGAAATTCAGATGAGAGGGATATTTGTTGGGCAGAATTGTGTCAGGGCCACACCGTAGCTATCTGCTGTGTCAAATAGCGTGACGCCCTTGCTTATTGCAAAGTTGAAGACCTCCTGCAGCTCTGCATCCATGCTCTCCTCGTATCCCCTGCGCCAGAAGCAGCAAGCTCAGACAACTTGCACCTGGACACGCAACATTGCATGATGGCCCTGCTGGAGAGGCACATGAAGCGTTTGGTGTCAGGTAGCACATTGGGCAGTGATGGGAGAGCTTGCGACTTGCCATAGAAGCTGATTTCCCCAAGACCATGTTCCCAGGCCCATGAGAGGTGCTTTCAAGGGCCCCAGTTGCCTGGTCTTTGGTGCTCCCAGAGCAAGAAGCCCGGCCCCTGGAGGCCTGCATCAACAGTCTCCCAATATGAACGCCTTCTGACCTACAAGCAAGTCCGTGCATGCAGAGGTCTTAAGGTGCGTTGTAAGAGGGGGAGAAGGCAGACCAGAGGTCAAGGAGTGCATGTGTCGTCTGGCGTCTCTTTGAGCGCTGAGATATCTCTTTTCTGCTGTTTAAACATGAATTCTGTGACTGGAAAGGCTTGGGAGGCCGCAAGGTGCTCTTGCAACCCTGATCTACCGGAGGAATGTTCATGGCATGGACAATATTGGTGTCTCGACGGGTTCTCTACAGTATCGCCTGTTTTATTCAGTCCTCTTTTAATGATGATCACCCTCAATAATGACACAATAACGCGCTCACTCGCAAAGAAGGGCTCAGCCCATGTTTTGCTCTCCCGTGCCATGCCACGATGTCCATGGGTTATTTTTGGCCATACGAGTATTGATCTTGGCCCAGAACTCACCACCCTCGCCCACGAGACTTGAACACACTCCTTCTACATCTATCATGATGATGTCGTGCAAGGCAACGTGTGCTCCCTTCACCGCCATCAAGCCTGCGGAGGGGCGACCATGCGTGGTCAGAGCAGTGAACTGCTCTGCAGCAGCGCCTACAGGGTCTCAGCAGGTGCAAATATGCTTTTTAACATCACTTTGGCCATTCTGTTGGTCCTGTCAGGGGTTCTTTTGCAGAACTTGAGTTGATGAATATGCCGATTCTAAGGCCATGCCATTCTCCCCCTGGGCAAAAACCCAGTCAGTTTGGACTGGCAGCGTGACTTACTTTTGCTGAATCGCGTTACATCGTAAGGGGCTATGCTTTGTTGCAGAAAGTGACGAGAAGGAGTGTAGGAGCACTCCTTGCAGCAGTTCCCCTGCTGGCACTCTCATCGGGTGAGACAGCTCCTAGCACTCTTGCCCACTGGAATTGTACGGCGTGCTAGACGGTATCTTGCATGAGCTTGCAAAGCCCTGCACTGCCATGCGATGCCAATGAGAAGGCAAGCAATAAGGAGACTGGATTCCCGCCTGGGGTCTCTGGCTCGTCTAGCTCCCTGGTGCCTTCTTCCCCTTTGATGGTGCATGATGCATAGATGGTCCTGTGAAGTTTCTGTCACGCCCTCAGGGAGGAAGACAGCAGGGATGCAGACGAGTGAATCCATACATTGGTCACCAATGATTTGGTGTTCACACTAGTGCAGAGCGCTACCACTGAAAGAAAGACGATTGTCACAATTGTAGAAGGGAGATCAAGGGGTCACATTAAATGCAGGTGCTGCCCGGGCTGATGTGGGAGATGCAATCAAGAGCCTTGACCCATCCGTTGGCACAGGGAGTGAGCCCAAGATTGGGGATGCCGTGGAAAGTGCAAAATCATCTTCCAAGGATGTTGGCAAGGCTGTTGCAGAGGGCTTGAAGGTAGGTGTCTGCTTGAACACTGTCTTTGCAATCTCGCTTTGATGCAATGGGTATACCCTGACAATGTGTGCATGCTGTAGATTCCAGACCCGCTCAAGACTGTCCAGGACAACTCCCCAGTGAAGCCCGGCTCGGTGCGTACTCTCACCCTGCGCCCTGCTTAGCACGATCTCTGCCAGTCCAAATTTGCATGTGCCACTTGTGCACCCCTCTTGCAGAAGGTTGCTGCCTCATGGTACCCATGCAGCATGCATACGTAATGGGGCCACTGCACCTGCCTTGGCCAATAATCCTGAGCTAAAGGAAATGCTGCTGCTAGACACCTTGAGAACAATAGTGGATACTCAGGGGTTGAAGATTTGTCTGAGTCATGCAGTTTGGAGGTGGTCCCAAGGTGCCTACCTTCGGATCTAACCCACCCGTGGACAATGACAAGGGTGGACCCAGGATCCCCAACTATGCTCCTGGGCAGAACCTAGGCAAGAACAGCATTGTGGAGAAGGCCCTGACAGACAACTCGCCCGCCAAGCAGTACATGAAGCGGTAGAGTCAGCACCAGGCATGGCCCACATGAGATGAGACACCATGAAGTGTGCGTGATGTAGCGCTGCACTCGTTCTCGGAGGCTGCATCAGTCGGTCTGCTGTAAGTGTACAATCGGCTCTGACGGCGGTGCGCTCACACATCAAGATCAGTTTCATCATTCATGCACGTCAAAGCCACCGCCCCACATGCGACAGCTCACTGGGTAATGTGCAGACAGGGCAGACGAGATGCTTGACCCCATACAACAGGCTTACTCAGAAGCACATGGCATCTCATGCATGAAGTCGCAATCATTGCAATACTTGGGCAATACAGCAGGTCAGTTCACAGTCCAACTGCCGCTCTAAGTGCTGCAGTAAGCTCTAACTTAGGAGCAGCTTCCCTCCCAGATCCTGCTGCTGTTGCCTGATTTGCCTTCTCTTGCGTATCACTGTCTCCAACATTTTGCTAGGAGAGAGTTGAAGGTACACCATCGTCTTGCTAAGCGATCTGGAAAGGGTACATCGAGAGAGCCCGTGCGCCATCGTTTCATCCGTACCTTTCATCCAAGGCCCAGCTTGTACTATTGGAGATCGAAGTCTGAAATCTAAAGCAAGGGCTTTCATCTTTACACCAAACACTGTGATACAGCCCAGTGCACAAGGTGCAGCCTTGAATCCTTGGGTTGCCCACAAGGCTACAGTGCTGATTGTATGGGGTAAAGGAAGACTCGGTCTCGAGACATCCGCGACAGCATGTCGAGACTCAGCCCTGGTGCCCCAAGAGAAAGCCCGTACTCGAAGGGCGTGTGGTTCGTGAACGATCAGGAGTGGGCGGTAAGGCTTCGACCTGCTCATGCAATGGTCCAAGAATATGCTTCACCCTCCTCCCATCCTCGAGCAGCTACATTTTTCGCACCTGCAACAGGTCACTGCTGGTACAGGTTGGTGACAGATACAGACTGGTGAAGCTCCTGGGGCACGGGTCATTCTCCACCGTCTGCCTAGCCTCAGATGCCTTCACAGAAGAGAAGGTATCATGCCCTGCCTTCCTCTCAGCTCCTCGCCTTCCAGTCCCAGCATCACACAGGGTCAACAGAGAGCCATCTTTATGTATAGAAGAGATGCGCGTGCTCGTGCTGCACATGAAATGGGCTCGAGAAGGAGACATGACAGCATGAAGGTCTGCAGGTGGCCCTCAAGCGGATCCCAGATGTGCTGAGCAGCCCCGAGCAGGCCAAGCGTGTGCTGCGCGAGGTCTGCATCCTCAGGCGGCTGAAGCACCCCTTCCTGATCAATCTTCGGGATGCCTTCACCCGGCCCTCCACCTGTGGTAAGCTATGAGGCTACCACGATTCTCTCCTGCCAGTGCACCTCTCCTGCTTGCTGCATGTGTTGACATCCGCATTGCCTGCGCCAAGGATGTGTCTTGGACATCTGCAAAAGCGTGGATAGCAATCACAGAAATGTGTCTTGCAGGACCGAAAAAGATGATCAATGGCAAGCTGCAGCCCTGCTCCCTGGATGTCTACATTGCCATGGAGTACGGCTCAGATGGCGACCTGTTCAGTCTCAGGTCACTTCCCTTAGCTTCCTCTGACAAGCAGCCTGCACTCTGGACTCTCAAAGAACAGCCTTCAGGCCATGTCAGGTGTCACACGCAAGCCCTAGGCGCATATATCTGCAGCTACACTTATCTGATTAAGCTTTTGAGGCGAACCCCTTGGTGCTTGATACAGGGGCCAGATGAGCGCTGAAGAGGTCACCGTCATCATGTGGCAGCTGCTCCAAGCGCTGAAGTTCCTGCACCTGAACAATGTTTGGCACAGGTAGGACCTCTGCGCCAACCCTGTATGAGTCTTTCAAAATGCTGGCGGCATCGCTGCTAGCAGTGCTTGCTCAGCATCACCTGATCCCTTGCTTGCTTGTGCAGGGACATTAAGTCTTCCAACATCATGGTGACAAGGGCTGAAGGCCACAGGATTGTGAAGGTGTGGCTGACCATGAGCTTGGCCGTCTCAACATTGCTGCTCCCAACAACTCTCTTTCTGAGGGCACACTTTCACTATTCACATAGACAAGATGCTCTGTGTAGGTGGGGGATTTTGGCAGTGCCAGATCTGCAACATCAGAGGGGTATCACTGGGCTGAGCAAGGACCTCCTACTTCAGCAGCAGATGCCTTGCGGATCAAGCGGCCGGTACAGCTGCTTTCATGCATTCACACTCAACCTGCCCGCTGTGTTCTGCCAGTGCCCCTCAGCACGCTGTGCAGCACCTAACACTCTGCAAATGTGAGAGTATGCCATGATCAATTCTGCAATGCATGCTGTTGCATGCATGTGTCCATACCACATGCGTCCAGTGCTCTTCTCCCTGCGTACAGGGTCAGGGACCTCTTCACAAGGCGGACTCCTACTCACGGAGTCCCAACATCAGTCAGCATGATCTGTACGTCGCCTATGGTAAGGCCTTCAGCCTCATACCAAGCTGCATGTTGGCAGTATTACGTGTGCTTCTTCTGCATTGGGACAATCCTGTCTGGAGCAACATGGTGGGTTTGGAGGATGCCTTGATGGGGGCTTCAGAGTGGTCAGTCTCCTTCAGGTCAGGACTTCTGTGCAGGTCCAGACACTGGCTCGCCCCAGTATGGAAGGGGTTGCGGCGTCGGCTACACCTCACCCCTCACTTGCATGGTTGCCACTCCGTGCTACAGAGCCCCAGAGGTATCCTGTCATGTCAGCCAAGGCAGATTTTGTAAAGGCCCCCTATCTTGTCACTGAGAGCTGTGGGTAGAGTGCTCCTATTCAGGCAATTGTGGGCAGGCTTGAAGTATATGCATCAGTTGCGTCAGCCCTGTGCGTGGGGTGGGTATAACAGATGTTCCTCGACAAGAGGCTGTGAGCTATGTCTCGCAGAACGCCCCTATGACAAGCTGCTATGGGATCTTGACCCGCGCGAACTCCACCTAAATCCTGGGGAGAGTATAATTCACCTGGTAGGAGATAACGGCACATTGCATCTTACCTTTGATCGTGCCAATGCAGGTGGTGATGTCGAGAGGAGGCTACACCAGCGCCATCGACATGTGGTCGGCCGGCTGCATATTCGGCGAGCTGCTGCAGCGCGTCCCGCGCATCGGCTCGGCCACCACCCCCCACCTGCAAGTCGCGCCCCTGTTTGCGATTCACGGCCTGCCGAAGACTCCTGGCGAAGGGTGAGCCCACTTTCTCTACTACACAAAATGGCCTGTCTATCCTCTTTTTTGCAGACTTCTTTGCCATTTGGTGCGCCTGACTCTTCTGTAGACTGCTTTGCTATCGCAGCGCCTGACAGGCAGGGCCCGCAGCTCTTGTCAGGAAAGGCATCAGGCGCCATGATGCACTCTGGCAGTGCACTCCCCTTCTATGCCCTCTGTCCTGCACGGTGTGTTCAATGAGGGTACAGTGGCACATTCATCTTGCAAGCCTTCCGTGTGTATGCTGCCTCCTCACAAGGCAGCCTTGAGGTGTAGGATGTGGATGTGCGATGCTTTCAGAGCCCATGCAGACCACAGTGAGTCCTCGTGACATGCAGGGAGAAATACGCGGGCGGCCCCACAAACTCAGTCACCAGGAAGGAGCTGGGCGCCCTGTTCGATGTGACTGGCACGCCCTCCTGGAGGGACGTGGAGGGCGTGCAGTCCGCCACCTGGCGCAACTACCTCCAGAAGCTGCCCGGGCGGGCACCCACCCTGTACAGGCGCCTGGGCTTCGCAGGTACACAATCCTGGCCTGATGAAAGCGCCCACATACTTTTCCTGCCTGGTTTTCTGCCAATGCTTGTATCGACACATGCACCACAAAGCTTGCTCTACTCCCAAGGCCCTGGTGTTGTCTCAGGTGCAGCATCATGCACAGGCTTTGGGTCAGACAGCTCAGGAAGCATCCTTAAGAGCAGCTGAGCAGTACTTGATGGGCTGCCTTCAGCCACAGGCGACCTGAGTACGCTGCAGAGGCAGCTGTGCATTTGCTGGGACTTATGCTAGCATCTGACCTCGGGGGTGCTGTCTCACGCCAGAGTTGTGCGCAGGCCTCGGAGAAACCAGCTCAGGGAAACTCCTTGAACGCAGTTGCGCAGTGCTTGCAATGGGTTGCCTCAAGGCGCAGGATCCCTGACATGCTCAGTAGTTATGGTGTCATTGCAGGGGAGGCGGCTGTGCACCTGCTGGGGCGCATGCTGGCGTTCGACCCAGGGCGGCGCATCAGCGCTGAGGAGGCGCTGTGCCACGAGTACTTTGCTGCTCTGGAGGCCTCCGCGCTGGACGAGATGGGTGGGTTGCCTTGCCTTTCAGGACCCCCGGCTGCTGTTGATTAGCGTCAGCGCCAGCAACATGGGCTCTGAAAGCCAGCTCAGCTTTGGATCCTGTTTTGAGCATACACTGGATACAATCTGTCTCACCTAGGTCTAGCATTGTGGACCTGAGGAGCGTCTGTAGGACCACACTCAATCTGTGCACCATCTGTGCCCTCTTTTCTGAGACGTCTCCTCCGCTTACATGGACTCAGTGGGCTACCCTATACGTCTTCCTGATGCTTGCATGCCGTGATGACTGACTTGAATTAAAGCTGCTCTGCAGAGGACTTGCTGCTGGGCATTGGCCTAAAGGGAGGCATGGACCGCATGCATCTGCCATTGCTTCTGAACATTTTCTCAGGCATTCATGGGTCTAGCCTGGGCCGGACTGACCTTGGGTAATTTTCTTGCGCAGAGGAATCACTGCTGGACATCAGTCTGGAAGAGGGCATGGACCGCATGGATCTGGACGAGCTGCACCGGGAGCAGATCAAGCGCGCCCGCTCCATTAACCCCTCCATCTCCGATCTCCGCCTGGCCGTGGACGCTGCTGCCGAGATGCAGGTCTGTGTCTGGCAAAGTGCTGCATGCCGGACCCTGTGAGGTGCACTGCGTGTCAGGAAGGCAGATTGCTGCGATGTTGTAGATGCTCTGCTGCCCTGGAGCCATGATGCTTCACCTCTATTCAGCAGTATGCTCAGCTTTGGAGTGCTGCTGTAGCGCCATCTGTGTACTCCCCCTTGAGACCTGGAGCAGTGACCTCTCCACAGCATTCTCTCTTGATAAGGAGGAGGCTGTTTGATGTTTGGAGTATGGCCTGACTGTAGTGGAACTGTTGCAGGTTGCCAAGAAAGCTCGAGGAGCGTCCGGCTCCCTGTCAGAGTCCATGTCAGCTATGGACCTTGATGAAGGTCTGTGCTGATTCCTATCATCATTTACTTGGCGCATTTCATGTATGGAAGATGTATGGCCCAAGGTGCTAATGACGCAGAGAATGGTACGTCCAATCATATACACTTGCATTGTGACGGCTCATGGTGCTGAGTGCAGGGGGCTCACCGCGGAGGTCACGCGGCCTGAGGGGTTCCCTGCAGCAGCGCCACTTCTACGAGGAGGCCGACCCCGACAGGGCGCTGGCCATGCTGGAGGACGAGATGTCTCTGGACATGGAGGAGGCCCTGGAGCCGGGACACACGCGCACTGACAGCACCATGCGCACTGCCAGGGGCCTGGCCAAGCTGCGAGAGCTCCTTGAGAAGGAGTGTGAAGCACAGGTGTTCCCCCCCTGCCCGGCCTGTCGCGTACATCAACAAATTGCACCTCATCAGTGCAGGCCTGTCCATATTGCAAGAGCTCATGTAATAGCATGGTGCGGCGCACGAATGGGCATGGCCTGCAAGCCCCAGAAGATGCAGCCATGAAAGCGGCTGCCATGGCAGGCAGACGCACTTTACCTATAGAGTAACCATTGTCTCTTGATGGTGACAGTCTCTACATCATCGAGCCTGGTGGCACAGTTGAGGAATGACTTTGTGGCGCCTGTGCAGGCACGGGCCGGAGCGGCCCATGTGCAGGCGCTGAAGACGCTGCGCATGAAGGCTGCTGCAGAGGCTGGCAAAGCGCCGGCGCCCCATGAGGAGAACGTGCTGACTCACTGGGTCCGCAGCGCAGCCGACATGCGCCTCAAGGTGTGCGCGCCCTCCCCAGCGGCATGGCTGACCTGATTAGGCATCCCTGTAATTTTGCTTGCCCAAGGTGTGAGGTAGCCATCGTGATGCACAAGCATGGCCTCGGACACTGTCTTTGATCGTGCTTGTGGTGATCTAGCTGGAGCTGTCCAGCAGCTACAAGCGTGTACTAATATTGGCGCAGCCTCGTGACTCTAGCGTCATGGTGTTCCTCACAGGACAGCATGCAGGCTGCTGCTGTTCATCAGGTGACACGACAATGCATGACAAAGCCATGCTTCATGCAGGAGGATATCCATGCAAAGCTGCAGAACGGGCAGGACTACGGGCAGGAGCGGCTTGCCTACGTGGCGGACACCTGGAAGGGCCGGCTGGACCCTTCTGAGCACCTCCGGGCTGGCAGGCATGGGGAGTGGACGCAGGTGTCGGGTATTGGCGTGCCTCTGGGGCCGAGGTGGGGGGTCACATCGATCCCCCCAGGCATCGATGCGAGCGACCCTCGCGCCAAAGAGATCATGCGGAGGCAGCAGCTGAGATGACAAGCTTCCGCAAAAGCCGATCCCATAATGCGGAGATCATGTAGGCCCTCTATGGAACGCTCAAAGCTGGACCTCCAGCATCAGCAATGGCGATCTATATGGGCACCATGCGGCGGCGTCAGCCGAGGTAACAGGGGTTTGCATGATGTGCTGGTGATGCCATGCCCCGTGTGCCCAAGGGATCCAAGATGGGGTGTCGCCTGCTACGTTTGCGTGAACCTCTGCTCAAGGTTCTCTTGTCTCAACCAAGGGATTGACACAAAACCTTTGAGCAGAGGCCACCGTGTAGAGGTAGTAGGTGACATGACAGCCCTCAGCTTACATGCAAGCTCACATAAGGACCATAAGTGGTGTCTTGTCATGCCATGAGCGGTCTCTGGGGCCCTCACGGGCTCAGGCCCAGACCAGTCTGGTTGCTGGCCAGCAATGCTGGCCTTCCAGAGTTGCTTTCAATTGTAGCAGTTGTGTACAAACATTGATGACATGGCCAAGGTTCTTTGATGGATCTGTGCACTGTCTGCGCTACCTTATACATGCCTGACCTGAGCAGCATGGCCTTTCCAAGCCTGCCTTACATTGCTGGCAGTGCATATTTGCCGACAGTGTCTTTGCAGACGGTTGCATGACACTGTCTCAAGCGAGGTCCCTATCTGTCACTCTAGACTAGAGCAGTCTTGAATATGCAGAGATTAATGCATGGACGTGTACCTGTATGGATTTGTAGAGATTAGCCAGCTTCAAGCTAGGTGTTGTAGAGCCTCTGGAAGAGTACCCTGAACGAGATTGGCAAGGCCGTGTATGGGTTGAGAGGATTGATATATTTTGTTTTCATGGATTGCTGGAGGCAAGTGAAGAGGAAAGCGCCAATGCACCATGGCAAGACCTGCAAGCATGCTACCCCACCAGAGTACAAGTGAATCTGCATAGACAGCCTTACCGTTGTTGTAGCTACAGCCAACGGCAACTGTTCCTGGAAGCCTGCATTGTTTCAGGCTTGATGGTAGAATCTTGATATCTGTACTCACATGTGACAGTGAGATGGCTAAAGATGCCCTGTAAGCTTAAGATTCTTAAGATGAAGATATTTGCACGTGCTTACATCTGTAGGTGTAATGGACTGCCACTAAAGGGGGTCGATGCTTGAGTCTGAACACTATACTATACACTGTATGTAGGGCTATATAGGCACTTTAGAGCCTCCTCCTGCCATGCAAAGGCCAGGATGAGGAAGCAGCCCTCAGTCCCCATGTCCTTTGCCTGCTGGTCTGGCTCCAGTGACAAAAGCTCCTTGCTAACAAGCTTTGCGTCTTCGGCCTGGGCCTTGAGCAGTTCCAAGGGTGCATCAACCTTCTCCAGCCTTGGCAACCCTCTCGCCTTGTCCCACGTTATCTGCAGAGAGGAATGTTTTGTTCACAGACTCAGAGTACACCTCAGGCTAATCAGACCGAACTCTGAGGCATCACAAGGTGAGATGGGGTTTGTTGGGTTGCAACCACAGCACAGCTTAAGGCGGTGCAAGTGCACACAGGAATGCCAGGCCTCAAGCTTGCCTCAGGGCTGAGAGTAATGTAGAAGCTCACCGCTCTGCGGATCTGGTGCGCAAACAGCATGACGCCTTCAGGCGCCAACACCACCTTTACCGTCTCAATAAAGTCCTGCACACAGGCGAAACCCTTGCAGGCCACCAACAGGGTCACTGCCGCCAGCTGCTTGCGCTCACTAGGGCTTTCATGGAACAATCCTAGCTGCTTAGAGCCCTGTCACCTGATGACACAGTCTCCCAGCCGCTCATGGCCACATGCCTTGACATTGCACAGACCTTTTGACTAACAAAGCATGGCCAGCGCAGGCCCAAAAACATGAGGCTGCTGCTGAGGCGTTATGCTTCTCGGGGTGTGCCACAGAGGTAAGCTGCAGCACCTTCACAACGGAGCTGGCATAGAGGAGGTCCGCGCCCAGGACGAGATCAAACTTCCCCAGCTTCTCGGCGGCATCTCTATCCCGCCAATCCAGTACGCAAGCTTTGCCCTCATCCACCCCATTCAGGCGCAGGTTTTCCTGCTCAAGCTCCACCACCTGCATTGTAGCACGGAGGTATTCTGCACATGTATAGGCTGCACAATTTCCCCATGCAAAGCTCCAGCAATTGCTTCATCAATAGTCTTTGTGATGATGCATGTATGGCACAGCTTATGAATCCTTTTCACACCAACACTGGTATGGCATGGCACTGCGACCTCATACGCATCTATCAGTGAGTGGACAGAGGGTAAGTGTGCATGACAGAGTCAAGACCTGGGAACGCAAGGACCTGGGGATCGTAGTCAGTCAGGGTGACTGCCTTTGCGCCCATAGCAGCACTGAGTATGCTTGGGAGCCCCGCTCCTACATTATCAAGCATGTCTCACACTCTGAACATTCTAAGGGCCATGTGTAACTATTTGCGCCAGGTCTATTCGTAGGAGACCCTGACTGAGACAGGGCTCACAGTGACTCCAAATTGCGACACAATGAGAGTGCTGTGCCACCAAAAGGGCTGAATGAGTGACACAATGGCGATCTGACCTGCTCCGAGCTCCAAGATGCCGGGGGCTGCAGTGATGAGATGCCGTACAGCAATATTCTGCAGCATGAAATTGCACAAGACGCGGCTGGCCTCCCATATGTCGAGTCCGATGTCATCTACAACATCTTCTGCATATGGGAACAGTGGGCTGAGATGAAACATCAGGAATCTCCCGGAAGTGCAGAGGATATTTTGGCAAGCTGCACAACTATCTCACCTGGCAGACTTTGACATCCATCTGCATCACTTGTCTGCAAAGTCCAGCATCGCTGGCTGGCATGGCCCTCTGATCTACACAAGCAGCTGATAGCATGGCCCTCGAAAGCCCAAGACACAAGCTGCAAGTCCGTTCTCCCGCTCACATCCATAATATGCTTTATGTGCTAATGCATGGATGTCATTTATGGGCTGATCGCAAGATCAGCAATTTTTGCGGAAGTCCTCGAAGTTAGGGCTTAATAGGGTTCCAAGACTCAACCGTCATCAGCATGACCAAGCACGACGCAGTCTTATGGTACTTTAATCTGCATCATCCTAACAACGTATGGAAGACAGGCACTGACAGACCAGATTCCCACCAGATTGCACCTTCACTGAGGACGGTAGATGAAACGAGTGTTCCTGTGTACCGTCAGAAACCGTTCCGGATGCAGTGCTAAAGCATATATCCGAAGCGGTATGGGCTCTCAATGATATGACTGTCACTTCATACCAATATGGACTGCGCTGGGCACTGTGAGAAGGTCTGGCTGCCGTCGCAGGATCTGAACGCTTCTGACCACGGCTCCGGCCATCCGTGCAAGCCTGCACACGGTGTGGTGGAGTATTCGTGAGAGCTATGCTATCTGCAAGATGGACTACTCGAGGGACGGTGTTGGCCATCCTTGTACTGCTGACGGGCTTGCAAGCGTCAAGGGTGCGTCTGTTGATCTGGCAATACAATATGCCACCTGCAATATATGCGCCTGCCCTAACTTCCAGCTTGTGACTGAGTGGTGGCTGGAATGTATGTAGGGCTTGAGACTGCTGGAAAACACCCTCCCTCCCATCCCGCAAGATGGCAGCAGCTCAGATACTGCACCTCCTGATTCATCCAGTCCATCACCAAACTCAGCGATGAACCCGGTTGCAATCCATGTGGACTCACCTCCAGACAGCTCAGCACAGCCTGGAGGCCAGAATGGAGAAGCGTCACCTTCTCCTCCCACAGACAGCACAACATCAGATACTGCTGGGGCAGCATTCACTTCAGGTACGGAAGATGCAGTTCCATGCGTGCAGGGATTTGTATACTGCTCCCTGCCACGCTTGGCAACCAGGAGGGCGCCATGCATCCAGGCTGTTGTACCGCATGTGCTTCAGAGTTATCACATGCCTCTGTGCGGAGAAGCACAGACACCCTTCCCCTCCAGAGCTGGCAGACTTTTGGCAGCATGGAACGCCAGACAGGATGCCCTGACCAAGGGAGTGGCTGGCTGTGTAGGAAACGTTCCAGCACAGACGCCTCAGCCCACACAGTCGCCTTCACCAGCCCAGCAGGATGCTGCAGCAGCCAGCAGCACCTCCTCGGTGCACCTGCCCAACATGCCCTCAGCAGACAGGTCAGCGCCACCGCTTGGCCACCATTTGGCACACACAATCTCTGCTGTCCTCTGACATGCCTATCAGGGATATTGTGGGATGCCTAGTCTACGTCAGTGCCTCCATGGAAGATCCCTGGAAGATAGAGTCTCTGACCTCCTTTGCCCCTGTCAGGATTGTGAGTATGGAAGGCTAAATCACTGGACATTGCCCTGGCTTGGCAGATTTCCCGCATATTTCGGTGTGGCATGTACATAATGGAGATACACCATGGAGACCATATCTAAAAGCGCAAGTGCTTGCAGGTCGGTGTTGCTGCACAGCACCAACATTCCAGCAGTTGCCAGCCTGACCGACACAGTCGGCCCAGAGGGCAGCGCCAAAGCAGGCACCTTCACCCCGCCGGGCGCAGGGGCTGCTCTGAGCTGCAACATCCCCGAGCTGGTGCGTTGCCTGATTAAGCTACACTTAAGCTCTTTTACTTGGAGGGAGCATGGTCCATTTCCAACATGTGTCAAAGAAGATAGGGTACACTGCGGCCATCAGAACTTCTAGGTTGTTATGCGTGGCCGTGCAGTGCACACAAAGGGTCGCCTCTAAATGGCTTGTAGGATAGGCTGTATTGCTCACCTGCTCTCATGCACGTTGGGCAGGCCACAAGGACGCGCGTCTGCGCAAGGTCATGCTATGGGCTGCACATGCTGAGGATACAGTGCTGTGTTTGCAGCTGGGAGTGCAGCCGGGCCTGCAAGTGACGGGCGGCCAAAGCGTGCTGGGGGCTGCTGTCATGGGTCCGCTGACGGGCAACAGCTGCCTGGGAGGTGGATCGACGCCCTTCCAGGGCTGCCCAGCTGGGTTCTTCTGCCCGAAGCCTGCCCAGCAGGCTCTCTGCCCACCGGTGAGTCAGCGAGAGGGGTTGAGCACTCCACTCTTCTCTTCAAATTTACAACAATGGCTTGATGATCCGCTATGTGACCTCGTGCACGCTTGCGGGGGTGTCAGCATACAGAGTGTCACTTGAGGCAAGATAGCTCCTGCAATCTCTAGCATGCGCAACATGAAATGGACTTATGGCTCATTGACCAGCAGCCTGTCCTGGTTTAGCACAACATCACATGGCGAGGGGCTTCTCAATGCATCTGGTGCAGTGAAAGCAATTATGCGATGTATCCTGCCCTCCTGCAGGGCATGTTCTGCCCTAGGGGCTCTGCCCACCCGCGCAAGTGCCCAGCGCTGGCAGCGTGCCCAGCGGGCGCAGCAGCGCCGGGGTTCAATGCCGGCGCCTTCATCACAATCCTCCTGGTGGTTCTGGCGTACCTGGCAATCTTTCTCACGACCCGACACTTTCTACGGAGGCGGTCAGGGCACAGAAAGCAGCAGCAAATCTCCCGCAACCAGGTGAAAAGCCGAATTGCACATGTTGCCAGATTTCAGTATGACTCAAGTCTCACATGCTAAAAGATGTCAGGTGACTCCGTGCAGGTGGCCACGGCTTGACCTGCGTATGGTGCTGTGCAGCTGCGGGTGCTGCTGAACGCGCAGAGCAGGGCGACTGAGGGTTTCATGTTCCAAGGGTTGGGCCACATCAGGGATCATGCTGTGGTGGCTCTGAATGACCTTACCCTTGCTGGAGCCCAGCTGGGCCAGGCAGCCCTTAGAGGTGTGTGATGCCCCTCCACTTACCATGCTGCATCTACACTCATGAGCTGAGGCCAGCTGGATGGGCTTTGCATAGGCCAAACCACGACCACAGTGTTGCGCAAGATTTGCAGAGCCCTGCACCCTTCATGAGTCACTGCATATGCATACCCGTTGACGACAATCTCAAATATTGCATATGTACGGGCAGTCACCGCAAAATGCTTGCCAGCTTGCGTGGGATGTGGCACGCTCCAGGTACCCACAGCAATGTTGAAATGAATACCTTACACGATGCCAAGTGTGGCGTGCAGGCGTCAGCGCAAAGCTGCAGCACTACAGGCTGACAATGGTCGTGGGGCCATGTGACAGCGATGTGAGCCGCCTGATGAGGCTCCTTGCTGGCAGAGCGCCAGGCGGCAGCATCCTCTCAGGTTCCTGCCAGACTACCCTAGGGGGCAGCTATCTGGGATGTAGGAGTGTGATCGGCTACGCAACCTCTGTGAGTGCCCACTTGTCACCATCGCCTTGCTGAAACCGCTGTCATGCTACAGCCAGATTCATGCAGACAGTGCTCCTGAACACTGCTCTTGTGTCACGCGTTGGCTCAAGCACATGCTTTTGTAATCACAAGTCCTGGACATTTTCTTGCTATTCTTCTAAGCAGTGATCCAAGATATTCTGCCCCTCCTGAATGCAGCTGAATATTTCATATCATCTGCACTGCAGGAAGCAGCCCTGTTTGGTGACCTGACAGTCAGGGAAAACCTGGAGTATGCCTGCAGGCTGAAACAGCCTGTCACTACCAGGGGCCACCAGGTGATACACCTGCTGCAATTGGAATCGGCATGCATATGTTTGAAATCCCTACACCCACTCTGCCTGCTAAAGTAATGTTGCTGCACCTGAACATCCAAGAATGGCTCAGCAACGATGCTGGGCCTCGCCTATACAGGACAAGGCTCCTCCTGTGCGCCTATGTAAGTCTATCCTCTCAAAGCAATGCTACCCTGCAGAGGCATCTCATTGTGGGCGACGTGGTGCGCCTGCTGCACCTGCAAGAGGCCTGTGATGACCTGGCAGGCCAGGTGGCGCACAGCAGCAGCCTGTCTTGGCGCCTAAGCCTTGCCACGGAGCTGGTGGCCTCTCCAAGTCTCCTCATCATTGACGGTGCTCACCCAAGTAAGCCTTGCTCCCTACCTGCCCCTTTACTCTCACTGGGGGTAATCCTTATCTGTGAAGACCTGTAAGGGATACCAGGCCCTCAAAACTCCAGAAACAGGCATGTTGCATAGCCTTTTCTTGCCTGCGAGCGCCTTACTCGTAGAGCTGTGTGCAAGGTGTGCAACTGCGCTGACTGACAGAAAGGGATATGAGATCTGATTGAGGAGCAGATACTGTGACGGCTTGCTCGCATTTGTTTTGATGTGAGATTTTCTGTGCAGGCAACGATGCCTCTCAGGAGCTTCTCTTCATGGAAGCCTTGCAGCTCCTGGCTTCTCTGGGCATGACCATCGTCACCACAAGCCTCCCAAGGTATGTCACAAGGGCCTCCTTGTGTTGCACACCCTCATCATGCCTTTCTGGTAAATTAATTTCCTTGAACACTCTTTCCTTCCATCTTGCCTGTCACAGCAACCTCCACAAAGCAGGTTTGACTGCCTTGCCACAAGGACACCTCTATAGTCAGCGTAACGGGGGCAGAGGGGATTGTCTGTCCCACAAAAGAGGCTTGCGCTAATTGTCTGCCTCGCGCTAAATCCCCGTCTCCCGGCGCAGGAGAGCCTATGAGGAGCAGCCGCCACATGTGGATCTCCTGCTGCTGGGGCATGAGGGTGGGACCGTCTACAATGGCCCGCTGCGCCTGACCACGCCCTACTTTCTGTCAATTGGCCTGGGCGACTATGGGGCTGGCATCACACAGGAGAGCCTCCAGAGCATTGTGTCCTCTCCAGATGCCAGCATCCCCTTTTTGGACGGCCAGGTACCTCCCGTATCAATCTCTATCTTGGTCCTGACACACTGCGGTCATACAGATCTGGCCAGATACATAAGTGCTACTGCGTCTCCTCATTGTCCCTGGCTTGTAAACTCCGGATGCAATGACAAGGCTGAGGAGGTGACTGCACTGTGGTGCTGAGTACGGGAGATGTGATCATCTGCTCTTGCTCACGGTGCAGAAGACCACACGTGCCAGATTGTGAGGTAATTAAATGCTGTCCTGCTGTTGCAGACTCTGACAGAGGCCTGGAAGGAGAGGACCGCAGACCCCTGGACGCAGAAAACCCTCAAGGAGGGTCCTCACTCCAGCAACGACAACCACCTGCCTCAACAGCAGGCTGCATTGTCGTATGTGGGCCCAGAATCCGTGCCCGAGCTGCCAGTAATCACAGCCACCACCCTTGATACGCTGCGGGAGTTCACCTGTCACAAGAGCGCCAGACATGAGGTGCGGCGCTCTCCTTGCGGGTCACATGTTTCTCGTTTGCCGCGTGACGGCCGCTCCCCGCAAGAGGGCATCTACAGCTCTTGGGCTCCTCTGCACAGGCTGGCAAAGCATAGATCTCCTCACACAATGTGGAGTGCTGTGCTCTTGCAGACACCGACAAGATCGAGTTTGCAGTGTACGATGTCGTGGCTATGATGCGAGCGCTGGACGTGCTATGCTCGCGGAAGCTCTGAGCATACCATCAAATTCTATGAGGCATGACCATATAATTCATGATAACAATTCTGCTCCTGCAGATGAGTGAAAAGACGGAGGTCGCAGTGCACGACATTGTGGCTCTGATGCAAGCGCTGGACGTGCCATGCTCCCCCGAGGCGGCCTCCTGCATTCTGCTCAATGCCCATGCTGCCTGCAAGCTGGGCCAGAGCAGCCATCTGACCAAGAAGGACCTGGCCAAGCATGACACAGACCGGGCAGAGACCATTCTCAATGTCAAGGTGCAGCTTGTGTCCTGCTCAGCCTCCGCATTGGAGAATGCTCAGTGCTGGTCTTGAGATGCATCTGACAGGCTAACATGTCGCACTCGCCAACTTCAATCTGCAGGGCCGTAACAAGCTCTTTGACTGGAGCATTACCGAGACATCTTAGACGGGAAGGGAGCAGTCAGCCTAGAGCATTGCATGGCCTTGAAGATTGCCTTTGCTCACTTACACAAGCTGAGGTGCCAAGCCTGCTTGATCTACAATGGTTTCTAATTGTATGGTGCAATGCAGCAAAATCTTGAGGCTATCTGGATGTGCAGGATGTCCTGTTGAGGGATAGTGACAAGCTCTTGACTCAAGACGGGCGCAATTGCAAGGTCAGCATCGCGCAGCTGGCAGGCTGGCTGGTGCAGCAAGACGCGAAGCGCAGGAAGCATGCTCAGCAGGCGCAGCGCGCACAGCGCATCCCGCCTCCACTCAGCATTGGCGGCATGGACTCTGCATGGGAGCCAAGCCTGCCTAATGTCCAGACAAGGCTGAATGATGCTGGGTAAGTGTGCCCCTGTGCCATCAAACTCAGTACTATCCTCTTGAGGAAGAGCATGATTGCTCAGTTGGTTGATTTGCGCGGTATCCCAGCTGTCTGCGTCCTGGCGCCGCTAGGTGACAAGTGTCAAGTGTGTGGCACAGGGTTCTCATGCTGACAGATGGTCTGAGTAGCGCCGCGCCATCTGCAGGGTGCACGGGCCGGAGGTACCTGGCATGGCGTTTAGGGAACTGGGTGGCGGTGTGAACATAACAGACCTCAACCCTGAAGATTTTGCTTCGATAGACTTCCGCGACAAGACGCTCACGCCGACAGGCTCTCAAGAGCAGAAGGAGCGGCCTAAAGAGGCGAGCTTCATGGACAGGATCCTGCGCGGAGGCTCGGGCTGCCTTCATGCAGAGTCACTGGTGAGTCACCTCCCTGTGAATGTTACCAGGTGGGCTTTTGCCCACTGTGAAGAGTACAGGGGATCAGAGTGTGTCCTTCAAACAGCTCAGCGCCATTTGAACTGCAACATACTGTGATCTGCATCAAAGCAGAATCTCTCTTGGTGGCCTGGGCAACATCAGATCTGTCTGGCCTGCAGCCTCGCGTCAGGGATGTGTGCTGGCAGCAGTGATAATCTCAGTCGTGATGTGAGACTGTTCGCACAAAGGCATGCATGAAAGGAATGCTTGCATGTGCAGCCGCAGGAGCACAGATCAGCAAGCAGGCAAAGCAGCCGCAGAGTCTCCCTCAGCTGCGAAGCCAAGCTGGAGGAGGGCCAGAACTTCCTTGATGCAGAAAAGAGGCATCTGACTGGTGAGTTCTGCCTGCTAAAATCCCATGTGCACGGTCTAGAATGGCCAACTTACTTGGAACTCCCAGCATGGATGTCCTTGAGCTGCAGCCCAGAGCTTCTGCCTGAAAGAGCATGACTCATGGTTTCGCAGTCTAAGGAGTGTGCTGGCAACCAGCATGGGCTTATCACGTTTGGTCCCATCCGCTCTAGTCCTTGCCTAGCAAGCTGAGCAGGCCATACATCTCTGAGAGGTCTCAGCATTAAAATACACCCTTGGCATGGTGACACTAGCTGCAGTCTGTATTTAAATGCAGATGCTACCGAACAGCCAATGCCGCTGAGACAGCGCCACTGGGGCCCAGCAGAGGCAGCGCTGGGCAGCAGCATGGGCAGCATGAGCACTGCGGGCAGCCGGGCCTTCGCAGATGCCGAGGCCGGGGAAGCCGGCGAGCAGAGCTTCAGCGGCACTCCCACTGCAGAGCCCCTCAAGCGCAGCGGCAGCCACAGGTTCTTCCAGAGCACCACCACTGCCGTCAGACAGGCGTTCCAGGTGAGGCGCCCATGCATGAAAATGCTCCCTGACTGCTCCGGCTGCTTTGTCTCACATCATTTGACCCATCTGTACAGGTTGTGGCTGCTTGCATGATCCCAGCTTTTGCCCTATGCACTGCCACTGCATGAGTTCAACCTGAGGGCTCAGTCATGTGCAGATACACCGGAGCAAGGCATTTAATGCAGAGCCTGAGCTGGTCCCATATAAGAGCAGGCGACAGCCAGGCCTCATCCACGTGCTCTATATTAACATGCTCAGGTGGGTAACATGCCCCAGCTTGTCTGTGTGCTATAGGATGCCTTGCCATCTGCCTATCCCCCTCTCCCTTGACACCAACCACTGCTCTTTCCAATCCTTACACACTGTCTTCTCACTGCAGTCCTCTGATGCGGGCGCATGCGGCTGATGTGCTTGATTTTGACACGATCCCTGCCTTGCAGGGCAAGCCTGAGATGGGTGCGCCATTCCGGCACGCTGCTGCACAGCCTGGTGCTCTGTGCCGCGGTTGCTTGTGCTGTGGGGCTGCTCTGCGCGGCCTCCTTCGATGCCTCGGGAATCCCGGCTGTCCATGTGCGCGTCGTGCTGGCGCTCTTTATCGCCTGCGCGCCGTTTGCGCTGCAGCCCTTTGCGGGCGCCCGTTCCATCCTGGCTCAGGATGATGCCTCATGTGAGCACCTTTGCTGCACTCGTATAGCCCAGACAACGAACTTCATGATCATACGAATAGTAGTGCTAGCGGAGTCAGCTCTCCTGCACTTCCATTGCTCTTATGTGTGTCTCGTGAGTGCGCACTGCTTCACACGGCGTACTGTATCTGCCTAGAGCACAAAGATGGTCAAAGAAGGGCTGCAGCAGTGCTAAGTGGAGCCTTGAAGTGCAGGCCTACACAGCATGGCGTTCTTCTGCGGGACTGCACTCCTGGATCTCATCAGCGTCATTGCCAGGGCACTGGTATTTGCTGGCGTGCTTACCTGGATGGTACGCCCTCACGGATGTCCAGCTTTGCGATGCCGCCACACCATTAGTTGGACTGCATAGCACTTGATGGGCAACAGCTCTGGCTGGACGAAGTGCTTTTGAGGATTTTGTTGTGTTGCAAATGCTTATCTGCGTCTTGCAAGACTGCACCACAGCCTAGCAGGAGTCCACTACAAGGGCTGGGAGCTGAGACACAGTAGAAAAGGCGTTTTCCATAAGTTCGATCCTGCTTTCCCTGTACTCTGCCATAAGACGTTTGGTGCCGTGCAGGTGCCCATGTATGCCGGGTACGACTGGCATGCAGTGGCGCTGATCCTGGTGTCCTGGTACACGGCCACGGCAGGCTACGCGGTGTCGGCCAGCTTCAAGCCGGCAACGGCCGCGGCGCTGCTGCTCGGCGGCGTCTTCTGCGCGCTGCTGCTGCTCTCGGGCGCGGTCGCCCCGACGCTGCGCACCATGTACGCCAGCGGCCGCCTCTTCTATGGCCTCTCGGGTGAGCCCTCTCGACGCGGTGCTCTCCATCATGTGCTCTCTTTTGGCTCTCGGTATTGCTGCGACTCTTGGGCGCAGCCGCCCCGACGCTGCGCACCTTGTATGCCAGTGGTCGCCTCTTCTACGGCCTCTCAGGTGAATGACGCTGCTTCATGCTCACCGTCTTGGCGTTGCAGAAGGCTAAGGATCATCCCAGAGTCCCGGCCTGAGGCCAAGGTATGCAAGCCTTGAAAGGACAAGCAGCCAGCAACTTGGCGCATCGAGTGCTGGCTTTAAAATTGAGGGGGATGTGGATGCTCGTCACAGCTGTCGTGACAGTAGCAGGCTATAGTCGCTTGTGGCTCCTCCTGGTATATTTCAGAAGGCCTCCTTTGTTTCTGAAGATGATTTTTGTTGCTGCAGCTCTGGGCCTGGGCAGGTGGTCAGTGGAGCTTCTGACAATAGCAGACTACTCGGGCCTGGACAATGCCTCGCAGCACCTGAGCATGTTCAAGTTGGCTCAGATGGTGCGTGCTGATGCCTGTTTCGCCCACATTCCCCTGCCATCCTTGGATTGCTGTATAGGATCCATTAGGGCTGAGCTGACCCTTGGCACATCAGCACCTGGCATTTGCCCATGCCGCCGCAAGCAGATATGTATCCCCGCTACACACGCTAAACATGCTTAGAGCAATGCAGAGTAGACAATTTGCCAGATCACAAGCTTTCATATAAGGACCTGTGATGATTCTGCGTTTTGTTTCTGCATTAGGGATACTGTGGACTGGAGACAATACCGCTGCCGGGCCGCATGGACTCGCGTGATGACATTGCAGTCATCGTCTCCAATGCCCTCAACCCTCTTGCCCTTCAGGGCACCAAGCTCACGTCCCTCACCAATCTCCTTGCCGCAGCACAGCCCCAGATAGGCAGCAAGGTAAGCTCCTTGCAGGAGCCCTGTAGGAGTACACCATCTTGGTACTGTGCAATCAGCACGTTTCCATGGCTGCCCCTTGGCTCTTCAGGAGAACATTGTTGACAGTTCAATGAAAGTGCTTGCGAAGCTGGGTAACCGGCTCTCGCAGGCCTCAAATCTCACCTCCCTCTTGGTGTGTCTCTTTGAGTGCCATTGATGGCCTGGATCACAGGGCACAAGAAGCACGTCAACATAGCTGAAGCTTAATGGGTAGAGTCTCTGGTTGTAGCAGCTGGCCTTGGTCTGACCTTCGTGCTCCAGCATGCCGTGCATGGCCCACTCTGAAAGGCACCAAGCAACACTCCATGACACCTCAGGAGTCTCTGACAATGTGTGGCTGCATGCAGCTCGCGGACGGATTGACATGCGTCCTCCAGAGCGCGGCGGACGGTGCCGGCCCCAACTGCATCATGCAGACCTGCCAGCAGCAGGTCAACCGGGACGTCCTGGCGCTGTTCATGTTGGGCCTGGCCCTGTGCCTGATCGCCCTCCTGGGACTGATGAGAGTCCCTCAGAAGATGATTGCTGCACTTCGCCGTGTCCGCCACCAGACAATCATGGTAGGGCCCGTACTCACTAGAAGTCCTGAGACCTTCTCCCTGTGACTGCACTTTACGACGTTGCACGTTTGTTGGAGTGCGACGTCTTACCATAGGCAACTCACAGATGATGAGATGAGATCCACACTTTCTGCTTGTTTTTCCAGGATTGAACCTCCTGTGGGTTCAGTTGCCAGGTTGCTGGGCACAAGCGCACCAAGCCCTCAATGATGATGGTGTACCGATCATGTCTGGCAAGGTGCAGTGCATTACATGTGCTAGTGCGTTCAGGGACTGAAGAAGCTCGACAGAAAGCTCTCGCCATCCAGCTCTACACCAGCGCTGGCCCCTGTCAGTGCCAATCAGCGCCATTGAGCCGATCTTCAAATGCCCAGCCCAGCCCAGCACAGCACAGCACAGCACAGCACAGCGCTACGTACATAGGGTGGCTGCCACACAGAAACCCTTTGGCTGGACCATGCCCTGCCAAGGGTCTGCCATTCCTGCGACGGTCTGCCATTCCTGCGACAGCCAGCCAGGCAGAAAGTGATCGCCAGGCATACACCAGACAAGTAGCTACATCTCCCCAAGCACTCACAGACAGCAATCACGATTGATGCGGCTACAGAAACGGGATCGAGGCGCCTGTATTGCTGCAGGCCTTCCCCCTCAGCTGAGAGAGGTTCCCCAAAAGTAAGGCATCATGTGGAGCGGTTCGCTGCCAGTCAGTCTTCTGACTTGTCTCCAGTCTTCCCGCCATAATCTCTGTGCGCAGCTTCCGCTCCGAGAGATGCAGGTCTTTTGATAGGAATGCGTCCTTTTCTGTTTGTAGCAAATTTGTTCTTCCAATGCCTTCCTTGGGCTCAGGCATGCCAGGGAGGCATTAGAAGAGGTGCACAGGCTGCAGTGAAGCAGCCAAGCAGAGCGTCATGTGCATTCCATGCATGCGGTGCTCTGAGCATAGGCGTGCCAGGTGTCCCCAGTCCAAGAATGATATCATCAATCATAAATGATCAATATCATTGGCCCGCCAACAGCGCTCCTAGTGCGACTCTTGACTTTCATTAAGCCAGATTGATCAATCAATACAAGAAGAGCATGACCTGGTCTTCTTGTCGCATCTAAGCGCAATCTACTAGTAGGCGTTCAATAAGGTCTTCCTTGTGCGACGCTGTCTGCATGCATCTTGGATTCAGGAGTAAGCATCCCAGATTGTTACTAGCCTCACCAAAGGACAGTATCACACGCATGGTGAAAGTGCATGTGCAAGGTGGCTGAGTGCCTTGTGGCGCCAGCTCTCCTTGGCGGTACAAGCCTTATCTTTCAGAGATGTTTTTTGGGTGTTGTTTCAGTCCTTTTTGGATCAGTGCATCTGTTTCGCTGGCGCTTCCCTTTCTGCGGATGAAGGTGCCACAAACAGCATTAACAACATTTGTGATTGTATATAGCGCCACATGGCAGGAGTCTCTGACAGTGCGGGCACGGGACAGCGATCTCCGGCCTGGTAAAAGCTACGTGCTGAATTATAAAATCCTGGGGTGTAAAAACCCGAACCAGCAATCTGCTGCGGTCCTGCCTCAGCACTCGTCCAAGCACTAGGAAGTAGGCCTTTGTGAGCTGTCAAACATGTCAGTGACATGATGTCACAGGCCCTGCCAGGCCTCGTTTTGTTCGGCAGATGCAGATGAACGAGACAGCATGTCCTATAGATCTATGCTGGCTTGTGCCTTACAATGTGATAGGTACTTGGCCAGCTTGTGGTAGGCCCATGTGGTGGCTGTCCATAGCTGTAAGGCAGTACAGGCTGTGAAGAGCATCACATCACCTGCAGCTGTACTTGCTATCTCCCAAGTGTTACAATTACCATGAAGGGGGTGTCGAGCAGATCAGATCAGATCAGATTACATCTCTTCCAGCCACACCAGGCTGATCAGATGTTTGACCCATTGAGTTCATCTTATGCAAGCAAGCATTGATAAACCTGACAATTCCAATTAAGTCCTCTTGCCACATGACTGCCTGCATCGTTTGTGGCCCCTCAAACAAGTGAGACCATTGCTCTCTGAAGCACAACAGGTCTGGACACTCAAAGACAAGGTGCCTCTCATCACCCAATGCACCTGCCCCGCAAAGTTGGCAAACCCTGTCAAGTCTGGGAACCTCAGGCCTAGCCCATGACCCCTCATCCCTGGGGAGACGGTGACAGCCCATACGGAACCGAAGGAGGCGCTTCATGCTTGCAGCAGAAACAGGAATATCCAATAGAGAGCGAGCATGCCTATGTGGAGGTCTTGCAAACCATCTAGCATAAGTGCAGCATCTAGACCTCTTACTAGGACAAGTTCTCGGGCAGATATCAAGGTCTTCCCAGACGGAATCACGCTGTTGCATGATGTGCTGCCGTAAGGCAGGAATATCAATGGCAGGCAGGATTCATAGATCCTGAAGCCAAGGCATCATCACATCATGTGAGCGCATGTGCCAGCAACATGTGGCAGTACTCACGATCTCTGCTTGAAGAAAGATGGGTGTGGATGTCGTCGGAGGCTTACTTTCGGTAGACGATAAAGCAGTGAGAAATTACAGGACCTGGCGTCTCAAGTCGTGGCGTGTAGTTGACCAGGCTTGCCATCTAGTAGGGTTTTTTGCAGGAGTAGGTCCTGCAAGCGAAACGTTATCTCGTTAAGGCCATCATATTAGCAGTAGACATCCAGCTGTGTGTGACGTCTGGGCGCGGCAGATATGACATTTGTTGCCACATGCGTCCTGGCTTCCAACAACCGGATCGGGCGCTAGCCCTGCCACAGAGAAGTACTCAGGCCTCCTTTGGCCGCCTGAGATGAGCTGTAGAAGCAGAAATATATTTCAGGCGGTGTTGTCTGCGGCAGCAGTTGCCTGCTGCCTCGGGACGCTGCAACCAGGACAGCATGGCAGGCTCAATGAGCTGCCGAGTTCACCTCTCCTTGCCATGGATCTCGAGTCAGGCCTCGAATACGAGGCCATACAGCCAGCAGTTATCGGCAAGGTGATGCCAGTGTTCTTCGAGCGGGCGTCCAAGGTTGTCATCCAGCTAGTGAAGGACAACCTCAGCAAAGCAAAACTGGGCGACCTGGAGACATACACTGACGGTGAAACTCGTCCCTCATGGTTATCAAAGCGCGATGGACAGCTTTCCGTACTTATTGCAGCGCTGCACAACGCGGAAACTCCTCTGTCAGTGGAGAGGCGTCCGCTGACATGCTGTGTCCAATCATGCAGTTCCTGTCCTCGGCACCTTTCATGTCACCCTGACAGACATCTACCTGGAGGGCCTTGACGTGGAGGAGGCCAAGACAGGCCTGGTCCTGGGACCTGATGGTGCCTTCATCCTTCTGGTGGAGGATCTGCAGGTGTTTCTCATTTACATCCTCCCTACGAAGACAGCAATGCACGATGCAGTGGTCAAGGAATTGCGCAGCTGAGATGCCACAACCGCCTTCTTTGACCAAGCAGTAGCTGTAGCGGCTGTTGCATTGAGAGGCGCGGGCATGCGCGATGAAGCTGAGTCTGCACCAGGGTGTTGACCTCTTCCAGACTCCGTTCCACTTTTGCGTCACTGATACAAAGCCTGCTTATAGCATTCTCACCAATTGCCTCGGCCCATGCAGGCAAATGTGAAGGCCAGATTCCAGTACCAGCGGACCAGCTTCCCACAGATCAGCGGAGATGGCTCAGCCTATGTTGAGTCCGTGGGAGGGCACGCCAAGCTAGGCATCAGAGTGGCCAATGATGGAGCAGGGCGGCCTCTGGTGTGCCCACAACTTTCCATCTGCCTCTACTCAGATCATGCCTGGCGCTCCCAAGGCTTGTCCTTAGACAGGACTGGGCGGGGGTCCCATGAATCACCCGCGCTATGGGTCTGTTGGACTGCATGATGTGAGTCTTACAAGCCAACTGAGAAGTACGGCATGTGGTGATAGTCAGCAGCATTTGCAGCTGATGCCGAGTCAATGTGCGCTGTGAAACAGATGCGCATGGGCACTTTGGTGATAGGGGCGGAGGCTATGCTGTCCCGCTGAGGAGCATTTGTGGTTGAGAGCTGCCTGAACAGGCATGGCTGTGACAGGTGACAGCAGTGGATGCGGCAGAGCTGTGGTTCCAGGGCGTGCACGTGACCACGTCAGACACCGACCTGGCGTGGCTGTACAATATCATCACCAACCTGGCTCAGCAGCCTATCCAGGACGCCATAACCCGGGAAGTTGCCTCTCAGGTGAGAGCCATAACCTTTAGGAGATCATCCACATGTCTCTCAAAAATATTCATCAGGTCACCGTTGCCATACCGGTCAATGCTCACTTCCCCAAAATTGCACAGTGCCGCAGAAATTGTGTCAAGGCTGAAATGCCGATGTTGCTTTGATTGGAAGTGTCTGGTATGCAGGTCACTCAGAAGGTGCCCATGCTGGCAAACAACATCCTGCAGGGCATCCCCACCACTCTGGATGTCAAGGGCCTGGAGCTAAATATCTCCCTGGCAGGTATAACTCTTGCCTGACCTGCATCCACATCGGAGTATAAGGCTTGTTATGCGTATTAAGGCTTCAGGCAGCAGCGCAGCAGATGCCACAGCTATGCATGGCTGTGGCGTAGTTTGCTGCACCGTTGCTTGCCCTAGCAGACTGTGAGCAAGGTTGCCGGCTCCAGAGTAAGGGCGCCGGCAGACAGGGACTGGTGAACATGCGGGAGGATGTGGTGCTTGCAGGATTCTGCAACATCTGGCTGCTTGAGCATATGGGAGCTCTGCACTTGTGCAGGAGATCCTCTGGTGACACAGGAGGCGCTGGCCCTCTGGGACTGGGGCCAATTCCGGAGCCCTGGCAGCGGCTGGGAGAAGATGCCCCATGTTGAATGGGACATCCTGCCCACTATAGTAGCAAGACATGACGCTCTGAGCATGTGAGAGCTACGCATCCATGCAGGCGATCCACTGGTGACGCAGGATGCGCTGGTCATCCGGGACTGGGGCCAGTTCCAGAGCCCGGGCAGCGGCTGGGAGGAGTGCCCATACAGGCGCGCCAAATCAGGCGCTGCAGTGCTGCAGAGCGAGGGCCAGGGGTTCAACAAGACCAAAAACCCCTTGATCATTGGCATCCTGGACCAGTCTCTCGCCACCTGGTGCATCCCTGCTTCCAGCCTCTTTCCATACCTGTATCAGCAACGGTTGCAAGGACATGTTGCTGGTCACATCGCTTCAATTGCTCTCACAGGGTCGATGCACATGAGGATATAGGTGTGCATCCTGAGAAGGAGAGCATGCACCTGATATTGAGCCTACGCACTTGGTTGCGCCCCAAGTCCACACATGGTGGCGCGCTCAGTGTTCCTGGCGTAGGCCATTTGCTGTCAGCTGAGACACATCAGCTGGACAGAGTTGCATGAGGGACCTTGATTGAATTAATGCTGGTCATCTGCTGACTAGGCACAGTTTGCTGTGCAATGTGCTGCAATACACTCATTAGGCCTATACTGCGCACCTCGGTGAGAAGTTGAGGTACTTTGCAGCTTCACATGGGTGCTGTTTGAGCGCGGGCAGCTGGGGCAGTACTTTGAGGGCGATGACATCCCCGGCTATGCCCTGTACACCGCCACCTGGGGCCTCATTGTGCCGGAGCTCATTGAGCGCTACCCCGGCAACCGCAAGATGAGCGTGCAGGTGAAAACCCGACAAGGATTGCATGGGAAGCGAAAACTGGGATCAAAAGGTCCTTGTGCCCTTTTCCATCACAGAGGAGGAGGCAGGTGCAGGCTTTGAGATGAGGCAGGCAGGATATGGCAGCATTCACAGTCATCTGAGAATTGCTGGCTGTGTCTCTGTGTGGGCAACCTCTGAACAGCAAAGCTCAGATCTGTTCTGAAGTGCTGGTGCAACACTTGCTCTGCAGGGTTTCGCAAGGTACAATCCTCTTGAGAGGTCCATTTTGGGCGGTGCACAGGAATGCTGGCCATATTATGCAGGTGAACGTTGCCAGCCCACCAACGACAAGCATTAACCCCTCGCGCGGGGTTGTCACTTCTGGCAACATCACTCTGGCGTTCCATCTTCTGCCTGATGAGGCGGGTTCCCACAGCGCTGTCCGTGAGGACTCAACAGGTGCTGTACACAACCATGACTCCAAAGGCGCTCTTTGTCTTACAGTCACATTGTGGAAGCCCCGCGACTAACACACCTCTGAGCTCCCGCAATTCAATGCATCATGGCCTGAGTCACGCATCTGGGAGGTGCGGGGACCAGTGGACTACTTTCAATCACACTCCTTGTGACCTCACGGGCGCCCCTGTTGTATGATGTGCATCTCCGGGGACCCAGGTCCTTCAAGCTGCAGTGAGAGCCCTGACAGAGCTTGTTCAACTATGTTGTTGTAAAAGTTCAGAAAGCATGAGCGGGGTGTCTTACTGCAGGTGTGGGGAGCGCGGTGGGTGCTAGCAGGAAGCTGCTGCAGCAGGAGCAGGTTGGCAAGAAGGGGGCGCACCTCTTCACGATGGGCATCTCTGGGGAGATCAGGGCGTCCAAGCTGCAGCTGGAGCCGGATGCGCCTGACAGGCCGGACAGCTATCGACTGGGAGTCACGATGGAACTGGTTATGGACTCCCTCAAGATCCAGGTACAGTCATTGTCAAAGGCTCAGAGCATGAAATCTGTCACTATACATGAGGTGATGCAGATTGTCCAAGCATGCTGTGTCTGGGGCAGTAGGTCACAGGAGCCTTGCAGTGGGGCTGCCTGCACTTCCCTCAAGTACCACTTCACTCTCTATCACTGATGGCTGACATCAGACCGGCAGTGTTGAGCAGTGTGGAAGGTATCATGGGCATTCCCTGCATTGGCCAGCTAAGAAATCACACGGTGCCCTCATCATATCAAAACTCTGTGCCAGGACTGAAGGCCTGAATTCCTGTTTGACATGTGCAGGTGCTGTCGTCAGATGTGGGAGAGGTCATAGAAGCCAGGCTGGAGCTGCTAGTGTCTCTGGTGGCGTACCTGCTGCAAGCCGAGATCAACCAGAGCGTGCTGAAGGATGGCTTTCCCCTGCC
This sequence comes from Coccomyxa viridis, assembly GCA_963930925.1. Classification (NCBI taxonomy): domain Eukaryota; kingdom Viridiplantae; phylum Chlorophyta; class Trebouxiophyceae; family Coccomyxaceae; genus Coccomyxa; species Coccomyxa viridis. The sequence continues at coordinate 2,021,729 of CAWVOJ010000004.1, read as the reverse complement.
AGACATCCCGCACGTCCACTTTGTGGACCTCGACTTGGCCTTTGTAGATTATGCTGTCAAGCTTGCAGCAAATGTGCAGTACGTGCCGTGAGTTGTAGTACTTGTGATGTATACTAGGCCCCTTGTGTACGTGTGTGTCAGCTACTGTAGCCTTGAGGTCAGGTATTGAGCCATCTACCAATATTGTGATATGCCTGTCCAAGCCTGACTATGAATGTAGTTCTGGCTCTTGTCTGTGTACATGCACAAAGCTGACCCCGTCACATATAGATCCTTTGAGAAGATCACAGAGCTGACTTTTGTCTCACACAACATCCCCTTTGGGAAATATGGTACACACAATAGCGTACACCTGTCTACACCCCTGTGGTCAATGCAACCCAGGGGAAAGAATACTAGAGAGTATCAATGACATTCCAAATCAATCTATGACCTGTCCCTCTCGCTGTTGATGCTGCTGATCTCCTGCATTTGGCCGCCCACTCGCCTGTGCAGTCTGCGCCCTAAGCTCCGAGTGAACTCAGTGTCAGGGCCTGCTCTGTTTCCAGGATCATCGCTGCTACCCGGCGTGAACCCAGTCCAGGCCTGTATGGTTGCCTGCACACGCAAGCGGCTCTTGCCCACAGTAGTCTATGGCAGCCACAATGCACTCGATGGACTGATGCGGAGTGACACTCCTTGCACACAGCAGAGCGGCGCAAGAGGAGATTGGATAGAGCCCAGGGGAGGCCGCCTGGCCTCCTCCTACCTCAATCAGGCCTGCTACATCCTTGTACAAGGACTGCTACACACGCATTACCCTGGACTTTGGAGCTAACAGTGATAGCAAGGATATCTCACCTGCATGCTTTTTTTCATGGGTGACAAGGTCTCTCTGACATTGGCCCCCAGCGGCTGCACAGCGCTCTGCATGCGCTCCCGCAGGTCTGCCGGACTTCGCACATCCAGGATTCTCAGAGCCAGTGATCCTATCAGTACAACACCTCCCAGCCCCAAAGCTGAGCCATAGAACAGGGACCTGGCACCTGCACCATCATGCAATGGCTCATGAGCCTTGCTAGGAGGACAAAATAGTGGACTGCAGCAGCAACAAAATGACATCAAAGCCCTGAGAGTACAACACTGTACAAGGCTGGCTCATGATAACCACCAGCGCACTGTGGTGATCATGAGCATGTTTGCACAATCATGTACTTAAAGGAGACCATCGAATGCTCTATGGTTGGAGCACTGCAGCATGCCAGCTCAACAGCCCCACAGTGCCCCAGGCATGCTGCAGTGTCAGCAGTGCTGCCACACCTGCCATGTAGGTGCGCCGGGCAGCTTCCCTGGCTTCTGGGGACCATGTCCCAGTTTCCTTGGGAGGTGCAACGCCTCCGCCAGAAGCATAGAGCTCCCCGTACCTATGCCTACCTGCAAACAGGCTAACCTCAAGGCCTCAGCTAGTCTCCGTCGATTGTTTCCGGATATGCATGCTGCCATGCACAATTGGCAAGGCTGGCTGAGGGAGGTTGGGATGGGCTCGCTGTGGACCCAATTCATCCTTGTGCTAAGGATTTTGCAATGGCGAGAGGCCTCAGAGCAGCTAGACCATTGGTGCAATTCACCAGCAAGCTCGCTCTCAGCTGGGATGATCTGCTTCCGGCTGTGTCTTGCTGCCATGCACTACGCGGACGCTGCTGACAGGGAGCTGGTTTTGGGCTTGCTGAAATATGGTCCAGGTTGGAATAACATCCAGACTGCGCCTGATAGCTGCAGCAACACCCTAGCCTGGCGATTCTGACCAATTGGAAATGTCTCAATTTGGAGCACTGTCTGAGGTCAGCTGTTGACTTTTCCACAGGAGGACACTGACCTGCGAGAGACATCCGCGGGGCATGCCCGACAGCTGCGGCAACTCCGTACAGGGCGGAGCGGTACCGCTGCATCTCGGCTTCTGTGAGCATGGGCAGCTCTCCCCTCACCTTCCTGCATTATGGCAGCTGAGTTACCAGTATTGACACAGCAACAGAAGAAGGAGAGGGAATGGAAGAGAAGAAGCAGAAGAAGAAGCTGAAGGATACACGTCTGAATTCAGCACTATATACCTGGTATCCATTCAACCATGGGTACACGCTAATTACAGCAGCACATCCTTCTCCTTCTCCTTCTTCCTCTTCTGTGTCAAGGTAGGCATGGCATACTGTCTCACCCTGACAGCACGCAGGAGATTGCATCCTGAGTGATGGGGATAGGAGCATGCACACCCTGACTCATACACTAAAGCTGTTTTGGGCCTCACCTCTCATAGATCTGGCGCTGTGCTGCATCTGTTGCGTCCACCCGAGCCTGCTGCTGGAGCACCTCTGCTAGGACCTGCATGCATGTGTCATTCACTTATGCAGCATCCGCAGACAAAATCCCCAGCTCTGTACATTGTGCAAAGATTCAATCTCTGTGGCATATAGTGTGTGCCAAGATATGACGCTATATAGATGTCTGTCTTACCTCGAAGGTCTTGGCGCTCTGTTCGAACGTCTGTGTCCTCTTGGGACCAAATGAGCCGCGCGCTATGTCCTCGATGTGGCCTGCATTGACCATCCGCTGCCTATGCCGCTGTATATCAGCTTCCTGGTCGGCAGCAGAAATTGCATTCAGAGCATGAATTATACAGGCGAAGGTAGGTCTCTTCCCGTATACAAAAGGAATCAGGGAGCATCTTGCAGAAAAGTTCATGTAAGGGTCAAGTACTTTGAGACTGCCACACCTGCTCAACCTTGAAGAAGCCGTTTTCGCGTGCAATGGCATAACGAACAATCGGATTTGACATCGGATATTGAGTGGCCTAGGCTGTGTAGACGTCGCAGGGAGATGCCTCAAATGCACAAAGCATTGCCCAAGCAGCTAAACTCTCCAGTTGTTTTAAAGTGATCTCGGGATATACTTTCAACTGCTCTCAGATGTGCAGTATCATGTCAAATTGATTCGTGGACCATGACCCGTGATTCCAAGTCTGTATATCGAGAATTGTGAACGTTGAGGTCGCAGCTGGAGGTTGCCTTTTCGGGCAACCCACTTTATGACAATTTTCAGCGAACCCCTTCTGCCTCACACGCTCAGGCCCATGCTTGCAGCGGCACTAGCTTTGCTATGTAAAGCAGTGCACAACTGGTGAGCTGCCCGGGGGTCTCGCGTGACGGTGAGAACAAGTTCTGCCTGAGGTGATACGCTCTCAGTGGGCGACTCTTCCATTCACCTCGTCAGAGGCGACTTCGATTCGAGCTCTCGACAGCCTGGTGACCGTGCTGGACCTTCTTCGCCAAAAGGTACAGGTGATTTGAAGGCCTGCAACCTGTTCAGTGCTTTACAATCTTGACCTGGCAATAGTGTTGACCTGTCCTGTGCATGGGTATCACATTAACTACAGGTGTGCACGTGGAGTGTCTCTAGCAGCACACTAGGGTGCTGCTCTGTCATATTCAAACATGCTGGGGCCCTGCAAAGATGTCCCAAAGTGCTGCAGGCAGAATGTCAGGCTCCAGGCTGTCCAGGGCCATGCATGCAGCCCATGCATAGCCCAGTCACACATCTCCTGCACACCACTGTCCGGTCCTGAGGCTCAGTGTGTCTTCCAGGGGAGCAGTGAAGGGACATGGAGGAAGGCAACAGGATGCTCGGCATACTACCGTCTGGTCCAAAGGCTTAGTGTAATTTCTAGGGATGCAGCGAACTGAGATGGATGAAGGCGAGGGGATGCAAGCCGCCAGAGTACCTCATCCAGTTTTGGCGATGAGTGAGGCCGAGCAGGAACAGGCCATGCAGCTGGCTCAGATGGCGCAGCAGCGCGCCATGCACTCGCCGCCGGATGAGAGCCTGGGGGAAGTGCATGAGCACCAGCCTTTGTCAGGCCTTGTGGATGCGGCCGAGATCTCCAACCTGAAGTACTGCAGGTAGGGCTTGCATCATGGCTTCACCTGCACAGGGCATGGACTGATGTCATGTCCGCTTGCAGCAGCCTTATGCACAGTGCAGGCAGCGAATCACTCGGACGAGAGTTCTCAGCCCTGGTAGTATAGGGCACCACTCACCTGCAGAGGGGCTTGCTATCACATATCTGACTGGAAAGCGCAAAAGGCCATTGTGCGGGCGGTATTGTATGTATGTTGGCTGAGCATAGTCGGTTTCCAATGAGCAGGGTAGCAACAGTACTGACTTCGCAGCAAGGCGGGCCAGCTGAAGCGTCTGTGCATGCCCCTGCAAGGGCGCGTGTCATGTGGCTGTAGCCTATGCAGGAACTGCGGCGAGATGAAGCCTAGGAAGGAGTATCATCGCAACCACAGCAAGGCAGACGAGCTGGAAGACGTCTGCAAGCCCTGCAAAGCGCAGCGGGACGCGGCCAGAAGGAGGAACAGAGCTACTGTGAGCAATCTCTCCCCTTCGACCCTCGTCTGATGCAAATTGTCTGTCAGAGAACGACAGCAGACCAGTGGGACAGACATTGCACCTAAAAAAGACCTGCGTGTACGAGACAAGCCTCAGGTCTGCTGACGCTGGCTATGACAGACCTTTGTTGCCCAATCGCGGCCTGCAGGCTTGGTAGCAGTCTTTGCGCATTGGAATGAGGCATCCCTGGTCGACAGACACCTCACGATAGCGCGCCAGCATTTCTTGCAATGATGGAAGGCCAATCTGTCATGGACTTGGCTGTGTGTAGCCACAATCACACGTGGCCGGGGTGGATGCACAGGTGGTCCCGAGCGTGGAGTCCAAGGTCTGCAAGAAGTGCTTGGAGGAGAAGCGCGCTGGCGAGTTCCCGCGCAACAAGCTGACGAGCGACGGCCTGCACAGCTACTGCAAGTGAGGACCCTATAGCAGCAACCCGAGCATTGCCCATGAATGTTTCTGTCCATGTCTGAAAGCCCTAATTGATGGGTCTTCTCATGTCAGCGGGGGTGTCCCATAGAACTACAGCAGCAGATGTTATCAACCCTACCTCTGCAACCAGGGCAGCACTTTGCATTGGAGCACAGATCCAAAATTGTCTTGCCCTGTGGCAAGTCTGACACCTGCAGGACAGCTATGGCAAATACCAAAAGCATCCAGCATGTCAAATGCAGTCCGCATCTGCTCTAAGGGTGCATTCTGCCCGCCTGTGTTCCATCCATAGATCCAGCATTCATGGGTGAGTGTTGTGGGAGGCAGACACCTCTGTGGTGCAGAGTTATTAAGTGTGAGTGGCTGTGCACAGGCGGTGCAAGCTGGCGATGGATAGCGCCAGCAGAGAGAAGCGAAAGCGCATGGACAACCACGCGGTCCGCCGCAGCGGGCCCACTGCGGGCGAGGGCGCTGCCCAGGCTGGGCAGGCCGGGCTGCCCGGGGGCTCGCTCCAGCAGGACATCCAGCACTACTGCGACACCTGCAAGCAGCTGTGCGCGGCTCAGGAGCATGCCGAGGGACCAGAGATGCCCAACACCATGCGCTGCACTGTCTGTGGCTCAGTTGCACTTCCTATCGACCCTGCTGTGGTAAGTGCTTGAGCTACCCCGTTCTAGCTGACTGCGTCAATATAGCTTCTGTTGTCGCTGACAGGCATCGCAGCATATCATGGTACCTGTGGCGGCTGAGCAGCCTCTTGATCAATCCGGTGCACTTCAGATGACTGAATGGATGTGCTGTGGCGTGCAGATACAGGCCCTGGATGGTGCCATTGCTGCACACGGCTATGACAACCACGATCCTGCAGCGCTGCAGGGAGCTGCCATGCAACCCCCTGCCACAGCAACATACCACCTGCAGGTGGGGCAACATTGCCTGTTGGGTTTCCATACAGAAAGGTCCCACATCTCTGTGAGAGACAGTGAGGGTCAACAAAGTGTGCATGCTGCCTTGTCCCATCCGAGCAGCACCTCACGTTTTCCCCTCCTCAACACGTTCAAGAAATGGAGACGTAGATAAGTAAGTGCTGTGCAGCTCAATTCCTCTGAGCCGCCTCCCGTCGCCACAATGCAAATCCAGATCTCGGAAGCGCCCCCGGCTGAAGCAGCGCAGGGGCACCCAAGCAGCCTCAGCTCCCTCCTGAACAACTCCAGTCACGTACAGCAGGTCAGGGCTACGGCTCTTCTCAATTTATCCCTCTGTGGACATCTCTCCACCATATGGCTGCATGTGCTCCGCACCACGGTTAGCAACCTAGAGTCCTGTGACAATGTTGTGGCATGCGCATCTGACTGGCCCTGCTCCGGAGTGAACACTGGCGTGCTAGTCGGCTCACCTCACGCCGGTGCAGTCCCATGAATAGCCAGGACGTTTGGCCATTTGAAGAGCCAGGCGGCAGTGCCTAAGTTGGTTCAGTGGTGGGCCTTCGCTGAATGAGACAATTGCTCTGAGGTCATACTTACCTTCCAAGAGTATCCACTTCAATCAGCTGGTGTGAAAGATGAGATCAACTACTTTGTGAGTTACTTTCAATGGGGATGCAGGCTGTGCGGCCGGGTGAGGGCAAGACCTGCGGGGCCTGCCAAGTGGAGAAGCCCCTGACGCATTTTCCACCCAGCGCGGCCTGCAGAGACGGGCTGGCGCCGCACTGCCGGGACTGCATCGAAGGCTCGGGCAGCGGGCACCCCGGGTACCATTCAGGCAGCGCGCAGCCCAGCGCTGCGGGCCTCAAGCGCCCCGGCAGGCGCCCGCGCGCTCAGGCAGAGTACCCAATCACAGAGAAGGTGCAGCACTTCTACCCCAATGTTGAGGACCTGTGAGCATAGGCCTTCCCGCAGAAGTGAGACCACCCCACAGATTTGCAAATATGTGAAGAGCCCTGAAAGCCGATTGGCTTTCTGAAGTGCCATGGCACACCACGTAGTGGGTGTGGAAAGTTTGTAGGCTTGCAGGCAACGTGCTGCCAGTATACTTTGGTTGTCTGTGGTGGAGTGTGGCCTTGTCATGGCTTTGCAACAGCAGGTCATGTATAGCGTCTTGCTGCAGGTCTGCCGCAAGTGCAAGGCGAACAAGCCGGCCGCAGACTTCCCGCAGAAGAAATCGCACCCGGACGGCCGCGACGACTACTGCAAGGCCTGCCATGCCAAGGCCACAGCTGCCCGGGTAGCTGCCCGGGGCCCGGTGAAGGAGCCCACCGTTGGGTCCAAGGCAAGCACTCTGCACACACTCTGAGGCTTGCTTGACTCCTCTACCGCTTCCAACTCTGATGGCTTATCGCTACACAGAGCAAGAGGACATGCAGCAACGTTTCCCACAGCCTCCTGCGATGCTGTAAACAAGCAGTGCTTTAGTGCAGCCAGATGCTGCGTCTGTGCGCACTGAGGCACGCGTGTGCTGGCGCAGGTGTGCAGCAAGTGCCAGGAGCAGAAGGCCGCCAGCGAGTTCCACCGCGACTGCAACAAGCCCGACGGCTTGCGCGGGCGCTGCCGCACCTGCGAGGCCGCGGCCGGGCAGGCGCGCCGCATGGCCCGCATCAAGGCCGATACGCCCGCGGCTGCCCATCCCGATAAGCCAGGTGCGCATTACCTCCTATTGACAAAACATATTTCCCAAAGAATCCTTCCGATCTGGAATTGCAGAGACCTTAACAGCATCGCTTCGTTGCCTAGGCTTGACTGCTCAATTGTTGCAAGGTTGGATTGCAGGTGGATTTGCGAGCACCCTTGTACATGGTGCACATATGTAAAGGTCCTTCTATGGCAACATGGATGCATGCCTGAGATACCAGCATCACGCTTCATGCAGAGGGTGAGTTCTCTCAGGCGTTGGAGGCAATGAGTGGGCTGGAAGATGTGGGCAAGGGCCGCAGCAGCAGCATAGCCACTGAGCATCAGGCTCCTGCCAATGAGCATCATGAGGTACTGTGGCTCCTCAGCACCCTCTGCCATTCAGGAGTTACCACACCTTCCTCCTATTGAAGCTTCCGTCTTGATGGCGCTCCTTCCTTGCTTGCTACAAAACGGCTCAAGTCTGTTTTGACCCCTGACCTGACCCCCGAATGCTCAATTCACTCGCAATCCACAAGCGTTCGCCACAATATGCCAGCCTGGGATCTGCACACATACAGGGCAATGTATGATGTCACTTACCATGAAGCCCACCTCATCTCTGCCAAGGTGCAGGGTGATGTGGATGTGAGCGACATGTACCAGGAGCAGGACGTCCCCTCAGAAGCACAGCACCTGTCGCCCGGACATCGCCGCGGCCTGCCGTATGCTGCGGGACTGCCTGCCCCTTTGCCGCAGGCGTTCCCTCTCGCGAGCGCTTTAGCTGCTGAGGTATGCCCCCACACACCCATGCTGTGATGCCTGATTGGCATCTGTTTGGCATCTATCTGACAAACATCTGCCGCTGCAGCACAATATCATGTCTGAGCCAGACAGCTGTATTGACTTGTGATCCTGCCTGGCACATGTTACATGCTGTTGCTCCCAAGCCTTCATGACAGACTTGCAAAGGATCAGTCGGGAGAGGCAAGCCATCAGGCAGAGCTGGCCAAAGGCGACTATCTAAAATGCTTGCAGGATGCCCATTGGTCTGCTGGTCAGGGGTCAGAGGAAGCAGCCAATGCGCATAGGATGGCCCTGCAGACACAGGCCATAATAATGGCCCAGCTACAGGTGTACGATGCATGCACCCTTTCTGGACCTGCTACAGTCTAGGCTACCCACTTGCATGCTGCCGCAGCAGAGGCGGCCTAGACCGGCAACCTTCTGGCTGAATGCCACTGGGGAAAGCCCATTCCACCATTTCGGGCTAGTCACGTGCATGCCGCCGCTGCTCAGGCAATTGAGAATGGCAACCTGACGCTGAGAGCTGCTGAGGGAAGCTTTATCACTGCAGGGGATGGTGCCCAGTGACTTGCAGCAAGTGGATGGAGTACAAGGGCCCTCTCCACAGCCCTCATTGCAACATGAGAATGAGGAGCACAGCATGCCTATGGCTGACCAAGGCTCACGGGAAGAGTCAGCTGTGCGTGCAGAAGCCTCGTCAGGCAAATCTGGCCAGGAAGCGCAGCATGATGACGGATGGGACAATCAGCAGCAGGAAGAGGTATTGCAAGAGCATGAAGCTGCAGAGCTAGATGCCAGACAAAATGCTCAGCAGGAGCAGTATCAAGCAGCTGAGGAAGAAGGTTGGCAGCAGGATGACAGACCAGGCTACCAGCAGCTGCCAGAACTCGCACACCGGCAAAGAGCTGCAGGCGTCGATTAGGCTGCGACACAAACAGCGTGAAGTGTCTGCAGACTTACGGCTCACCTCATTGCAGCTTTGTAGCAACCGGCATAACGTGATCACTGCCTCACCGCTGAAGATTGATTGAATATATCATGCGGCGAGCAGTTGATTGAAACACCTTACAGTTGCAGCTGCAGGAACACCGTCAGAGGTGACCTCTAGGCCTACATGCAGAATCCTAGGCAATGTGTGGCGCTGAACTTCCATGTAACCGTTGTTGTCTGGTCGTGTGGCCACACAAATCCTGCTGACCCCAAGAAATTCTTAAACCCAAGGTGACTAGGCAGCTTCCTCATTTGGGCCGGGAGCTTCTCCCTGCCAATCTGTCTCTGCATAGGGAGCCTTCGCACGCCATCGTCACTCGTGCACAACTGAAACTTGACACAGCAAAAAAGCCTGAATCTTATCAGATCCATGCCCCCTAATAACAAGGTGCCTGACAACGCTCTGTGCAAGCTCATCGGCACTTTCAGCCACAGACACCGGGCATCGCAGATGCTGAACCATCATGGGCGACACAAGCGTTGACTCTCACCACCGTTCCAGCTGGATCGATAGGGTGGGTATAGGGGATGCTAGGACAGTCCTAGTACTGATCACTGATTGTACCGTCAGAAGAAATTATGCACGTTAGAGGTGCCCAAGCTCAGATAGATGAGGAAAACTATATATTTTACACGCGCAGGTCTTGGAGAATAGCGTCCTTGCTGCACTTGCAACTCTGTTGAAGGTCCTGCTAGTACCAGTGCAGCTCCTTGCGATCGTCGCCAAACGTGCTGCTCGATAAACGTCTGTACGTGTGAGATCGACAGGTTTGCGTGTCTTCCATGCAGTTCCTCATAGCAGAAGTTGTGGGCCCAGCTTGCTACATGCCCTGAAGGTGCTTCCCTCTGTTTGCTTCTCTGATGTCATCCCTGATCATTGCAGGGAAGCCGAAACTTTGCAAACTGTGCATCCTGCACGTATGGCGACAGCTGCAGCTGAGCGGTCCAAAGCTGTAATGGTTGCAAAGACCACCAGGCAGGCGTGAAGGTCTCATGCATGCGCTCCTGGCATGCCTGCTCATCAGCACCGCCTATGTCGCCCCCTTCTACTTCCAGAGGAAGGTCCCCAGAGGCCACAGAAACACTGTCCTCTTCCGCACCGTCTCTACACTCACAGTCTGCGCCGTGGCATGGATCCCTTTGGCCCTTGCTGTCAGCAGGAGCTCAAAGGTGAATGCCAGGCCTCCAGTGATTGCAGTTGCATGGCCCCGCACATCGCCCAGTCAATCCTGTGTGCACAGTGGCATGTGCTTCTGGCAGAGAGACGACAAACGCAACATGCTGGCATTGTAACAAGTGCATGTGTTTGAATGGACCGTTGTGAGCTGGGCTGTGCTCAGTCCTTGCTGTGAATATTGCCTTCATGTACCTCGAATTTTCTGACTAATAACTCCCATGGCGGGCCTGAAGAGGTATCACGCAGGCCTGACATGTGTGTGTGACATCACTCCAGGTGGAGGATATACAGGGACGGCATGTGGTGCTGCAGCTGCTGGGGCTGAGGACCAAGGGCTTGGCAGCTGCTGCCCTGGTCCCCATCCTCCTGACAGCGCTCCTTTTCTTGGGGCCTCTCAGCCTCCTTGTAATCAAGTGGCTGTCTGGGAGACGTGTTGAGCAGCTCGATCGGTCTTTGCTGGAGGTACATTCTCAGGCGGAAAACGCTGTGACGCAGATGATGGCCTGGCAAGAGAGCAGACCCTGCTTACGGTTGTGAAGTCAGTAATCTGGCAGGGCTGAATCCCTGCTGACGATATGCTGGTTAATCACATCTGCTCTAAGCATGGGGAGCTGTCATGCAGTGGTGGAGGAGCACTGTAGTTGGTCCAGTGACAGAGGAGTTTGCCTTCAGAGCATGTATGCTGCCACTCCTTTTGCTTCAGGTAATGCACCCCTCCTATAAGACGGGGACCTGCCCAGATGCTTTTCCCACATGTCTATGTGGGCCACTGTGAAAGTGCAGGTGTTGCAATGTGCCCTGTTGCATGGACAGGCAATGTTGGTGAAAGGTTCGGCAGCTGAGATGTACTGCTGCTGCAGGGTTATGGTCCCACACAGGCAGTTTTGTTGACACCGCTCTTCTTTGGTGTGGCGCACTTGCACCACGCCTATGATTTTGTTGTGCACCAGGGGTGCACCGTTCATGATGCTCTGCTCATGGTGGGCTCCTCACTCCTCCCATGGCATGTCCCTGATTCCGCATGCGGCCGCACTTGTGACATGCCCTGTGTTAAAGCAAGGACACAAGGTGTAGCCACTCAGCAGCCAACACACCCCAATATGAGCCTGAGACAGGGTCATGGTCAATGGTGTTGTGCACCTCATCCTTGGGCAAAGGTATGTGTCCCCTGTGTGTTTACAGCTGCATAACAGCGTCCCCTCCCATGCGCAGGTTGGGTTCCAGGCAGCTTTTACCACGGTCTTTGGCTGGTACGCCAGCTTCCTGCTATTCAGGACGGGGCACTACATCGCGCCCCTGGGAGCCCATGCCTTCTGCAACATCATGGGCTTTCCAGACCTCTCTGCAGCACAGGCCCACCCTCGCGCCAGGCTGATCTCGAGGCTGTATCTAGTGGGCATCCTAGCATTTGCTGCACTGGTTGGGCCGCTGAGCCATCCTTTGTTGTACAGCAACATGCTACCGAGCAGGAGTCTAGGAGTCAACATGTATGGCCATATTGCTCATGATGCATGTCGAGTCCCTTGAGAGGGTGATTCACTGTCTGCATGCCTCAAGAGGCCCCCTCTATGACTTCACGTCATGCAGTATTTGTGAAGTGTTGTCAAGTCAAACTAGGTAGGACTGAGTGTTTGACTTGTCTGAAAATGAAACTCCTCACAGCACTAAAGTTGAGCCGAGATAGACAGCCAAGGCAATATTGGAAGATCTGGTCGTGCGTGTTGACAATCCTGCATCTGTATGAGCAGTTGCAAAGGTAGTGTTGTAGACAACATTATTATTATTATTACAACACTTCTAACGTCCAGGGGAGGCAGCTGAGGCCGCAAGGCCAGGCCCACCAGACAAAAGCCAAGGCTGTATCGAAGTAGATGTATCCGACCATAAGTGTGCCTAGCTCTGATGTGCCAGCCTCTGTGTGCGATGACTGAGTTGCAAGACTGTGATGCCTGAATCATGTAATCTCTGGTAGTGTGCCTACAGCATTGCCCAGCGCAAGCCTATGTCTCAGCACTCTGCTGCGGCATTTCTGGTGCCCGCATGGGCGCGACGTAAACCATTGCGGCATCAGTGACTTTTGAATGCACTCGCAGCAAGGATGTACGTGGCCATGTCTGACTCCTCGTACCACATTCGCTGCAGGGATTTATCCCAGCGGCCCCACTCCTCTGACTGCAGCAGCTCATCTATTGCAGGGTGCAGAACCTGCAGAGCACCATACAATCACTGCCGGCCGCGTCTCTGAGCCAGCCTGATCAGTATCAGCCAATGCTCCTGTTCTTGTAACCCCAAACTACATATAGTGTCATCAATCTATAGGATCATGCATCAAGTCAAAACATGCACCAGAAGCCAGTGCCTGATCGCGACGCGTCATCGCGATCATCGCGTCCAGGCGATTTTGACACACAGTGCTCACAAAGCATCATGTGGTGCCATATGGGTTGCACGAGGCATGCCTGTGAGGAGAAAGTATCCTGTGCCTGGGCCCCGCCAGGCCCCAGCTGCAATTGCCTCCCAATGATGTGCCCCATCACTCTTTGCACATCCTCCTTCCATGGCAACACCTCTGTCTCAGTCAGAATCAGGACCTACAGTACACCAGCAGATCACAATAATGTGTATCCTTTGCAGTGTTGTCTCCTGCCTGCGGCGGTCACTCAACTGACGGAATACAGCGGAAAAGGCAGATTGACCTGCTGCTGAGTCATGCAGCCGTGTTGCGTGCAGCCTTGCACCAGTTGTGGGCAACAGCAGGCCTGAAAGGCGCCAATAGGTCACTGTTCCCCTTGTCCATCTTGGGGTTCATGTCTCTAAGAGGCATGAGTCAATGGTACTCCTGGCCATGCTCAGATTATGCAGCTCACCGGAGCAGGTGCCAGAGGCATGTAGGAGCGCGCAGGCTTAAGCAAAGAGGTCTTCACAAACTCTAGGGGGAGAATGCCCCTTGCGACTGCAACAGCAGCCCCGACCATGTGCCTTATCTGGTGTAGCATGAAGGACTGCCCTCTGAGGGTCACCTACACAGGCATTAATCTTGGCAAGTCCAACCAGGCATTCTGGTATGCCAGAAGAATACATTGACCCAGCACTGCCCTTCCCTGTTGGCACAGGTTGCTGTACAGCCATCAGAAAGATCCCATCCCTCATTAGGGGCATACATGCATGTCCAGGCCAGGCAGGTGCAGATCCAAGCAAGGAAAGAAAGGGAAAGTACCTTGATGCAGGGAACCCCTCCAGGCACAAGGCTCATGGGATCGGAGGTTTCAATGCTCAAGATGTTGCGATGATGCGCTGCTGACACAAGATCTGAGGCGTCCACTTCCTCACCCCAGCTGCATACACAATAAAGTTAAAGGTGACACATTCTAGGGCAAGGTAACGTGGACTTTAAGGATGTAGTCTCAAAAGGTGTGTGTGGTGTGAGAGGCACATTTCGTACAATTGCCGGGAGCCGAATGTACATGCTCTCAAATGATGCTCCTATACAAGTTTGATTTTGGGTGTCCGCACGTAATTCCACCTGAACGTCATGGGCCTTTCCCACTTTTGCAATGGCCCAGGACCGTCTTCCTCGGCAGAGTGCTCTGCTTCGTGGGACTCTGGCTTGCTGTCACTTTCTGCCAGCTCTGCGGCTTCATTGCCATCTGTCTGATGAGCAATGGCAATGACACTCTCTGGTATAGAGGCCTCTTCAGATGGTTCTAGACATGTGCTGGGCGAGGCTTCAGTAGGACCAGGGTCCAAGGACGTCTGCTGTGCCGCCAATGTCTCACTTGTGGAGAGCCCTGCACCATGCACACTCCCTCTGCTTCCAAAATTGACACTGCTTGTGGACGTTGCGTGTGCTGTCATTGGGAACTATGCAGCACATGCTGCCAGTAATGGCTGTGTCTGCACATCAACTCTTGCAATGCAGGTCACTCTGACATCTCAGACACGGAACAATGGCTTGCATTTCTGGCGATGAGCAGGAAAGCCCTACCAGTATGCACGCGCTTTGGATGTTTCCTCCGCATGCTTTCTCTGACATCATCTCTGTACAGCCGGCGCTTGGTGAAGTTGTGGAAGGCATGGACGCCCTTGAACAGCGCCAGGCAGCTGCGCAGAAGCTGCAGCCGGTCCTCCATGGCCTCACCTGCAGCAGCTAATAATCCCCGGTTAGCACCACAATGCGCAAAAGTTATGAATATGTGGGAGCAGCTGCCATCTGTGTTTGCTAACAAGAGGTACCACAATAGACAGCAAAGCGCTATAAGCTATCAACGACAAAGCCCTCAGATGAGTAGAGGTGCTTGCATTGGACTTACAAGAAGCGCAACATGGACGTGGCCACATCTGCCCCTGGTGTCCAGCATGGGCACAATTACCCAGCGGGGGTCCCTGACATCGAGGCTCATGGCGCTTTGTGTGCCATTATGGCACCTTCCGCCACCAAGAGCCAATCTCGCATCCAACTCATCCCAGGTCTATGGGGGAGGCACAGCAAGCACATGATCATAGGCGCACCAGGATTGCCAGGAGACAGGGCGTCAAGGGGGAGGTAGTACTGGTACGTCCGGGTGTGCGTAGCATTGCGGGCGTCAAACTTCTGATTCGTCCTCTGCACGCTCAGGATCCGGACCTGCACTGCAAGCAGCTCCTCAGTGTGAGCCTTCTGTTCGCCACATGGCAGCAGCCTACTGCAGTCAAAGAACATAGGTTGCGCGATAGAGGCCAAGGGGTCCAGGCATGCTGATGCTCTTCATTGCAAGCACAAGATGCCAAGCTTGGCCTGCCTTTTGCTTCTGCAGCGAAGTGCATGCACTGAGCATCTGGTTCTGCTGGAAGACAGAGCACTGTCTGAGAGTTTGACAGTCCTGCATGGTGACAACGGGAGACTGGGCATACCTGTTCAGGCAAGTGCTCGTTGATGCCGGCTGCAATGCTGAGGCCTTCTCTGTCATCGAGGAACTCCTCCTCTTGGACCTCCATCTTGAGCCCTATCAGCTGCATGAGCACTCATCTCCTGAGCGCAAGCACAAATGCGCTGCATTCCTGACCCTCTGATCTCACAGTGATGGGATTGCATGACCTGAGCCATGGTGCATGCGCAGACCGGACAGGCTCGCGTTGGTGCGCATTGCACATGACTGACTCTGCATGAGCGCAGCGTACAGCGTGGACAGTGAAGCAGGCAAATTGCTTGCACGGCCATACTCTCAGCCGCAGTTTACAGTCCATGCCACAGAAAGAGTGTCTAGGTGCAGTAAGGAGCAGAGGCGCACAGTTGCAAGGGAGTGAACGCCCTTGTCTGTGCGGCTGCTCCTGGACCAGCCCATCTTGTGATGAGCGCCTACATTGGACTCCAGCACTCTCCCAGCTCTGACCAATGCTCTCCCCAGCTCCCCTTCAATGGTGGCCACCTCGGGCTCATTCTTTTGTATCTGCAGGCCTGCATGCACCTCACTTCTGGGCATTGCAGGCACCACAGCTCAGCAGCTGGTGTGCTGCGGATGCTAGGAACCATGCTTGTCGCTGATTCTCAAAGATGTCGCCTATCCTGCTGTACAAAACTTCTGAAGGAGGCACTCGGAGGCCAAAACCCTCTTATGTGAGCCTCATACTACAGGCGATAAAGGGTCTGTGGGAAATGCCAGGCATTCAAGAGGCGTAAAGGATTTATCTCATACCTTGGTAGCCTGTGCCGCAGTACGCTACGTGCATTGCCACTTTCCTTTTCACCGTGGTGCTTTTCCTCTCGTCCTCTCCCTCGTTTGCACTTTTCTCTGATCTGAAGGCGCTGATTCTTTTGAACGCACGCCATGATACTGAGTGCGACCGTTGCAATGTCGCGTAGCGTAGCAGCCGGCACGCAGAGTATGAATGTCTAGACAGCATGCCCATGCTACTCACAAGGCTATCGCGAGGGCTGCTTGTCCTGTCCGCACCCCAGTACATGCCAGCGGCCCTAACTAAGCGTTTTTCGCATTGCAGTGTTTGCGCGAGTTCACATGTGGTGAAGAGATGGTATCTGATCTTGTTGCTAGCAATGTTGATCTGACAGCTGCTTACACAGGTGCTGAAAGCCTAGACCACACCAAGGAGTTTACATTGCACGTTGAAGCTCACAAATAGACATTTGCTTCTCCCTGATAGCCACCACAAGCTCAGCTGTCTTGGTGGCATTTGGAGGCAGTTGATTACACCCTGCAAGCCAATATTGGCTGCAGATGCCAGGCATTATACTACTGGAAGTTGGTAGACTTAACAGCGCTTGTATAGTCGTCTCAAGCAGATTCGTGCACATGGCATACCATGCCCACCCTTTTGTCTCTTACAAGGCATCTTGCACAGCCTTAGCGAATGCAATGGTCTGAACCCCCGTGGGATTCAGACCTCTTCACAGTAGTCACACGTCCTTCTGCAGTAGCTCTTTATTGCACTGTACTTCATGCGCTTCAACTCGCAGCGGTCCTTGCGGCATTCCCCCTCTGGCTGCAATGACACAAGCAAGGGCATGAATGGGCGGCCAGACACTCTGGGAAGAATAGTCTCAATTATTTAAGGCGCCGCAGACCATGCTGGCGTGCATGCGCCAAGATGCTCTGATTGGCGTTGCTAAAGTCGTCAATGCATGTTTCAACGAGGTGATTCCCCTTTGCGGGGGTCAGCATCTGATCAGCCTGGTGTGGCTGGAGCAGATGTGATATGATCTGATCTGACACAATCAGCACATTGATAGTCATGCCGGCTTCTTGGCGAACAGCTTGGGATACACACATGTGCCATATGGCGGTATGAACCTCTGTCTATCAGTACACATGCAGAAAGGTCCTGCCTACGCTGCACATGTGTTGAGCCACGAGCACAAAAGTGAGCAGAGAGGACATACCAGCATGTCAATGCAGTCTATACCCCCGGGCTGCTCCTGCAGCTTCCTCCAGGCGTGGCTCAGCTCCTCCATACTCTGCTCCACCTGCAGCATCATGCAGTACGATGAGTCATGTCCCATATGGCCTGCTATATGTGCAGGCTCCCAACCTGCTCCCATGTGTACACAGAGAGAGGTGACATTGCCTACAGACATTGCGGCAGGTCAGCTGAGGCTTTATCCATGAACACGTGGTAATACCAGGCGGCAGCGGGGTAGGTCACCTTGGCGCACTGGGTGTGCGCATAGGTGGCATTGCTGCAGCGGTCCAGAGAGTGGTGCAGGCTGCAGAAGGCATGGTTCAGAGTCGCCACTACCTCAATATTGAGCAAGTCTTTTATCAGATCCCCGCCCTGTATGCAATGATGCCATCAGCAGGAAAATGCACGCCTCAACTCAGAGCGAAACATCAAGGTACGGCACACAGTCATCAGACGTTTCAGTAGGGACCATGTCACATGGCATAATCCAGAGCAGCATGACAAGCTGCAGAGTGCGCTCAACAAGCAGCAAAAGAGACTAGCCTCCATAAGGCATCAGCACAGGTCTCTAGCAAGCGTCAGAATTTACACGGCAAAACAAGGAAATGACCTTTCAAGAAAGGCTGACACACTCTGGGCAAGAGGGTGTGAGGGCTGTGCATGCCTTGGATGTGAGCTCTGATGGCAGGGGTGGGTGTGGAAAGAGACCCTGGTTGCTGCTCCAGGGCATTTGCGGGCATGCCTCTGCCTGGAATGCCTGATACTTGTGCTTGTCCCACTCCCAGGGGAGAGAACTGACGCGTGCTGACCAAGCATAGTGCATAAGATGGGGGTTACCTGCAACAGGCGCCCATCAA
Source organism: Coccomyxa viridis (assembly GCA_963930925.1). Lineage (NCBI taxonomy): Eukaryota > Viridiplantae > Chlorophyta > Trebouxiophyceae > Coccomyxaceae > Coccomyxa > Coccomyxa viridis. The sequence goes on along the minus strand of CAWVOJ010000004.1, from coordinate 2,003,544 downwards.
TCGACCATGCCTGTGTCTCACGAAGCAATCATCAAGGCTCACTGCTGCGTCTGACACAAGGTGACAGCGCAGATGTCATGCTGCATGGAGCCTACTACTGACTCAATGCAAGGCCAGGACAGGTGCCTGACTGCAAGGTGCAAGCCCAAATGCAGATTCTGTACAGATATCCTCCCCGTGCACACTTACGTGCAAATCAAAATTTTGGGGTTGGGGATTCCAAGAATCACGTACCGTGTGGGTGGTAGTAGCGCATGTGGAAGACAGTAGAGCTGGAGCCCAAGTGATTCACCCCAGCCTCTGCAGTGGCCAGGCCATATGCGTACATCTCTCCATACCAGGCTGTGGTCCGGGTCAAGTTCCGCTTCTGCAGAACACAGCTAGCACACATTTAGACATGCCAATCTCATTGAGAGGTCCTCATCCTGGACAGGACTGGCATGCACAGAGATTAATGACATATGCTACACCAAGCCCTGTCGGTATCGTGTGAAGGCACACTTGCACCATCACAACAGACATCTCCAAGATACTCATAAGCTCAAATGTAGTGTCCATGACACCAACATACTGACTACTTGCGCTTGTTCTGGAACCAGGTCTGCTAGCTTGTCACTGTGCAGACTGAGCATGGTGCTCAAAGAGCTCGAGAGGCACTCAAAATGCTCAAAGGCACTCTGCACTAGCCTTAGCTATAGTGAATATGACCCAGATCCCATACCTGCCAGAGCTGAGGCCTGTGCAGCATGTTCTGCATGACGGGCAAGGTGTGCTGATACCACTGTGACGCAACCATTTCCCACTGCTTCCTGCATGCCCAAATCTCCTAAGAAGCTTTCAATTCCAAAGAAATTGCAGTTGCTCTCAGGGGAAGCTGTGAGGACCCTGACGGCCTCCTCTTTGCCCCTGCCTGTTATGGCATATCTACAGGGCAATTCATGGCTTCTTTTTTCAGGACAGCTGTCCCAGCTTGCGCAAATCAGACCTGAATTCCTAGCTAAAAACAGGGACACACCCTGAAGCTGCTTTGAAAGCACACTGGCCAGGGGAGGACCGTGCGCTAACACGTTGCTAAATTCCAATGACCTAGTACAGGGCACACCTGTGCATGAAGTAAAACTCTCCGACCTCGTCTGCCTGGCGCCCCGGGCCTGGATTGCACTCGTTGTCTGCCTTCGTGGGCAGATCGGGCATCATCTCCGGCACAAGCACCGCGTTCAGGTCATCCAGGTACCTGCACATAGCGCAAGATCAGACCCAGTCACAAGTAGAACAGAAGCAGTGTTGCACGCCTTGGTGTGTTTCTGTCCCATCCCGAGGTCAAGGGCTATCCAGATGATCACAGCCAGCTGCTACACCCTCATGGCTTGTGCCTGTCCAGTCCGGCTATGCCCCCTTCTTCGGACACTTGCACGTACATTCACCTGGAAGAGTGTCTGCTATAGCTGTTGTGATCTGCATAGGACAGCGTGGAGCAGCTGTACAATGGCCAGAAGCCTACCACATGTTCTCTGAGGCAGCCTGTATCTCGGACACACCAAAGGCGGCTGGTAGCATAGGGCGCCGGATGAGCATGTCAGAGTCCAGCACCAGGATGAAGTCCTCTGTGACGCGGGCGCGCTTCATGTACTGCGCAATCGAATACCCATGGTGATCTTACATCCTTCATATTTTGCAGAGCTATACCACACCAAAGGCTGTACGCCTGCCTTCATGGTAAATCTACATGCGCAAGTGCCACTGGGTTTTTTTCTACAAGTCATGCAGGTGCAGGAGGGGCTCTCTCCTCAAGCTTGACGCTTTGGACTGAGGAGTCTCACAGCGCAGCAATTTGGCCACCCAACCTCCAACCTGTGAACTGTTGAATGCTTGCACACACCATGTGCAGTGCTCATGGCCTGGTTGCAGGTCTCACAGCACAGGAGAAGGTGGATCAGGCTGAACTTGCCCCGTCAAAGTCTGGCATGCAACCAGCTGAGTGCTTGCGTGTGCCGCACATGGTACACCATGTGCGGCGCTCAGGGCTGATTGAAGACTCCCTTGAGGCAGAGCAGCACATTAGCAGGACAAATCTGGCGCCGTCAGCTCTTGGCATGCAATCTGATGAGCGCTCCTACCATGTGCAGCGCCCAGGGCTTGTTGAAAATTAGCAGCCCACAGCGGAAAGGGCGAATTGCGCCCCGTCAGCTTCTGGAATTTGATCTGCTGAGGGCGCTCACCATGTGCAGCGCCCAGGGCTTGTTGAAGAGGGGGTAAACGATGCCTCCCACGTCCACAATGCCCTCTGTCTTCCAGGTTGGCACCAGATCTGTTGGCGCTCCCTCCCCCGGCAGGCAGGCTGCTATCCTGACAAATCTCCCTGGCTGGCCAGATCTGCACAACAAAGACAGTGCTGACATGCTCCAGAGTGACGTCCGCATGGAACCTTATGTCAATGCTGTCTTTTCAGCAGCATGGACAGTTCCGACTTCTGTATCACTTTCTGCAGGTCTGCAAGACAAAACAGTCATGGGTTTCGAGATTATACTGCTATTATGGCATGGCACTACCCGGGCTGATGGGTCTCACCTCAGGAAGCTGTGATACAGGCCCAGTGCCTGCCAGTCGGCAGCCCTGCTGCATCCAGTCATGGTCGCAGTCAGCATGCTGACATTCAAATCCCCATGCCTGATCTCCTGCTCCCGATTGGGCTTGCTCTGGCGTTGATTTAAAGTCTGAGTAGATCGATAAGGCTGCGTGACTGGATGCTTCTGTACTGAAGGCAGGGCGTAGCAAAGGAGAATGAGTAGCGCATTCAATGCCACAATGCTCGCAGCCACAAGTAGGCCCCTGCGCAGCTGCAGGGGTACCCGCGCAGACATCAGCTGAGCTCAGGGAGAGCAGCATGCTGTTGTAGACATTTCCGGAGGATTTTCTTTGCATGACAGACTCTCAGGCCCGTCCAGGATAGCCTGTAGCCTCTTAAACCATTCAGGGATGATGAGATTCAGCACCGCACTGTTGTTCGTATCTCAAGAGCCAATAAGGCCAGGCTATGCTCATGCGCCAGACTGTAAAGTGGTCAAGAGCAAAATGACGCTTGCAGCAATCGTTGCTACCCTCTGACAGAGAGCCTCTGGGCGTTCAGATCAAAGCTGTCTATGATAGTTCGAATGTGCACGTGCATATCATGCAAGCCATGCACACCCCGAATAGTCGAACGCTCGACAATTCGGAATCCAGATTCCCCGAGAGGCTATTGAGATCGCATTGTCAATTCAACGTGCTATCTTGTGGCGCCCCTACCCTACTTGCCTTTGAAGAGCGGTGCAGCAAGAACCTGTCAAGTTGACCCTGTCTGCAGACGCAGCTTTGACGGACCGTTATGTACTTGTACATGATTATTGCTTCCATATAGTGCCAGAAAGATGGCAAGAAGGCGGACGGAGCGGCCTGCAAAGAAATTTGGAACGCCACTTTATTGCGCAGTGTGGCCCAAGGGCGATTATGCTTTCGTGGCAGGCGGTGGCGGAAAGTCGAGTAGCGGCATTGCAAACAAGTGCGTGTTCCCCCTTCGTCCTGTCAACGTGAATATCTGCTACTTGCATTCCCTTATGTCTGTACATGATGTGCATGCGCTTAGGGCTTCTGCCATGTCAGGGCTTACAAAGGGAGTGCAGTATGCTGCTCGCAAGAATGCTCTTGTGTATTGTTGCATCTGGCACTTGTGTAGCACCTGCTGCCAAAAGATGCACCTTTACAGGCATCCCCTCCCGCCAGGCTGTTGTGGCTGCATGTCTATCTTGGGTGGCCTTCCCTGACTGTCATACAATGCCCGATGCTCACCCTGCTCCTGGCCTTTTTGGCAATCCTAAGACTCAAGCAAATTCCCCGGCATGACCGTTGGAATTACACCCACAGGATTATGACGGTGCACTGCAAGGACGGGCAGATCTCCGGGGCAGCGGGCGGCAGCGTGACAATGCAGGCCTATGCAAAGCGCTGTCGTTGGCGTTTGTATGAAGCCGGAATCCTCCTCCTAGCGGCAGATTCGAAGTTAAGGACTGACCATAAGTCATGTACCCGCAGGATTGTGACGGTGCACCGAGAGGATGGGCAGATCTCCGGGGCGGCGGCCGGCAGCGTGACGGTGCAGGACGCGCCCATGCGCATGGCGCTGCAGCCACAGGAGACCACTCTGGCTGTGGCGCTTGGCGATGGCGGCATCCTCAAATTCAGCGTCGCCCGGGACAAAGATGACGTTCCTGTCCTACAGCAGCTCCAGGGTATACTCTCATATGCTCAACATTACTCTTTCAATGTAGCTGCTGTAGCAATGCGTGATGGGGCTGCCCTCTGGTCTCAGTGTTGCACAGGTAGTGGTTGCGCGCTCCAGCGCAATCGCCCGTGTGTAGAGCAAGGAATGTGAGATTCAGGAGCACCGTGCCAGCACTGTAGAGACGTAAAGGCTCCAGGACACAACGCAGGCAATGAGGGTATGCGGGAGAGGCACAAAGCTGTGCTGGCGCTGCAGGCAAAGCAGAGGAGGTGTTTGCCAAGATTGGCGTTGTGGAGTGCATGGCTTTCAGCAGCGATGGGAGGATCCTGGGTGTGAGCACCGCTGACGGGTCCCTCACCATATATGACTGGCAGACTGGACGTGCCCTCAACATGCTCAGGTCTGCTCCAGCAAGGGTGTCCTACCGCACTCATCTGTGGCAGCCTGAAAATCTTGATAACCTTAAAGTGCAGTGCATTGCCCATGCAGCCGGTGTGACTGCACAGGGGCAGTGTAAGCAACCATGAACAATTTGATGCGCTTGTGTACCTAGTTGTTCGTGCATGTGTGCTTGACATTGTCGGATCTTTCTCCAGAAGAGCTTTGCTTGTCTCTTGTACCGCGGCCCAGTGTTGGGGGGTTACTGTGCTATGAGTGCTGGGCTGAGCAGATGATTGAATTGTGATGGCATGGTGTGAGGTTGTCATGCTCCTGTGCAGCGCTGAGCATGGGCTCAACAGCACCATCAGAGACCTTAGCTTCAGCCCAGCTCACATGGACAAGGTAACATGTCTGTACACTGGCCGAGTGCTGCATGTCCTGAACCTGTGGCCCTCTCCTGACAGGTGTTGCACAGTATGATTGAGTGAGTCTGAAAGGGCAGTGGAGACCTGTCTGCAGTTTGCAGTGTTGTCTGATGTGGCCGAGCTGTCTTTCCAGGTCTTAGCGGCAGTGGCGGATAATGGCACATGCTCTCTGTGGGCATGGGAGAAGCGCCTGCAGATCACGCTCCTGGACCTGCCGAAAGGTCAGTGGACCCTCCATGGTCATGTCACTGCATCTCACCTGATTGTGGGGCTTCTACAGCGCCTCCTGCTGAGTTATAAGCAGCACCTCTTTGGGAACAGTGCCGAGCATGTTGCCACTATTACACACACAGTGTGGTGTGCAAGAAGTGTTCCTTTGATCACCATGAGTGTGTTGGGTAGATGGGTACTCCCCACAAATACCTCAGACTTGCCCCAGACTCGACGTCCCAACCTGCAGCTGTTGATGCAGAGCTGAAGGGTGGAGCATTCTCTAAGGCACGCTGGAGTCAAGATGGGACTGCGACGCTCTATACCGTCGTCAACCTGAAGGCCAGGGAAGAGGGTCATCTACTGTTGTATAAGCAGGTAGGAGTGGTCTACTGCTTACCTGCACCGCACATGCACGAAGGAGCATGGCTGAAAGCCAGTCCTGTCATAAGAGGAAAGCTTCAGTCCCTGCTTTAGAACAGGATCGCTTTCATATCGCACTGCTATCCCATCCTGTGGACACCCTGGGGATACTCAGCAATTGTGTGGCTTGGAGAATGCATATGACAAGGCATGCTATGCATCTTGCAGGATGAGGAAGGCGAGCTGCAGCTGCAGAGGCAGAGCCTCTTGTGTAGGAAAATGGTCTCAGCCTTCGACCTGTCGCACTCTGGGCAGATGTGCGGCGCAGGCACCATGGACGGTATGCCCCCAGCTGACATCCATGATAAGGAAGAATGGTCAATGTGCTGTGTAAACTACTCCACGCATCCAATTAATGCTGAGGCTTAAGACAGGCGGGCACATGCAGCGCCTTGCCTGAACAGCTCTGCCCTGAAGCTGCTGCTCTGAGGGATGCTCATTACCACTCACTTCCAGACCTATATCAGATCTGCATATTCATCGATGGGCCGGCATCCTTGGGGTCTCATGTGTTTGTGCTGTGCATGCAGGCGATGCAGCAATCTTCAGCCTGCCAAGCGGGAAGCGCCTGAAACAGTCCCCTGACGCCCACATGGTGTTTGTCACGGCCGTTGCCTTCAGCAATGGGGAGGACAGCCTGCTGTCAGCATCAGCTGACGCCAGCGCGTGGCTGACTGGCATGCCAGCTCAGCGCGGTGCACAGGTGTCCAGCGTCACAACAGTCATGCTGCTCCTGTTGGTAATTATGCTGTGCGCTGTGGCCGCAGCCTTTTGGACGGGAGCAGATGCGCAAATTCTTGCAGCCCTGCAGCGGATAGGGGTCAAGCCAGCTGCTCACACAGAGCTGTGACGTAGCAAGGAGCAAGGCAGACCAGAGCAGGAATGTAGAGCCCCTTCAACAGGTCACTCGTGTATGTATAGCTGGATACCAAGGTGCTACTAGCAGTATCAGTAATAGCAAATGTCCTCCTCTACATCTTGGCTGAGGAGCCTTGGAACTATGGCCTGTCATGATGGCATGGCCAGAAGCTACAGCACAGATGCTTCAACTCGCAACAAGGCAATGAGGCAGATCCGTGCTGCCAGACAAAAAGGAAGGCGAGTCGCATACAGTGGAAGGTGATGATAATTGCTGCTCCAACGTCGGCCAAATTTGGATTGCGGTACATCTCCCTTCTATCTGGACAGAGATCATAAATGCCCAACGTCATATATACAGCGCCCCCTAAACAGTAGTTATCTTTTCCTTCTCGTCGATACTCGTCTCCAGCCATGCAAGCAGTTTCCAGCCCAGCGGTGCTTTGCACAGTGTCCCCGACATGCCAGATGCGACCAGCACCCAGACGCCTTGCCGTCCGTGCCTCAGCTGTGCAGAAGGTGCTTCTCTCCATAAGATGATATTTTACTGGACTATTTTCATGCCCCCCACGTTCTTCAGCTGCGATGCATTGAGTCAGCATTGCCCAAAGGCACGAGGCTCACCGATTGCCCGCTGTGCAGCAGGGGACTGAGGCAAGGACAAGCCGATCCTTGAGGTACTGCTCCCTAAAGCATCAATACAATGCCGTCTGTCATTTCGTAAGACTATCCATCAGCTGTTGCTCTAAGCTTGCGATACCCATGCGTGGCCTATACCCTCGTTTGCATACCAGACCTGATGCATTGGAAGTAAAAATGTCAGTGGTTTTTGCAGGAACATGGCTGGAGCAGCGCTTCTCGTTGCTGGCCTTGCTCTGTTCGCCGATGTGCCCGCGCATGCCGGAGATCTGCAGCAACAGTGCGTGCCATACAGCATCGTACATCGTATCGCGGCGTGTACATTGTCATTTGCATAGGATCATTGGACTTCTGTCTGCAGCTACGGTCTTCAGCACGCTTCAGCACGGCAATCATCTGCTGCTTGTGGTAAAGCCTGGCCCAGCATCAGGCATCCTCACTTTGACACTGTTTGCAGGCAAGCCGCGCAATCTGCAGAGAAGCAGGCTGCGAAGGACGCCGCGAACATCAAGAGGGCGGAAGAGGGCCCGCAGAACAACGATGATGTCACCCAGGGTGTTGCAAACAGCAACATCAACAGCAAGACCTTCAAGTGAGCGTAAAGCATGTCCCAGCTCTTCATGGAGTGTGGCTGTACGCAGTTGTGGTATTACGATTAGCAGATCAGGCAGCGTTGCATATCGCCTGGACAGACCGCAATAATAAGATGGTGTACATGAGGCAGGGGCGGGTGTACCTGTAGAGTTATGACATCTGGTGTGAGAGAGCCTGCACAAAAGTGCTCAATGCATTGATATTGTGGAACTGCAAGTAATGGCAACCTCAATGTTACCCAAGCCACTGATCAGGATTTGCATTGCATGGCTTGATTTTGCTGTGAGATTGTGCAAGCATACCATCCAAAGCATTGGCAATTGCATGGGTGTAAAGATGTTCAGAGGATCCCACCATTATGCAACCTCAGCAGGCAAGCTCCAACAGAAAGAATCTGCATGCAAAACACCTTTTGAAGGATCACTAAGCAATTGACTTGCAACCATTCTAGGCTATGACCCAGTGCCTTGTGACCCCAGCCAACTAAAATCGCTCATGAGAATCAATGTCTAAGTAACAAGCTTGCAACAAGAGGCTAACTTCTTAGGACTGCCAGCATGGCGCTCTCGTGTATGGGCCATGCAAGGTGCCAGCAAAATTCTTCTTTGGGCTGCCAATCATGCAGTGGCTGCTTGCTGCCAAACGGCCGAGTTGGACAGTCCCAGCGATCTGGTCTTCATCCTGTGTGGAGTGTGTTTTCCCAGAGCTAGTATTCTGATGCTTTCCTGGTGCCTTTTGGCATTGCTACACTATGCTGGAGCCTTTGTACAGGGTACATGTACAGGTATTGCCCAGACCAAGGATGCTGCAGCCCCTCTTTACTTGGTCTGCTATTGTACTCCACACCTGAGCTCACCACTCTCAAGCAATGCTGCAGCCTGCAAGAATGCGGACTTGCACCACCTGAGGTCTGCAGCTGAAGCTGCAAGCTGACATGGTGCTGACCCCATACAGGTCAATTTCATGGCTGAGCAGCAGCATGAAATGCAACGACGCCTCAAGCAAATCACCAGCTTGGCACAAGTCAGGGGCTACTGCATCCCCTCAAGCTTCCAGTTGACACAAGGATAATGCTCTTTCCCCAGAGCACTCTGCCTGCACGACGGTGACCTTGGCTGCTTCTGCTGGACATTCTCACTAAGTATGCTCTTACTGAGACATGTCCTTGACGAAGTCTGTCAAGGACTGCTGCTGCTCTCGTGTGGCCGCCACAAGCGGTGGTCTCACTGCTGGAGAGAAGCCTGGTATCACACCAGATAGAGCTGCTTTGGCTGCGGGAAGATCCAGTACCCCCAACTTTTCCCTGCAGTCCGCCCTGCACGACACACGATGCTGTGAGCATGCTGGGCAGTTGCAAGTCCACGTGACAACACGGCATTACAAGCCTGCTGAACAGTCATGAGGCCTGCATGACAGCATGGGATTGTGTAGGCATATAGACTGACCAGACAGGCTCCACGATGACACTGCGGGACAAGCATGCACATGAGTGCGATAGGACATGAAGCTCTGCAGTCCCCACCAGGCATCCATCCTGCGCTGGCCCTCCTCTGCAGCTGCTGTATCGCCTTCATGATATGCTTTGTCAATGTTCCGGAAGGTGTCTACAAGGACAGTGCCACCCCCGGAGGACACATTGCCATCCAGTCCCGCCTGGAGAGCTTGCAGATACGCCCCATCAAAGCCCACATATACCTGTACAGCAGCGCAGAGACAGGGGTGAGGTGCCGTGATAGTGACCTTAGGACTGACGCAGTAGCCTCAAGCTCTCACGAATGTAAAATGTGCCTTGCAGAAGCACAAGGACAGTGCGCTGGTCAGAGACCACATCATGATGTCATCCTAGCTGCCTGTTGGTGTTGACAGTGCTGGAGATTATAAGCAGGAAGTTAATCAGCAGGTGGCTTGCCCTACCTGCCTCTCAGGCATAGAGCCCTTGAACTTTGCAGCCAGTGGCACATCATTGAAGGTGTTCTTAATGCCTGCACTTCACTCACAGCCATGAGGCCTTTGCATAGGTTCCAGTTTCAACTTGCTCTTTGCATAGACATGCGCACGCCTCACCATATCAGCGAAAGAAGGTAGAGTCCTGCAGGGCAGCTCTTCAAGGCTAGCCTGAAGGCAGAGCAGTTGCTCGCACCTCTCAGCAAAGGGAAGTCTCGCGTTAGGCGCACGAACAGGTCCGGGGAGATGAAGTTGCCGGTATGGTCAGGGAAATTGTACAGGAAGACCGGCATCCGCGCAACTTCCAGTATCATGCGCAGCCACCGCTCCAGCCCTGCGTCCGTAACCTTCGCAAAGTAGAAGGGCGGCAGCAGCAGCGCTGCCTCTACCTTCCTTGGTTCACCCTGCAACCAGATATCTCTCTGCCCAATGGCGGTCCGGCTGAGATGTAGGAAACTTTGCAGAGCGCTCCTGCACATGCTTAACCATACATTCTTTGAGCACTAGATGCGCAGCAAGGTGCCATCCATGTGCAGACCCTGAATCTTGATGTGAGTACTTGATAGAGGCTTCATGTGTAGTCCTCTCAAGAGCATGGTCACAAGGGATATCCCCCACAGCTGTACGAGCGGTGATATACCATGTCACAGTGACTACCTGACAGTCTGAGACAAGGTCCTGGCTGTGGCGCAGGTACTGCAAGGCATCCACATGGCTTGCTGAGCTGATGTTGTTGATGATTGTCCCAGGCCAGTACTGCCGTGTCAGCTCAGTGACCTCCATGCGCTCTGCCATGCTCATGGAAGCGAACTCTGCTGTGGTCCTGCAAGCCACCTTCTGCTTTTCACACCCAGCAGAATCAGCTCACCGAAGATTCAGATGTAGGCTTCGAGATACGGTGTCAAGACAAAGCGAATGACTGGGGATGTTGTTTGATAGTGAGAGCCCCACCCGTTGACGATGATATTCTGGATCCCATGCTCCCACAGGTACTGCACAGAATAAGTAATATTGACTCTGTCTTGTTCCACTAATAGCACATAGAAGCTCAATCGCCAGGAAGCGGGGCACTGGGTTACCTGAAGGTACTTGATCAAACTTTCATCGTCGACTCGAAGGCTGTCAGACTTGAAAGGTGTCACTACTGCAATGACTGGCCCTTCGATGTTGAATTCAGGCATCCTTGACGGCATGCGCCGCAGCTGTCGGTCTTCAGCAACTGCTGAGTGTGCACCGATCCTCCAGCCTGTGTCGCGCCATATTTCAGGTGACCGGTCAATGCGTGTGAACTATAGCTGCTTGAAAAAGTCACAAGGGTACAATTTGCATTGCCAGGACGGCTCTGCTCACAGCTTCGAGAGGCGCCATGACCTTAATGAATAAGCAGGTCGACATAATTAGGGCTGCGTCATGACGACCGCATCGTACCGGCTTCTGCCGGTGGAAGCGAAGGAACGTGAGACTTGAACACTGCAGCATGCTGTGTAGATAGCCCAAGAGAGCTGCAGAGCTGGCCTGCCCGGGCGCGCGGGCAGCCTAAGGGGAGGTGCCCAGGGGGCGCGTGAAGTCTTGATACTCCTGCAGTAGAGCTGCTCAAGGCCTGCAACTTCTCCATCTTGCACTTAGAGCATTGCATACACCAATACTATGCTTGTACGGCAGATCTGCAGATCTACATGCTGTAAGACATGAGCCCTAGCGAAGCCCTGAGAGGGGAATAAAGTGATGGAGCATGACTCTGCAAGCAGCAAGCCGGACGGTCATCCAGTACATCTGGAGAGGAGAAAGGCCCCTAATCGAACTCTGTATGTACAGACAGTGCGTCTCCATGCTGAGCTGACGAAGAGGGGCCCTTGGGCAAGATAGGATAGCGCCGTGGGGATGACTTGTCCTGCTATGAGTGCCAGGGCAACAGCTCCGGCTGTATGCAGCTGCTCTTCTTATAGTTCGACTCGTACTGGTGCGTGCCGCCTTCGTCAAGCAGTGCCTGAGTGCTCATGACCGCAATGGCTGAGGTTGTCGATGTCATGCTCCTGTATGTGCTGTGCAGGTCACTTGAATGTAAGGACTGTCCGGAAGCTCAGTACGAAGCCATTGACGCAACGGTCACTTGCTCTTCCGCCTCACAGAAGACAGGTGCAGCAAATAGCAGCTCCATCACATGCTTGCAGCAGTGCAGCTGCCAGCCCTGGTGCAGAGCCTAGCAGGCCGCTCCTCAGCACCATCGTCGCGGCCGTTGCTGTATTGTTGAAGGCGGTATCATCAGCCATGCAGAGAACGGCTGAGAGGGTGAGACTCGGACACCGTGTCTCAGCTTGCCTCTGGCCTTGAGTGCGAAGCCAAAGACTGCTATGGGCTGGACCATGCAACCTTATGTAACGGCATAGGGACCATGAAAGTTTCTGCATAACTGATAGAGCGCATTCTGGTGCATCACAGCTGAACGCATCCCAAATATGGTGAGGGCATATGTCTGCTTGTGGGAAGCCAGGAGCACCAGGCAGCTTCCAAGTTGTTGTCACATGATGTGCAGCTGCAGCAGCAACCAGATGCAGCGGTGCTCAACAAGAGCATCAAGCAGTCTGTGCGGCACTTCCACATGCTGGGCGCCATTGCACCCTTCGCGGCAGCCTCCGGCGGCGCAAACACGTTCCTGCTGCTCACAAAGGCCATGGCACGCTTCATCAAGGTGAGCAGCAGCAGAGAGCCAAGCACTGCTGCAGCACCCTAAGCTTGACCAGCCTGCAGAAGCCGGATTTTGCAGGTTTGCAGGCACCTGCAGGACAAGACCCGGTACTGTACTGCATTTTCATACACTTCTGTAAGGTAGCCAAATGGGCTAGCGTTATCCTTTCTGGAGAGGAACTGATCAACTTGAAGGCTGTGTGCACCTCTGATGCGGAGCTGCTGTTTGCTGTGCAGATCTACCTGTTGCTGCTGTTTCTGCGCGTGCTGCTGTCATGGTTCCCAGCCTTCAACTGGGAGCGGCAACCATGGCTGGGTCTGCGCCAGGTATGGCTGTCAATACATGGGATGGTGGGATCTCATCACCATGCCAGAAACAGCTGTTGCATCTCGAGCGTCGATCACCATTGCCTTTTCCATAGCAAAGCCTGAGGCTGCGCTGTGCCTGGTGCAGATGACAGACCCCTACCTGAACCTGTACAGAGGGCTGGTCCCCCCGCTGCTGGGGACGATTGACTTCACGCCCCTGCTGGGGTTCTTCATCCTGCAGTATATCTCTGGAGTGCTGGAGTCTGGCGCTGCTGAAGACGAGCTCGATGAGTGGTGGTGAAGGGGATATTGATCCAGCGGTGCAGTGCAAGACATTGGGGTTGCGCATGAGCAGAGCAGTTTGGATACCTTACATGACAGACAATCACTGTGATGGGCATCATTCCATGTAATGAGGCTGCTGCTCAATCGATGTATCCCTCACAGACAGGGCTTGTCCCAAAAACCAGGTCCTACACCTTCAGCGCGGCACCCACAGTGTAGGCTTGCTGGCTGGTGTTGTAATCCCGCTTGAGGCGGTATGGCTTCAGGAGCGCCAGCTCCTGCTCTGAAGCTGTGCCTGTGATCTCAGCTGCAGCCAGCTGTCCTATCAGAGGCCCTAGAGTGGCTCCGCTGTGCATCACGGCAATGTACAAGTTTGCCACCCTCTCTGTGAATCCCACTATAGGATGCCCATCCTTGGGATATGGGTACCTGGTCAGAGACACTCTGTCTATACCCACATTGGCTATCTCTGGGACCACAGCAGCAGCCCACTCCCTCACCTGCAAAGTGAGAGCTTCGTTGAGTATTCATGAGCTCATTCCCTGTGCTGACATGAAATGCACACGTGTGTTCTCAGGATCCACCAAAGCATATTCTTAAGATATAGAGAGAAGGAGCATGCCTGCATGCCAATCCGCATGCTCTCCTCAGGGCTGCTGGAAACGTCAGCAGGCACTCGCAACTTCTCTGTCTCGGCATCTTGGTACACTGATATTAAGATGCGGCCATCCCTGGCTTGCCTGAGGTACAAAGTCTCTGCAAGCCAGGCTTCACATCAGTTCGTCGTTGAATGTGACAGGCTTGGCCTCTGCCACCGAAGCGTTGGCATGCATCATCAGTGACAGCAGGCCTTGATGATAGCCACGAGAGTCATGCCTAGAGACAGATAAGCTTATTACTATATGTTATATGTAGCTGTCCAGACTAGCAGAATAATTGTTACGGTCATCTGCATAGCCTCCCCTTGAGAGATGTCTCGACCAAGGCTCGGTGCAGCTTGATAGGATAGAAAGCCACCTGACAGGAGCATGTGCTGCAATAGCGGGGGAGCAGGCAAAGTGTACACATTCAGGGTTGCAGGCTTGTCGTCCAAGGGGACCTCAACACCCGCCATCCTGGCAAGCTCTGGTGTCCTCAAGCCGGCTGCTATCACAAACACGTTCGCCTGTACCAACCCTGATGCAGTTGCAAGCTCTGCGCCATGACATACCTCCTCAGGAAGGGTGTAACATACAACAAGGCACATCAAGAGGAGCGGACACGCACTGCATCCTCTCACAGGCGATCTAGGAGATTGGGACTGGAGAGCCTTGAGTAGTTGCACACCTGCGACCCGAGAAGGCCCTGCCTCAGAGTTTTGCATCCGCACATCCAGGACAGCTTCCGAAAAGCGCACCTCAGCCCCGCTCACTGCAGCCTCTTCTACAAATGCTGCAGTGGCTTCTGCGCAGTAGCCAAAGCCTGCACATGCAGGCAGACTATGACACAGAAATTGCGCAAAGGTCGGCCTTGCAGAAGCACTTGAGATAGACGAGAAATCTGAGGCTGCACATGGTCAGAGACTTTGCATGCCAATGCAGCCGTACAACAAGCATGCTGATTTGACATATGCATTGTAACAGCTTACCCTCTTGCCTGTACAGGCGAGCACCACTGGAAGCAGCATGGGGTGAAAGTCCGGGCTCAAGGAGGTGCAAGCTCTCTGGAGTGACGGCTTCTGAGGAATATGCCTCATTTTCAGGACGTGCATCTTCCAGCACAAGTGTGCCAGGAAACTCTGCAAGTTCGCCAAGAGACCTCCAAGCATCCATGCCCCTGACATTGATCTCTGCAGGGTAATAGCTGAGCTAAGCTGCAGGCTACGTCAAGGTGCCTGCGCTATGCGGACCTTACTGATGGAGTGAGGTTGCCCGAAAGTTGGTGTCAGAGTCTGCACAGACTGGAATTAAGGAGCAGGCTGTGGGCAGAGGATGTCTACAGTGCACTGCCTTATTGTTGGTGTGCATGGAACCATTCACAAACGCAGCAGGTCGATGTCCTTGCCTCTGTAATGATCTGGTGCCTTCCTGTTGGCATTGAGCCAGGCCCAGCTTTCCTTGGATGCAGCACTGGCAGCGTGGGGTGCTGCATCGAAAAGGGTGACCTTGCATCCCTTCTTGGCGAGATTCAGGGCTATGGAGCTCCCTATGATGCCTGTAACATGCGGGGAAGCCTTGGAAGTCGCCTTAATAATATGCCAGATGCGAGGACTAGTTGATTTTACTTTCTAGGTCGATGCACTCACCTGCGCCGATCACGGCGACATGACCGGGAGGGCATGTCATTGTGTACTATTGGCCCCAGAGCACAGCACCAGCTCCCCACCTCGTCAGCTTCTATAGACTCGGTATCTGTATGACGCAATCGAAAGGATTTCTTTGGATCCCCAGGTATGTAGGGACTGTGGAACAAAGAGCATGCCTCAAATGTGGGCCATGCTTTGCATGGCATGGTAATTCTTATCGAGGGTGCAGGATCGTGTATCGGCTCGCCAGCATACAGAATAAGTCAACGATCTGCGTTGTTGTGGTTTAGCTGCTCCATGCTGACAACAGGCATAAGTACTGTATAATATTGGGTGGCATGGTGGCTCTGTGCGCGTCGTTTGCTGACACTTTCAGCATCCCGGTGGCAGTCCACAATGCTGGTAGATGAAGTTCGTAAGAGTTGCAAAGCAGTAGAAGCCGCAGCATGCCATGTCAGGGTTAGTATTGACGGTGAGGGCTGACATGTTGTGGAGACCCTCACAATGCCTGCAGTGCTGCATCTGAGACTAAGCAAGGGTGTGCCTGCAGCTGTCGGGGGCTTTGTCAATGGCATTACCCGGGAAGAGTTGCTGGCGATCACATCACCAAAGGCCTTTGACTCAGGCATGTTCCCCCGCACTGTCAAGCATATGCCCTACACCTATTCTTCGCACTGAGCACCGCTTAGACCCTGTGACTCACAGCAGCTAGCCACAATTGAGCAGTGGATGTCTGTGTGCAGAGCTGCATTTCTTTGATGGCGGGCCCAGAACAGTGCAGTACCTACTTGCTGTTGACACCATCAACTTTGCATTCTGGCCGGAGCCTGGACTGGAGTATGAGCACCTTGCCAGAGGTTTCAAGGTGCCTCTTATGTACAATCCCTGAGGATTCCCAAATGCATGATGCTTGTCATCGCAACTGCTGAGGGGTCATGCACAACCCTCATGTCCCCCAGGGCTGGTACATAGCTTCATTTGTGCCAAGCCTGAGGACACACTGGCAAGGAGCCTGCGCCTGGGTGCAGCAACGTGGACCTCGCTAAAGAGGATCGCAGTGGCCAAGCACGATTGTGATTGTCTATACACTTGCATGGGGGCCCTACAAGACACGCAAGTGTTTGCTTCCCAGGTCATGTCAGGGCATTGTAGGAGCATGAGTGGAATGATGCATGCGACAGCGGTAAAGAATAGCCGCATGCATTAGTAGAGCGTTGATCCAACACGCATCAATCACTCTACTGACATCCGTCAGCAGCTGCTAGCCCGGTGGCAGGAGCTGGGTAGACATGTAGGCTCTTCTGTGCAGAGCAGGAGGCGCTGCAGTGCGACCCAGACGCCCTGAGCGCCCAGCGCCTCTCCCGCATGACAGGAATTCAGCTGCAGACCATGCTCTCCAGACCTGGGCCACTGCCAGCTCAAGAGGAGAGGGCTGCTCTTCTCTGCGAGGCATGCCTCAGAACACCCCTTCTCCTCCCCAACTGGCAGAGTCATGACGTCTCATCACCACACACTCCCCAGTACAGCGCGGTGGTAGAATCTTTCAGGGCCTGCCCAAAAGGGAAGGGCCGCTCTTCTCTATGTGGCATGGCTCATATCACAATCTCCCCTTCACAATGTATCAGCCCCTTACCCGGTCCTGTGCAGTGCTTGCACTTTGCATACATGTAGATAGGTGCTATCGCCTGTGGGAAGCCTCAGCATAAATCTTCTTAATAAACTCGTGCTGCACTGCTCACAGTGTCACATGAGTGTGTCGATAGCAAGGAGGAGGTCAACCAATACCATAGTTACAGGCTGGACCTGGAACATCTCATATCATCTGTAGGTGGGAAGCATCCTTCTGAGGGACTTCGGCGGAGAGGCAGCGCAGTTGGTCACTGCAGCGGGCGGCTCAGCAGCAAAGCTGGTTGACCTCGTTGTGGAGAGTTTTCCCGGGTTCCGGGATGTTGCTTCCTACAGGTGCAGAGCTCATCTAGCAGTGCCCAAAAAGGCTCATGTTGCCTAGCAGCGTGTTCAGAGGATGTAGCCTTGTCTGGTCTCTGCAATGGCAGTGCAGCAAGTGTGATGTAGACTGTAGATACTCAGACTGCATGTGCATCTCTGCAGAGGAAGGGAGGTATGGTTCCTGAAGCGTGCTCAGATCTTTGCTGGCGACGTCTGGGGAGCGTTCCAGGTGGGCTCTGGATGAGAATAATGACATCTGCCATTGCAGCATGTAAACACGGCTGTTGACAAGATGCCTCAGTATAAGTGGATGCTGTAGGATTCTGGAGGTGTGATGACATGATGCTTGTATCCCCCACATCATGACATGGACGCAATTATGCAAGATCTCTCGGCCTGCAGGGGCAAGGACTAGGGAACTTTCACGACATTGGGAGGCTGACAATGTTTGCTGACTATCGCGTGCCAGTGTTGCTGCGGCAATTGGGTATCCTACAGTACTCAAGCGAGCTGGCTTCAAGGGTGACCACATCCAGCCACTTACAATTCTCCTGTCACCTGCACCCAGATCCATGGTCATGCTCCAAGGAATGTCACAGTGCCTTTCTCTGTTTGGTGTTCTGACATCAATATGGGCCTGACCTCCAACTAATTACCCTCAAGAACCACAGCATAGCTCAGACTATTTCTGTGCACCCACCGTCATGTCCTGGTTGTCTCAAGGCACAGTGTTGTTCATTTTGAAGTCTTGTCGCAGGTGGACAGTCTGCAGGAGCTGCCAGCTGGCTGCCAGGAGGAAGTGGAGATCAGAGCCTGCACCATTCAGGCTTTGGATAACATCAAAGCTGCCTTGAAGGGGAGGTGTGGCAGGGAAAGTTGCCCGCTGCCTCACAGCGTGCAGCTGGATTGGTTTCTCTGGGAGCAAGGCGAGCGGCAGCGCACAAACAGCCCGCCACACCATCGCACAGTCACAACATTCTACTAGTTGTGCCTCACACTCCCGAATAAGTCTGTGATGTGACCGGCATGGTGTAAGGGAACTTGGGTGGATTTCACTCTCCCATTTCTCCGGGTCCTGACTAGCGCACACACTCTTTCATAACGTGCATTGTGTTTGTACAGCCTGGCACTGGCGCCACTCTTAAAGACTACATGCTACCGTCAGGCAGCCCTCTTCTTTCCACTCCGAAGATGAAGGAAGTCTTATATGCCCCAATGCATGTAAGCCTGAGGTGTGCATGCATAGCAGCAGCAGGGTCCTCAAGCATGCCTGAAAGTCAAGCGGGTACGCGGCCAGAAGGCCCCAAAGCAGCAGCCCAGTATGAAGGCAAATATGAGCGGGAGCCACAGTCCCCCAGTGCTGAGGCTTGGATCAGGTGCTTGCTTGGATGCTGCTGGCGCTTTGGAAGGCGACTTCTGCAGCAGGGACTGCAAGCTGCTGAGGGTGCTCTGCAGAGCGCTAGTGTTGTCCTCCAGGCGCTTCAACAAGGGCTGCAACTGCTGCTTGTCCCAGACTGCAACCACACCAGCCAGCTGAGATCTTCAACATACTCAAAATTGAGAGAGCATAGCAACACGTATCGACTCCGACACAGTGTACTAGACAAGCTGCTTCTAAGCAGTGTACCCCTCTAGACCGCGCATGTCAGTGCACTGGCCCTGCATTTTGCTTGGTGGCGCCTCATACATGCATTTCAACATCAACCATGGAGTTCTGCTGACGAACAGAAGGCTCACAAGAGACAACAACATGCTGATGAGGAAACGGTGAGCGTACCATTTCCCACGTCTGCAGAAGAAGCCATGCTGAGGGTCTCCGCAGCATCCAGGAACTCTTCCAAGTATTCTGTGTCTGAGGCATACTGCGGCAGAGGCTCGCCCTTGCAGCGCGCTATACAGAAGTCCAGGAACCCAGCCACAGACTTCTCGGCTTGCGTCGCCATTATGCTTTCTATTGTGGATATGAGCCCCCACGGTCCGGCTGCCTCACATGTCACAACTGCGCTCACCTGAGCAGTCACATGGACCTGTGAGCAGGCTGCCATGCTGGACAGTACTGATACCTACATATGCATGCAAAGAGGAAGGAGTCTCATTGACCTCCCTCACAGTGCGCAAAGAACTGCAATTGAGCGTCAAATCTTGCACGCCTGCCATTGAGGTGAT
This sequence comes from Coccomyxa viridis, assembly GCA_963930925.1. Classification (NCBI taxonomy): domain Eukaryota; kingdom Viridiplantae; phylum Chlorophyta; class Trebouxiophyceae; family Coccomyxaceae; genus Coccomyxa; species Coccomyxa viridis. Next base: position 1,984,136 of record CAWVOJ010000004.1, on the reverse strand, counting down.
AGACCTCTGCCACTTATTTCTGAGCCTGTGCAGCTGCAAGATCTGCACGTTCAGTGCCTCTGCGAGACACATAAGGTCTAGACTCATGACAGACGCGGCTGTAACAGGAAGGCACATGATCATCTAACGGTGGAAGGCACCTTGCAGCCAGAGCCTTCAGCCTGGACTGTGAACTCAGCGGCCGTTGTGAATTTGGAGCCGCCCACAAACTCCAGAACAGGCTCGCTGTTGACAATAACGGACCCATCCTCATGCCACTGCTTCTGTTGTGTTTCCCTAATAGTCAAAGTGCTGGTACCTGTGTTCCATCACGGTTGCTCAGCATGCGACCCCAATCAATAACTCTATGACAAATTGCTTGGCTCAGAAGCAGGTGCCGGGTAGGGTGACTGTCTCATTGTTGGGAGAGAGGCTTGCAGGTGGTGGGAGCTCTTTGGCTGTGGAGGGCGCAATCAGTACCTATGGCTCTCTTCACAACATCTGGGACGCCGCTGAGGGGCACCGAGAAGCATATGATCCTTGTGTCCCCAGTCCAGGGGCTTATGCTTGCAGCCGGATCACCCTCGAGCCTGTGGTACTCTTGTAAGGTGTCCTTGTTGTCAAAGACGACATTGAAAAAGTCCTGCAGGTTTCAGTGCGCAGCCAAGATGGACGCCAGCCTTTCATCAATGCAGCTTGAGCTCTGATCGGGCTTGGCAGAAGTAAGGTGCTCTGTGACGTCATTTGGGCTTTGCGAGCTCACCGTCACAGTGCATTCTGACACACTAACAATAACTGCAATTTGCTTGACCATGCTTTACTTATTCTTCAAGCGTGATGATTCAATAAGGCACGATTGCCAGCGGCAGCTCGAAAGTTATGAGTGTCGCAATTTGGCCACTCCAGTTATGGCGGAAAGACATAGTATCATCAAACTTCGGGCCAGCCTGATGACACCTCAAGTGCAGCAGCAATCTTCTCGCAAAGTTGACGTAGCTTGACTCCTTCTGGATAGCCCTACTCAAGGGACGGGCTTTGAGAGGCAACTTCCAGGTGCCAGGTAGCTTCGCTCTCATACACTTTTGAAAGTATGTCTGGACAAGCTCACAGACTCATACTGCAGAATCCATGCCAATAAGCAAAGCACAGTTGCTCATCGCAGCTACATCTGGACCATCACATGCTGCTCCTGGCCATCTCTCAAGTAGGTGATGTCACGTGACCACATATGCAGGCACGGGCAGGCACGAGCTTTTCGTCTTCAGGACCCCGTTTATTGGCATTTTGTGAATAACTTACCTGATTCGGCGTATGTGATCATGTCTGCATCGGCCTGGAGCCGAGGCTTCGGCAACTTCGAGGGATCTTACAGTACAGCTCTTAGGTCGAGCCTGACCAGCAACTACTCATTCAAGCCCCGATCGCTTATTGATGAGGAGAGAGACAGAGCAGACGGAGGCGGAAAATCCCTGCGACGGACACTGAATGGCTTTCAGCTCATCTGCCTTGGAGTTGGTAAGCTCCTCGTCACGACATGCCGCATGTCATGCACCTGAAATTCCTTTGCAATGCTCCCTTCTAGGTGTGTCAGTAAGTACCTAACTTTGTTGGCTGCAGGCAATATAGTAGGAGCCGGTAAGATGCCTCGCCCAGTATACAGCCGGGAGTGACCACGTCATGCTGAGAATATAACTGCAAAATCACATCGTGCTTGCTTTCGCATCCTCACACTCTTAGACGCGCAGGGATATTTGTGACTACCGGTAGAGTGGCACATAACCAAGCTGGGTATGCATCAGGTCCTTCCTCTTGACACATGCCAGATGTTGCCCATGTATGACATGCTGTGTCACCCATTCTGCAGCATGTGCCCTCGATACTTATCGTAGTGGGTGATTCTGCAGACCAGCTGTGATAGTCAGCTATGCCATTGCGGCAGTGTCTGCGCTGCTGTCTGCGCTGTGCTATGCTGAATTCGCCACAGAGATACCCATCGCAGGAGGGGCGATGTCATACACCAGCATCACAGCAGGCCCCCTATTGGGCTGGTGAGCGCCTTTGCTCATTTATAGTGCAACTCTGTGCAGCAACTTGTAGCAGCCATTGTTAGCATCCATACAAGCGCGCTCGCAGCCTATGCTGAGTAGCATCTTGGCAGTGCTCATGATGACACCGGCTTTCATCTTCCACCAGGTGATACAATGTCAGGTCTGCCTTGCTACTATTCAGGCGAGGAAATGCTGGTGCTCCTGTTGATGCAGCTGTTGTGCACATGCGCAGGCTTGTGGGGACCAATCTGATCATTCCTCACATTGTCGGCAACTCCGGGGTGCTCCGCAATTTTAGCGCCTACTTTGCGCAGCTGATTGATGTGCAAGGGAAGACAGACCTGCAGGTGCTTTACCTGCCCACCTTGCTTGCCTGTGTTTCCAGATGCCCTGGCAAGCTTGAGGGGGTCGTAAAGTGCCCATAGCAGCACACTCTCTGCCACAGGGAGTATACAGGCTGCACAGGTGTGTAGGCCTCGCTGAGTCCCATCCAACTGTTGCGTGCAACCTGCAGGTACACACAGCAGGCGGTCTTAGCTTGGACTTCTTCGCCTTTGGCCTGGCGTTGGCCCTGACTGTGTTGCTCATCCTCGGAACGCATGAAACATCCCTTTTCAATCTGGGTAGGCCTTCTCCAGAATCCTTCACGCGAACCCACATGTCCCCCTGCCTTTACTTGCACTTCCTTGATAATTTGGCGTGACACTGCCGATGAGTATGTAGCCTCATCACCAGCCCGCACAGACAATGGCATGACTGCAGCAGCTGCCTGTCATGTGAGTTGACAATTGCATCAATAGTCCTGCTTCAGCATGGCTGTGCAGGTTTGCGGTTGGCCAGAAGAGTTTGGTCATGCTTCCCAGGCGCAAGTGTGCACCTTCAACACAATCTGTGTGGTTGCGCAGTTGTCACAGTGATACACGTGCTCGGGATTCTTTTCGTAATTGTGGCGGGAATGACTCAGGCCAACCCTGCTTACGCCCACCCATTCGCCCCCTTCGGGGCACGCGGCATCTTTGATGGCGCCACGACCGCATTCTTTGCATTTATTGGTGCTGATGCTCTGGCCAACACTGCTGAAGAGGTGCAGCCTCCCACATCATGCGTTGACTATTTTGTGCAGAATTTGGCTGTCAGGACTTAAGAGGCTGGTTGACCTGCCATGCCTAGCTTCACAGAGCGCAGTTGTGTGCAGGAGAGTGCTCTCAGCCTTAATTTTTATGGGATGCAACTTAGCCTTGCATTGCACAACCATTTGCCGTGCCCAGTTCTGCAGGCTAGGCCTGACACCCTCACCCTCACCTCTGAGGCTCAAGACTGATGAAAGCATGTTTATGATGCAGGTCATCAACCCCAAAAAAGACCTACCTGTGGGCCTGCTAGGCTCTCTGGGTGTGGTCACAACCCTTTATGTGCTCATGGCGGCTACCCTCATCCTCCTCATACCCTACACCCAGATTGACCCCAAGGCCGCCTTTGCGGCTGCCTTTCAGGTCTGCCATCCTCTTTGTGTGTCACCATTGCATGACTGTAGCCACACTGCAGATGTTTGTAGCCACAGCATGATTGTAGCCATGCAGTATGCTTACACTTTGGTGCAGCTCAAAGTAATCAAGGCTAGCATCAGACGCCTGGTATCCCAATGGCGTATCATCCTGCCTGCGTCACTGTATAGCGTGCTTGATTTGCTTTCTTGACACAACAAATTTGCTGAGCCTCCAGAGCATGTGCATGCAGATGACAGGGCTGCCCTGGGCCAAGTATATAGTGGCTGCAGCCGCGCTGATGGGCATTCTCACAGGGCCTTTGATTGGCTTTTACGCCGGGGCCCGAATCATCTATGTGCTGGGTCGTGAGCGCCTGCTGCCTCCGGTGTTTGCACAGATGAGCGCCAAGTTCGGCACTCCTGTGGTCGCCACGGCTGTGCAAGGCGTTGTAGTATGTAAGCCGCCTCCCCACCCAATGCTCCATTAATTGATAACGGCTCTCCTTTGCACTACTCAGTCTGGGCGAATTCCAATAAAACTTTCTACAAGAGGATGGGCATTGTACCCCATTGTCCTTACGGCCAATATACATTCATATTGGGCTGCCCCTCAAGCAGTCTGGCACATCCCCCAAGAGGTGCCCAGATGTGGCAGTCCTTCACAGCGCTTACATCAAGCCCTGCAGGTGCAGCTTACACCTGGGATATGCAACACTCTGCACCATTGCATGCATGTACTGATATGGTGCTTCCATGCTGTGCAGCGCTCATCACGCTGTTCACGCCGTTCGAGTATCTGTCGGATGCCACATCCATCTCAACGCTGTTCTCATTCTTCTTGGTGGCAGCCTCACTGCTGTGGAGGAGGTAAGCCTATCATGTGCATTCGTTGAGTCATCTATCACCTGGTTTCAAACCTGCAAATTAGTTGCCCTGCTGTAGATGTCATACTCCTCCTGCATACGCTGTGCGGTGATGAACTTGATCTTGTCAAGGGCACCTCCCTGAGCTGCAAATCGGCCCTGACATAAGCCCCATTGCCTTGAAGTCTTGCCTCTTGGATTTAATTATTACTGAGCAGGTATTATGGCCAAGGTGGTGCTGAGAAAGGCGCTAACCCCTGGTTGCCTGCAGCGCACCTTGTCTGGCTCATCCTGAGTGCTGTTGGTAAGTTCTGTTTCCTGGAGCACTTCTTGGCATGCGGGTGCTCCCAGACATGTCTCACATGGTGTGGCTTTGATGGGAATTTTCTGGTGTTGATCAAGATTGGGCCCTTCCTTGGGCTAGCCTCATGCTGGGTGACAGGCCAGGTAGACTACGTGTTGTTTGTGAGAGACCAGCTTGGCCAGCAAGCCCTCAGCTGCTGTAAAGCCCTGCTTGCTGAACCAGACCCAGAGTCTGCTGCATGTAGGCATGCAGCTACCTGCCAATCATGTGCTGCCACACTGAGGGATTGAGAGCCTAATTTGTTTTGTGCAGGTCTGAGTGTGTGGTACCAAGAGAGATTGCACTGGGCGGGGCTTGTGTGCTTTGGAATCTCTGCGCTGGCATCTGTGGTGTCTCTGCAGGTTGCTGCCCTTTCACCAGCTTGTGTTGCCTTCCATGATGCAGTCAGTACCACCCTGCTGGGAAGAGCAGACCCTCATGTGTGACATGTTCTGTGTCCTGACTGGCACAGCGGAGTAATGCTCTGCATATTTCCCTCTGGTCATTGCGCGCACAAAGAATTTGGCGTCCAGCAGTATGGCAGCATGCAACATGGCCTCTAAGGCTTTGAGATTTCTGGCTACCTGTGCAGGTGTTTGTGAAGCAGACGCATAAGCCAGGCGAGGGATCGTTTGCAGCATGGGTGCCATGGGTGCCGGTAAGGCCCTCCCTTGAATAAAGAAGTCCAGTCTGCACTGTCACCACTTCACCCCTGTGACACCTGTCTGTTGAATTAGGGCGTGCCTTGATGTCACTCCAAGTGGGCTCTGAGAGGACAACCACTGACCCCTGAGCTCACATTGATGCTCAATCAATGTCGCTGATCTGAGAAAGGGTGCCAATGAGTTGTATGACTTTGCATGACGTTTCTGGTCTTCTCTTGCAGGCAGCTTCGGTGGTGCTGAACGTGTTCTTGCTGGGGGCTGTGAGCAGAACAGCCTGGGGGCGGTTTGGCTGGTGGATTGCTGCCACACTGGTGGTCTTCTTCTTCTACAGCCTCCCATCCTCATACCTGCACTCCCGATCAAGGTGAGCCTGATCTGGTCCTTGGCTATCAATCTTTATTGTTGAAGGACACTCCATTTTCTTGGCTGAGCCGCTGTGCTGCACTGCCCTCCTTGTTCCTGCGCTTCCAGTCAAGGTGCCTGATCTAGTCCTTGACCATCACAGCATGACGCCGCCTGACTGCTCTGGGTTACCCCATAGTGTCAGTTGGCGCACTGGCCGCATTGCCGCTGCAATGCCAGGCTTTGGATGTCAGGGCTGTGTCTGCATCCCCGTGAGTGGCTGTTTGATGCCGCTGTAGGCCCCAGCGACATCTCAAAGTGCAGCTCTGAGCGCATTGCACACTGTCCCTGTGGGCGCTATCCTGGGTGGATATGTAAAAGAATCTCACAGCTTATTTTGCCTGTCATTCTGCACGGAACTCATGCGCAGCTTGCTGTGCAGACTACCAAACAATGGACATGATGATGGCCTTGCAACTGGCAGATTAGGGCAGGAAGGGCAGAAGCAGGATGGGGAGAACAATCCTCCCCTGCTGCACCCCCTGCTTCAGCCTGAGCAAGACACAACCGGCAGCAACACCCAGAGTTGAACTCATCTGCCGGTGCAGCATTACAGCTCTGGAAGCCTCAATTGGAGCACCAGGCTAGCAACAGGATTGCTCAAGACAACACTAGCTATGGTGCTTGTCACCAGGTGGCATAAATTCATAAACAATTAGCCCTAGCAGCTGGCAAAATTCCACCACACACCATAACCTGGCTTGTGCGTAAATGTGCCGAAGCATTGTCAACTCCTCCTGTAAAAACTGTGTCAAGAGCTGTGAGGCGGTGTCACATTAGCTCCGTCAGTATGCTTGTGCACCGTACCCTGGCTTGTCACCAGGCTGCTTTGTGAAGGTTTCACTGATAGCTGCCGCAGAGCTGTCACCCCAAGGTGCTTGCCAGCTGTATGGCACTAGAGTTGCAAAGAGTTGCTCTAGAGAGTATTTGCTCGTTCACTGAGTATAACTCCTCAGCATAGAACAGGTGTCAATTCTGCCGTCTAAGCTAGCTCCCCATCTCAGCTGGCGCAGGCTCTGCACTGATAGCGCGGCTGAACTTTGATGGACACTCCTCCCGCTCACAGAAGTAGTGGGGTATCTGGTGCGGGTGCATCAGTCTCGAGCACAGGCTGCAAAGCAATGTGCTACAAGTCACTTCCTGCCATGACATGTGCTGGTGTAGGAATATATACACGCATGGTCTGCGGGACTGTACCCCTGCTGACATCTGCAGATGTGAGCACCAAAAACTGCGGATGCACGGCAGGTCAAGCATCATGGGATGTGTCGAGGGGCTGAGCACAATTACGGCAGTAGGCATGCGCACCTGCACTTTGCAATGCCTGTGACGAACCTGTGAAACTTCATGGCATTTCTGTGTCCTCTTCTGCTGGGGGACGTCTGCACGGAATAACAGCAATTAGTTGCAAATCCAGATCCTAAAAACTGTTTGCGCTCACGAATACAGGGACAAGCGTCTTGCCTTTCTCTTTGGCACAGCCATCCCCCTTGTCTGCTGCCACTGTGCAGCGTCATTCAACTGAGCTACACCGCAGCTGGGTATTTGTGCCTCCACTGCCAGGAAGGGGCCTACAAAGGCTCTCAAAGATACAAGCGCTGGTAGTCTACGGGCAAGCCACATCTCATGTAGAGCTAGGAACCAGAGCACTCCCAGATCGCCTCATGCGATCCCGTCCTTCCTATGCCTGTGCGGGGCTCTGTGATGATGATGACATGTCAGTCCGTACGACAAGCACTTCCTTGATATCACACGCTCTCCTAGTTTCTGGAAACATAAAAGTGAAACAGCGCTCATGTCGGGCGCCAGGATTTGGGCACTGCTGAGTCATCGGTTCATGAGCTCTATGTTTCGGGCAGTACAGAGCGTGCTGCAGGCGCTGAGAGACCATCGTTGGCCTCTCGAGTGTTGATTCATTGTTAGATATTGCAAGGGGAACGCGTTGCTGGTCTCGTGAAGACCAATGCATGTCGTACCATGCCACCTCTGTTTCTGACTTCATCGACGATTTCGAGCCTCAATAAGGCGCTGCAGCTTAATACCACAGGGATCGAACTACAAGGTACTGGCATGGGATTTCAGCGTTAGCAGCACCAGTGGTTGGGAGGGATGCGTGGCAGGACTCAGAAGCTCTTTCACCCGTGCTACGCTTGAGTTGCAAGGCGCTATTCGGCCTATCGAGGCAGTAACAGCCGAATTTGTGCCTTCTTGCCTGCCAGACAGTATCAACGCAACTGAATGCGTAAGAAGGGGCACCATAAACAGGGCTCAGCCTCCCTTGGGTGGGCCTGGAAGAGCCAGCAGCAGCGAGTGTAGACAGTGTGGATCAGCAGGATTGACGCAGCATCCAGTATGTCTGCTCTGAGGGACTGGTTCAGAAGGAGGCCCTCCAGCACAGAACACCTTCCCCCTTATCAGCCTGTGATAGCGGACTCGCACCTGCCCCCAGACCAGCAGCGCCCCCCAGTTCAGCAGGAAGCTCCATGGCTGCAGTGGGGGTATCCCATGCCCACCCAGTATGCCCACCCGCCCAGCCATGCACCCACGCCATCCTTCGACACAGTCATGGCTGTTGCGCTCTCAGAGTCGGCCAGCGAGGCTGATCAGGTACTTTTCCTATGCGCCCAGGAAGGGAGGTCTCATTTGTTTGAGGGGCCACATGTGATGCAGGCGATCAGGTGGCAACATGTCTGACTAGAATCGCTAAGTCTGTCAATGCCCGTCTCAACAAGGCTGGATCCCCGCTTTCAGGGGGGTCAGGATCTGGTTAGCCTGGTGTGGCACCCTGCATTGCATGGGGCTGCAAGGCAGCCAGCAGCAGGATAATGCACAACAAGCCCCACATGAGAGTGCCTGCCGGCAGTCATCAAAGATGCACTCATCAAGGTCCAGCCACACCTCTGCAGCGCATGCTCTTTAGACTGGAAGAGATGTAACCTGACGTGATCTGATCTGACCAGGCGAGAGCAGTGGAGGGGCAGGAGGCAGATGACATGCTGAGGGCGAAGCAGCTTTCCCTCAGCATCTCGTCTGGCAGCGGCGCAGCGGAGGCGCTAAGCTTTAAGCTGTGGGACACTGAATGGTGCGTCCTGCCCTCCTGTCTCTCATTGCAGCTTTGACCTAGAGTTGCCAAAGTACTCTTGTGCTGCTGACACTGTCGTCACTAAACGCGCCAGCACTGATGGAGTTGAGTTGCTGTCTCTTGCAATGTAGATGGGCCGGATCCTAAAATGGTGCTGCCTGATATGCGTTGGCATGTGTCGGCTCTTGTAGCTCCACCAATTCTCTTGGTCCTGCTTAGCTTTCGTGTTCATCACTGACAGAAGGGCGCCCATAGCATCCAAGTGCGCTCTGAATGCTCCTCTCTGAGGGTTGCAGTGCCTTTGCAGCCTGGACTACCATGACATCGTCTGTGATGGGGTGTACGACCTCAGAGGAGCGTTCCCAGAGCTGCAGTCGCCCTCAGCGCGCAGCATCTTCCCCTGCCTGAACGACCTCCGAAGCATACCCTTCTGGCAGGGCGACCAACGAGAGGTCTGTCCCACGTGCTGCAGTCAGACTTCATTGATGCATAGGCACCACCTCCTGTCCCAACACAGCATTGTGAGGCAAAGCGAGCCAGTAAGACATATGAGGGCAAGGGTCTCAAGAGCCACCTGCTGCATATTCTGCAGCAGCGGATCCTAGCGAGTCCACTCTGCCTCAGGTGACTGTTGTGGACATGACTCAGGCAGTAGTAGCCAAAAGAATCCTCAGAGCATAGCAATAGGAGCACCATGGTACCGTGTTTACATAGTTGGATTGCCTGACCGAGGCCGTTTGGTTGCTGTGCGCTTGATGCATACAGCCTATGTCTCTGAAGGGGCTGGCTCCACGGTCTTCTGAGGATCTGAATGGGATCACTGTGCCTCAGGTGGTTGTTGTGGATCACGACTCAGATCCGGAGCTTGTCAGAGTGGATGCCAAGGCTGCAGAAGCCATCGACCTGCACTGCGACCAGGGGCCTGTAGCTTGCATCCAGGTCCGCTCACGTGCTTCTCACTGGCTCTCATTGCCTCTGACCTTCATGCCTGACAATGAACACTGGGTTCTAAGGATACCCCAAGTGTACCTTTTGAGGACAATGCGGTAGGTGAGTTTGTGAAAGTGTGGAAGAGTGTGGAAGAATTCCTATAGTGCAGCAGCTCAAACCTGTCATGCTGCCCATCCAATCGTCTCCTGTGCAAGTGCTGTGGTATCTGGTCCCACACCATGCTGGGCGGATGTGCTCTGCCCATCATGCTGGCAATCGGCCTCTGAGAGGAGCAATTGAGAGTGGTTCCCCAGTCCTTGGTGGGTCCATGGCAGTGTGATAGCATCATGCATGGAGCCCATGATTACATTGCAGAAGCACTTCGAGCCTGCAGGCCCTGGCAACTGTGGTTTCAGATCACATGGGCGGCGCCCGCGACTACGAGAGCCTCTCCAGCGCCTACTCAGAGTTTCAGGGGCAGCTGAAAGACCGGCTGCAGAGCAGGATCCTGCCCATTGGCGCCCTCTCTGTAGGACTGGCCCGCCACAGGGCGCTGCTATTCAAGACTTTGGCAGACGCCTGCGAGCTTCCCTGCCGCCTGCTGCGTGGCCCTGCTATAGGTATGCACCCATCCTGTACAGAACATATCAACATGACCTCCAGGCTATGCATCACAGATAAGCAGCAGATCTCTGCCTGTTGGTGTCATGTCCATATGACTGCCGAGCACAGAGCTCTCTCTTTTGAGACGCGGGCGAAGGCATGTGAGCTTCCCTGCCGCTTGATGTGCGCCCTGGGGCGTTCCCCTAAGACATGCCTCAGCAGCACAGCATACAGCATACCTGTAGCTGTGTGGGCAGGGTTTGCAGGCTGAGGGGCTTGCCAGGGCGCAGCACCGATTGGATCCAGTATTCTGTGCAGGGCTGCTTGGGGCATCTGATGAGATGGCAGTTGTGGTTGTCCGCGTGGAGTCCCAGGAATTGCTGGTTGATCTTGTGGAGAGCGCGGGAAAGACATTCCCGTCCACGCTGTCTCCTGTGGCGCAGACGGGGCGGGGCGGCCAGGTGTCCTCCCCTTGCTCCCTGGTATTACATGCACCCCCTTTGGCAGCTCCCCCTCATGGACATCTGTCTGTGTGATGGACAGTACACCGCTAGGGATATGGAGATGGGTCCTCTCCAGTTTTGGGGAGCCTTGAAAAGCAGGCCCTTGGCAATGACAAGGGGTTCCAGCGCCTGACACAGTGCAGCATCGGCAGGCCAGTCACGTGACCTGCAGCTGCAGGTCAAAGGGATGGATCTGTTGGTGCTGCCCTGTGTAGGGCAGGGGGGCCTTTCGCTTTTGAGGTCACCAGGGGTCTTACGGTGACCTGCGCAATGCTGCAGCAGGCCTGCTTGCTGCAGACGCGGTCTGCAACCATTCCATTCCTAAGAGCTGCAACGCCTTGCATGCCACTCAAGCTCAAAGATACAGTGTGTGCAGGCGGCAAGGTCTATGTTGATGCATTGCTCATCGCCAGAGCAGCTCCGGGAAAGCATATCAGCAGGCCTCAACTGGATGGACAATGAGCCAAAAGAGGGGCCGGACCTGCTCCCATCTTTCCAGGTGCCTGCCAGCGTCCCCCCTTGCCTTCACACAGCTGCCTTGCACCTCACAACAGCCCTGAGCAGGGGTGTGTGCTCATATACGCCCCCGCATTGCCTTCCAAAAGTCATGTGTCATCAGGGGAAAATGAATAGATGTCGACTGGGGCTATGCACCTAAGGATGTTTTCTTGCTTGTGCAGCCACAAGAGAATGCCAGTTCCTCAGCGGTGGAAGCCCTTGCTGCGAGACCAGCAGAAGCCCCCAGGCCTGGCTTCACGCACCTTCAGCCTCTGCTCTCACCCTTCCAGGACACAGAGCTGCAGCAATCCTTCCACACGACGCAGCAGAACGGCCATGCTGCAGAGCCCTCAGACGTGAGCCTACCCTCCCATCCCACCCGTCTGCCTACTGCTCCTGCACAACCTCACTGCGCAAAAGAAGCCAGGTTACAACTGCCCACGTAGTCCTTCCTGCAGAATAGCCTCCACATGTGCAGCCCTGAAGCTATAGGTACTGGGAGTTCTGACTGCCTTCTCTGTGTGTCCTGGACAACTGATAGCACAAGATTGGCTCCTAAAGCTGATGTGTACACCGCAGTACTCTGCCTCTGCGTTCCATGTATTTGCCAGCTCACCGGAGGACAGGCCCGGGTGGTATCCCGTCCAGGATCCAGAGTACAGCAGAATAGCGCGATTGGACGCCCAAGAGCAGACCAGCAGCTCTGCATCTGCAGCGGTCCTATGCTCAGAGTACAATCTCTCTCCGTCATGGTAGATAGCCGTTTCTTTCCCGCTCGATGCATGCTTTCTCTCAGCTGTATTGACTTGCGCAGATGCGTAGGCAGATTGCTCACCCGCCTTGCTTGCCAATGCATCTCATTTGTCAGACCTCAGATCTTGCTTATGGCTCAAGAGGCCTCTGCATGCACAAGGGACACGAAGGGACTCTTGTATCACTCAGTGCCCTACTGTTTGAGATGGATAGCACTTTGCACTCTGACAGCATGGGCTGCATCTGCAGCAGCCAGCCTTTGCCAATTCCAGCATTTAGCCACTGTCTCATAGCTGTATATGTGGGAATGGAATGCAATCTTTTTTCCTGACGTCGTGGCTGTCTCTGCAGTAGCCAGCCTCAGATGAATCCCAGCATCCAGCCGCTGCATCCCATGCGGAATGCGCCTCCCGACCCTCTGCCCTGGGACTTCTCCATGCCCGCAGCGCCAGGAGCTCCGGTCGTCAAGCATGCGCCCCCCTCTTCCAGCAGCAGCGCCAGCAGCAGAGACCCCCCGCGAGCCGCCTCACTCCTGGTGCGTGATGCGCAGACACCCCTGATCTGGAAAATTTGCGTGCACCGACTAGGCCTGTATCGCACAGCAGTCCAAAAGAGGATGAGTGGCAATGGTGCATCCAGCACTTCTCCTGTCTCTGGCAAGAACTCTTGCAGTGCATCTACAGGATCAAGGGTTCTGCACTCGCATAGATCTCTGTATACAGCGTTCAAGAGCACAGTGGTGGTCATCCAAGACAGGTGCGCCTGGGAATGCGCTGCTTGGCAGCTCTCACAGCTGTACTGAGTATATGTGTTGGGTATGCTGCAGGCGGGGACACACCTTCCGCCCTTATTGGAAGGCGATGAGACCACGCCTGAGTGTGACAACTCAAGCACAGACACGGCCGTCCATACGCTGAGTCAGGTCATCTCATCTGTGGACCTTGGCAGTGGTAAGACTTTTGTGAACATGTCTCCGCGCCATTCTGAGAGTCTCCTTACTTGCAAGACCATACGTGCTCTGCATATGTGCATCCATGCTAAAGTCGCTGGTCACTGCAACGAACCTCGGCATTCGCGCAGAGTATGATAGTATCCCCACGTCTGTGAGTGCCATGAACCAGGCAGAAAGGAGCCCTCACATGCGCGGCATAAAGACATGGCCGATCTCGCCAAACAGTGCATGCTGCTAAGGACGCCACTCTATGTCTTGGTTATGTGACTACAGGCTGACCAGGAAGGTCCACTCAAGGTTCTTGTCTGATCCCATTGAGCTGAGTCAGTGCCACCGCGCAGATACCAGCGCAGAGTGGGAGATTGAAGCAGATGAGCTCACGCTGGGGCCCAGAGTGGGCACTGCCATCAGATCAATGCCCGTCACCAGATCTGAAGTTGACGTCTGCATGCAGATACCAGCGCAGAGTGGGAGATTAAAGCAGATGAGCTCACTCTGGGGCCCAGAACAGGCACTGGCATCATATTCTTCAATGATTGTCACCAGATCTGAAGTTGACCCTGCATGCAGATACCAGCGCAGAGTGGGAGATTGAAGCGGACGAGCTCACGCTGGGGCCCAGAATAGGCATCGGCAGCTTTGGGGAAGTCTTCAAGGGGACCTGGCGCCACACGGACGTTGCTGTGAAGCGCTTCCTGGAGCAGGATCTGTCCCCGCAGGTCATGGCGGTGCGAGACCTCTCTAAGCCCTCAAAGCCTGCTGTGGGCTGTGCATGCTTAGCTATCCCTGGCTGATTCTGCAAGCTTTCCTGCTATCGCTTGATCCTGGTATGGAGTAGTCGAGGCCCTGCTAGGACTCTCTCCGAAGCGTGTCATAGCAGCCCAGGGCGGCTGCATAGCCCTGAGGGGTCTATTGCACATGTCTGGTTGCATCCTCAGTAGACAAAAGCAAACTTTGGAGCGGCCTTTGGCACGAGTATGACCTTTAGCAGCCCTCCGGCCTTATGCCTAATGATATGACAAGTGCATGCTGCATTGCAGGACTTCAAGGCGGAGGTGTCGCTGATGCAGCGGCTGAAGCACCCGAACGTGGTCATGTTCATGGGCGCCTGCACGCAGCCGCCCAACCTGTCCATCGTCACCCAGTTTGCTCCTCGAGGCTCCTTGTACCGCATCTTGCACAGGTGTTGGGAGACCCTGTCACCAGAATTCAAAACTCTCCTTGATGCACGCTCCACCTTCATGGTTCAATATCCCTGCGAACGCTAAGCTGACTGCTCTGTGGAGGGTTTGGACAAGCACATTTTCAACTGAGTGCAGTCTTTGAGCAGCAGAGGCAATGACTGCCATGGGTACCCGAGGCAGGTGACCTTGCAAGCAATCCCATAGCTCTCCCATGCTCTCCGTATTGGGCAAAAATCAGCTTGATTGGTGGCTGACATCACATCATTAGTATTGGGTGGTGATGTAGGATGCCTGACCTGGTGCTGGATGACAAGCGGCGCCTGCGCATGGCTCTCGACGTGGCGCGGGGCATGAACTACCTGCACTCCTGCCGCCCGCCCATCGTGCACCGGGACCTCAAGTCGCCCAACCTGCTGGTCGACAAGGACTGGACCTGCAAGGTGCACCTCCTTCTGGTAGCACCCTTAGGGCAATGCTTGCATGGTGCTGTCAAGGCGGGCCAGGCCCTGCAGCAGCAAGCTTGCCTTCTGCAAGAGAGATTTTAACGAGACGAGTTTTTAACGAGGTCCTTGACAATAAAGGGCTGCACCGTACACTGGTTGTTCCCATATGTATGCGTGATTGGGTATTGTTGAAAGGGTTGTATACGCTCTCCACATGGTCTCGTGGTGGCCGCCTCCTCCTCCATAAGCAGGACGGTGTTGAGGGTGTGTTGAAATTCAGTGACAATGCCCGATCAGCTGCACGCATATGCAGATAGCCATGCCTGCTATCAGCTCCTTGGGGTGGCTGAGGATAAGCCTATGCACAGGTTTGTCTGGCTTAGTGTACTTCATAATGTGACAGTGAATGGTATTGGTAGGTGTGTGATTTTGGGCTGTCGCGGGTTCGGAGGAGCACCTGGATGTCTGCCAAGAGCCAGGCTGGCACGCCAGAGTGGACTGCGCCAGAAGTGCTGCGCGGCCAGGTCAGCATACCATTCCCGTACCTCTCATGCATGCCCTATCAGAAGTGTGGAAGGATATACCTGTACGCAGAGACTCATGTGCTGGGCAAGCAAATGTCTGCCTCAAGCTATGCATGCTCTTTGCCTTCATTGGAAGGGGGAAGGGACTGACGTTGTGTGGTGTGCAGAGCTACAACGAGAAGAGCGACGTGTACAGCTTTGGCGTGATCCTATGGGAGCTGTTCATGAGCCAGGAGCCCTGGCAGGACAAGAACGCCATGCAGGTCAGGCCCCTATGCTTGGTTTCCTGAGCATGCAGTAGCGTCTCTGCTCAGTGGCTTCCCTCACAATGTTTTCATGACCAGTTCCTTTCCTAGGCTCAGAGCTTGTGATGGTGTGGGTTCACTGCCCTGCAGACCTTACCGTACCCGTTGGTATGATATTTCATAAGGAGCCATGTGTGCAGCCTGGCTATTGACTGATCTAACAGGAGGTTCGTGGCAATATACTCAACACTCAGTACAGTGACATGACTGCGATTTGCAGGTTGTGGGAGCAGTGGGATGGGACAACGCCAGGCTACCAGTGCCTGACACGCTGCCAGCAGAGATAGCGCAGCTCATCCTGCAGACCTGGGCGGATCCCGGGGAGCGCCCTGGATTTGGAGCCATCATAGATAGGCTGAAGCCGCTGCTGCTGCTGCCCTCCTTGTATCCTGCAGCGCCCCAGAGCGAGGGCACGCCAGCTGCCGCGTCGTAGACATGCTACATCTGTTGTGGGGCTGCGTCTTCGTAGACATCGAGTTTAGATGCTGCCAGATCCTGGGGGCTGCTCTGAAGCTGGGGCCATCATATGCAGGCTCAAACGCCGCCGCTTGCCTCTTGTATCCTGAGGCGCCAGACCGAGGGCACGCCAGCTGCAGCGTCGTAGACGTGCTGCCACAGATGTAGTTTCATCATGCTGCTGGCTTGCGGGCATGATCAGGTGCAGCACAGGAGCTGTCAGGACAGCACAGTTGCGGTGGCATTGTCTTCCGGACCTGCGGTGCCCCAGAAGATGAGCACAGCAGGTGCTGCACCATGGACATGCTGCTGCACATCAGCGCCAGCCATCGTGCTACAATGCTCTCAAATTTGGGGAGTGCTTTTCTGATAGGCATGATGAAGGGCATGGACTCTGCTCCCAGCCCTTCATCAATTGATCCTTCCATGTCAGGGACAAAGGGCATGTCAGCTGCATTAAAGACAGGCTGCCCAAAAGGGGAGCCAGGCCGGCTTGACAGGCAGACACTAAGACAGACCACCACACTCCAGGACTATCCAGTTGTGCTGGTCCGAGAATTCCCTTGCCAGGTTGCTGGCTGTACACAAGGCCGTGAAGTTGGTGCATTGCAGATGCTAGCTTGCTGTCCAGTCCAACCTTGGCCGATACCACTAGTGTCACACAGTGGACATTGTATGATCAACACATTGCTGCGGTTCCACACTGCTCAAAGTCAGATCTAGACGTTGCTTCACGGGTTGAGCGTGCTAAGCTGGCATTGAGCAGAGTGAGACAAGAGGCCTGTTCTCTGCTTGCACAAAGGTCTGCCCGTGCGCGTAGGAGGAATATTGAGGTGTTGTTCAATTCTGACAATGCACCATGCCCATCTATGGTTTAGCCTTGTAGAGAGCCACTGCAGCTGTACATCTTTGCAAAGCTGAACACTCATACTGATCCACAGGAGGCTGAAAACACTTGGCAGTCACAATTCGGGAACAGGAACGGATCCGGAAGCAGCAGGAAGCTGAGGCTGACGTTGTCAGAACACCGTTTGTTGAGTATTGTCTCTGACGGTCCTGATGTCAGCATGGTGAGGTCCATGCCATGCTCCCATTAAGGTGATGGTTCCTGAGAGTATTGCTGTAAAGTGAACATTCCCCGTTCATTTGCAGGTGCTCGCGGGAGCCATGCCTCTCATCCTGGACTTTGTGCCGAGCTAAGCCAGATTTACACCAGCGCCTGCGCACTGCTCAGGCAGCACGCCATTTGTCATTTACCAGGGGGAGACTACTGCCATGCTACGTACCGCAGAGCTGTTTCCGGCACCATACCAGATTCCTAGTGCCATGTGATGCTTTGTCACTAGGGCACATGCGTCTCGGAAAACCTGGAGACATGCGCTGGCGCACTCCCGCAAGAGTGCCACCCTCAAAAGCCATATCAATATAGTAGTTTCAACACATCACTTTAGTGACAACGGGTAGGCGTTAAGCTCCGTCCCTGATCTACGAGAGGCTACAGGGCTCTCAGGCATACTTGGAAGTTGGAACACAGGAGGAACGGAAGGTCGTCCTCTCAGCCTGAACAGAGTATGAAGAGTATCAGGTGAGCTTGCGTGCATCGACTGTACATCTTGCATAAAAGCCATACCTTCCTGGGAAGGCTGACAACTGCCTATCTTACGGCGTGGTGCGATCTCGGGACCCTCCCTGCACTTCAAGTAGAATTGGAGAGGCTATGCTGATGTCATAGCTCCTTGCCGCAGGAAGCGATAGTCTCAGGACCGGCCTTGAATGGGCTCCTGGGGATCATACCAGGTTCCTACACTCAGCCCTGACCCTAGCACGCCTGTGGGCCCACCTGGCACCCCACCAGTACCTGCGGCTTATTATGGGGGCGGAGGCCCATCACTGCCCCACTTGGTGGCATTTACATTGGCCACAATCGGGGTTGCCTTTGTTTTGGGAATCATCAGAATGCTGCTCCTGTACTGTCGGCATAGACGGACAGAGAGACTCCGTAGAGAACGTAAGCAGCAGCAGTCATCTTGTGCCTCTTTTTCAAGTGTGCATCAGATGCTCTGCACAGTTGATTGCATCACCTTGTGACAGTGGTTTAAGAAATCAATTCATTGAGCATGCTGCACAATGGCACACACTTGTGCATGACTCTTGAGCAGGACTTTGTTTGCGTGCAGGGAATTTAGAGAGCGGCAATGTGAACTTGCATGCCGTTTGGCAGCAGCACTTACACCAGCATAGTCTGCAGCAGCAAGAGTCCTCTGCAGAAGGCGCTGGAAAAGACGAGAGGATCCAGGTGATGGTGGTGCAGCCAGGCAATGAAGTTGCCATAGGCATGCAGTTGCCAGACCCCAAGCAGCCGGAGCCAGCAGACCTGAGCAAGCTCTCACATCAGGAAGCTGCAGGCAAGCTTGTAGATGAGGTTTCTGCAAGGGACGCCTCCCGTCAGATGTCTTCCTCGCAAGAGCACTCATGAGGTGCAACCTCAGGCGGCTGTCAATTTGCCTTTGCCCCATTCTGGGCATCATGAAGAGTCTTAAAAATGTGGAAAATTGTGGAAAATTTCTTGGTGAAAGGTGCCAGAGCGTTCTTGCGGCTTTGATCAGACACCAGATGCAGCCAGCTTTGTGCAGAGGAGTGCTGGCTCACCTCACCACTGTTGTGCGCGTCCTTTTGGTCGCTCACGTTGCATCTTGAAATCGTCAGGCGAGTGACATCTGAATGCAAGCCATCATCAAGCAGGAAGGAACGCTGCGCGTTGCCGTGCATGCCTGTCTCTTATACAACATTGTATACAGCGCGCGTCTCAGGTGTATACGCAAGTGCCGAGGCAGCGTGGGAATTGTTCTGGCCTATGACTGCTTCACTTCCTACAGCCCCAAGAAGGGGTGATCCAATCTCTTGGTGGCTTTGACACCACCTTCATCAGGTGTACGCCTGTTCAAGATGAACAACACAAGCGCTCTGCTTGTTGTTGGAGTTGAGCGAGATGCATGCCAGGTATAGCCATTGCTTCCTTGGACGTGAGGTGCATCTCTTGAGCCTTTGTACACCCTGAATATTGGCAGGGCCCAAAGTATTGCAAGCATAGTAGAGGGTGGCACTTGTTGGACGCAGAATTATGTATTGCACTTTATAATGAAGTGGAATGTGAATTGTAGGACTATGTGCACATGCTACCTTGCGATTGCTATGCCCAAATGCCTGTAGGATGCCCCTTTTCATGTGTAATGGTAGTTGTCAGCCCGGGAGGAGCTATGCAGTGGTAGAAGAAGTCGCACTAGGTTACACAGCATTGGTCATGGCTCGTATTGCTTCATTGCAAAGAGATGCAAGAATCCACGCATATTGTGATTTAGCACGTCACATGCGTGAGGCCTTACAAAAATGATTCTACATGATTACACTGAGTCAACATGAGGTAGTAGCAGGTGAGAGGCTCATGCCTATGCATTTCCTTAGCTTGGAGAAAGAATTCACCTCAAGCAAGCTTGCAGGCATTTGTGCTGGGGTGGTTCATGCTTGCATCCCAGTTTAAACATGGAGCGGTAGAGGACACCTCATGTTCACTCGCACAAAAGCTCTTGCATCACTGCAACCCCATGGCTATGGTATTAATACTGCAACCACATCGTGTGCACATTGCCTACCCCATAGAGGATCCCTTGTGGCGCTGTGTGATCTGCACCGATCTACGCGTGCACAAATCTAACTTCTAGCCTCCATAAGCTCTGTAACAGCGAGGCCTGATTGCGCACGCTCGCACAGTGGCTCCTCTGAGTACCCAGTTGCACGCCGGCCTGAGTGTTATTGACCTTATTTCGTACAATGATGATGACCTGATGATGACCCTCCAAAGACTTACCAAGGAAAATTCCTGCCACCACACTGTGCATGGCCCTCTGTTAAGCTATCTAGACGTTGTGTACACATTGCTGCACAGTTTGTTGCAGGAGCTGCCGGGCAGATTGCCCTACACTGTGCAAGTGCTAAGTCACCAATGAGGGACATTGCACTGCACTCCCCTTGCAATAGCCGTCTCCCCAGGCTGCTTGTCAGATGCAATTTTCCTCACACATCCAAAAAATTGGGCGACCAGTCCCGCAGCTAGCCCTCACTGTCTCGGTCGCAGGCTCCTTTCCATGTGTTTCTCACCATGAACCCTCAAATTCCAGTCTTGGGGAGTTTTGCTCCTCAAAGAATAGCACGAGTGCAACCAAAAGTGTCTGTTGCACCAAAGTAGCCTAGAAAGGCTCCTGCTGATGCTATGTACCTTGGCAACCTCTGCACGTCCATTGGGAGATCTTGTACCTGTCTAAAGTGCTGTGCCTATTGGACGCGACAGAAGCACCGTTCATCAAAGGAAACCTCTCTCTCTGGGCTGAGCCGGGCTGTCAAAAGCAGCGCCAGTTATTTTACTCTTTGGTGGGCTGGTATTGCCATCTGTAGAGCCACGGCATCCAGACGATCACAGCAGCAATGTTGAAGACCCACACAAGGGCGAGCAGGGCCTGCAAGGCACCATGGAGCAGCTTTCTGTCTTGACATCACGCAAAGATTTGAGGGGCAGTAAAGAATCATGCTTGGCAGATTGCTTAACGCTCTTGACCACAGCACTGCACATGGTCCAAGGCATGTGCACCTCCATGAATCGCAACTACAATGTGCTAAGCACAAAGCTTCATGCTGAACTTTGTTTCAGGTGTGGGCATACCAGCACTAAGAAGACATGTGAAGGACCCGCCATGGCAGCATTGAGGGCAAAGCCCCGGGCCAGCTGAGTCATCCTGTAGTACATGTGGACAATGGGCACCATCGGCCACATGTATGCGCCTGCATAAGTACATTCTCTCGGGGTCGAATTTCAGAAACGCTCCCCAAGATGCCCACAGGTGACACCACCAGACGATGGATACCAAATAGACGACACTACAGATGACTGATTACAGAACTGATTATGGGCTTGCCACATGGTGTCATCAAGGCAGATATACCCAAATCACAGGCTACACTGGTACCCTTATCTGTGCCATGGCAGCATGCTTCTTTCAGCGGACAACTGCCTTGCATACGGTCAGCCATGGCGATTGGGCACAGGCCTTCACTTCCTGAGTTGATGCGAATTTTCTGAAAGAGCGTTGCCTACCCTTCTTTGTGAAGTAGCCTTCCATCCAAATCTGAGACAGCAAGGTGCCTATGTATGGCACCAAGCATGTTGCTTGCATCAGTCTATCATCCCCCCAAATTAGGCTGCCGAGAACCAGAGCACATGGCATAAGCAGACCCACTGATGCTGGCATGGCCTACAGAGGCAACATCCTTTAGTGGCAAAGATGAAATCTCATGCATCCCATGTGCAACTGGACCACAGTTGTGCCAGAAGATGGGATGCAGGCTTGCCACAATCCCCTCAATCCAGGCAGCACTACAAGGCAGGGACAGACAACTATACTGGGACGTGCGTAGGAGCCTACTTTTCTGCTTGTTGATGTGGACAAGCTAAGACACACCAGCTGTAGTAGCGTGGGTGGCAACCTTACCAGTAGGTACTGCTTGAAGCCTTTGGGGAGCCGCCTCTTGCCTGACAGATCAATCCAGGGACCTACAGTTATACAAAATGTCGGCTGTTTGTGCTCAGGTATATGCATGCTGTGGGTGGCAACGAGAGGCTATTTTATGTGCCAGGTATGGTGCTTAGGGCTGTACATCCAAGAGCTTTGCCTAAACGGAGCAGAAGGGTCTGCAGGAGACCTGGATAGCGGACGATGTTAATTCCCGGATTTCTCTCTCCCCCAAACCTTGCCCCCTCAAGCATAAGGACGTACGAGGTTGCCGCAAACAGTGCATCTGTCAGCAAGAACACGGTAAAGCGCTTCAAAGGCTCTGCAGCGAGAATCTACATGACCACAGCCAGAAACAGGTCAGCAAATGCTCCTCTCTCAGCACGTCATGACATGCATACATGGATTATTTGAGCATCCGTCTCTGAATTTCAAGCATTGCAAAAATTGTACATGTCAGCTGGCGTATCGTTTTCACCTCCTTGTAGAAGCAGCAGGCGAGCAGGGATGGCAGGAAGCCCCCTGCTACAAGCCAGCATCCACAGGTGAACCAAGCAAAATCCGTCCCTTGTGGGATTTCAGGAGCTTTTCTGTCTGCTTCAACATGGCCTGTCGAGCCAGTTGCACGAGATTGGTGGCTTCTACGATGCATTGCTGGTGATCGTCTGCATGTCGTGGAGCCTTTGATCCGCAATGCGAAGATGCGCTTCAAGGGCACCCAGGACCTGGTACCACAGCAGACTGGGATACTAGCAACGAGTGCAGGGCCTCCAATCATATGGTGTTTAGACAGCAGCAAACATTACAATGAAAATATCTGCGACATCTAGGCAGGTGACCAGTAGCTGCTTGGCTTCAGCTGTCTTCCTGGAATTTGGACTCCCAAAATGCAACGTCACCTTTATGCTCTCAAGGTAGAGGCAGCTCTAACAGCTTCAACCAATCCATAAGGCCGCACACATCGCTACAGCGCCCTTAGAACTCCTGCGTATCTGCCTTTACATCCGACACTCTCTCAATGTGGCACCCGTGAAAGTGCTTGCAACCACACATGAGCCTGCATGGGCTTACCCGTCCATGTCAGTATGATGATGTGCCGTTGATATTGTCAGGTGGCTACACCTGCCATGTAAGCTACCAAACTGGCTTGGGTATCTACAACAGCCACTATCAATCAAAATCAGTCAGGCAACCTGTCACCAAATCAGGTTATCCTCCTATGTGCCAGGTGCTCTGCACTCCTGACCCTCTGTCAACCTCTCTCTTTCTCTCTCTCTGTGTACCTATCTCTCCCTCTCTTTCTTTCACGTTTTCACGAAGACATTCCATTGGACTTGGAACAGCAAAGGTGCCATGGCAGCTCGACTGTCAGCCTTTGCTGTGACATGGGAGTGTGAGAGACAGTCTATCACGTCAGCCTGGCGTTTCCAAGCCACAGCATGAAAGAATCTGCTTCTGCTCTCCCATCACAACCTGTTGCATTGCGCTCTCAGAGCCTCTGTGACTGCCTTCTCTGGACCAGCAGGTAGATGGCCGCAAAATGCAGCGCGCTGGCGATGATTACCAGCATGTGGAAGATCTCATGGTACCCAAACACTGTAGGACTGGGGTCTGGCCATCTCATGGCATATATGAGCCCCCCAATGCTGTACGAGAGTCCCCCCGCTACCAGCAGCCATGGCCCCTCTGGCCCTAGACTCTCCGCAACCTGCAAAGGACAAAGCTTGACAACTCAGCCAAGAAGCGCTCTCTCCTTCTCGTGTCAGCCACATGGGCATGCCTTTGGCCTGCTGGTTCCGCAAGTGCCATGTGATGAGTTTGCCCGCTCCCAGCAAGCTGTGTTTTCAGAAGATGGGGTAAAAGACCTCTTTGTCAGCACCAGACAATGCTAGGACTGTCCTTGTCGGGGGCATATAATGTACTGAATATTGCAACGGCAGGGTGCGGTCTGTCCTCGATATCTGCGTCCTGGCATACCTCGGTTGCATGGGGCACGATGACCCAGCCGAGGGCGATGTAGATGAGCGTGGTCAGCAGCCTGGGCGCCTTGGGCAGGAACAGCATCTGCAGGATGCCTGCCGCGGCGCCACCCCAGACTAGGCGCAGCAGGTGCATGCCAGTCGCCCCACCAATTCCAAGGTATGCTATTGGCGTATATGTACCTGCAGGCCTCCATAAATTAGTATACATAAAGACGCAGGCCCAAGACTCTCAAGGCGCCCTGAAGGTCAGAAATTACTGGTGGCTACCCACACCTTTTCCCAGATACCTGTGATACCATACAATACAGCACAGTCATGATGAGCAAGAGCGGGGACCACCTGCTATGAGGAAGAAGATTGAAGAGTGATCCAGCTTGCGCATCTGCTGCCTCGCCTCAGCGCTCCAAGTAGGCCTGCAGCAGTACTCGTATCACCCTGCCTGAATCCTTGTCAGCATACTCATATTTGGCTGCTCACACCACTGTGTGCGACACCCAGTGGGCTAGCTTCCCTGCCAGTTCAGCGGTAGCTTTACACCTACATACCTAGCAGGGACCACAGTGCCGAACCGAAGGAGGCATTAGGCAACACAATGCGTGTCGTCTGCGCAATCAGAGCATGGGATTTTGCATAAGCTTCTATCTCGACGCTGTGCAATTGAGCTGCAGACTACATGCTCAGTGGTTGTACTGGCCCCATGATTGGGGCTGGCAGACTCCCACATGTATACCCTATGGCCCTAGGCTACGGGTTGCCACCCCTTGTGATACCAACACATATGCTTCCAGCGGGTGCTCATACCTATGGTACAGGGTGCTGGCTGTGAATAGCATTGTCAAGCATGCCACGTACAGGCCGCAGCAGAGCTTGGCTTCTAGGCCCCGGGCTGAGGAGATGAGCAAGATGCCGGCTGCCAGAGCGGCAAAGATGGCGTGCTGGTGGCTGACGCCGCGCAGCAACGGCTTCACCGGCTCAGTCTTTGCCTGTGTACAGCCCAGCACCTCTCATGCGATGATGCTGCTTGGTACTTTTGTACACCGCGACTTGTTGCTCAATGAATTTTTGACCTCCCAAGCACTACTGTTCTCATGTCACAGTGTGCATACATGCCCCCAAGGACTGGGCCCCATACAAAGCAATTGCATCCTCCCAGGGTAGCTGTGAGAGTGATCAGACGAGTGTGTCGGAATCACACCTTTGACGAGGAGTGCTGAGGTGTTCCTACCCCGTTCGACAAAGTCTCAGACCCCATCAGATGTCTGAGTAATTGCACCGTATGCCTTCAAGGTTCTAGGGGTGCATGCCTCTGATGGACCTGACCACTTGCAGTGGCTACTCGATAACAATTTACAATTCAAGGACTGAATATCAGTTTTCAATAGATTTCATGGTTTCCGTTGGTCTATATCTCACGCGTCTGTCTGATGTAGCTGGAGGAAAGACGATCTCACTTGGTGAAGGAGAGCAACCGAAACGGGTGATGCTGGTCTTTATCCCTGCATGGAGACCTAGAGTAATTTTTCCGAAATGACAGCAGCCAGGCACCGTGCTGTTATGTCGGGCCTTATGGTCGTGCATGTCTCTGCAATGCAGGGCAATGGCGTGTAGCGGGGGAACCTTTCGGAGGGCAGGGTCCCCCGGCCACGCGAATGTGATTCGAGCGAGAGATACAGTACCAGACTCTGGTACCAGTCAGATTATATGTACATCAGTTTGGTAGATATTTACTCAGTTGGGCACTCTCTACTGGCACGGGCTTCACTGCGCATCAGGCCTTGATATGGCAGAGCCGCGGTATCTGTAGATATAGCCCAGGCTTAATGCACGAGGATGGAGAGCGGTTTGCTATTGGGGACTCACCTGAGGCCTAACAATACCTTCTTAACAAGAGTAATCAGCACACATAGAAAGCTTGAGTCTCGCAGCAGGAGCACTGTGACCTGTGCTGTCGACAGAGCCCAAGCTACAGACTTCAGCAATGCGACAGCATCAATGGCTGAGCAAGCCAAAGTTGTGAGCTTGTCTGTGTTAAATAGGCCCGAAAGAAGCGCTCTTGAGGACTTGCTAGAGCACAGATGGAAAAGGTGATTACTCCTTGTGACCTCTTAGACGGCTAGTGCATAACGCGCTGGGATAGTGGCCTTTCTCTCACTGTCGAGATACCAACTGCTCAAGCGTATCTCCGATATGCAGTGGTGCTGCTCTCTACGAGATCTCTTTACAGAGGGATATTGCCATGAGGGAGGCAGAAGCAATTGCTCAGCTCCAGCTGATTCAGGAGGAACGAAGGCTTGAGCTTCAGCATCAGCATGCTTCTGAGGTTGCTCAGGTGTGACTCTTAGTCTCACGAGAAGCCAAGCGCTGTCTCATGATGTGCTCAGCAAGGTGTACACCCTGCAGTGCACTTTTCGAGAACCTGCCAAGCTAGCTAGTTCTTGCGGACGTTGTAAGCTACTCTATAACATCGGCAATGCGTGCTCAGTATATGTGCAGGCGCCTGGGACTCATGGCATACAGAGAGCTTCCCTGAAGCTGGCAGCTGCACCCCAGAGCATAGCAGTTCTGTCAGCACACCGCGGGGAGCCAATTCAGGGCGGCGCACTGAGCAGCAATGTCCAGAAGAGGCGCTCCCTCCGCAGGCTGCGCCGGCAGCAGGTCGCCACTGCTGCAGCTGTGGCGGGTGCTGTGGCTGGGGTGAGCTTCTGACGTCCCTGCAGCTCGCTGCGGCTCCTCCACTGTCAAGTTTGTAGGGCTGACAATGGAAGAAGGGGATGATGGTTGCGCAGCTTCTGTCCAGCGCGTGCATGCATATGGATTCACATGCGTGGTATTCTCGCGTGCATTACACGCGCTGACTTTCCAGCTGCGAAACCACCACGGTCCTTCTCCATCGTCAACCCCACATACATCTTACAAGGCTTTGGCTTGATTTGCACTACAGCTGTGTACTTACTGGCACAGCCCCTCTACAGCTCCGTGGTGGTGGAAGATCAAAGCCCATGACATCATACTCAAGCTGTGTCATGCCTGCTAGGTGGAGCCTGGGGCGATTTTGGCTGCTGCCAAAGCCCGCCTGGCAGAGGAGAGGGCCTGTTCTGGGAGCGCAGAGGCCTTCAGGGGTCCAGGCGAGCGCCTGAGGCGGTGGAAGCCCCTGTCTCAGAGCTTCCAGCAGGCAGACCACGCCCTGCAGCGCAACCCCCGCGTCTTCAGAGCAGCCGCTGACGTCTTGCAAAGCAGCGGCCAAAGGAGGAAAACACTCCCACTCCTGACAAGGTGAGAACACCTGCTGTGCAGCTTCCCCAGTGATCACCATGCTCTACAACAGACGCGCCTTCAAGTTTGCATGGATCGATAGGGGTATCTTCAGAGCTCTGCTGCTCAAGCTGACTGGGCTGGAAGCACAGCAGCTTGGTGGGCTTCACCCAGGGCAAAAGATTCATGGCCCGCCCATTTCACCCTGCAGCCTGTGACATGCATTATCTATCTCAATGGATGGCATGGTGATGACCGTCGTGCTATCTTTGCAGAGAAGAGGAGAAACATCTCGCGTTGCAGGTAGTGAAGAGCCGAGAGCTGCAGAGACAGCTGAGCGCAGTAGAGGTGGGGCCCAAGATTGTAACTTTCGATGGCCGTGATGTGCCGCTGCTCTACCAATCAGAAGGCCTGAGACCTGCCTTGCCAATGCAGTACTGTGAGCATGTGTCTGATGGAATGGTGATGACGGGCCCCGTACCACCTTCGATCAGGGGAGTGGCTGCTTTCTAAATACTGGTATCTGCTGTGCAGGAGAGACTGGGAAAGCAGCTGACCTTTGCTGAGGCTGCCGGGCACTTAGGCTGGGCAGATCCCCGGTCCTTGGGCACATGTATGCAGCAGGGCCGGGCAGCGCAGGAAACGCTGTACCAGAGGAACTTGGGCCTTGCTCACAAGCTTGCCTACATCTACTACAACCATTCGGACAAGGCGGTCGCATATGGCGACCTCATTCAGGTGTATAATCCTGACACCTGGGCACACTGATCTTGTTGCAGTACTGATAAATGACCTGAGCTTGCTCACGCACAAGCATCTGCACTCAGTGATGGAGCATCTGATACTAGGTGTAGGCTCACGTGGTCACCAGCACTCCAGAGAATCTGACTTTTCAACTCGAAGAGGCTTCATGCATGAAATGGCTCATGCTCCTGAGAATATTGCACACAAGTTGCAATAAGGCCAGAATTGTCTGCTCAGCCTACAGGGCACAACACTGAGCTACTCCGTGTTGCAGGCTGCCTGTGGCGGGTTGATGCACGCCATTGGACTATTTGACCCCAGCAGGGGTGTACGGCTGGGGTCGTATGCCACCCACTGGATCCGCTCCTTCTGCTCAGAGCTGGCCGGATGGGAGCGAGACGTCATCTATGTGCCCTACGATGCCGCCAAGCGCTACAAGGACCTCTCCAACATCAGAGAGAGGCTGCAGTTTGCGCTCAGAAGGTGAGCCACAGCAGTCACGGCTTCCGCAGCGGATTGTCAATCGATCATACCTACGGGGACACATTGCTGTGTTGGCGCATACGTATCTCTTGCATGCTGACGGTGATCTCAAAAGGGATTTCCTACTTCTTGGAGCCCCTTGGATGACTGTGTCAGCGTCTGGTCTGAGTTTTATCCGCTCCATTGACATGGATTGCTGGGCGTACATACAATGCTAAGGCAACTGTGCTCTGCAGGCATGCCACATTGGAGGAGATTGCGGAAGCAGCAGGGCTGACGGAGAAGCAGGTGCAGCGGTCGTTCCGGGCGCAGGCCATGCGAGTGGCCTTCATGAGCGAGCCTCGCTCTGCAGCCACCCATCCCAAGGGCAATGGCGCTCCGGTAAGCCTCTCTACTCTGCTCATCTCTGAATAGGAACTTGTAACTCTAAGACCAGCTATGCGACACACATCTCCTGAGCACTGGTCGCTTTGGAGCCCACACTTCAGTGAGATCACAACAGGGTTTGGCAGCACATTCAGAAGTCTCGCTCAGGTTGCATGTCCAATGTCAGTACAACCAAGAGCCCGCAGGTGTCCTGCACAGAGCTCTGCTCTGAACAGCGGAAGCATCAAAAGTCTCGCTCAGGTTGCATGTTCATGCTTCCGCTGTTGATAAAGAACACACTGGCTAATGCTCTTACGCCAATATAGGAGACATGGGGGGATGCTGTGGAGAGCCAGGACGAGTCCATCGAGCACCGCGTGCAGCACATGGAATTGGAGGAGCAGGTGCACGGCCTGCTGAGGGAGCTCTCAGAGCGCCAGCAGATCGCCCTGAAGCTCTCCTATGGCCTGGATGGCCACCCACCACTCAGGCAATACGAGGTGAGCCTGATGCATTCTGATGGTGGTGTTCTTGCTGCTGTGCGGATCTCTCTCTCATAGCCTCGATAGCAGCGCACACATGACATGCAAATGGTGTCCCGCAACTTATGCTAGGGCAAGTTATTCTGCTCTCTGATGCAGCTGACCGAGATCACTATCGTATTCTGTCCTTCTGAGACCATTCCACTGGTCCGTCAAAGGGGACAGCCTGCGCTGGGTATCACGATACTGCGGAAAGCCGGCTGTCAGCAAGGTGATGGCCTTGCAGGCGAAAAGCTCAGTGCTGTATATCTGTGCAGGTGGCGAAGGCATTGGGCGTTTCCCACCAGGCCATTCATGGAATGCTGAAGAATGCGCTCAAGCGGCTGCACAGCGAGCACACGCCCGCAATAGAGGCCATGCTTGCCAGCATGCCCTGAGGCGCCCCTTACACAGAGCGAAAGACCGGACAAACCTCAACACCATCCGTGTGACTCTATTGATCCACAGATGCTGAGGATAGTCCTCAAGCAGCTACACGGCGAGCATGAGCCTGCCTTGCAAGCCATGCTTGCCAGCATGCCCTGAGGTGTCACAGAGAGAAGGAGAATTGAGAAGAGAGGGAGACGTTCACTGTGCAGAATATTGTGAGCCGTCTATTCATTGGCAGCCTCGTGCTTGCTTTCACCAACCTCCCCTGTTCTGGAGAGGAGAGGGGGAGCGAAGTACCAGAGGTTGCCGCTAGCTGTCAGAGCTGAGAGATTGTTGGAAGGGGAAATCTTCCCATATGAAGTGCACTCCAGCCATAGCGCTAGTGCATCGCAAGATATGGCCTTATTCGAAAGCTGGGCAACTGCAGAAGATCAGCCGAGGAAAGAGACAACATGCAGCAGGCAGTCAATGCCTGGCACATGCAGCTGAGAACATTTGCCTTAGCCCATGCATGCGGGCAAAAATTGCGAAGTAGCTTTCGTTTCTGAAGAAGTTGCTTTCACGTGGAGTCCCTACTATAGTATACGAGTTTGTATGTCGTTAGATCTAGTACACATTCCTTGAGGGGCAGCAGCTGACACAGCAAGCTGATTACAGCAATAAAAACCACTTACAGCAAGACAGCCGGTGGCACTGCTAAGAAACTCCCATGTTGATGTAAATTTATTTATTTATTCACAACTAGTAGGCCATGGCATGAGCTGCAGGCTTGTTCACCGGATGTGTGCACCCACCCTCCACAGGACGTCACTGCTGAAGAAAGGAGGTCTGTTCTTCCTGCTGACAAAGAAGAGGGCAGCGTGACTGCGATGTTTTTCATCAGTGCTGCATGAGCATCGGGCGACTTCTTGGGGTAGTCCGGTTGGGCATGCCGTCGAACGACTGGGCAGGTTCGATTTGCCGATGAAAGCTTGGGTCAGCAGGCCCTTCACATCCGCGTTCCGGACCAGGACGTTTCATTGAGGTGCTGGCTAATCCGACTGCTTGTTCCGTCTCTTCAGAGCTGTCTCCTGGAGCATCAGCCAACGCAGCAAGCAGTCGGCGCGGAGGGAAGGGAAGTTCGGGCAGCACCTCTAGAACTGGCAACGCTCTACGTGAAGACACACACCTCGATGGCACGCAGCAAGGCGTTTATCGCCATGGCAGCTGTCCTGCTGTGCGGTTCAGGTCAGACGACTAGCGCATGCACCTCCCTTGTCTCAGATGTCGAAGGATCGTATGCCGAGTATGTACAGGCTCCTGGTGCGTCCTTCCGTCAAGCTCAAGACTGAGCGTCTCTTTGGTGTTGCAGGCATATCGCACGCTCAGCAGCCATGCGTGACTTCATACCAGTCTGCTGCTAGGAACGACGAGTTGACGTACGTTGCACAGGCCATGGAGGTATGCGACAAGCTTTGACCGCTGCCCCAACTTTTGCGAACAAGTTGTCTCTTATATTGCATATTTGATGGGTGCATAGCGCAAACATTTAGCTTGCAGCTCTCGGCAGGCAGGATGTTGTCTCGGCTATAACCTTGGACAGGCTCAGGGTATCCATAGCGACGCCAATGCTACAGCAAGCAGCAAAAAGGGTGCAACGGTATGCTATGCCGCGCAGGTCACCGGCCTGGCCACAACGTTTAACAGCACCGCCCTGAAGGCCACCATTTTCCTGCCCAAGAATGAGGCCTTTAACACTCTCTTCGCCAGCCTGGGCCTTACCGCAAACCAAGTGTTCAACAGCTCCTCACCTTTCATCCCCTACCTGGGCCAGGTGAGGAGTCAGTGCATTATCATCCTCACAAGGCCTTGACACCAAGTGCTGGCAGACGACGGCATTCCTCAGCCATAAAGCAATCCCGACTCAAGTCTCGTGGCTCATGCTTGTATCTACTATCAGACTCTCATTGCGCTGGCTGCAGATCCTGGAGTACCATGTGATCCCCAATGAGGTCATCTACGCTGCAAACTTCACCCAGGGAGAGGTCCTGACCAGCGTCATCAACGAAACCCTGACGGTACAGCCTTCCTCCTCCACACTGCAATAGCCTGCAGCGGTACAGAATGTCCAGAAGAGTTTATAGGATACTTCCCTGCCAGAGCACTACACTTGCCCTTTGCACTGCTCCAGTGTGCTCAGGGATGTGGGAAGACTGTGGGAACGGGAATTCCTTAAGTGGCGTAGTGTGCAATAAAGCTCTCGGCGCTTCTGTGATAGACGTCTTACGGAGCATGACGCTATCATGCAGGTGGGTCTGAACCCTCTGACAGTCACCCCGACGGGCGGCAAGGCCGCTGCAGTGACTTTCACTGACTTCATCGCCTGCGCTGCCATTGAGCACGTGCTGGACACAGTCCTGCTGCCCAAGTCTGTGAGTCCTCCCTTCCTACCGCAGTGTCCACCTGCCTCAAACCCATACATCATGCCACAAGCAAGGCTTGTCATTGTGGACTGTGATGCAGTGCTCTCAACTCTAGCACCTAACTTGTTTGCCATGACACCTGCCTGCAGGCTGATTCATCAATAGGAAATTGCAGGTCATGCATGCCTCGGTGCAGCTCAGGGTGCATCTTTTCTGTGTCAGCAAGGCAGTAGTGCTGGTGGATTGTGCCCTGTATACACCCTTGAAGACAAGTGTTGGGCATAACATGCTGCATGGAAGCCTAACACTCCGTTTCACTGCATAGGTTATTCAGGCATACACAGCGGCTCAGGGCGCTGCGGCGCCCGCAGTGGTGACTCAGACGCCTTTGCTGCTGGCCATCGCGCTGCCTCCAGTGGCCGTCACAACTGTGACGCCAGTCACGCCGGTCACTGTCCCGATTGCCACTGCGGCTCCGCCGGTTCCGGCAGCTGTGGCTCCCACAGTGCACTCAGCTGCCGGCCCTGACGTCATCCCAGGCAGTGTTGCTGGTAAGCAATCCACCTTTTGGCTAATCAGCACGCATGTGTCTCCGTGGCTCTATCATTAGAAATAAGTCATCTGCCGTGTGCTTGGGGCCCTCATATTTGCCCTGCATCTCTCCTGCAGACACACTACCTGCAATCATGGTCATAGTAGGACAAATGCTCAACATATGTGTGCATGGCGGACAAAACATTGCTGAGAGTGCCTGGGACAAGCCTGAGCAGAAACACTTCAGGAGCACAATTGTGACTCGAGCGTGCGCTGCTGCAGTGTCCTTTGCAACAGCGCCCGCCATGAGCCCCGTCCCTTCAACGCCCGCTGCTGCGCCAGCTGTCAGCGTAACAACTGCTACTACCACGCCGGTGCTGCCCGCAGTGACCGCCACGACCGTGACGCCCGCCGCTGTGCAGACGCCGGTCCTGTCAGCTGTGACGCAGCCCATCCAGGACAGGGAGGCTCAAGTGGTCGCTGCGGCAACCCCTATGGTCTCAAATGTCCAGTCCCAGGTTTGCCCACCCCTCTCAGACTGAGATACTGTCTGTTTTGGGAAAGTATCTACAGTCTTTGCTGGCAGGCGTGTCTAAAGAGGGATGTCCTCAGCAGGTTTGCTGGGAATGCAAGGAGACATTGGAAGTGTTCTCACGCGCCTGCTGCTGCATGGTGGGGTCTTCAAAATTGTGCGCCACACGGAGCACAGGTCCAGAAGGTCTGAGCAACATGGTGTGCAGGTGGACGCTCTCAAGCAGAAGATCAAGCCCACTCCGGTCGTCGTCACTCCCGTGCAGACCCCTCCTGCGCCTGTGCAAGTCTCG
The DNA here is from genome assembly GCA_963930925.1 of Coccomyxa viridis. Classification (NCBI taxonomy): domain Eukaryota; kingdom Viridiplantae; phylum Chlorophyta; class Trebouxiophyceae; family Coccomyxaceae; genus Coccomyxa; species Coccomyxa viridis. The sequence continues at coordinate 1,951,058 of CAWVOJ010000004.1, read as the reverse complement.
GGGCTGGCCGTGTCTGCCCCTCCGCCGGTGAGACCTCCTTCGTGATGTCTCTCCTGATGCATGAGAGCTGTGCCGTGGATATAACCCTGACAATCACTCCCTCTGTATGCCCTAGACGAGGATGCCTCTTGCTAGGACACCTCGGTCTGTCTGTGCCTCTATGTAGAAACATCATCATGCCCATGCAGCCAGCCACATCTTCCTGCTACAGAAGGCAGACCTGCTGAGAGAGCAAACTTCTGCCAGCAGCCGCCTCGGACATGCTTGCTCTGCTGATGCATGCAGACTGTTGCGTGTCTCGGCTCAAAAGCTGCTGCAGAGATGGCTCTGTGCTGTGCAGCCTGCGGTGGTACTGGACAAGAAGGCCGACCTGCTGAGCACCCTCAAGGACAAGCTCCTCCCAGCAGCCGCCCCGCCGCCGCCTGCGCCTGTCGCCATCTCTGGAGCGCCTCTGAGCACAACCTCTGTGGTGAGACACCCGTCCTTTCCTGGAACAGATTTAGTACAGCCTTGGATGTGATACAGTCAGGGAGCACTGCGTTCTTTCCGTCCTTGCATGTGACAGGGTTTGCGCGTGCCAGTGACATGGGTGACGCCAGCTGACTACATGTAAAGCCGTTCAGACGCACATACCCAGCTCACCGCGCTACGCATACATGTGATCAAGCCCTGTGCTAGCTGGGAAATCTTGCTCTACGCAAACCTGTGGGCAGTCTTCTAAACATCAGGAGTGGTCCTGCTTTTGTCATGCTTGGCTGAGTCATGAACCAACACTCCTTTGATACTGCAGGTGCAGCCCAAGAACCTGACAGCACTGCAGCTGCCCCAGCTGGAGATCCCAGTGCCCGAGAAGCCCCAGATCGACCTGCCCAGCGTGCCCGCTGTGCCCGTGTACCAGTTCCAGCTGCCCGACATCAAAGCCGAGCTGGAGTCTGCTGTGCTGCCTGTTGTTGACAAAGCCAAGAGCCTGCTGCCCCAGGTACATACTTAGCCCATGTACAGCTTCAAGAGATGTACACATGCTGCACTCGTGTACTCTAGAAACGAGGTATCTTACGCCCACCCTCTAACACCCTGTGCATCCGCTTGGAAGTTGCAGGGGCCATGAAGGCATGAGAGATCCTGCAGGCATGAAAAATAGTGCTCCCCGCAATTGTCTTCGGCATCATGAGAAGCTCATACCCTGCCAAGGCACCCATGGCGCTTGTGACCGGTGCGAAGCCACAACAGGGTGAGCGCTGTCGCAGGGGTCACCGCCCCCGCCGGTGCAGATCTCCGGCACAGCCATTTCAGGCGCACCCATCACAGTGCCCCCGCCACCGCCAGCTGTCATCGACATCCCGGTGCTTCCGCCCAAGAAGAAGCCCTTCTTCCTGCTCAAGAAGAAGACTCCCCTCGCCCTGGTATGCATTCTGTTCTTGGGACATGTTGGGGTCCTTCTAAGGCCAGCGCCTGCTGCTCTGTCAAGGATCGCTACTAAACAATAATACTCGCTGCTGGCAGCATGGTTATGCACCTGCCATGTCTTGATGCACAGACTGGCTTCTCATGATGATTGATATCCTAGAAGCTTCTGCACGTTCATGCCCCCTACTACCATCGTATAGTGTCTGGGAAACACTCATGACCACTGCAGCACAGTGCGCCTGTCTCATCAGTGAGCGAATACAGTGCATCACGACTACTTCTCACGTGATTCTGCAAGTTCTTAGTTTACCAGCTTGGTGAGCAGTCACATAACATGACTCTGCTGGGCGCAGGTGGACAAGCTGAAGGAGAAGCTGATCGCGCCTGCGCTGACCCAGTTGGCGCTGAGCCCTCCTACTACCATGCCCGTCTCGGGTGGCGTCTCTGGCATTTCCGGCGTCTCAGGAATTGACCAGCAGCCAGGTATGCCTTGCGCATCATACCTTGCTCCTGTTTCGGCTCCAAAACTCCCTCACCAAGATGAGCGCAGCCCTGTATCATTGCATCAATGTGGTGCATGGACGATGTCAGCCGAGAACTCTTATTTTGGCCCGAGCTGAAGCTGGACATGACCCTAGGAGGCAAGGGGGTAAAAGGAGAACTCTTCTTCATGGTATCTTATTAGCTCTGGGAAGTTGGATGAGTCGACACAGTGCACTGGGCTCTAGAATGTGCTGACTGAAGGGGTGGCCGGGGTGTGGCGCAGCGAGCCTACCCAAGGCGCTCACCCTGGCCATCCCTCAGGACGCAGCAGCGCCCGTAGAATTCACCCTTCCGCCGCTGCCAGCTGTGCAGCTGCCAGAAAAGGACCTGGCTGACAAGAAACTGCCCCACTACTCAAAGAAGAAGGACGGCCCCTTAGTGATCCACCTGCCAATACTGGACGGCCTATCCTCAAACAGCGTCACTAGCACAGTCAGCAGTGTAGTCACCCCCAATGACTACACCATCACTGAGCCCAGCGGATATGCCTCAGCCAGCGGCTCAGCCAGCGGCTCAGCCACTGCAGGATCAAGCTCAAGCAGCAGTACAGCCCAGTGCCTTCTCATCCGACCCACCTCTAGCAGCTTCTGCTGTTCCCTGGAAATCCTGCTGTATAGAGCCTTTCGCATGATCTGTTTGCCCTGGAGTTCCCTACAATACCAGGACGATGGCGCACGGCAGAGCAGGATATTGGAGCCTTCAACCATGAGGCCCAGCAGAGCTTCTCAAACACAATACGTGTGTAACACCATGGCCGTAGTCAGTTGCGGGAGCTTGTTATGCTATGAGAGCGTGCATGGCTGACAGCTCTGCTTGTGCTTGCAGCGCTGGTGACTGCCCAGGCCGGGCCCGCGGGAGTGCCCACACTGCCCAACACCAACGCCACAGTCTACAACGCCTCAGCCACCTGCGCCACTGTGCCCAAGACTGCCCAGATGGTGCCCGACATGACCGACTTCCTGGCCGGCCTCCAGGTGCCCTCGCCTTGCAGCGCATGATGAGTGCGCATATGCCTGTTACGATCATTCTGAGTTTATGATGATCTGGTACGCAGCTCCAGCTGCAGTGCCACTGTTCGCATTGCGCCTAGTTGGTCCATGCTGGCTGCAACTCTCTCGATTTGCCTCACGCGATGCCAGACTGCAGACCCGGGATCAACACCGGCATGTTGCAGCACTCTCTAAACATTTTCAAGTCACAGTGCTCCTTGGCGGGTGCATTGGCTGTATCTCACACAGATGGCCGGGTCTCTGACCCTCTCACCACTGCTGAGCAGGTGACTGGCCTGGACACGAAGCTCAATGACCCCACAGCCATGATGACTGTCTTTGTGCCCATCAACAGCGCCTTTGACGCTCTCGCGCAGCAGCTCAACTCCAGCGTGCCCGCTCTGCTTGCCCAGACAGACATGCTCACCCAGGCACGCCTTCTAGTCTCCATGTTTTGGAGATTTATTGCAAATAGGCAGATGTATGCAGAGCATCTGAAAGTGAAAGTGTGATAGGCTTCACCTGGTCTGCTCAAGCTAGTAGCCGAATTCGCTGGCAAGCAGCTCATGCATCTGCTGACGCCAGTTTGCCCTATTGCCTGTTACTTGCAGTGCTGCCGTGATGTCTGCAGAAGAGCTTTTCTGTGTTGCTGGGGAGTGGGTACATTGTGCATGTGTCTGTGCAGATCCTGGAGTACCATGTGGTTCCAGGAATGAGCCTGTCATCAAGCAACTTTACGGATGGCCAGACGCTCCAGACCATGCTGCCAGGCCAGAGCATTAAGGTGCGCTACAGCTGCGCTTTTCTCATGGCACATTCCCTGTGACACCACTATATTGCTGGGAAGACAATGCAGGGGGTCTGCGCAAGCATACTACGTAGTACATGATCTGGGCGTGGAGGCATAGAAGTGTGAATCATCCATCAGGCTGCTCTCCAGGAGTGAAGTGATCTACATGTGAGCGTCAGGTGCCAGAAGCAGCTCACTGACCAGTGCACTAAGGTGTGATGTGTGTGACGTGCAGGTGCAGAAGAGCAGGAACAGCATCAAGCTGCTGTCAAGCGACGGCCAAACCAGCGCAACCATCGTGTACCCAGACGTGCGCGCCTGCAATGCCATCATTCAGGTGGTGGACACTGTGCTATCCCCGGCAGCTTCTGCTGCCGCTGCCGCGGCGCCTACTGCTGTCCAGGCTACCCCTGTGCTGCCCGCTATTGCCCTGCAGGCCACAGCCACCCAGCCCGCAGCAGCTGTTGGCGGTCGGTAGACTCGTCCCTCATAAGGAGTGCACCAGCACATTACACGCGTAGATGACAATCCGATCAGTCCCCTTATCGAGGGAGGGGTGCCCTGATTTCATATGGGTTCAAGAGAGCCATCCATGCCTTGCCAAGGAGATTACGCTGGTACAAACCTTCATACACTTGACTGGCCGTTGGAGGGATTTTGGGCTCTGCACTCTCACTGGGCCAGTGATTAAACCAGCACAGCTGAAGTGAAGACTCCTTGAATGGCAGCGCCGTTCAATTGGCTGATTGAAAGGGGATAAAGATGGTATGTGACTATACACTTGGGGCGTGCACAACATCAGAGGCTTAAACGTGTCATGGCATTAGAACTTCATTGAATGTGATAGAAGAACGGAGATGAGGGGCATTATAATGGTCCTTCTGCCCTAAGGAGTGCAAAAGGTTAGCTCAGCGGTCTCACACAGGAGCGAGCATTGCTTGCTGAGTGTCCATATATCTCGTCATATTTCATGTGGAGGGACATGATCCTACGCCATATTTCGTGCCTCATGTGGATGCTGTATGCGGACGGTAGTGTAGCTGCTTGCTCCAAGTCAAAATGCTTCATGGTGTCGAGTATTGCACTACTGTGCTTCTTTCTCGTCAATGTAAGTGGCCTTTGCCCATAAAGCAATTTCAAAGCTGTTCTGTGTGGACTAGCAGTTACCCATCATAGGCATGCCTGAGAACTCAAGCACTGCCAGCCCTGTCAGGTACAGACTGGCCAGGCAAGCATTGGCATGCGCCTCACAAGCATATCCGCGTCTTCATGTTTGATTCATCTATCGACGCACGCGTGTTGGCACATGTCTGGAATTCCCAGACTCAGGTGCTAGCCAGTCAGTGATGTCACAATGGCCACGTCAGCCGTGATCTGAATGGCTAGCAACAGCTGCGGATCGTAGTTGTGCAAGCATATCTCTACACCCTAGACATCTCGACAAGATGGTGGCGTCTGGCGTCATGATGCAGCAGGCATCTCTCACGCAGACCAGGCAGTCTCCTGCCCGGAGTGCTCCTGCTGCTCGCCTGAATGGCATGCCCACCACACAGCCTCAGATGCTGAAGGTACGGAGCTAGTTACCCAGTGTTATCATCGTGAAATAAGAGTAAAATCACCATTTTTATGAATTGCCTGCAGCCTACACGTTCCAGCCATGCATGTGATCTGAAGACAAACCTCTACCTGAGAAGGAGGAGCGCACTGTACAGGCCAACAAGAGCTTCTTTGGACCCAGCCTACCGTCACAGAAGCTCACAATGAAGGCAACGCGCCAGAGGCAGGCTTCGGTTACCCGGGCTGCCAAGGACTACACGGTAGGCCCCTTATGGAGCATCCAAAACCCCAGCGAGCATGCCATGCCCAGCAATCTCGTAGCATAAACAGACATCTTTGCCTTGCATCAACATACCCAGACCTACCGAGATTATCGGGTTGTCTTATCAGGGATTTCTTGGCTGCAGATCGAGATTGAGAAGCCGCTGGGCCTCAAGCTGGATAACTCAAAGAGCCCAGGTGGCGGGCTCAAGGTCGTAGGAGTCTCTGGAAATGCAGCAAAGTCCGGCCTGAAGGTCGGAGACACAGTCATCTACACCAGCTCCTTCTTCGGGGACGAGCTCTGGCCTGCAGACAAGCTGGGCTTCTCCCGGTCAGCAATTGGCGCCTGCCCCTCTCCCGTCTGCCTGGTCTACGTGAGTTTTTTTGCCCCGCAATACTCCTGCTGCACAAGTATATCATACAAAGCTCTGTGCACCAACTACCCAATGCTCTGATCTCTGCTAGCTGCCTTGCTCTTCACCCCTACCATGTATTCTCTGCTACAATTGTTCTCCACAACATCAGCAGGCCGATGTGGAAGCACTGCCTGCCAGCCCTGCAGCATCTCCCGCAAAACTCCCACACATATGCTTTGACAGCGGGATGTTCTGGCCTACTACAGGTCCAGGGGGAGAACAAGGATGTGAATGTGAAGCGGAGAAGCACCTCCTACCCGCCCTGCAGCATGATATTTTTGCACATACCCCTCCAAATGAGGGTTGTTCTGGCTGGTTACAGGTTCAGGGGGAGAACAAGGATGTGAATGTGAAGCGCTTGGCAAAGAGGCCGATCCCTCCCCGCTTCGGGCGCAGGCTGACGCCCACACAGAAGGAGAAAGCCACGCACATCTGCGTCGACTGCGGCTACATCTACTGTGACAAGTGAGAGCCTCCTTCCAGCCGAGTGTCTTACTGGCGGCAACCTACATCCCATGTTGATGCTTGCCAGGAATGGGTCTCCTCCAAGCATTGTCACCTAGACATCTGTTGGGGATGTCCCGCTGTACACTGCATGGCGTCTCAAAGTATTTCGCCGACCGCCGCTGATGTCAATGTCAGGCTCTGTAGGCCACAAGGCTGCTAACACCTGCTTGCAGAGGTGCTTGGTGCTTAGTGTGCTGCTCAGTAAGGTAAGCACCTCAGATGATTTTTCCAACCGCTCATGTGGGAAAACCAGCTTCCAAAGGGAGACATCAGGGAAGCGCAGATGATGGGCTTCGGGAGCCATCATGTGGGAAGATTGCCTCTGACCAGAGGTATGTTCTTGGGTGCAGCACGCCATTTGAGGACTTGGGCGACAGCTACCGCTGCCCGCAGTGCAGCGCCTTCAAGAAGCGCTTCGCTCCCTACGACGCCGTCACTGGCAAGGTGCTCACCAGCCCTACTCACATCCTTGCTGTCACATACGCCATCTTTGCAATGCAATTGATGATCAATTTGGCAAGTGCTCTTGCCCACAATAAGCCCTGGCTTCCAGAGATGCATACTCCAGACTGCCCTATATCAGGCTCACCCATTGCCATCCTTTGGGTTTCAGAAATCCGCATATTGACGACATGCCCAAGGATGTGACAGGTATTTCTGGAAGGAGTATCAGGGGTACCCGCTCTGGTGCAGTGTGTATTGAGATGCTGACAGAGGAGGTGTTCTTTTGCAGGTCAAGGGTCGCTTGCCCGACCAGGTTGCCACAGTTGCAACTGTGGTTGGAGGCCTTGTGGGAGTGGGAGTTCTGGGATACCTTGGGCTCACCCTGTCGCAGGTCAATTGAGCGCCCAGCTGTCTGCAAGCCAGCTGTGCTGTGCCATGAGTAGTCATGGAGGGCCTGACTTGATAGGCCTATGACCATTGTCGACAGCCCTGAGATACTGAAACACTTGAACAGTAAGGGCCTCCACCAAGCCTGAGGAGTCGAACATCCCGTTTGTGTCGCAAGACTTGCAATGAACTTGGCAGAATGCATGCAAAACTTCTGTTCATGGCATTCAAGATGGGTTGACATACTCTAGAGAGAAGAGCAGGGGTGTGCAATTGTACATTTGAAGTAGAGGCACATTGCTAACCAATTTGTAACAGATGTTGATGGAATCGGGTGGCAAGTAAGCAAAGCTGCTTGTCGTAATGTAGCTCCATTGACCATTGGAAATGACTGATATTCTGTATGCTTTTGCGCTTTCATCACCTGCATGAATATATGCATGTGCATCTACAGAGCTTCATGAAGATCATAGAGGCGGTGACGCTTGCAACACATATCTGGGGAGACTGCGTTGTCCAGCCTTCTAACACAGATCTGCTGCATCAATGCTAACAGACCATGACATACTCTGCGGTCATGCGGAACAGTGTGCGAGCTACAGGCCTCTTTCATCGGCTGCGCCACCCGTGGAATCCAAGGAACAGCCTTGCCCACTGCTTGGGGTTCCAGGGGCTCAAGCCCAGATCCTCTGAAGCAGTCCAGCCAATCCTGCCTTCCCTCTCAGGTCCGTCTGCTGCGGCCCTTGCCCGCTCAACATCCAGAGTATCGAACGCTGCTGCCAGGACAAATACTGCAGGATCCAGCCACCTGTAGGCACCCGTTCATATCAGGGTATATACCATGGAGCAGATGCTGCCCAAGTTGTGGCGTCTTGACAGCATGATCATGTGGACACTTCCTATAGCGGGTGATGTCTTGGCAACACAAGGCCCAAAGCCACAATCGCGGCGGCAGAAGCTTGCAGCAGCTGATGGCATTGCTTGCAGCCACACCACAGGGCGTACACCACACCGTCCCAGGGTTCAGATGTTAGGATCACAGCAGGCTTGCATGCTGCATGCTGCCCCACTCCATATACAGATGCAGCGTGAGGGGTCTCCCTGAGTGCATGACTAAGCAATGGCAGAGTGACTCACAGGGGATGGTTGCGATGCTTGTAGCCGCCCCACTCCAGGTACCAGCCTCCTGTTGTGTGCGTGGCACATCTGGGTGGGAACAGCCAGGTTGCGCTTGGCGGCAGCCACGCCCTTTTGGCGCGGCACATTACCGTCTTCTTTCGGCCTGTGCCGTGCATGCATTGCGTCTGAGGCTAAACAAACATTAAGATTTTCTTACAAACACCTGGCTGATGTCAACATGGTGCTGCGGCTAGCTTTAGACACTGTAGAAACGCAGCTTCCCCAGTTTGATAGATCTTCCTTGCAAGGCGCTCTGCGCCCGCAACACAGCTATCTGCTGTGCAGCCCCAGAAGCATGGCTTCTGGCAGAGCTCTGAAGAAGGACCTGGGCAGTATTGTCAGGCCATGAGCGTCTGTCAGCTGAAATGACATTGCAGTGAGCACTTTCACTTGCAGCATAAGTCAGTCTGTGGCTGCTCCGGTGCACATGTCTTTTGGGCCTGCCCAGAACAGCCTACCTGTGTGGACGACAAAGTGCAGGCTGCGCACAAATGGCGTGGCTGAGGAAAGTATCTGATGCTGCACACCCGACCGGAGCTGCTTAGCTGGGTGTATGTGGCCTTTTTTATCTACCCTACAGAGCATCTGGCCACCTTCATCATCTGCTGCATATATCCTGATTGTGCTTGCTGGTGTCTCTGCTGAGCTGCAATCCGCATTTGCAGCAGGCAGGCCTTTGCTGCCCGGGTTCATGCTGCTTGTTCCAGGATCCTGGGATGCGGCAGCAACAGCTCTCTGTCTGACTGCTGTGGCAATGAGATGATCCCCTGTGTCTGATGTTACATACAGGTCCAACACATCTGCTGGCTGCTCCTTGCTGCTTCTCTTGTCTGAATGTACATGCATATGCCGCAAATTTGCAGCTTCATGGCTTGATGCGCCGTCAGTGGGATACACTGCTTGCCCGAGTGGGTCAATCTCCTGGGCAGGTCTCTTGCCATCTTCTGAACTGCTAGAGACTGCGGCCCAGTCAGGCCCAGAAGCTGAGCTGAAGCCTGTGCTGTCTGCAGAGACATTCACTGCTTGCCTGTGAAGGCCTGTGTCATGCTTGCCGAGCTGAGCCGGCGCACCAATGCCTGGTCCTATGTGGGCAGCCCAATGACCAGGGCTGCCCAGATTCTGGGCGTGCCGCTCCCGCACGCTGCCAAGCAGGGTCTGCCCGCTGACCAGGTGCAGCAGGTCTCCCAGGCCTGGCACAGAGCGCTCCTCTGCCTCAAAGGCCTCTGGGAGCTCATTTTGGCCCACCTCCAGTCTGCAAAGTATGTCAGCCCAGTTGGGTTGAGCGGACGGTGATTCTCAACATGCAGCTTCCTTTGAAAACTTATTAGGGTACGAAAGCTTTGCTGTAGGTCAGCTGCGCAGGTGCGAGCGAAGGCATGTCTCCCAAAATCCTCGCCAGCCTTTGCATTCTGCAAATAGACTGCAGCTGTGACCAAATTGGTGCAGAGCACAGCTAACACAATTTGGTCAGGATTTTGCAGCAACGTCACAGTGAAAAGCTTAAGTAGGATACAGCTGTGAGTCCGCACCTGGGGCCTAAGTAGGCATGGCGCAGGGCCGATCTGAAGTCTCCCCGCAGCTCAGCGCGCAGGCGGTCAATCTCATTGCGGGTCTCGCCAGGCTTTGATGCCTTGGCATTGTTCACCACCCAGGCCCTCCAGCCACCTCCCTGCATCCACTCTGCTTGCTCTCTGCCATCCTCAGCCCTGCATGTGTGCACACACAGATTTTCATCTGCTCTCGGGTTGCCTGCAAGGATTGTTGGCATGCCTGGATGCAGTCTGCTCTGACGGGCATGCAGGGGTAAGCCAATACGACCACATGCTCGCAAACAGAAGCACTGATGGCATGGGATTTGTGAAGGGAGTGGGAGAAACCCTCCTTTTGCATCATGAGGCAAGCTGCATAAGCAGCAGTGCATTACCTCTGTGCTTCCTGTCCTAAGGACGCCTCCTTTGCAAATCGGCCTGCCCGGCTGTCAAGTGACAGGTCATAGAGCTGACGCTTATGGTCATCTACCAATACCTGCAACACATGCTCATAGGATGACCAAGCACCATCAAATCCGTTGTATTGTATCTGACCGTAGTGTTGATTCAGCTCCTAGAAGCAAACTTCTATGGCGGAGCTAGTACCTCATAAGCCTGAAGCAGGCTTATGAAAGCAGCGTTCTGTGTGCTCCCACTGACATCTGGATGCAGATTCCGAGCTTTCTGCAGCCACCAGCATCGACTTTTATTTTCTTTGCATGTGTATGTAGCTGCATAGGCAAAGCCTCAGCAGATAGCCAGCAGCTGGGTACGGTGCACATGGCATGTGCACGGGTCCGCCTCTACCTTGCGGAACGCAGCCTTGATGATAAGCTTGTTTGCTGTTCTTGATACTCCCAGGAGCTCGTATAATGTCTCAGGTATCGCTGCAAAGCCTCGTCGAGCTTGTGAAGTCCCGCAACGCTGCCCTCGACATGCCTGCCATGACAAGGTGTTCACAAACAGTCCTCTAATCAGATCACTGCCACGCATAGCAGGCTGAGCTAGTGACCATCTGGGCAATATGATATCTTCAGTCTATGTCCTGAGAAGCGTGTCGGGGATCGGCAAACTCTGGGCATCTTGGGCTGCCTCGGCCCAAGTCCTGCCCAATAGCAATCGGAGTTCAGTCTGCGATTGAACGTACTGCTAGCCTATACTATCTGAGTGTTCACAGTCTTCTGAGGTGCGCCGGCTGAAGGGGCAGGGTGGTCACAAGAAATAGGGATACAGAAAGAAGCTTAGCCTGTTGACCAGTTCGCACTGCAATGTGTGCCTCACAGACCTGGAGGACCTTTTGCACATTTTGTTAAGCTCTGAATCGCTCAGTTGATGAGCTTGCGAGGCGCTGATGCCGGAATGCAGCCTTCGAGCCCTGGAATTCTACAGCGGAGTTGGAGGTGGGTGCCCCTTGGCCTCAGTCATAATGCTGCTTTATCAAGCTGTAAAGCGTCATGTAAACATTCCAAAGAAGCTCGTTGCTCCAGGCATGCACTATGGGTTACAGATTGGTGCTCCATGGGCCAATGTGGTGGGCGCCTTTGAGGTTCACAACATTGCAAACGATGTCTATGCGCACAACTTTGGCTGGAGGCCCACACAGGTGCTCCTCATACCTCCTGTACCTGACACCAAGGAATGGATAGTATGTCTACCTTGCATAGTAGCAGGGAAAACACCTCTACATGCCATTCCCCGTTAATGACATGCCTGTGCTGCTGCAGATCAACCTTGAGGGCATCACTGCTGCAGCTCTTGACAGCTTTGAGGCCGACATATGGCTGATGTCACCTCCGTGCCAGCCCTTCACGCGCAGAGGGCTGCAGCTGCATGCTGCTGACAGGCGCAGCGCCTCCTTTGTGCATCTCCTCGAGACCTTGCCTTCCCTGAAGGTGACGCTTTGTATTGCTGTTGGTAGCCTGTGGAGGCGTTTGTGTAATGGCCTGAATTTTCTTTAGTAGATGAGGGCCTTACACACCTGCCAACATCCCCTGCATTGCGCACTGTGCACCGTGACAACATGTCAACAACCCATTGCGTCACCAGTGACGTCATGAGCGCGCATTTCGCTGAAGTGCTTTGTGCAGCATCCGCCGTCATACGTGCTGGTGGAGAATGTTGTGGGTTTCGACCAGTCACCCATGCGCGCCCAGCTTCACGATGCTCTGGGTTCCATCGGCCTCTGCATGCAGGTGGGCCTGTCTTGGCTCACACTGATACACCAACCCAGTGAGGCATGTTTCACCAAAGCCCGAAGCAACGTTTTAGCAAAGTGGGAGGCTGACGAGACTGGCAGGGGCAGATGTCCATAAATGCGCTAAAAATACATGATCTCTGAATCCCATGCAGGCAGAAGCCTGATCAGCAGCCTGAGTCAGCACCAATTGCCATTTTGCCTAACTCTCCCGAAGGATACGTGAGCCATGAAGTGCACAGTCTCACCCGGTGCTGAGTGCGCAAATGCCTTTGCAGGAGTTCCTGGTGACGCCGCTGCAGCTAGGTATGCCCTACTCGCGGCCGCGCTATTATGCGCTTGGGCGCCAGAAGAGCGCTAATGACAGCTCCTGCAGCTTCCCCGTACCTGCGCTGCCATCTGGCAAGCCCTTTGCAGGGCCTCCGGGGCCCTTACTCAGTTCACTCCAGGCTGGCAAGAATGATGGGACTCTGCAGCTTGCGCAGGCAGCAGACAGTCATGTAGCCATTGCACCAGTATCACGGTATCTGGACAGAGAATCAGCAGATGAGAAGGCACTAGCCGAAAGCAGGCCATGCCTTGCAGTGGCTGACAGCACTATAGCGAAGGATGACCAGCCTGTGAAGCCGCAGACTCAGCAGGATGAGCGTCATGCCTCTGCAGCAGGCAAAGTGCAGGCCACAGCAGACACAGGGCAGGGCGAGGCTGATCCTAATGACAGCCTGCCGCAGCGCAGCGCCCTCCCTGTTCATGAGCACAATCATGTACATGTACACCAGTCAGCAGCGGGCAGTGGCTGTCGCATGCCTGGGGCGAATGACGCTTCTGCACGGCATGAGGAAGGCCAAAAGCTGAGCTATGAAGCAGAGGGTGTCCCTCGGAACGTCATAGAGCAGTGGGGCCAGTCCCTGGACATTGTCGGCCCAGACTCAAAGCGCTGCAACTGCTTCACCAAGACCTACTTCCGCTGGGTCAAGGCGCGCTCTAAGATTGATGGACCTCATCAGCGTTTTTGTATTTCTCGCAAATGCTGGGTCAAGGCAAGCATTGATAATCCTGGACAACAGAACTGTCCCTTTTGACCTTAGGTGCAAAGGGTTGCCCTGCAGAGGCCCGTGTGTCATCCCCTTGCGTTTTGCCTCGAGGGATGTTTCTCTTGTCAAGGAGGATGCTGTACCAGCCTGTCTCCTTGTGTACGGCAGCACCATCCCTGAGCGTTGAGGTGCAAAGATAAGTATATGAGAAAGCTGCTGAGATGCATGAGGGGCTGCAGGGTTCTGGGTCAGTGCTGGCGACCAGGAATCTGCATCTGGTGAAGGAGCGGGACAGCATGCATGCATGGGACCTGACAGACGCGGGCGGCATCCATGAGCACAGCCAATTCTTGCACCTCAAGCTCAGGAGTGCAGCCAAGCTCGAGGCTTCAGCTGCAGGTAGAGCCACTTTATAAGGCATAGCCGGTATTTGGCATACATTCATTAAATAGCTTGAATGTCTGGCTGCCCAGGTATACAAAGCCCAGAGCATAAACAATGTTGAAGGCCTTGAGGCATGCCTGCCAAGCGACATACTGCACATAGCCAGCAAGCGAGGGTCCTGCTAAAGCTGCCCTCTGACAGTGCCAGATGGTGTTGCAGGTACAGCCATCAAAGAGGATGAGAGTCTTCCAGCTGGAGAAGACACAGAGGCAGAGCCCTTGAGTGAGATGCCTTGTGATGGCGGCACACCAGACAGCTGCACACAGCCTCCACAAAGGTCCAGCCTTACAAAGGAAGAAATTTTCTCACTAGGCCTGCGCTACTTTACGCCATCAGAGATTGCCAGGCTGCATTCCTTCCCTGAGAGCTTCAGCTTTCCTCAGCACGTTACCCTTCGGCAGCAGTATGCCCTGCTGGGGAACAGTGTCAGCGCACTGGTCATAGGTGATCTGCTGAGGTATCTGCTGCATGGCAGCAGTCCTCGATCAAGTTTGTCATGACAAGGTGTGAGTGTCCAGGAAGCGCAGTGACATTGAAGAGCGCTATGTAACGCTCGGGCCACCCCTTTGCAGGCAGTGTGCCATTCTGGAAGCGTACTCTATGGTGTGAAAGCACCAACCCTGCGCGACAAGCTCCTCACTGTCCTGCTCAGAGACTCGCATGCAGCGTGCTGACTCCCTGAGAAGCCAAATTGGAACCAAATCAGGACTCAGCTAGTACTGGTGCAGTCTACGCTTTTTCACAGATCCTGGCATATTGAAAGCTCTCAGCGGATTCGGAACTTTGCAGAGTGGTATCCGGAGTTTGAAGTATAAGGACGAGCGCTTTGTCGTAAAAATTTCACCCTGAGCATACATTGCGGACACTTTGGCGGAAGCTCAAGCTTGTCAAGGTACCTGGAAGACATTTGAACAACTTGGATCGCTATTAGTGTTTTGGGATGCCCGAGTATCGCACTCTCAGCGTTAGCATACATGAGAATCACGTTGCATCGCTGGAGCTGGCGAGACCCTCAAAGTCCAATGCTGTGGACTTGGACATGTGGGATGAGCTTCCACTTGCTTTGGAATACCTTGATCACCGGGATGACGTTCGTGTGGTAAATACCCTCGCGCTTGTTATTCTGTCTGCTCTACGTAGCTTCATGCAGCACTAAAACACCTACAGGCATTGTGTAAGCGGGGCGGCCACCAACTTATGCAGGTCCTGCTTCAAGGACAAGGGAAGAACTTCTGTGCTGGGATAGACTTCTCTGCTTTGAACAGCATCAACAACACCATCAATGTGCCATGCCCGGGGAGAGCTCGGGAAGCACTCAGAAGGCACATCTTGAAGTGGCAGGTGTGTTAGCTCCAGTGTACTTACACTGGCTCTTCGCATACATGCTACAATATCACGCTGTGTGCTCATGCATGCTTGCATGCTGCGTGCATTGCCCCTTCGTGCTGCCAGCAGGCCAGACCAGTATGGACCTGCTCATGCTTGTGTGCAATGCATGCAGGACTCCATCACTGCAATAGAGAAGTGCAGGTGGCCAGTCATTGCCATTGTGCAAGGTGAGAGATGCTTTCAGGGCTCAAGCGAACTGCTCGTGCCAAAGAAACCAATAATTCTTTAGGTCAGACAATGACTGCCTGAGCTGAGGTGTGGTAACGCCACACCTCACGCTGGCATTCTGTAGGAACATAACAAATCTCTGCCTCTTGTATGAGCATGATGCCTCTGCCCCAGGGCATAAGCAGCCCCTGATGGCTTGCCCTCTCTCACTCTACAACTTCCCTACCCCTCCCATGACGCTCCTCAGCTTGACAAGGACCATCTCAGCCAGAGATGCTCAGGGTTGGGTGCTGCTGGCAGGGGCGTGCTTTGGAGCGGGGCTGGATATTATCTCGGCAGCTGATATCCGCTACTGCAGCGCGGATGCCTACTTCTGCGTGAAGGAGGTGGATCTGGCCATTGCAGCTGACATGGGAGTGCTCCAGCGCTTGCCTGGCCTCATAGGACAAGGTAGCCAACTTTGTCACACCGTCCCTCCTACAATCTAACCTTGACAATGCGCTGTACAGGTGTGAGGACGGAAGGCTGTGTGCTACCTATCTTACAGCATGCTACTCATGTCCAATTTTCCAGTGTGTGAGTGAGCCTTAACTATGTGCTGTATGGGTATGAGGACGGAAGTCTCTGTGCCATCTACGTCACAGCATGCTACACATGTCCAACTCTCCAGTGCGCCAAGCAAGCCGGGCTTCTGAATATACTGAGGCATGGCTCTGCATGTGATTGCGGTATCTGTGATCATGACACTGACCCTGTCCAGATGTGATCATACCATGTATGCTGCCCTTGAGTAGGGTGATATCACAGTGAAGGCTTCACGCTCTCCTACAATGTCTGTGCAGGCCAAGCAAGAGAGCTCGCTCTGACAGCACGGGTCTTGAAGGCACAAGAGGCGAAGGCCATCGGGCTGGTCACAGAGGTGTTCCCAGACGCAGCTGCTCTGCAGGCTGCAGCCGCTGAGACTGCCGCGTCGATGGCTGCCAAGTCACCTCTGGCCATCACAGGCACCAAGAGAGTCCTGCTTCACAGCAGGTGAGCATGCCTGGCAGGTTATGTGGTGGCAGCGAACTGCACTGGCCTTGGGCCTCTCATCAGCACTCCACCCTATCTGTGCATCAGGACTGCTGACTGAATGCATGGTGGCTGTGTCAAACCCCATGGTGAGGCTGCCAGCCTCTTCACATGTGTACTATTGCCCACGCTGGTGCTTTGCCAATCCTGTAGGTTGTCTTTGCCACCGTGTCATGCTGTCACACCAGTACACTCATGGGGCACTAAAGGGAATGGTGCGAAGTGGCTGGTTCTGGCCAAGGGTCAGGACTGATGATGGATTTTGACACAGGGATCACAGCGTGGCAGATGGATTGGAATATGTGGCAACATGGAACAGCGCACAGATGCCATCAGAGGACCTGCAGACCGTCATCAAAGCTCTTACGAGCAAGTCCAAGCAGCCACCCCGCTTCTCAAGGCTGTGAGAAGCAATGATGGGAATATTGTGGGTTCTCCATGCAATGCCTGCTTCGACATGTCAGGCAGCATGTGAAGAGGCTAGCCAGTTGAGGGGTGTTTACATTGCACCTTGGTACATCAACACTGGACTGACGTACAAAGACATTCTTATATGTAATGCATTGAGTGTCTGGGAATTGCATGAGTCCGCTAACTTCAAGGGCTCATGAAAGAGCTCCTCTTATCAAATGGGGTCTGAGCACTGTGAGCACAGCATCAAAAGTGATCTGCCCTTGACAGAGACGCCACAGGCTTGACAAAGCACCATGTCTCATCATGAATATATCAAAGGCGGTGCAGCAGCGCCTTGCCCTCTTTTCTTCTCACAATATTGTCCACAAGCAGGCTGCTGTACATCTCCACAACATCCTGAGTGCTGACGCCTGTGTGTGGCGTAGCAATCACATTGGGATGCTGGTAGAGCGGCTCTGAGGGGTCTGCTGGCTCCTCGTGATGCGCATCCAGCCCTGCTCCCCCAATGTGCCCGCTGGACAGTGCTTCTACCAAAGCCTGCATATGGATGACACTGTATCAGACAGTGCGCATCCTCAAAGCAAGCTCCCTCATGGGGGAGGTCCTTCGCATCATGGGACTGTCTGCCTGTGTCTGGCAGGCGCTAGCAGCTGAGATCTGTCCAGCAGCACAGCGGGACATGAAGCTGAAGGCGCATTGATGGAAGGAGTACCAAAAGCTACAGCAGGCACTGAAACAATATACCCTGAACTTGCTGGGTATGCTGCGGCATTTCTGCTGGTGTGCATCAAAGCAGTACAGCCTTCAAGAGGCCATAGGAAACTTGAGGGACTACAGATAGAAGTCTGTACCTCCTTGTCGATGACTTCGCCTCTGGCGTAGTTGATGATCATGCTGCCCTGTGGCATCATTGCCAGCTCAGCGCGCCCGATCAGGCCCCGAGTCTTGGGCGTCAGCGGGCAGTGCAGCGACACACACATGCAGCTGCGCAGCATCTCCTCAATATCTGCCCTGGAGCTATGGGATGTGATGGGGATGACTTGCATCTCCAGCGCCTCAGCAGCCCTCGCCAGTCGGCCCCCTGCATGTTGTGCTGCCTGAGCTTGCTGACTCTGTGAGCATCACGATCAGAGGTGTAGCCTGTCAACTTCTGGGCTTTAGATAGCGCGGGGTTGACAAAGTTGAGACAAGGGGTGTGTGCAGCTGCCTATAAATGTTGCCCATGCCCACAGTACCCAGGCGCTTGCCCCTCAGCTGAATGCCAAAGCATGGAGTGTGACCCTTTGCACTTCAGAGGGCATGGCCTGGGTGAGAAGATGTATATAGGGCTTAGGGCGGCTGCCCACCTATGTTGCCCATGCCCACAATGCCCAGGCGCTTGCCGCCCAGCTGGATCCCAAAGGGCTCCCCAATGCCCCTGCGCCGGAACACCGCCTCCTGCTCCCGCGCCCGCCGCGCCAGCATCAGCATCGTCATGAGCGCCGCTTCAGCCACGCTTGCCGCATTCACGCCTGCACAGAGCATCGCAGCTTTGAGTCTATGCTGACTAGTCCTGTGCGCTGTGCAAGCATGCGCAAGTGAAAATGTACCCCATGGAGTTATGTCGCCGTCACGCTAACCAGCTGTGCCAGCATCAGGATTGTCATCAATGCTCCTTTGGCGATGATCGCTGCATTCCTGGGTCCTGCACAAGGCCTGGGTCCCTGAGTCACCGGCACGTCTGCACGCTGACAACCTGCGCCACTATCGGCGTCCTCATAGCCCTGCTTGCCTCACAATTGCCGTATTCGCAATCTGGGAGCGCTAAACCACCGTCGCTGCATGTTGAGCGGTCCTGTGCATTGCGCCAGGCCGCACAGCGTTATGTGCGCATGTGACGTGCGCTGCTCTGTCTCATTGTCGGCTTCAGGCTCTGCAGAAGGCTCATGGGACGGCTGTGTGGGGCAACACCTGGTGAGTTGCAGACCGGGATTCCCAGCTCTGCTGCTGTCTCAACATCAATGTTGCTGTACCCAGTTGCCGGCTGAACAATCAGCTTCAACTTTTTAGCGCTGCATATTGCCTGAGCGTCCACTGTGCCGGTTGTGGGGACCAGCACGTCCATATTTGCCACCTACGCATGCAGCAGAAAGTGCTGACTGCATGTCTTCTCATACTCCTATCCGGGAGTGCATGTGGGTTTTCATGTATTGCATTGATAGCAGACATAATGGCAAGGTAAGGAGGAAGCTGCACAGGCAGACATATGGACCTGTTCATGGAGAGGCTTTGTAATGTCGATCATATGCAGAGTACACCAAGGAGGCAGCTTCATCTCCAACCTGCAGCAGCCAGAAAAGCCCTTACATTCGAAGCGTATCTTGCCTGGACTTTCTTATAGTATACAGCCTGAAGAGTCTCAGTGGTTTGTTCGGGGTGACTCCTGTAGATAGGTGCTCACGCATTGTACAGGATGTGCCAAGCGTCCAGGCACCAGAGAATGTGCCACTGCTCGTCCTTGCCAGGCATCTTGTGCACGAAGTCCCTCACAAAATTGTGTGCGCCAACTGTTTGTCCGCGCAAGACGTTGTCAGCCCAAGGGGGTAGGTTGTACGGCTGCACACTTTCGTAGAACGATCTCTTGTAAATGCACTTGTACTAGCCTGCCTCGAGACAAGTGCACTACAACTGGGAGACCAGCGTTATGAGCAGGCAAGGATTACGGTCGCACGGTAATGATAGCCTATGCATTCGTAGACAGGGGTTTACCAGAGAAGCTGCTTTACGAAGCGTTCATGTCATGGAGCCAGCGTAGCCTGCCCGCCTACCCAGCAACTTGCCCAGCCTTTGATTTCTGCAAATGCCGAGTTGAAAGCGGTCCGCAGAGCGTGTACTATCAACCTGGACACTGCCAGCAATCATTACATCCCTACTCCAGCAGTTCCTTTCCGTTGTTTCACCCGAAGTAGCATCGACAAGCCCCAGATCGCTGTACAGACTTGGCCGGTTTCGATGTGCTGGGCTTGAGGAAGAAGCTTCGAGTCTTCACTCTAGAAACGAAGAAGGAACCCAGGAAGCCGAAAATGCATTATTCCTGCAGTCCTTTGCTCCCCGTGCACACGTTATGCTCCATCACTTCCGATAGCTGCAAACTCAGCCGGCATTACGGACTTATTGAAGGCAGTGCAACAGCTCCTTTCCTTCTCTTCTCCTCACTGTGTTCTCCAGGAGCAGGCTGCTGTACATCTCCACAACATCCTGGGTGCTGCCTCCAGTGTGCGGGTGTGCGATCACATTGGGATGCTGGTACAGAGGCCCTGAGGGGTCTGCTGGCTCCTCATGATGCGCATCCAGCCCTGCACCCCCAATGTGCCCACTGGCTAGTGCTTCTTCCAGAGCCTGCACCTTATATGAAAACATCAGACCATGCTTGTACTCTCAGCAAGCTCCTTCTTCACACTGAGCAATCCCCGGCATGTGGATGCGTAAGGCCTGCAGTGGCAATATGCCAAGCACTGTGTGACAAACAGCTAATGTCATACGGATCGGGAGTGCAATTCTTGATCATGGAAGGGCAGGGGTGACCTCTGCCCTGACTATGCACATGCTAAGTTTGCTGAAGCCTTCCCGCTGGGGTGCACTACTTCATTACGGCCTTCGAGAGGTCATGGTGTACATTAGTGGCTGCTGACAGGTCGAAGTCTGTACCTCCTTGTCAATCACTTCGCCTCTAGCGTAGTTGACGATCATGCTGCCCTGTGGCATCATCGCCAGCTCAGCGCGCCCGATCAGGCCCCGGGTCTTGGGCGTGAGCGGGCAGTGCAGCGACACAAACATGCAGCTGCGCAGCATCTCCTCGATGTCCGCCCTGGAGATGTGGGATGTGATGGGGATGACTTGCATCTCCAGCGCCTCAGCAGCTCTCGCCAGTCGGGCCCCTGCATGTCACGCTGTATTTAGGTAGCTCCAGAGCCAGCCTTACACATGCGAATTAGCCTTGCACCTCTGCCCTAGAGCTGCGGGATGTGATGGGCATGACTTGCACATCCAGCGCCTGAGCCTCGCCAGTCGGGCCCCTGCATGTCGCGGCATACTCAGCGAAAACGTTGTAGGCGGCCTTGCATGTGCGCAGCAGCAGATCTGGACCTGTCTCCAGCACCTCAGTAGCCCTTGGTAGTTGGCACGTTGCACGTCATGCTGCCCATGCTGACGGTCAGGTTCAAGGTACCAGTTTCTTGCAAGGCACTAGGAACTTGTATCCCGTCACATCTGCGCTGTAGATAGCGTGGTGGTGATGGCCTTGAGGAGAGGTTCTGGCAACTGCCCACCTATGCTACCCATGCCCACAATGCCCAATGCTTGCTGCCCAGCTGGATGCCAGAGGGCTCTCCCAGCGCTCTACCATGTGTGTGGTGAGCAGTTTAGCCATTGTATCAGGCTAGGGCTTAGGGTGAGAAGCTAAGGGCAGCTACCTACCTGTGTTGCCCATACCCACAATGCCCAGGCGCTTGCCTGCCAGCTGGATGCCAAAGGGCACCCCAATGTCTCCGCGCTGGAAGGACGCCTCCTGCTCCCGCGCCTGCCGCGCCAGCATCATCATCAGCGCAGCCTCTGCCACGCTTGCTGCATTCACCCCTGCGAAACATCCAGGTAATCTGAGACACCTCCATGCACCCGCCCCATCCAGCATCATTGTTCTATCAGTGCCACCTCTACCACGCTCGCTGCATTCAAAAATGCGCAAGATAATGGTGAGTCACTTCCGCGCTTGCCAACCAGATGCAACAGCATCAGCATTGTCATCAGCGCCGCTTTAGCCACAGTGCCGCATTGACACCTGCACAGAGCATTGCACGGTGGAGTCATGCTGGCCAGGCCTCTGCGCAGGTCGTGCATGTAGCTTGTTGAGTCCTTTCACTTTGCTGTTGTGCAGACCAGCCGCGCCACCATCAGCCTTGGCCTCGGTTCAGGTTCTGCCACGCCTGCTGCATTCACACCTGTGCAAGACATGGGTGAGTCAGCTCTGTGCGTGCATGTTTTGCAACAGCATCATGCAGTGATGATCATGCGATGATCGGCGACGTCAATGTCACTGCTTCCACCGCACTGCTGCATCCACTGCATGCTGACCACTCCTGCGCGCTGCATAAGCATGCATAGCCTCAAGCATGCTCATACTATAGAGATTTCTTTATGTCTCTTAGGTACACGTTCTGTAACATTCTATTGGATGGCTACTCTGGTTTGGAACCTGGAGAAGTGCAGACGGGAATGCCAATCTCTGCAGCTGCCTCGATATCAATGTTGCTGTATCCCGTTGCCGGTGTAACAATGAGCTTCAGCTTCTTTGCGCTGCGGATTGCCTGAGCATCCACTGGGCCAGTTGTGGGGACCAGCACGTCTGCATCTTGCACCTGTACATGCCAGCTTACTGCGCTTCTTCTCAAGCTTCTGGCCAGGCAGTGTTTGTTGGGCTTTGGTGAGTAGGAATATAGTAAAGACAATAAGAAATAGGACATGGTCATGCACAGGTGCAAAGGTAGACCTGTTCATGGAGAGGCTTGGTGCTGTCAATCATGTGCAATGTGCACCAAGAAGGCAGTCTCCTTTCTAACCTGCAGCAGCTGGCAAGGCCTTAGACACACGCAGGAGTAGTTCTAGGCCTGATCGTAGTAAACAATTTGGAGGTTCAGATTGGATTCTGCGGATAGGTGCTCACGCATAAAAAAAAGGATGCCAAGCATCCAGGCACCATAGGACGTGCCATTGCTCGTCCCTGCTGGGTGACATGCGCACAGGGGGACTCGTATGTGCGCTATATGTTCTCGAATGCCGAAGGCGACAAGAGCCGAAAGGGCAGGATGTACGGTGGCAATGTCGTGAAGCGGTCTTTCGGGAAAGCCCGACATGTACTAGAGCTGTCTTAAGATATTTGCACTGACTGATCGACCAGCCAGCGGTCTCGATCATCGAAGGGTAATGATGGCATGAGCGATACCCCACGTCGTGAAATTAGGCCTGCGACAGAAGCTGCTTTACGATGCATTCGAGTCATGGAGCCAGATTTGGCTCTGGCCTGCCCCAGCTACCCAGCAACCTGCCCAGCCTGCCGGCCAAAGATTTCAACAATTGGCGAGCTGAGCGTCCCGCGGATGGAGTACTGCTGAGCTGGACATCGCAATTGTCAGTCGATTCTCCTCTTGCAGCTCTGAGTTCGTGCTGCTCCTTCTGGAAGATCTTCGACAAGCCCCAGATGGCTGTACTGACCTGGCCGATCCCAATGTGCTGGGCTTGAGGGAGGCGCGTGCAGTGTCCACATTGGTGCTTGAGGAGCATTAGAAGGTAGAAGTGACCAGTGGGAGGTGATATGGCCAGTCGCCCAGCGAAGTGGCGAATTTTGGCTGTCACAAACGGGGTTGACTTGCCCAACACTGGCGAAGCCACTCCCTCGAGGTCCGGGCCCTTGCAGGAGTTCGCGGACCTTGCAGCGAGTGAGGCAGAGGTAAGCTGGCAGCCAAACACCTAGGGCTGTCACGGCAAATCCCGGCTTATACCTGTAGCAAGGCACTCTGGTAAACGATGTGTCAGAGTATAGCATCTCGGCTCGAGGCATCAACTGCTGGCACTCTGCTAGTCATAAATGCACTACATCTGACTTTAGGGGCCAGTAAAAGCATCAAAGTGTGTGATGCCTCGGGTAACATCTGGCACACTATCCTACATACCAAGAAGAGCTTATCCTAGCCCCATCTCAGCTCTGGTGTCAATCAGAAGAGAGCAGAAAGCTGACGTGATCTCAAGCAAGTATCAATGTCTGTAGGTGGAGCTGCTGACAACCTCGTCAGCTGAGGAGCTGGGTGCAAAGATTGCAGCATGGAAGCCCAACCTGCTGTACATCAGCACCGCTACAGTACCTGATCTCTCGCTGCCAACAGGAGCAAGGACACTCAGTGAGCTGGGCTCTGGATGGAGCCAAGGCAAGTGTCCCTATCATGCTGCCACCTCATGATGCTTCCAGACCCTTGGGAAGTCCTTGCTTCATTTATAATCCCTGATGCAGAATGGGCTGCCTAGGCTGTCTTGCAGGCGCTTGCATCAAGTGAATTGACCACCTAAAATAACCTGGCATGCTCAGGGAGACAGCGCAGTAAAGGTCGCTGATCAAAGCAGTGTGTATCGTAGGTGCTCCGCTTGACGCAGCAACCCTAGCGGAATTTATAGTGGGACAGGATATGGATGCAGTGTTCCTGCAGTCCTTTGCTTCTCGTGCACACGGTATGCGGCACCTCTCCAATGGCTGCACAGCCTTGTTGCAGCCTCTGCACACTACCCATTTGCAGCTCCCCTGTATGTAGGGACTTCCGCAATACCGCCAGCATACATGTTGCTTGCTTCCATTAACCTCTCAGTTGGACAGTGTCTGTACTCATCTTGGTAGACAACTGAGGCCATGCTTTTCCAACTTCCACATATAGTAAGAGCTTGAGCTTTGGATGTCTGGGAGGAGTCTGCGCCACAGCTTCTACAGGGCAGGCAACTGCCGAAGCCCAACACACAAGCAGATGCTGGCCAAAGATTGCAATCTTGTGCTCTGGTATGCAGCCGATGCTCTGCGGGAGCAAGGGGTTGCACATGTGGTGTACTATGAGGCGGGCAGGGCGCGCCTGCCCGATGCCCAGCACGTGACCCACTTCAGCCATGCCTTCTTTGCCACCCTGCGGAACAAGAGCGCCACCGTTCCCGAGGTGTGCATCTTTATGTCACGTCCTGCCCTAAAGCATACATAGACGACCTGGCACCTCATTTGGGGGCTTATAAGCCCTACGTCTGACGCGCGCAGACCTTTGCAATGGCAACGCACTCCTGCCATGCGCTATTCTGGCCCTTGTGCGTGCTGGGCATGAAGCCTGCAGAGACAGGCGGTGCCACAAGAGGAGGAATGCTGGTGCAGCCCTCGAGGCGCTTGATGTTGTGTATGTTGAGTTAGAGCGCTGTAGGGCCTTAAGAGGGGTGTCTGATCTGCCTGCAGGCCTTTGCAATGGCGATGCACTCCTGCCATGCGCACTGCGGCCCAGTGCATGCTTTGCAGCAGCACCCCTCCTGGCTCCCGGAGCTCGTCTCGGACTTCGACCCGCTCCTTCCCAGCATTGACTCGGTGCCCCTCCCAGGTCAGACTCTGACAGCTTTCAGAACTCCATTCTGCCTTGCAGCACTTGCACAGTAATGAGCTCTGCTCAGGAGAAGAGCTCATGCGACGCCCCTTGGTGTGACAGAAGGCCAGGGCACACTGGCAAACTGAGCATGATGGGCTGACAGCAATGCCCTACCCTGTTTGGACAGGATTGAGATAGAGTTGTTGTGTCGCTGCGGGAGCTGGAACATTTGGGTCAGGCATGCTAGGCAAGAGGAGCTCTGCTGGTGCATTGGTGAAGGGCGCAACTTCCAAGTGGGGAAGTTGCGCAGGCAGGTCTGAAGGGCTGCTGAATTTGATAGCGCCTAGGACAACAGGTGTTGCATCTGGCAGGGGTATTGCAAAGACCCAGGATTTGGCATGTCAGCAGGGACTATTTGTGCTGGTGCAGTGGTCGAGGGCAGGGACTTCAAGACAGGGGTTGCGCGTGCTGTGCCTGGGTGGGGAGATGTGCGGCTCCTGGCGCCACACGCAGAGCTGCGGCTGCTTGCGTGCGGCCAGTCGGCGCTCATAGATGCGCAGCGGCTAAGGTGCGCCGACTTTTGGCCTCTGCCATGTAAACCTGCTCTGCCTTGCGCCTGCTTGCCTCATGCTGTGGATGCACTGAATCAGAGATTCCGCAAGTTTTCCCATAGTTCCAGATTGTCTTCTCCCATGCGCTCTCATGCGGTCGAGCCGTTAGACAGCTTCAGCTGATGTAGACATGTAGCGCGTCTGGGAGAGGCCGTCACTGAGTTAAGCGAAGATGACTTCCTCGTCCTGTGTGCTGTTCAGCAGAAAGTTAGGCAGCCAGCCTCCAGCCACTGCAGAGATGGCAGTCATCTGAGAGTCAGACGCGTTAGTCGAGAACTTGCGCGTCAGCTGTCATAAGCCAAGCTGTTTGACGCGGCCTGTCTGCGCGCAGCTACCTGGGAGAGGCGCTGCGGGCGCTGCTGGTGCTGGAGGTGCGGCAGCTGCGCCTGGCGGGGCGCCATCCCTGCGAGCGCACGCCCGCGCACCTGCCCGACGGCGCCACAGCCTCGCGCTGTTCCGTGCGCACAGCCTCTGGCGCCCACGCCACCGTTGTGCTTGGCGGCCCCCCAAACGGTGCGCATTACACCATCTTGAGAGACATGCAGAGGTCATCAGCTTGAGCGCTTATCTATGTCTTACGTCTGGCCATTGCTGGGCTAGGATGAACTGGTGGGCTATGTGCTGCTTGACCCGGGATGCAAATTTGCGCATCTGGGGCATGTCATTTCACATCTTGCTCTCTTGCAGGACAGCCTGGGAATCATCTGCTGCTTCATGACAGGTTGCCATGGGACTGATTGCCTGCTGGCATGTATTCTGCAGTGCTGGGCGAGGATAGCTTGGTGGAATATGCGCTGCGGCAGACGCTTGTCGCGGACGCAGTGTCGCTGCAGTTTCGGCTGCCGCCACCTGGCGTGCCGCCGCCGGTCTCGCGGCGTTCCCCCGCCATAGCCCACAACACGCCTGTCGTGGACACGCTCGTCATCACGTCTGTCTGGGCCGTCCACCTTCTCAGAACCCTCAGCCAGGTGACCCAATATAAAGCTCCCAGGCATTGCATGTATGCTTCTCGGACTTTGAGACCCTGTGAGGTCGTAAAGCCTGGTAAGCGTACATGCAAGGTCTCAAATGTGTAGGAATGCCTGTCGCGAGTGTTTCCTGTACAGTTGCCTTGGAAAAGGATGCGTCCCTGCTATATATCCGTCTGGCGAGCTTCACATGTGTACTTCTGTACGATGCTTTGGGATGTGTCCCTAAGCAGCTGGAGTCGTACATGCTGCCACCTTGTTTCTTAAGGCCAGGGGCTGAACATGCGGTCTGCGCATGCAGGAAAAGAGCTACAGGACTCTGGTGGCTCTGGGCATTGGGGCAGTGGGCGGCTCTGCAGTCAGCGCCTTCAACCAATCAGATGCAGCCCGGCTGTCCGCCCTCACTGCAGGAGAGAACCCCAAGGTCCGCCTCCAACACCCAGCAGTCAGACTGTCCTTGAGAGCTTCTCATCGTGGCAACTTTCAACTTGTGCTCAAGTGAGGATCTGTACCCGAGCACTGCTGCAGGCTTAGTGCTGACTTGACCAGGAAGCCCTGACACCGTTGGACATTCCTGTGTCAGCCATGTACAAGGCACACATATGAAAATTATGCGCCACTCAGGCGGACTTTGCTGTTTTGCTCAACACACTGGAGGATGACAAGCCTGCTGAGGCATATCCGGGAACAATCAATATTGTGATCTTTGATCCCTACTGCGCAGTTGGCCACCTTGTCAACGCAGCAAGCAAATGGCGTCCACCCCCCCGCAACCCCTGGCTCAAACCCTAGCTCCGTCCCCACAGAGCAAAGGGAAGAGCAGCCGGTGGCTGCGCAGCAGAACGGGCACTCCAAAGCAGACAAACCTCCCGCACCTGCAGGGGTCAGCCTCTCATATAGATTCTACCGCCTTACAGTAGTGTCGTTGATATTGTGGCACTTTGGACATCCAGGGGAAACAATTGAGGCCCATCAGACGGCACTTGGCAATGTTCATCTTATCATCATCGTTTTCCTTGTGATGATAAGCTGTGTGATCTGCGTGTTGAGAGTGCTGGGGAATCTCCTGTCAGGCCTGGTGTGAACAGGGTAGGCTACACGCCTGATTGGTCACGCTGTCTGCAGGGAGCCCGGGCAGCGGAAGCGCTCAAACCTGGGCAGAAAAGGAAACTGGAGCAGAGCTCTGAACCCTGGGACTCCAAGCGCCCTCGGATGCAGGATTGCTCAGAGGTAGGGTCTATTGTGCAGAGGTGCCGTGCGCCTTGCAAGCACGACAGCCCGTTTCAAGTTGACAGCGGCCTGACTGTGATGGTCCATGCATGCCTTTTGCCAATCTCAAGGTTTCTGCTGGTAATAAGGGCATCATATTCAGACCGGTGGCTGTATGAAAGCTGACCATGCGATGCGAAGCTGCTTGCGCTGCACAGGAGGCGTTCCTGCAGGACCTGTGCGCCTTCCACCGCAACAGGGGCATCAAGAATGTGTCGCCGGACAATTTTCCCGATGCCATCCTGAACGGCAGCCGCCTGGACGTGTACCACCTCTACCGAGAAGTCACAACTCGCGGGGGATTTAGGTGACAGCAGCTTTGTGCCGTGCTGCCATCAGCTTTCTCATGGGACAATCTCCATGTCTTAGCAATTTCCTTATTTTGGGACCCGACAGCAGAGCAATTGGCCAATGTGTATGTTGAGCTGGCAGCTCAATCTTTATGCCCAAATTGCCATGCCCTGGGGCATTCCAAAAGGTGATAAAGACGGCTGATCGCAGACTTTTCATGCAGTTAGTGTAAATCCTGCAAGACGCCTGGGGATGTCTGTATGCACAGGCTGCAGTACAGCAATGCAACAGGAGGCTCCGAGCACAACAGCGGGTGGGTGCATCTGCAGGGTGGGCAATGGCATCAACTGGAAGGGGCAAATTTTCCCCAAGCTCAACAACTACACGGCCCACAACCGCATGACTGGCGTAGGGAACGCCCTCAAGCGCCACTACACCCTCTACCTTTTGGAGTACGAGCTGGTGAGGGGCTTCCATCACACATGCATGAAAGGATGTACTGTTTCGAGAGGTGGCTTCTCTAGGGCCATAGGGCATACATGTGGGGATCTGGCAAGCTCAGCCACCGGGGCCAGCACAGCCACATGCATGCGGGATGTCTAAAAGATATGCAGCCTGTCTACAGCTGCTTGCTGCTGTTCTTGAGGAAGCCACCATAGCTGCCACAAGGTCTGGGCTCAGCCCCAGAGTGCACAGCATAGCAGTGTTAGCACGTATGATGCCTGCATGGTATCGGGCTTTTTAGGTCAGAAACTCCTGCTGATAAGCTCATGCTGAGCCAAAGAACGCAGACAGATTGCAAGTCCCATCCACAGAGCCTGTACTCAAGTACAGCTGCTTCACGGTCTTGCTTGCTGTGCAGCAGCACCTGCTCTGCCAGATGTGCTCAAACTCTTTTGCATCTTTGCATTACTGTCTCTGCCTTGGCAGAACGGCAATCAATATGTATGTTGGCCAGAATCTGAGAAAGATGACTGCTGCTGAGCATTGCGCATGTGCACATGCAGGCGCACCCTGAGGATGTCATCAGGTGCGAGAGCGAGAGAGAGATCCAAAGAGAGATGAAAATACTTCAGCAATAAGCTTGACATCTTATGATGGGTACCACCTTGTATCTGGATGTCGGGGCTTGCAGCACACTCGAGACAAGCACGCTGCGTTGTTGGACAAGTTTCTGGGGCAACGTTTCGACTCACGCGGGGCGATTTGTATGGGATTGTCACAGATTTGTCTGGGTGCGTGTAATAGCGCTGATCCCGAGGGGGTCCAGGCATTTAAGCAGCCCCAGGTGGGGCAGCAAGAGATGTGAAGTTCTTGTCGCTCTCTCAGGGAACACTGCGCGGTGTGCAACCGGGGCGATGACCATGCACACGATTGGGTCTGCTGCGATAGCTGCAACACCTGGGTCCACTTTTCATGTGACGACCGCACTCACCTCGGCACTTTCAAGGTGTGATGTCGCGTCATGTCTGCAGCATTGCTGCCCTGCCTGAGGGCAGGGTTTTTAATCGTCCACACTCGGTGTCTGGCTTCAACTTTCGCATGCGCTGCAGTGGTTCTTAGTGTCCAGCAGCTGTGTGCTTCTGCACTTAGAATTGAGAAGGAGCAGCAACAGCTGTAAGCTTTTCTAAGGCTAGTATGGTGTCTGGAGCTGCTGTGCAGGAGCAGCTGATGCGTGCAATGTGTGCAGGACTACTCCAAAGGCAATGGAGCAACATACACATGCGTCCAGTGTGCCCCTCAGAAAGCCTGAGGACATGTGTGACCGCTTGTTAGAGGGTAGCACAGACTTGTCCATACCTTGACACTAGAGATCTGAGATGAGTGAGAGATGCCAGATTCTGAGATCTGGGACGTGCCTCATACCTGAGTCTGACGCTGTGATCAGGCGTTCTCAGCCTCTTGACCAGCCTTAAAGCATTGCTGATCTGTGGGAGTCTTTGGAATGGGACGTGCTGTCTGTGACATGTGAACAGAAATGGTACATGCTTTGTTCACAGGCATCAAAACGATGACTTTGATCTCAGGATAGTAGAATCGCACAGTAGTGAATGCACTGTTATAAGTGCACAGCGTGTGAAGTAAAGCTTGGCGTTCCACATTCCGGAGAGCAATTTGAACTCCTATCGCAGCAAGCTGTCTCGACCAAGCATAGGGGCACCTCACAAGTGTTGAAACCCCAGCTACTGTCTTGGAGCTCTGCATAGAGCCGCTCTGAGGGCTGCATCATCCTGCTTGACGCGTCCAGCAAAGCAGATCAAAGCAGCGTGACAAAAAGGAGCGTGACTAGGACAAGATTGTCAGCACTCGCCGAGCAGCTGCGTCAGATTTAGAAGGAGAGGCTCATCCAGAATCCCAGGCGTGATAATTGCTCGCCGCACCACATTGAGCTGCATTCCGCTCTCAATACTATCATACAAGTCCAGCGAGAGGTTGTTGGGAGTGCTACAGAGCGGCTGTGGGGTGGATTGCAGCCCTGGTGGCTGGGCACCCCGTCCGTTGTACCGGCAACGCGGAGTACGGCTGCGCGCGAATTGATCGCATGACGGACGCACTGAGACAAGCGAGCGAGGCGCTGAGCGAGAGCGAGCTCCTTTTCGGCGAGGGCTTGACCGAGGTGGATGTGGAGGCTCTCACCTATGTGAAGTCAGCCTTGAGCGCTGCGATTCTTGCAGAGTCACCTCAGACGACGCTGTCGCCGCTGCACAGCGGGAACATGCCGTCAAGGTATTTCCTTCTTGTCTCCGGCGACTCACGGTCTGCGGAGGTTGTACGACAGTGGTAACGGTGGCATCCCAGTGTCTTATTGTCAGGTGGCAAAGGTTTGGTCCGTGCGGTATACAGACCCGTGCACATCGTGTATGTTCTCTATATCTGCTGTCAAAACACATGTGAGGGCCTGCTATCGTCTTAGCTTGGGGCAATCTGTAGGAGGCTAAGGTGCTCCCAGTGGGCTCTATGAGGTACATCAGGTGTAAGATTCCTCTGGCAGTTTCTCTGACCTAGTGCGCGGTGCCTTGCAGATCTGTGTCCTCTAGATCTTCATCGGAGGCGCAGAGCACACCCTATCATGGAGGTCAGCAGCTGTTCAGCGACAAGATGTCTGGGAGTCTACCCCAGCACTTTGGCCTCTGTAGGAAGTCGATTAGCATCCCCATTCAGCGGAAGGACTTCGTACCGCCCCACCTGATGTCAATCAAAGAGGCCAACGATCCCATGGATGCTGCACCCCTCTCCAGCAGCTATTCTGCTGGCTTCAGACCTGTGAGATCAATCCTCCTTGGCGAGTCAGCACTGTGTTGCCATCTTGCCCTTTTCAGACTACATAGATGAAAAGGGTCTGTGCTTGTGGTCCCATGGTGCAAGAGCAGGTCTGTCAAGCTTGCTCATTCTCTGATCAGATACCTCAGGACCATCATATGGCAGCGCACCTCCATGTTCTAGCATGGCATAGCCCTGATTGGCTATGTACTCATTGCGTGTGTGTGTGCAGGGATCTGTGACCCAAGGCAAGGGCCGCAAGCTCTCCGGCTTTGACGCTGTGCGCTTCCGGAATGAGATCATGCGCCAGACGGGATTCATAGAGGCCGACACCAGAGACCGCTAACACAGCGCCGGTGGTTGTCAGCCAGCCTGCAGACTGCTTCCAGAGACCGCAGAGCTGCGGCGGACGTTGGCATAGATTGAGCGGCATTCTCTTGAGCACATTTTGAGAGACAGTGTTGAGGCTAGTGCCTTTCTGCAGCTACAGCAGGAATTTTCAGGTGGAACCCAGCGCAGCGTGCGAGAGGTAGAGTAGCATTGAGCAGGCACTGCAATTTTGACACCTAGCAGGAGCCTTTGCTTTGTATGGCAGGCACGGCAAGCATCCCTGCAGCCTTGGAGACATGGCTGCGTGGCATGCAGAGCCCCACAATTTTGCCCGCAAGCGTGTGGATATTTTAATAAACTCACCCCAGCTGATAGCATTCTGCCGGGTTGCTGGGTAGCTGATGATGAGACAAGGGGCTGACATGAGTTTTGTTCTGTGCCATCCCAAGACTCAGGATAATGTTCAGTCTTTTGACATTGAGCAAAACGCGATCAAGAGAGGTGCTGCCCTGCTTGCAAGCGATGAGAGGCTTGCGTAGTAATCAGCACAAATTAGACAGCTAGACCTGGCCTGGCAGTTTATTCAAGGCAGCCTTGCTGCAATTGTGGAGCAGCTGTATAATTCCTGGCAGGAAGTGATCGGAGGACCAGCTTGGATGAGTACGTAGCAGGCAAAGGTAGTGAGCGTGATGAAGTTCCATAACGGACAAAAGTTTTGCTTGTTGCCATCTTATTTGTCAAGACCATCTCACCAAGCAGCATTCTTTTTCAGTGTGGTATGGAGAGGTGCTCTTCGGGACCAACAAGAAGGAAAGGAGGAAGGGATTAGTACATAAGGAGTGTCACTGAATTTGCATATTACCAAGATGTAATGAAAGCTGTCGCATGGGTATGGTATGACATGTCAGGGAGTGCCTTCTTACCATGAAATTGTCTCTACAGGCTTTCAGCTGTTGAAAACAAGCACTAATTAACATTGCCGACAATCTCGCACCAATGGGCTTGTGCGGATATCATATACCACCATGGGCAGACAGCGCTCTTCCTCAGAAGGCTGTACTGACCGCCAAAATAACAGATCTGCACCTTGACAATCCCCTGCCTCCAATTGTGTTGCAGAATTGCAGCATGTGAATACCAGCCAGCAACATCACCCATGGCTGCCATGAATCGGTGCGTCTCCAAGGCGTCAAAGCTTGGGTAAACCCTTTAGTGTGAGTCAGTGTCACAGACCTAGGTCGCAGATTTGTCAAAGTATAAACTCTGTATCCCCTCAGCAGAGTCCGACTGAGAGGCGGGCGTAGCATGCACAGTACACACCCTTTTTGACAACTCTAGAGCAATGCGGACGCAGTCTCAAGGCACGCCACTGTGCTGATCCGCTACCACGGCACAACATCGCCCGTCACGTCGTAGAACTTGCCGGTGTCTGCAGGCGTCAGCTTTGCAAATAGGGCTAGCTGCTTGGAGATGCTGGTCGGCGCATCCAGTGGGGGCTTGACTTTGCCGCCCATCTTGTTTGATGTGTAGCTGCCCATGTCTGTCTGCACCCAGCCAGGATTCTGCGACACTATGGTGATGCCCTCCTTCTTGAGCTCTGCTGCCATGCACACTGTCTCTGCAGGGCACACATGGCCAGTCAGCACACACACAACCCAAGCGAACCCCGCGCAGGCACTTTGTCTGCATGGCACATGCAAAGCGTTCCAGAGCACACCCATGTATGTAGCCCACATCAGGCTTCTGTTCAAGGCTGTTCGAGCGTATGCAGTATGTAGCAACAATTCCAGTACAATGTACACAAGGGTGCTCAACTCTAGCCAAAGCAGGCAGAGTGAGACATCATGGCTGAGCAGCTTCTGAGGTGTTCAGCAGATCCCATCACACGTCTTTGGCCCCAGAGGCCATTGCACAAATGCACACAGCATTTTGCTGTGTATCCAATGGCATGACTGAATGGGACTTCAACGCAGATCAATGCGGGAACCGGGATCATGATAAGGATGTCAGAAGGATGCCCCGAGGCTCACGCATGTTGAGAGCGGCCTTGCTGCTCCGGTAGGCCAGGTGGTAGTGCGACAGGGTGGCAGGGAAGGAGCCCTCTGGTGCATCCAAGCTGCCTTGGAGCGTGCTGATTGATCCCAAGGTGGATGAGATGTTGATGACCTGGAAGGAGTAAGCCTCTCTGTCAGCCTCTACACACTGTAGCCCTAGCAGCTGACAAGGCATGCTGACAGAGCTGAAGTTAGAGAGCGCTCTTCTAACGTGCATCAGGAGCACCTGCTGCTTACTGTAAGTTGCGTGCTCTGACAAGCACATGTCATGCCTGTCACCGGGATGATTTGCAGATTTGCACATCACACATCTGCCTTATCAGGTGCTACTTGAGTAACACGTGCGCCCCACCTGCTTCTTACGTCCCTTCCTAATAGAGGGTAGGAGCGCCTTGGTGACCATGTAAGTCCCCACCACATTCGTGAGCAACACATCACGCAGATCCTTCACCTCCCTGCAGTGTCAAGACAACATCAGCATCACAAACTGTTGCCTTCACCATTACAAGCCTGAAATCCGCCTTCCTCATACGTATGCATGCACACCCTTCCTATCACTTGTGTGAGCAATCCTTCATGTATCTCACTGGCATTGGCTGCTGGGCGCACATGTTGAGGTGTGTGACATGGTCTGACAGGATGCCAGCGTTATTGATCAGAACATCTACGCCATCAGGGAACTGCTTCTCCACCTCACTGGCTGCTGCCTGCATGCAGGAGCTTAGCATGTCGTCTTGGGGAGCACTGCAGCATCATAGTCCCTGAGAACACCTATCAGGGTGCGCTAGATTGCTTTATAGGTCTCAGGCTTCCCCTCTTGGGCGTGCAGAGTCTTATGGGACGCGCATGACCTGAACAGAAGCCTCATCCATGACGTCCAGAGAGAAGATGTGGAGCCTGCCCTGGTGACTGCTGGTCAAGCCATGAAGAGCATCGGCTTTTGGTGGACTTCTGCAGGTAGCTACGACTGTGTTCCCGGCCTCCAGGAGCTGCAAAGACACAAGGCCTTCTCGACAGTGCCGCAACGACACATATGCTTCTTTCCGATCGTAATAGGTTTGCATGTGGCATTGCAGGAGGAATAGGATTGGAGTCCATGCCTGCTTGGCAAACTCAAAGCCCAGCCCTCTGTTGGCACCGGTGATGACGTACACCTCGGAACTGGAGGTCATACTGAGCAGCAGGTCACTCGCTGAACTGTGTTGACTTGATTGATTTACTTACAGCGTAGGCCTTCTCGTATCTGACGTGACAGGATGGTGGCAAGATTGGATGGAACTTGGAGAAGTGTTGTGGCCTTGACAGAGGCAGGTTCCAGCTGCCTGGGAAGCTGGAACCGATCAAAAGAGGAAAAATGGCAAATGCGACAGGATGCCGTCAGCCTCGATCTGTATGGGCATCCTGACGAGTGGGATGCTATCAAAGACGGTCAGTCCTTGTGCAGCTCGGGCAGATGGCCGTCAGAAAAGAGAAATTTGGACGAACTATCTCTTCCAGATCCAGGTGGATAAACTCACACTCTTGCAAGCTAAGTGGTCCTGCGAACTTCCTTGCTCAAGCAAATGGCTGCATGCACAATCTTCATTGCTTCCTTCTTGCATGAAGCTGCACGATCCTACATCTCATGCTGCGAAGCATCCAGTCAAGGGCGTGTTGACATTCTAGAGCCCTGGATTGC
The DNA here is from genome assembly GCA_963930925.1 of Coccomyxa viridis. Taxonomy (NCBI): domain Eukaryota; kingdom Viridiplantae; phylum Chlorophyta; class Trebouxiophyceae; family Coccomyxaceae; genus Coccomyxa; species Coccomyxa viridis. The sequence continues at coordinate 1,915,741 of CAWVOJ010000004.1, read as the reverse complement.
TGCTTGCCTACACTCAAGACTAGCTCCACTGCATTGCCCCTCTGCAGTCCTGAAAGCGACTGCTCTCTGCGCAGTGCGAAATACGGGGACAAATTTTAGGATGGGAAGATTTAGCCCCGCCGCAGCAGCAGTGCAGCATCATCATCATCATTATCATCATTACACTTTTTACGTCCAGGGGAGGCAACTACGGCCGTAAGGCCAGGCCCATCAGACGGATCAGCCTTTGCAGGTGAAGAGTGACGAAAGACGTCACTCTGCTGGTCTGCCTACCACGGCACAGTCTCGCCCGTCACTTCCAAGAACTTGCCGGTGTCTGCAGGTGTCAGCTTTGCAAACAAGGCTAGCTGCTTGGAGATGCTTGTGGGCGCATCCAACGGGGGCTTATGTTCGCCACCCACACCATCTGAACAATAATTGCCCATGTCTGTCTGCACCCAGCCAGGGCATTGCGACACTATGGTGATGCCCTCCTTTTTCAAGTCTGCTGCCATGCATACTGTCTCTGCAGGGCACAGGATGCCAGTCAGCAAAGCCCTGAGCGAGCACCATCTCTGCTTGGCTTGCAAGGTTCACTAGAAGACTCATGACCCAGCACACTCAAGGTGTACAGTGCATCACGCACAGGCAATTCCCTGAAGTGCTGAGATCATAAGTTGAGCGGGTGCCGCTCGCCGGGCATACAATGTGCACAGGGGGCCTTGCTTGCAATCTTTGGCCTTGCAAGAAACTGCATAAGATGAGCAGCATGTGAAGCATTCAGCCAGACCCGATGGCAGGCCGTCTCATCGCTCATCATACTCCAGGAGGGGCCTCATACACAATTTTGAGGGTCCTCCTCTGGGCATGGAGCTGAGTCTTACGCATGTTCAGAGCGGCCTTGCTGCTCCGGTAGGCCAGGTGGTAGTGTGACAGCATGGCAGGTAAGGACCCCTCTGGTGCATCTAAGCTGCCTTGGATCTTGGCAATCGATCCCAATGTGGAGGAGATGTTTATGATCTGCAAGGAACACTTCTCTGTATCAAGCTTAGCGAAGTACAGCCTCAGCAATTGACAGGAGCTGCAGACATGCTGCCATGCTTTGAAGCTGAAGTCAGAGAAAGCACTTGCGATGGTCTGATGCCACCTCTGCGTCCTGTCACACGCAAGATCTGACGAGCAAATGTCATGGCTGTCATTGGAATTGCTCATATACTCTGCATGTCATATGACTGCGTCAACAGACGCTAAATGAGCCCACCTGCTTCTTATGTCCTTTCCTTATTGAGGGCAGGAGTGCCTTGGTCACCATGTAGGTCCCAACCACGTTTGTCAGCAGCACATCGTGCAGATCTTTCACCTCCCTGCATAACCATGTAGCCTTAGCACCTCAGACTCTTGCCTTTAGAACTGATGGCCTTTGCATCTTCCTTCTGCACTTAGGTGCATGACCTCCCCCAGATTCAATCATGACATCTTGGTATGAGCAACCAGATTAGAGTCCAGTTGCAATGCGGCCCGGGCGCACATGTTGAGGTGTGTGACGTGGTCTGACAGGATGCCAGCGTTGTTGATCAGAACATCTATGCCATCAGGAAATTGCTTCTCCACTTCACTGGCTGCTGCCTGCATGAAAGGGCCACATGTGTCACCTTGAGGTGCATTTGCAGCATCCGATGTCATGATGAGATCTGCTCAGGCGCGCCGAAAGGCACTGATCACAGAACTTATGGTTGTTGGGCATGCTTTTCCTTTTGGGGCGCGCATCACCTGAACAGAAGCCTCATCCATGACGTCCAGTGGCACGATGTGGAGCCTGCCCTGGTGACTGCTGTCCAAGCTACGAAGAGCATCAGCGTTAGATGGGCTTCTGCATGTGGCTACGACTGTGTGCCCGGTCTCCAGGAGCTGCGTACACATAAGAGCCTTTCGATAGCGCCGCAGCAATACGTAGGCATCCTTCCAAGCACAACAGGCTTGCATGTGGCGTTGCGGAGTATCTGGAGGAGTGGGCTCATACCTGCTTGGCAAACTCGAAGCCCAGCCCTCTGTTGGCACCGGTGATGACGTACACCTCGGAACTGGAAGTCATACTGTAGGGGAGTTTGGTTGCCGGGATGTATACTACGCTCGGCAAGTTAACACAGCGTGTGCCTCTTTTCCGTCTCGTGTGTCAGAATGTTGACGGAGTTGGAGGGAGCTTGGAGGGGTATCGTAAGGGTGTATGCGGCAGCAGGTTCCAGCTGCATTGGAAGCTGGAATCCATCACAGGCATAGGGGCCCTGCTGCTGAAAATTGCGGCAGAAATCGTCAGTCCCATCCTGTATGAGAACTTTTAAGGAGCAAGCACGACAGTGAAGACCAGCCCATCTTCAAGATCTCCAAGTTGGTTGTGCAGACATCAGCAAATTTGCCTTTGAAGATGTGTCTTGCGCAATTGTCAATTCCAGGTGGTCACACCCTTACAAGCTAAGTGGTTGTGCAAGCTCCCTTGCTCAAGCAAGTGGCTGCATGCGCAATCTGCATTGCTTCCTGCTTTACATGAAGCTGCACAATTCTGCATTTCATGCTGCAACGCATCCAGCCAGGGGCGTGCTGACATTCTAAAGCCTTGAAAAGCTGCTTACCTACACTTGAGACTATCTCTAGGCCAAGTTGCACCTGTGCAGTCCCGAAAACAACCGCTCTCTGACGCAGTGCAGAACAAGGACCAAATCTTACGATGGAAAGAATCAGGCACGCCTCAGCAGCGACGCAGAATCATCAGCAACATCAGCCTCTTCGTGTGAAAGATGACTGAAGACAGCCTGACCATGCGTGGTGCCTAGCAAGCAAATGTATCCAACATGGGCACCACCTAACAAAGATCCACCAATCAGGACATGCAGCGCACAGCCCGAATCCCAAAGTCCCATTCTCATCTCCAACCCTGTGCCGCCCTCAGTAAGATGTTATGGCTCAACCAGAGGGGGCGTTCATTTCAGGTGACATCACACCAACCATTGGCACACGGCTCGCTGCTCCTGTCGAGGGCCGTCTTTGTGCTGCAACTGGGTCATTCGGTGCTCTATCACGCAAGGGCCTCCAGACAGCTCTCTTCTCTGCTGCTGCTCCACTGCTGCTTCACTGTGAACCACAGCTGCGACACTGATGCAACCCATGCTTGCCGAACCTATACCTACAGAGGCTACCAATACAAGCATAACGGGGATCATTTGGGGTGTCTGAGCGAATGAATGTCCAACACAGACAACTATTATTCTGCGGGGGTATCTGTTGACAGTGGGGAGCTTCTCTCATTCCAGGCTGCTGTTGGAGCTCTGCCTTTTGACGCTGGAAAGCCAGACAGCCTGCTGTACAGTGCCTCCGCACAAACACAGGACTCACTGCCATGTGGTGCTGGGTCCAGCTCTAAGTAGCGCAAGAAAATTGTGCCTGTCCTAAGCCTTTACCACATAAGCTCTCCAGCCATGTCCATGTGCACACGACCCAGTGCATTCCATCCTGCCCCTTACGTTGCAGCCAACTGCAGGACCGACTGTCCTGCTCCCAGCGCTAGCTGCTTTCAGCGCAGACATTGCTGAGGCTCGCAGTGGCTGCGAAAGAGACCTTCAAAAGACCCGTGCCCGATTAGCACCACAGGCTCGCACCCAGCCCCCCACAGTTGCCTGATCAGGCGGCCGCGGCCAGCAGATGCCGGGCGACTGGAAGGTCGTCGTCCGAGTCGAGCTTGCTGCGCATCTCCTCGGCACGGCGCTCCTTGTAGGCCGCCACCGACGTCACAGCCACACGGCAGTCCTTGGCGTGCTCGTTGCTCTGCACATACCGCAATCTTCAGAACCCCCTTACTGAGCTCATAGAAATTGTGCCTGCCTAAGCGCGCAGCTGGCTGAACACTGCCTGTGCACTGTGCAAAGAGCCGGGTAGAAGTGCAGACTGGCCGGCTCGCGTGCGCAGCAAAGCTATAATGCCTGAAGGTACTACCTCAAAGACCAGGCACTCGCTGCATAGGTCATCCAAACTTGCTCAACAGAATCATATTCAGGCCATCCATGCAGCCTGACACGTAGGCCCCACGTCAGAGTTGGGATGTGCACCTTGCAGTAGGGGGTGGTGGCGAGCTGCATCTGGTGGGTGATGTCGCGCGGGGGCATGCGTTTCAGAAGCTTGGAGAAGACTCCATTGGCATACTCGAAGCTCTTGGTGTACTCGGCCTCGCACACCTTGTAGTCGCCCTCCTTGTTCTGCTGCGTGCACAGCTGGCAGCCGCTGAAGTGGTTGATGAAGTTGACCTGCGCAGCAAGCCATGTCTCAGGTATCTGCAGATGCGCAAAGCAGCCATGTCCTTGCAGAGACACCCTTGCAGAGAAGGCTTGCTGGTCGTCCGTTGATCTGAGCAAGTGCTGTCAGGCCTTCTATACTTGCGTCTCCTTGCGGAGGTTTTCCTATTATGTGCAGCCCCTACAGCTGCTCTGACAGACAGTGTAGCCTCCGCAGACTTACAAGACCTGCTTGCAGATTGGCCAGTCCTTTGACATTTAGGCAGAATGTATAGTGCTTGTGAAGGTGCTAGGCATGGCTAACAGGGCAATGTGCTGCACCGGAGTCCAGCGGCAGTTCTTCCAGCTGCGCAAGACCAGGATAGCAGCTCACCTTGGTGTCATCGGACTTCAGGTCGTTGTTGAGCAGGTCGCGCCAGTAGCAGTTGAGGCAGTACTGCTTGTTGACCAGGAGGACGTGGGACTGCTGCTCGGCCCACTCCTGCTTGAGCACGTACGTAATAGCGTTCTGGTCGCGCAGCCCGCTGTCGTACCTGTAGGTGGGAGCGTTCAGCTCCTTCTTCAGCACCTGCGCACATGAACAAGCTTCATTCCTACATTGGGTTAACAAATTTAACAAGGTGCACAGCCCACCGTCACACTTGTAGTGGGAGCGCTCAGCTCCCTCTTCAGCACCTGCACACATGCACATGCTCCTCAGCAAGTTTGCAGATTGCTGACCCAACAAGTCAATCGCGCAGCGCGCTGTCACACTTGTAGGTGGGAGCAGTCAGCTCCTTCTTCAGCACCTGCGCACATGCACATGGTCATTGCTAAGCTCATGGATCACTGATGTGAAAGACCGATCGCACAGGGCGCTCTTGCAATTCCAGGTGGAAGCGGTCAGCTCCTGCTTTAGCACCTGCACCAGCATATGCTCATGCTCGTATGCCCAGGAGTGTCAAGGCAGGCAGACAGCAGCGTGGTGATGTAGCAGCTTGCTGTCATCCTGACAAGCCTCTGCTGACAAGCTATACGCCTCACAACTAGGATCTTTGCCACCTGACACGCTCTGCTGCAGCTTTTTGCGGCTGCCTATCTTGTGAGAGCGCCATGTGGCGATGGTAAGGATAAGTTGGAGCCAGGGCTGTTTCTCAAGAGTTTATGTGCTCAGGAAGCTTTGGAGAGATTAAATGCATCCTACAACAAGCTTGATTGTACCTTTCCAAGCTCTGGCTCCGGTATCCTGCCCAGCGCTGCCACCTTTGTCAGAAACTCCTCCATCCAGGGAGTCCTCCGGAACAGCATCACTCCAGAGTTCATGCCTGCGCAGCACCAACAGCATCACATCACACCCACACTCCAGAAGCTTGCTGTCCTGCTGGCCAGCCAGACTCGCGAGCAGCCCCCAATCCCCTCCTGGAGGTACAGACCATACTACAGCGCTCCGGGCTGCTGGAACTCTTTTCCAACGCATTACAAGGCAAGCCCAAGGCATATGCTTGGTTGCAGTGCCTGGGCAGGCATATGCCCTGCTGTCAGGATTGAGGTGGTGCACAGCAGGGACGTCGTGCTGTTGCTGCCATCAGAGCTCCCTCACATAGTGGCATCTGGCAGCATGGGGTCCACCGTCTTGGAATTATAGCAATGCAGGCATTATATATGCATGTGAGAAAGGGACGTACCGTTGCGGCCGTCTCCCTCTAGCAGCGCGGTCTCATTGCCCCAGATGATGAGGTCCTTGCCCTTGAACTTCTTCAGGGGCATCTCAAACGTGGGGTTGATGATCATGGTGTCTGAGTCGATCCACAGATACCACTCAATCTCGGGGTGCTCCTGCAATCAACACTCGCCTTCTCAGCACTCACACACCCAGCACCTTTCTGCAGCTGCCTCCTCTTCTCATGTGCAGATCTTGGGATGCTTCTGCAGACAGCAGCTCTGCTCCACAACTCTGTGCGTCTACTCCTGGTGCAGCCATATCTCTCTCGCATGGAGCGCACGAGTTGAATCCAACACTTCATGGGCTATCTCCCACCCGTGTGTTCTTACCTCACATCGCCAATGGTGTCCACGAGGCATACAAAAGGGCTATGATGACAGTGGGCTCATGATGAAGTGATGAAAGCAAAAGTGCGGGAGGGAGTCTCACGTGGTATGCCTTCAGCAGCCAGCCAACCTTGTTCCACATGTTGTCCAGGCTGGGGTCAGCTACACCGCTGGTGGCGATGATCTTATAGCTGTGCAGCCTCGCGTAATCCTGTGCAACACAAGCCAACTCAGCTCACAAGCCTTTCGCCCCGAATCTGACGCACAGGCGCCGCGCTCCCGAGGGAGCAGCCTTTGCATCTGAAGTCCGTGCTGGGGTGCATGGTGGTAGTGGTCAGGCATGTGGATGTTGTTACAGTGATCAACAGGCGCAGGGTCAGCAGTGAGGGGCAACTGCACCAGCCGGAAGCTTGGAGGGAAGGCAGTCCTCACCTGCTTGTTGACTATAGACATGAAGTTGTAGTGGTCCCCGGGCGTGTACTTGCAGGGCTTGTTGTGGATGGTGGAGATGATCATCAGCTCTGGAGTCTGTTGGGGGAACATTGATCCACCAATGCCCATCTTGGTAAATTGGCGGGCTGCATTTGAGGCAGAAGGGTGTCAGATTCCTCAAGCATGCAGAATTGCACAGGCCAGCGAGGGGTGCTTACAAAGAGGCAGTTGAGCTATGAGGAGTTCACCTGTGCCCTCAAAGATCATGTAGCAGATGCCTGAGTAGAATGCTGTGGCGATTACCACCTCGAACATTCTTAGTACCGGAATCATGATGTGCTACCTGCGCACAGAAAAAGGGTCGTACAAGACACTGCGTATCGTCAGCGTTACTTTATCATTCCACAATTGCAGCAGGTCCACCTGTACTGCAGAGTCACAATTTGCATTTTATTCTACTCTCAAATGCCGGCTAGCTCCGTTTACGATGGCCAGCAACGGCATGGCTAGCCCCCATATGCTATAGTCATTACCTTGTGTAGGCCAGGCCCGCTCGGACTTGGACTCTTTAAATTGACAGCAAGCTGCCCAGCATCAAGAACCTCCAACGGCAGGCCAGACTGTGCAGGGACAGCCGGCGGCTACGGCTGCGGGGCTGCGCCCTTTCACGAGCTCCAAAATACTACTCTGCTCCACCTGCAGATGTTCCCGGCATCGAGTCACGCCTTGTGGAGCATCTAGAACTCGAGTTGATGTCTCACGGACAATGTCTGACGCCCTGTCGCCATCCCAATTTTGCTCCAGCTTGGCACTCTACAGATCACTTAATTAGCATCCTCGGACACCGGTCCGGGCCCTCAAAGCTGTACGCACTTGGTCAGCGTAGTTCCGGACAGACCTAGTCGCTACCGATCTGCCTCAAAGTGCTGCTCCGGGGGCACCTCCTGTCGCCTGCTTCAGTCTAAGCAAGGCCATAATAAGTATTCTTCACCCTTATTGCTCGCTTCAGGACATACAGCTTGCCAGATCACCATGCTCTTCACCTGATGGGACACTGAGCTGATAGGGTATTGAAAGGGCCCTAGGGTGGATGATCTACACGCCGGTACCTCAATGGGCCTGGGCACATCGGCATTTCTCTGCCATCATCCCTGGCAGGACCTGCTTCACGTCACTTCACCGGGTGGCAGATTGGTCTACGCAAAGCTGCGCTTACCAATAGAGGGACATTCAGGGCTAGAGCTTGTTGTGCTGAGGGTCGTAACATCCGACTTGGCTGATAAGCCAGATAACACAGTTCGAGATCGGGGTGCCTGACAGCAAGGGGCCTGTCCCGAGATGACGAAAGGCGTGCGACTGTACCAGGCGCGCACCCCTTCAGCCCAGCCAAGCTATAGGCTGGTACTTTACCTGTTGCTGACGCTGTGTAGCTTCATGCAGGTAGATGCGTTCACAACAAGAAGGTTTTCGGGAAACCCAGCGGCAGTATGCATTTTGGAGGATGAAATCTCGGATAATATTATGCAACAAATTGCAGCAGAGATGAACCTGTCAGAGACAGCCTTTGTCAGAAGACTCCCTTCTGCTGCTGAGGGGTATTATTCTCAACATGCCATACTATGCACACGTTTATATGCCCAAGCCGCTGGCGTGTGCAATGCATCCAGCGCCGACCCTATCTGCAGGCATTTAGCGCAGCGCTCTGTGCAGGGAGTACAGCTTGAGGTGGTTTACACCGGCAATGGAGGTCCCTCTGTGCGGGCACGCAACAGTAGCCACGGCCGCAGCCCTGCTGGAAGGCGAGGGTGTTCAGTGCAGCGAGCTGAGGTTTCAGACGGTGCACTGTGGGGTGCTGACTGTTACCAGGGAAAGCGGGCTGTACCACCTCAGCGTACCCTTGCTAGCGCCAGGACACCCCCATTCCAGCGTTGCGCAGCCTTGCGATGCAATCTCCAAGGTACATTCTTGCTGCTCTAGTTCCCCCCAAGATGCCCTGCCCCCACGAGGCAGCCTGCATCATCACACAAGGCATGTACTCTGTGTTGTGCGGCAGCACTGCATGATGTTGCACCGGGTGGCCCATACAGCCGCACAGCTCGGTAGATGCAGACGTGGGCCCCTGCATGTGCTCAGGTTATCATGGGCAGCCTTCCAGGGGCACATTGCCTTTACACCGGGCACTGCGGCAAGTCGAAGTATGTGTTCCTGGCTCTGGAGGGGCTTGAGGCAGGGCAACTGGAATCCATGGCAGCACCTACTGCAGAGCTACGGAGCCTGCCGGGATGCGATGGCATCATTGGAGTCATTGTCAGCTGTGCAGGTACATGAAGTCTCGTCACCCCCTGAGGCACCTCCTGGGTCACATGCATGCAGGTCATCCTGAGCAGCCTGCCGCGGGCAAGCTGCTTATATGTAGGGCATGACACGAAGACTAGGAAGGTCTTCATGGCGCTAGAGGGGCTCACGCGAGAGCAGTTTGAGCAATGGGATCCACCCATAGCTCAGCTGAAGGGCACCCTCAGCAGCATAGATGACATCCGTAGTGTCATAGTCAGCTGTGCAGGTCTGCACTCACGATGCGTGTGATAGCTTGAGAGTCGCATGGAGCCCTGGTCTGCTTGTTTTCCTGCTGATTATTAAATTCCGAGCATAGCGCAGCTGTGCCATCTTTTCTGCACGTCGCACGCAAGGTTGCACATTAGCTGTCCTTGCCGTGTGCGGCCCACTCAGCTCGCCTGCTTGTCCTGAAAATCTCCACGACAGTCGGTGCCCATGCATCGCATCCCAGGCGTGGTTGTGCAGTGTGTCTGGGGATTGGTCTCTTGACGTGCTCATAATGGCGCTGCAGGCGGAGACGGGCAGCCAGAGCTGCTCGTACGATTCTTTGCGCCTTGGGCTGGCATCGATGAGGACCCTGTCACTGGTGCGAGCAACACCCCTACGTCTGCTGTCATCACTCAAAGCCGGTGATAGTTTGCCAAGCGTCGCGCAGGCTCTCTGCATGTGCACCTCCTACATTGCAGAATCCACAGCACACACGATGATGATGGCTCGACCCTGGTCACTGCTCAAGCCCTACGCATGCGTGACAAAGAACCCTCGCACCCGCAACATAGAAGGCTCTCAGACAGCTTCCTCGCCGCTGCATGTAGTCTCGCATGCATGCATGCTCGCATATACACCAGACTCCGCTGGGGCCGCAGCATATGGAGCAGGCCTCCGGTAAAGCTGCGGTGAATGTGCGTGCAGGCTCAGCATATGCAGTAGCTGGCCCTTGGTGGGCCTCTAAGCTGGGCAAAAGCTCGTTTGCAGCAAGGCAGTGCTCCAAGCGTGGCGGTGACCTTCACATCACCGTGAGCGAGGCAGATGGGAGGGTGGATGTGGCGGGTGGAGCTGTTGTCATCTCTGAGGGGCGCTTATTTCTAGACTGAGACAGCAATGCTGCTAGGGGTGTGCAAAGTTGCATACAACACAGCTGCTGTGCCGCTCTGTTGGCAAGTCAGTACTGCCGTTTACACATAGCTGCGGACTCCCACGTGTGCCCATCAGGCTTATGTCCAGTGTTGACAACCTCAACTCCCTTGAAAAAAAGCCGAGCGGTGATGAAAGACTTGAAGACACATTGGAGTGAGTTCATCATTGATACACAGTAAGCTTTGCTACTGCCTGCTCACCAAGGCGCAGCCCTTGCCGATCAAACTCTGGTGTTTCCTATATGCTATGTCGTGAAGTGAACAAGAGTGGCATCGCTATGCTCTCACAGGACCACTTCGCCTGTATGAGATGTTCTGGATTTAGAGATGTTGCGCCTGAGAATGGCCAATGTATGCTGAAATTCCAGCTTCCTGGTTCCCTGCAGCTGCCTCGCGAGTCTCTGCAGAACACTTCGATCGGCAACAGTTAGGACCATTCAACAGCACGGCAAACATAGAACTCGCGGAAGCTCAAAGTCTTGACGACGTTTGCGGACCTACTTGTCGCACAGTCGCGCCGCTCTATACGCAATGGTGAGATGCCTCTCTAGCACTTGAGTGCTTAACTTTGACATCGATCCGCCTAACATATGTGCATAACACTCATAAGATCCTCAGATAAAATGCAAACGCTGTCTGACAAGATCACGCTGGCATGAAGTCTGCATGATGCCCTCAGAAGTTTACATGACTAACAGGCTGGTTGTGTGATGCGCAGGGGTGTTGTGAGGTGAGCAATGCGCGGGATACTTCAATCTTGAGTGCCTTCAGAAGATCGTGCATGTTTCATGACGTATACTCTTGCACAGCATTTCATGATTTTGCTGAGGTCGTTCTCTCAGACCAAGAAAATGAGCAAGAAGATTTATGCAGGACGTGATTTGCCTGCCCTGCCGTGCGCTGCAGCTCATTGCAGACGCCCTCATCGTCATCCTATGCTGCCCCTGCAGGTAGGCATCCTGCACACCTAAAAGTACTGCCCTGTTCTCATCTCCCTTTGAAGCGCGTGGGTATGGGGGTCACGCTCAGGCGATGTCTCGTATGGCCCTTCGTGACCTGGCCAGGCGTTTACTTGCATCATCTGCCCTAGACCAACATCGCTATTGCAGTTATCTCCAAGGCACGCAGCATATGCCGCTATGCAGCGGCGGGAGCAGGGCTGACTGAGTTTCATGTCCAAGCCTGCAGACTGCAACTCAAGAGCCATGGTGCTGCAGATGCCACGCGGCTGATAGGGCTCGATGAAGCTCCAGCACAAAGGCTGCTCCTGCCACAGTAGATCTCCTTGCAGGCTGCGATCAGTACGGGCCATGGCCTCGGCGGCTTTTCACATGTGATATGCAGCTGCAGATAGCTTCAACGGTTGTGCAGGTGCTGCTGCGGGTGCCCTGCAACCACATCAGAGGGAGCAGGACCAGTGGCGCCGCGCTAATCTGGTGCCAGTTGCGGTGGATGCTGTGATGCCCAGATGGTCAGACACAGCACAGCACGCTGCAATGCTTTAGATGAGCGCACGAGTTCAGCTGTGTGTCAGGAAACATACAGCATGTGTAATGACATCGAGTCTCTTGGCGGGCATGACCATTGGGGCAGCCCGGGAAGTACATGGAAGTGTGTTGCTGGTTTGCTTTAGGAATGCTGGTGAAGTGTAGGTATGAATTTACGTGTTTAGACTTTCCTGAGATTTGCAACTAAAGATGATGCGGTAGGCACAGTACACATAGGGTAAGTCGTGTTCTGAAATGACACTGAGGCCTGGCTTGCACGTAATAGGAATGCTGGGTGCTACAACAGTACAGCTCGTTTGTCTCTGGCATGGCCACGGCAGTGTACTGTGAAACCTTTTCCTGCTGATATAGGAGCGAGTCTTTCAGTATACGCATGGTTGGCTCGCGGAAACTCTGCTCAAAAAGTGTCAACAACGATTGCCGCTTTGGTCGTACGGACATGCCATCAGTAAGTACATGCGGCGTGACCTCAATCGCGAAGGCCCCAACTGACCAGCTCCACTCCCGAAGTCCCAAGCTCAAGACCTGCATCGCCGCGAGGCTGCGTTAGGCGGTGCCGGGAAAAAGGTCGATGGGCGGGAGATGGGAACGCCAGCGAGACACAACTTTCACGTCCGCTTTAAATTGCAAGTCCACCTGTTACAGATTACGCTACGCTGCACACCGCTCTTACACCTCCTGACGTCTATACCAGCTAGCACTGAGTAGGAGCGCTTTGTAAACAAGCAAGACGCTGTGAGTTGCGGCAGCGTCTTGGCAAATGAGCCGATGCTACTCATCATGCATTTCGCAGTAGGCCTATAGATCTGACGTCAAGCATTACCTTACCAGGAAGAGTAAAGAATATATCTCGCCTACCGCCACGTTAGTCAGGTGTCCCGCAGAGGCATCTCAGAAATGAGTGCAAATGCGGCAGCATCAGATATAGAGACAGGGGAGAGGCAGTCAACACACCATGAGGCCTCTGCCAGGACCGCCAGCACATCACACACTCTCTTCAGAACGGATACCTTGCGCAGGGCATTCATCTCGCTATGCTTGGTGGACCTGGTAAGGTCTTTCGACTGCCCTAGGTCTGGCAAAGGTGTGATATGGGAGTGCCATCCCTTCTCCAAAAGCTTTGCCTGGACATCAAGCTCTTATGATTCCTTATGCAGGTCACTGTCATAGCCATCGGAGCATTCATGGTCCAGCAGTGGCGGGGTCCCCCGTGGAATGCTCCCATCTGGCCAATGATCCCCTTGCTGCTGAACCGCTCAATTGAGGTTGCAGCGCTCTGCCTCAAGAACGTCTTCACGTCCATCACGGTAATGTCCTGCCAATCTGCACCTACACTCTCAGTGAGCCCGCTTATACGAGTGGACCCCGCAATACGGCTATGGAGCAAGGAGCAAGCCCAGTGGCCTGACATCATGCGCTTTACAGTTGCCGAACTAACATAACGCTTCAGTGGTTGCTCGGATACTTTGGCGTGCCCAATGCGTGCGCAGCCCATGCAGCCTGTACTTCACAGCTTGAGGCGCTCCAGCTGCACCCCAAGTTGGCTGCGCAAAGAACTGGCAATTGGCATAAGAAGGGCCTGGTAGATGATTGTGGTGGGTGTGCGCAGACCTCGGCGGTGCAGGTGTTCCTGGCGGTCATCAATCTCATCCTGTGCACGCAGCGCATGCCCTGTGAGAACAGCATGAAGACCTGCATTGGCAGCATCCTGGCTGTCAGCATCCTGGTCCTGGAGGTGTGCCCCCTGCCCTAGGAATAACAGTCTCAGCAGCCTGCCCCTCCTCCTAATGCTTGCATTTGCCTGCTTGCCATGGAGGGTCTCTGTCTCGTCCTGAGTACTGGACCCTCAAGCATTATGCTCCGCATCACACAGCAACCAGCCAGACTCCAGCATCTCCCAAGCTTGCAGCGGGTCTTGCATATGTGGGCTGTACAGTGCATGGCTATTCTGCGCGGAGAGCTGAGACTGCAGCAAGGCTGAGCACTATCCAGGTGGTGTGAGAGTCCCCCGAGTGCAGCACACGAATTCCTGTGACCGGCTGTGCAGATCCTGATAGCGGTCATTGTCACGCTGTGGATCAATTGGGCGCACTTCATGAGCTGGGCGTCAGCGGGAAGCCATGAGATGATGCTCGCTGCTCAGGGGCTGGCGGGCAGGGAACACAGGTATGCTGCATGCCTTCCCTGCCAGACAAAGCCACCTGTAAGTGGCCACAGGCTACGACGTACCTTGAGTCTACGTCAGCGCTGCATGCGCTCAGGCTTATGGTGTCCCTGGCATGCAGTGCCGGCGTGGGAGTCTCGATGTTTGGCTCAGGGCAGGCAGGCAGGCGAACGAGGGTGAGCCCACCCTCTGCTCGCCATAATTGCTGCACTGATGTGCCTCAGTATGGCAGATGCACACTTCAGCTCGGATGTGCTCTCGATGACCTCACAACACCATCCTTGAGCTCTGACTGGTATCAAAGCAGGCTCTGCAGCATGCATGCTATGGCGTGCCCGCTTTCCGGCAGCCAGCATGTGCGCAGATTCGATCCATGCAGGCTGGCGGCCTTCCTGATCAGGCGCTGCATGGTCGCAGGGCACCCCCAAAAAGTTCATCCAGGTGGTGCAGCCGGGGGAGGACAGCTTTGCACTGGCAATTGTGGTGGATGCAACGGGTCGGGCAGGTGACGCCCCCAGATTCCCTGTTGGGAAGGAGACAGAGGGCGCAACACAGCAGCAGCCTACTGCACCAGCAGACCGTGTGCAAGATCCTCCTACCGTGAGCCAGCAGTGATGTATGGGGGAGCGAAGAGAGTGTGTGAGAGCTAGCTAGCAGCAATAGGCTTGAGCCTACAAACCTCAGCTGTTTGTAAATTTCATTATCAGCCACATCATGATCCGTGTTTCCTGTCAGACTGTGTGCAAGACCCTGAGCTTTGCAAACATTTGCCAGATCTGATCTAGAAAGAATGAAGTCTATGGTGTCAGAGCTGCAAACACATCAGAGATCACATCATTCGACACTAGGAAGCCCTCAGGGTCTGTAAGCCTGACCCTCGTGCCTCTCAAGCCCTCTTGCTGATCAGGCGCCAAAATGGGCTGCATGCTCCTCCCATTCCTTGAGCTGCTACTATTGTTCATAGCACCCTGCTTTGCTGATGCTTCCCTATCGCCAGCCGCACTGACACTGTCTTCGCTGCTGCTGCATTGCTGCACAAGGCCTGTCTGTGTATGAGGCTCAAGTGCTGACGCTACGCTGCGAGCTGCGCTGCTCCCGTAGCTCTCCTCAAAGGCTTTGAGATCTAGTCCGTCCGCTGTGCGCAGCCGCATCATGACTACATCAGTCATCTCCTCCTGCTTGTCCTGGGTGTCATTGGGTGTTCCTGCAGAGCATACACTCAGACTGAACTCTCATGCAGCAATCGTCACGAGTCCTCCAGCATTCTGGCTGGGGCTTACACACACTTTAGTCACCAACACCAAGGCCTGAGCTGTTCGTTGCAAAGCCAGGGCTGCAGTGCACTTGCTCACACTGCAACACTATAGTCATTTATATTCCCTGTGTGCCACAAGCAACACATGTTGAGAATTATAGGCAGCAGCAAGATACATCCAGAGTTGTCTCCCATGGGTTGCAGGGGCCCCAAGATGACTGGAAGCATGTCGCTTGTAGATTCAACAGCTGGCGCACCTGGGAAGCCAGCGCCAGAGGCTGCAAATTGCGCTACCCACTGCTTGTAGGCGCCCATGCCCCGCGGCCGGCTGAAGCGCCGGCGCTGCAGATGTGAGGCTGCGCCCAGGCCAAAAGCATAGTACTGTGCATCCCCCTGCCAGTACACCTCATTGTGCTGGCACCTGCAGGCAGGTGCGTTTGTGTTCAAGCAGCCAATGCTCTCACCAGTCAAGCTTGCTCCCTGAGGCCAACAATAGGCAAGATGCCTTTTCATTGATGCTACTGTGTTTCAGCAGGACTAGTCTCTTTATGATACAGCTTTGTTCAACCTCAGACTCCTTCAGTCAGGGGAGAGAGACCGATATATCCTGGGCATTGTGCCTTTTGGATCACAGCATACTGGTGCTGCACCTGTGTCCGGGCTTTGCAAAGTTTGAGATTTCATAGTGTTCAAAGCCGGCTCCAATCAGCACATGAGAGGCTGCCCGGTACATGGCTGCTGCATCTTCTGCAGAAGGCAGCGGCTTGTCTCCGGCGGTGTACCTCTTCGCAAAGGGAGTCCCGTCCTCCACCTGCTGGCCAGTACAGCAAGTGACTAAGCCCAGGACTATTCAGACTTGCTGGTGCAACTCTTGGCACCTTGGCTCAAAAATCCCAGACATTCCAGATCTGCGGACAGCCCCGGGATGTGAACAGCGCACAACAGTCCAGTGGAATGCACCGAGCGACTCGCATGACTTACATGCACAGGACGCCAGCTGGTTTGCGCTGCACCTCACGCAGAAGAATTAGATGGCAGCCAAGAGCTACGCAGTCTGCTCACACCAGATCATCAGAGCAAGAAGCCAGCTTGCCTGGAGGTCATACACAGAGATGTGGGGCAATCTTGCG
Source organism: Coccomyxa viridis (assembly GCA_963930925.1). Classification (NCBI taxonomy): domain Eukaryota; kingdom Viridiplantae; phylum Chlorophyta; class Trebouxiophyceae; family Coccomyxaceae; genus Coccomyxa; species Coccomyxa viridis. The sequence goes on along the minus strand of CAWVOJ010000004.1, from coordinate 1,899,492 downwards.
TCAGTAGAGCTCTTAATAGGAGTCCCCTCAACCTCTTACCTCAGTCAGGTGGGGCAGCCAACTAATACCGCATCCTAATCAGGATAGGTACAGAAACCCTGCTTGCCTGGAGATCATAGACGGAGATGTGGGGCGGCTCCGCATCAATGGCTTTTGACAGGGACTCCCGCCAGTTCTCCTCGATCAGGTGGGGCAGGCCTGAGATGAGGTCCAGGCTCCAGGAGGCCGGGGCAGCAGTGTGGACGTCCTCAATAGCTCTGTACACGTCATACAGGCTGTGGGAGCGCCCGCACAGCTCCAGCAAGTCCTGCAGACAGCGTTTCGCTTTCATGCTGCAACAAGCGATGCCAAGGACTGCAAATGTTCTTGGCATTTGCAGTCCTTCCTAGTTTGCATGTCATACAAGATGAGGCCCAGGCTTCTGAGGGCTAGTCCAGCAGCAAGGACGTCCTCTATGGCTTTGCACACATCATACAGGCTATGGCAGCGCTCACAGAGCTCTAGCTAGTCCTATGGACAGCAGAGTTTGGGACCAGATGGGGATGTCAGTAAGTACTAGAGATAGATACTGAGCTGGACACTGAGTGAGCGGACCCACCTCTTGGAATGCCTGGACGCCGACGCTAAACCTGCTGAGCCCCAGGCTCATATACTGTCTCAAGCGCTCCGCATCAAAGGTGCCAGGGTCGGCTTCCATGGACACCTCAGCGCCAGCTGCTATGCCAAAGCGCCTGTCCAGCGCCCTGATCAGGCGCTCCAGCTGCTGCGGGGGTATGAGCGAGGGGGTGCCCCCGCCAAAGTATATGGTTTCGAGGGGTGACAGTCCCACAGAGACGCTTCCATTGATCTCCTCTATGAGCACATCCACGTACTCCTGCAGGGAGCACCATGTTGAAGTTTCACGCACAGCTTCTGGACTTGCATATGCAGCTGATGGCATGGCAGCTGCGAAAGCAAATCAGACAGCACGATGATACACGCGCAATCACCACGCAAGCACATGCATGACAACAGCAATTGAGTGCACATGATTTGGGCAGAACCATGGCACCTGCATGGTGTCGCGGATCTCCGGTGAGTCAGTGCGGTTGCCCGTGGCAATGACGGGGAAGTCACAGTAGAAGCATTTGCGCTTGCAGAAGGGCAGGTGGATGTAGGCTGCTGTGGCCTCATCGCGCGAGGTGGTGGCTGCGCTGTTGCTGCCTCTGCGCTCTGCAAGCAGGTCTGCAGAAGCCTCCCCTTGGGTCCATGCACTGACATGAAGAGGCGCCCTGCTGTTGGGGCAAAGTGTGGGTGAGAAGCCGAAGAGGTATCCATCGGACTAGTGCGTGGTGAGGTATAAAACACGCAGGAGCAGCTCCATTTGACCAGGGCTGGGAAAACCTTGCCTATGCCTCTGCAGTGGTACATTTCCTCCTTGAAGCGATGACCGGTGGCATAGAGCTGAGGCGCTAGAATTGCAGGCTGACAGATTCATGCTATCTTCCTTGACTATACTTAGTGCACGCAGCCCTTCACATAGCTGGCGAGAGCGAGCGATGGTAGTACGCATATGCACCGAATGGCATGCGACCTAAGCGATGATGTCCGTGGGCTTGGCATCACAGAAAACCTATCAGGATTGTCACTGCAATCAAGAGGCATGAGCATGAATCTCTTCAGACCGCACCAATGGCTTTGCTAGCTGCCATCACCTGGAAGCTGGGTAGCTGCATCGGGAAGCTGCCTGCTGTCCAATGTATCGAGAGCTCCCCTCAGCCAAACAGAAGCAGATTCGAGCCCCCTGGCCTGTCGTGACATAGCATATACCTTCAAGATGTCGGAGAAGGAGCACCACGAGGAGCACGACACGCAGAAAGAAGCAGAGGGTAAGTCTGGAGCCGCTTGATGGGCTTGGCAACCTTCGCATTTGCGCCCATTTCACCTCGTAGAACTCAAGGCTCCCATCAAATAGATCATGAAGTACGTCTATGGCATTGGCGCCAGCATCGGCCATTCCGCATAGATCGCCAGCTACCCGCTTGCTGACAAAGCGGCATGAGACATATTTGAGCCATCATTGGGCTTTAGGCTTGTACGCAGTATCTGTTGTCATTATCATACACCGTTAAGCCACATAAAGTGGTTCCGGCGCCCAGTCTGAAAGCTTGCCGACATGCCTTATCACCAGCTATCTACGGCACAAATGTTCTACGATTGGGGCGCTGCGGCTCTACGTCGGACTAATAGTGTAACACGATGGCATCAAAAAGGCCGTTTGCGTTGCTGCAGCCCCAGAGAGGCGTCAGGATGAACATGTCAATGGAGATGAGGACGAGTTCAGGGTCCCTTCGCACAAGAAAAAGGAGGTGGAATCCAAGCAGGACGAAGAGGGGTACGTACTGCACCATCAATCGGATGCTGTTGTCACAAGAGAGCTTGCGACCTGACGAAAGGGACTTTGAGATGAGGTGTATGTGCAACGTGGCTTGCAGGGTGCTGGCTGAGGTCTTAATATATGCCTGACCGTATCTAGCTCATTTCCAAGCGTTTCTGCTGCAGGGCCAACGGCCTGGTCAACTCGGAGAAGGAAGAGGACCCCACCACTCACGAGGTGAAGTACACCACAACAGTGGGCAACCTCAATGAAGCAGGCGGGAAGAGCCTGCTCATGGGCGCCTCGCCTCAGCTGGCGCAGGACGTGCGCGCAGCCTTTGCGGCCGTCCCCAGAGTCAAGCCCACCTGGACAGAGCGCCACCTGAAGATCATGGTCGTGGGAGAGAGCGGGCTCGGAAAGTGAGGCTTCCTCGACTTTCTGGCCCATGTTTCAGCCCTGCCTTGCTTAGCTACAGGATGGCCGTTTGAACAGGAGAGAGCGGGCTTGAAGAAGCGGGGCTTCCTTGACTTTTCTCGCCTGCGTATCAGCCTCAACTTGCTTACAGGACGGGCGGCTGAGCAAGTTCCAGCAGGCCACCCCCTTGAACACAACGATAGACGAAGAGCAAATATGAAGAATGCCTATAGCTCATGAGCCCCTCTGATGAGATTGCTGCAGAGTAAGCATCCTGTGGGCTCTTTGCAGGACAACGTTCATCCAGAACCTGTTGGGCCCCTACGCGCAGCAGCCTGATCTGGCCGTCAATGGGGTGAGGGGCCCAGAGGCTCTGAGGACCTTTGAGCATGCGCCTGAGAAGATGGCGACCACCGTGGAGGTGCAGGACAACAACTCGCTCACAAACTTCTTCTACAGCGTCCAGGACACACCAGGTCAGACACCTTCCCATCCTGTTTGAGGTGCCGCATGCTGGCTACACAAGCTGTCTACCCGTCATAGCTGTGAAAATATGCCTGTTTCTCAACTACCCATGCAACACCAGCCGAAGACACTACTGGGTAGGGGGTCTGGCTTTCGCCGCAGCAGTTACTTATCAGCGTGCTGTCCAGGACAGAGGAGGCTTCCTGATTGATGGTGCAGCGCAATTCAAGGCACCACTGACACCATTGAGCGGAAAGCGCCATCAGCTTGCTGACAGGAAGGGTGTTGTTTGGCAGGGTACAACACGCTGGAGGGCACCAAGGAGCCTATCCTGGAGCACATCCGGAAGCAGAGCGCCATCTACCTGACCAATGAGCACGAGCGCCAGCGCAGCAATTCCGCCACGCGCTTCGACGATTGCCGTGTGGATGTAGCGCTGTTCTTCATTGCCCCACACCGCCTGCGTCCCCTGGACATTGAGTACATCACGGATCTGGCGGAGCTAGTCCCTGTGGTGAGTGTTTACTGACTGCATCACTTTGGAATGGTCTCGACCTGATGCGCAAGTGTGTGGGGGGCAGTAGTGCACATCATCAGCTGCGGTGCTATATAGGCTCCTATCCTCCTTGGTACTGCACGACACCGCAATATATCTGCATTCGGCCCCTCACTGTCAAGGGCATTACAGGATTGGCAGAGGTGAAACCTGTGGTCAGTGGGTGTAACCTTGTATGGGTCCCATGCAGACAGCATGTCTAAATCTCCATGGCTGAGATACGGGGTGGTGTGGTGTGCTGCAGGTGCCAGTCATAGCCAAGGCTGACAGCATGACTGTTGATGAGCTTAGACAATTCAGGAAGTACGTCCGCTCAGAGCTGGAGCAGGTACGAGACATGCACTGCGCTTTCCCTGTTGTCATTTAGGAAATTCTCTCCTGCAAATCTATGTGCCTGATGCATCTCCTGGACACCTCAGGCCCTGATAGAACAGCCTTTGTCCCATTTTCTGAGCTGAGAATATGTATTATATGTACCCTAAACCCTATACCCAAACCCTAAATTCAACACCGATGACTTACTGTTCAACGTGTATTCTCAGCTCAGAGAACATATGTTGGCAGGCATCATAGTGGCATTTATTGATGGGGATGGACTCCTTACAGGCTGGCAAGCATGCACGGAGAGACCTGCTGCACGCTTTCAGCGAGGACGCTCTGGACGCAGCAGGAGCGCGCAGGGATGCTCCGCCTTTTGCGGTCATCGGATCGACCACCATGGATCTCAGCATCGGCAAGTGAGGCCTGCCTGCGCCCACTCCTAGATTCCTGGCGATCATGCCATTCGGGCTCACTGTGGAACCATGCAGACAGGATTGTGCCCAGTCCAGATGGGATTGATAGGGACTTGTGCCCCACAGTCATGCTCGTTCTCACGTGGGGGGCTTGTGATGCCTCATCTGAAGCTCAAGTACTCAAGACTGATGTTCATCCTTGATACTCTTTAGCGCAACTATTCACTGCTGTAGCGCAGCTTCACAGACCGCATAATCGAGTTCAGCTCTGGCTGTTGCATGCAGAGGCTGTCAGCAGAGAAGTGTCTCTGGGCCATTTGCAAGGCAGATGCGTGAGGCATCATGTACCATGGTAGTTCTCTCAGCCGTGTGGCATGCCTGCAGATTCTGGCCCGTGCGAAAGTACCCCTGGGGAACCTGCGAGGCGCTGTCCAGCGCCTACTCAGACGTAGGCGCGCTGAAGCGCCTCATCTTTGAGGAGGGCTATGAGGAGCTCAAGATGGAAACGGACAAGCGCTACTACGCCTACCGCTCAGAGCAGCTGCTGGACGACCCCAGCCTGTGAGTCTGGCTACCCTGCCCCTGCTGAAATCCCCTGTAATTAAGACCTCAGACGGAAGGCAGGGATGGTCTCTGGGACCTCTGCAATCTGCAAGAGAAGCCTGCAGGGTCCGGGCCTGCACGATTTGAATTCACTTGGTGTAGCCCCACCAGCATGCTTGCAGGCATACATGTCGCATAAGGGAGTAATGGAACCCTCAGTCATAGACTGTACCCGTCGCTGCACTGCACCCATGACACCGTTCATGACGCGTTGCATCTGTGTGGCTCTTGTGATGCCACGCTGCATATGCAGGCCCATCACCGGCAGGCGCGGCGGCATTGCAGAGCATCTGTACAAGATGGGGGTCCACCGGCCGCAGTCCGGCAAGGTCGACTTCATCAAGGACGGCCTCAAGAAGGGCCTCAAGTACGCGGTTGGCGGCGCAGTGTTCTACTTTGCAGTCTCGCTCGCGCTGGGCGGCAGGGACCGCGTGAGGCATGACCTAGAGGTCCTCAAGGTGAGCTGTGCTGGCAGGTTGCTCGCTCTGGGTGGCTGGGGCTCAAATGCAGGCTGGGGCCTGTCTTGCTGGGAGGGACAAGGTTCCAATAGTAGAGACAGAGCAGAAATGGGCGTTCTGCAACATGCCCATGAAGCATGCCACAAAGATCAGATGAGCAGAATGTGTGAAATTGCTATTGTAAATGCATATGGCCTCTTCCCTGAATAGATGGCCTGCACAGCTATGGAGCATTGTTGGGATCCCTAAAGGTATGGTCCCGGGAGGTCTGCGGATAGTTTTCCTTCAGCGTTGGGTAATGTGGCGCAGGAGGAGGGCACCCGGGCAGCCAAGGTCACAAGCAGGAAGGCGCAGGACGCCGGAGCAGTGGTAGCGGACAAGGTGGACGACGCAACATCCTACATGGCTGACAAGGCCCAGGACGTGGGCGGGAAGGCTCTGGACAAGGCCACAGACGTGGCCGGCAGCGCAAAGGACTACTCGGTGCAGAAGGGCAAGGAGTTGGGCGGGGCTGCGGCTGATAAGGCGGGCGAGGTGGGTTGCTGACCTGGCCTGACATGACCTGTGAAGACAGGGCTCGCCTGCAGGAATGCGATGGGGTTGGGAGTGCTGGCCAAGCTGGGCCTCTCATGTGATGTCGAGGTGCTGAACAGGATCCAGACTGTCGAGCAGCCAGGCACCACATGCAAAGTCCCCTGAGAGAGTCAAAGAGTGCTAGACTTAGTGAAGACGTATAGGAGCCTTGGTGCAGGTCCTGTAGACATGGACTGATTCAATGATGAGCTGTCCAGGTAGCCTGGTATCACCTACACTTAACGTAGCGGGACTTAGTATGCTGTGGGATGTGCAGCTGAAGGAGACGGTACAGGAGAAATTCATGAGTGAGGAGGCGCTTGAAGAGAAGCGCAGGGAGCTTGAAGAGAGGCGCAAGGAAGAGGCTCGCAAGAAGCGCTGGGGCCCCTTCGGGATCTTCCCAGGCGGCAAGTAGGCCCACCCATGCATGCGCCGGCGGGCCGCAAAGGCTCTACGTCGTGGAGGTCTTGAGGAAGGTGATGCTTGGAGGCTCAGCCTCACAGCTGCTTCTACATGTTCGCAGCAACTCAATGCAGCAGTGGAAAAGACAGTGTCGGGTCAGCCGCTGAGAGGGACGGTGCCTCTGTGTAGAAGCCAAGCCACGTGTTGCGGCTTGTGATGACAGACAGAGAGAGCTCATTTGAGGTGCTATAAAGTATGGCTGTGAGGGTGTAGCTTCAGCAGAGGCCCTGACACAGCTGAAGAAATTGGCCAAGCAGCTTAGCTAGATTGGCAAGCCATGAGTTTGTGTTTCCCAAGTGCTCTGCAGTGGGTGTCCTCCCCATTGCAAGAGGTAGGATCTACAGAGGGCTGCAGAGCTTGAGGCAGTTTCAACATCTCAGCGCCAACTCGCAAGTTATAGAGTCCTCTGACGTGTAGATAGACTCACTCTCACCATTCCCTTTACTGAGTGGTGACTCAGCGAGAGTGCCTAAGAACCGGTTGCTACGTAATCATGCCCAATTGAGTCGCTGCGAGTGGCCAGTTCATCATATTAGGATCTGATCAGGCCTATGCGATACTGACAATGAGCACCGCTGCAAAATGTTGGGCGTTGGCGTATCTGACGATACTCACCCTGGCGCCTCTACATCGCTGTCTGGCACAATCTGAAGCTGATAGCACGGTTTCTACTGGTCGAAAGACTGTGGCGTCGCCGTCAAACAGAACGACGGACTTCCTGCAACGGCTAGCAGATGCTAGGGTTTTCAGCGGCACAGTTGCGGTGCAGAGGGGCGGTTCTGTTGTCTTCAACAGAGGCTATGGCTATGCAGTAGAGGTCAGTCAGATTGCTGAGCCAGGAGTGTGCTCTGGAAAACCTCTGTCGACGTTGACTTCCCATTCTGCCGATCTGCAGTTTGTCAAGCGCTTTGCTGTGTCTGATGATTCCGTGCTGCGCAGGAGCTGTACGTCCCCATGAAAGCAGAATACATCTTCCCAATTGGTTCACAATCAAAGTACGCACCACGTTGCACCAGCTGACAGCTGAGATGGTCCCATTTTATCTGTGTGGCACGTGCAAACTTGCAGATCTCTCAGGCACTGACATTTTCCTGTCGTTATCAAGGTTCTTTACCGCAGTTGCCATAAACCAGCTGGCCAAGCAGGGATTCCTGAAGGTTTCTGACCTGGTGCGAATCAATCTTTCAGACGTGCCAGCTTATAATGCTTGTGTACCTTACACTCTAGGAGGGGGCTCTCCCAATTTACAGCTTTCATAATGACAAATTCACAACCCAAGCATGTCAGAATCTAATGCTGCGAGGGCAACAGTGTGCAGCATCAAGCTGCTAGCTGCCAGCAGTGCAAGGCGCTCGCCAAATTAGCGCAGCAACAATCCACCCCTCACTAGCAGGTTGTGGTCATGCACAGACCTTGCAACAAGGTCTGCATACGCAGGTGGCCAAGCACCTGGATCCTGCAGATTTTCCAGCTCTCGGAGGCAAGCCCTGGTGCCCGCTGCTACATGGCAACGAGACGCAGGGCTGCCAGAACGTGACGCTGGAGACCCTTCTGACCATGATGTCGGGCATCTTCCCGCAAGACATGGGCAGCTGCGATGACATCCCAGCAGCTGAGGACTGGATGCCTGATGAGTGGTACTACAAGTACAGGTGAGGTGTGTGCGCGGGTCTACAGTGTATGAGGTCCCACATGCCAAGGCTGTCAGCCACCACACAAAGCCACTTCAGGACGATTGCTGACATTGGGCATCATAGCTGAACCGTACTCGGCAATATAAGCGCAGCCTAGCCATTGCTGACGCATGAAGCTTGTGGGATGCGTCGGCTGCCCTGACTTGCCTGTAGCAACTGCTCCAGCCACAGCATACTTCAATTATGACACCCTGCAGGATGGAAGCACCCAATGCCGCATGATGAACTCTGAAAGGAGACGCTGCGCAGTCGAATTGTTAATGTGCTAGGGCAAGTAGCATTACCTTTTCAATCAGGTCGCATCTTATGCACTTGCAGGGTCAAAGATCTGAGTCTGTCATATGGGGACGCTAGAGACAGCTTCAACAATGGTTCAGACAGGCTGGTTGATCTCTTGAACAGAATCAAAACCTTGGAGATGCCATTGCTGTTCCGTCCAAACGATGGATGGTGCTACGTAGGTCCCAATCCCAGATCCGAGCCATCTGACATCCTCTCACATCTTGATCTGTGCTGCCATGCCGGCTACACGTTCATTGCATGCATGATGACCACCCAAGCTGCAAGACACACAGATGCATGCACATGCTAGGCGGCGCTCACACCCTCTAGTACCATTGTGTGACGTGTCGCTGCTGCCGTGTCGGGACTGCTCCAGATATTCTGGATTGCCTGCGCAGGAAGATGCAAACTACAACATCCTCGGCTATATAGTTGAAAAGGTATGGCAGGCCAACACCAATACCACATCTGTCTGACTGACGTCAAGGCAATTGTGACCCCTGGCCCTATCACTTCTCAGGTTGAGTCTGGTGATGCCACTGTGCAGTACAGCAACATGAGCCTCGGAGACTACATACAGAAGAATGTGCTAAACCCTGCTAATCTCACAGACACCTTCTACTGGAACGGGGCACCTGGGACGCAGCCAAATGGCCTGAGGCACCAAATGCTTCCAATCCCCGGATACATAGCGGATTTCTCAGGCAAGCATCTAGCTTCCCACACACACACAGCTGAGATTGAGGTGTACGTTTCATCCACACATCCACACTCTGCAGTAGCCACTATGCTGGCAATGTATACATGTAAAGCAGTTCATTTCAACATCCTGTGCCATGCTGGACCAGTGGTCTCCCTGCCAAAGGCTAAATTACGTCCTGTATATATCTCCGCAGCGCTCTGATTGAACACTATGCATATTGACCTGCAGGTGCAGCGCCGCCATACCATTATGACAGCTCAAAACGCTACTCTGGCTGGACGGGCGAGCTGGCCTTCAGTGTGGGTGCTGCAGGGGCTGTGTTCAGGTACAGTAACTCCTCGTATTTTGTCTTGTGAGCGCAGAGCAGGGCTCTCAATACTATCTGAGGTGTGTAGCATTTTGGGAGACCCCTCACTCTTTACAGTGCTTCTTATAAGCGTCTAGTAAGCTGATACGCCTCATGCGCCTTCAGACAGCCTGTATGTGACTGAGTGCTCTCTAAAGTGAAAGTAGGCCATGCCTAGTCCACAATGATTGGGTTGCATACATGTTGAAAGCAATTGAGATGTTTGTATGCTTTGCAGCACGTCTGCCGATTCATTAAAGTGGTACAGCACAGTCCTATCAAAGCCAGAGCTCTTGCGATTGAGCAAGGCTAACATTGAGAGCATGATCACACCGAAGCTTGATCACCCCCTTCGTTATTCCAATGGGACAATGAAGGCGTCGATGGAAGAAGCAACTGTTTTTGCCCAAGGCGTATCAACCTATGGGTCACCCAACTCTAGTCATGGGGTAAGCTTGTCGATCTGATCCCAAATGCGGTCCAGTGCCCCCAGCTGCCTTGCTCCTTCAAGCTCGTGCATGGCATCGCTTTGCACTTGTCAGAAGTGGTCTTAGTCAGATGGAGTGCCTCAAAATAGCTTGCTTACCCTACACATGATTGGCATATGGCCAAATGTTGCCCTCCTGAAGCTTCAAGCTATCTAAGAATGTCATGCTCATGCCAGATGAAGCAAAGCGGCATTGATACTTTGGTGAATAGCCCTGGCAAAGACCTGTCTCACATGCTGGTACCCTTCAGATTGAATTCATTGGGGCGCAGTGGGCATTCACGGTCAACATGCGCATGTGGATCAATGAAAGAGATGTGGCGCGCTCGGATGGCATGGCAGTCTTTATGAACAGCACGCCCCATATACCTAAGGGTCCGTCATCTATCTGCCATTATCTGACATGGTCTTCCAAGCAGTACATTCGAATATTAGGTGTGCCGGAATTTGAGCCATTTTGAAAACTCAAGTTTCTAGTTGCCTTACAGGTCAAAATTGCAGTGTTGTGTCGCCTGTGGACAATGGCACGCTCAACTTGAGCAATACGGTCTGCGGACTCACAGGCAAGTAGCCACTTCATCTATCTATGCTACTTGATTCATTCGATCATGCTAGTAAGCAGAATCCTGGATTCATTTGCGCATACGTTGCTTGCAGATGATGAGAGCTCTGACCTGACGGACTACATAATTGGAGAGCTTACCACTATATGGAACATCACTGGAGTGTATGCAACACCAGCTGCCTCACCCATCGGTGGCGCTAGATAATAGGTTTTCATGGCCCACCAAGAACGCAAGTCCCATCTCTAGCATACAGCATGACATTTTCAGCTTGTGCAGCTTGGGTGGTTTGGTTGTTTCATCAACATAGACCCTGGGTTGCAGGAGCTTTCCTTTTTGCTAGCACTATAGCCTCCGTACTGCTATACTAATTTTCCAGCTGCTGAAGAGGCCAAGGCTCAGTCTGGTAAGCTTATGAGGAATCTAACGAGGCCCTTACAGGGCCCTTACCCCTACTCTTGGGTTTCTGAGAGGCATAGGTCTGGCCTATAAGTTATCAAGAATGCTTCTTGTCATCATCATGACAGCATTGACACCAAGAGGACAGCCCAAGGAGGAGCTACCAGCAACCGACACCTTGGAGCCATTGTGCAGCTGGGAAAGGAAGTCATCCACTTTATTTGTATTACACATACATGAGGCATATCGATGTACCCTTGGATAGGCTACCGTAGACACGAGATGTGTGCTAATGAGGCCGCAGCAATATTCCAGCCAGCTTTCGAGCCAAGCTTTGCATGAGCTCGAGTCCAGACATCGTCACTCGCCATGCAATCTAGCAGCGAGGGTGCGAAAAAATGTGATGGATGCGAAATGAGGGCTATGACTTATGGTGCCAGCAACATATTGCCAACAGCTATGGTCACATTTCGTGCGTTCCTAACATTGCTTGTGTGATGTTTTTGAGACGGTAAGCTTGCAGTCCTCTGCATGGATTTATGCTTCCTTGCCCTTGCTACGCAAGAGGCGCCTTGTCGATCCTGCGGGTTAGGGTGTGCACTTATGACAAGGCTTTTCAGCTAAAGAGGCTTTTCGAGAACCTTTTTGACTTTGAGCCCGCACAACGTGCTGATAGGTGGTAAACAATATTCCAAGTGCAATGGGTCAAAACCAGTGTTCTGTTGTTGTGAATTGATGAGACCTGACGGGCCAGCGTCAACGACAGTGTGACTTTTAGCTGGTCAGCCGATGGATTCCTGGTTGAAACCCCACAGCAAAATGCGCCCTGGCTAAGTAACCAATCTTGTCCGCAGGCGGTACTGGTTGACTACATGACAGCCCTATCAGTAGCCTAGACTGGATTAATGCTCATCTCAGACGCACTTCAAGGTAAGTCGGGCAGCTGACCACACTTGCCAGTATTCTCATATGGGGTGGCCATGAAATGATGACGTCCATCAGGAAGGCCTCAGACCTTAGCTAGCAGGCTGTAAGCCACGCTTGCGATCCGCACCCCTAGTCTTCCTCCTTCTTTTCAGTCTCCTATTTCTAGTGCGAAGGGACCCCGAACTCTCCACTGACATGTTCATCCTGGCGTTTTTCTGGGGCTGCAACAATGCAAACGCTCTTCTAAATATCATCATGTTCCAACATTACTCCACCGCAGAGCCGCAGCGCCCCAAAGGTACAGCATTTGTGCGGCAGAGATAAGGCATGTCGGCAAGCTTTCGGAGTGAACGCCGGAACCACTTTGTATGGCTCGATGGTCTCTGATGACGACAAGAGATATCACATACAAGCCTCAGGCCCAATGATAGCTGAACTGCGTCTCGTGCCGCTTTGTCAGCAAGCGGGTAGCTGGCGATCTATGCGGAATGACCCGATGCTGGCGCCACTGCCATAGGATGTGCTTCAAAATCTTTTGGATGAGAGCCTTGCGTATTAAAAGGCAGAGTAGGCGCATTTGTGTAAGGCTGCTAAGCCAATCAAGCGGCTCCAGACTTTACCTCTGCTTCTTTCTGCGCGTCGTGCTCCTCGTGATGCTCCTTCCCCGACATCTTGAAGGTATATGCTGTGTTACGACAGGCCAGGGGGCTCGAATTTGCTTATGTCCCGGCTGAGGGCAGCTGTGGACAACGGGCAGCTTCCCGATGCAGCTACCCAGCTTCCAAGTGGTGGACACCTAGGACGACTCAGCACAATTGCCCCCGCACTATGATGAGCATTCACACCAATAACATGTAGCCATGTCGTCTGTTGCAAACAGCGTTGCCGAGTTGAGGGAGAAAGTCGAAAGGTGTCTCGGCCCATTGGTGGCACAGTTGAGTGCAGGAGACATCAAGCTCATCTTTGACTCCGGCATAAGAACGGATGATGATCTACTTCTGTACTCGAGAGATATCTATGTTGACCTGGGTCTGCCGCCCCGATTGGCTGGCCTTATAGTTGCTGGTGATCTACCCTTTCTGACTGTATGCCTGCAAGAAGAGGTTGGCGGCTGATGAGTACGAGCCCATGATAACCCCCGACATATGCCCGTATCTGCCGCAGGACGCTCGACTACGAAGTTTCACGGCATCAAATTGGCAATTGAGAAGAAGGGTGCTGAGGGGAACTTTGTAGAGGTTCACGAGCCGCCGCCCATCTCCTATTCCAGCATGCAGAAATTCTTGACAGGTGTTCAAGCCGTTGAGGTTCAGATGCCGGGAAAAGCTCCATTTACACCGGACAGCATGATCTTGGGCGACAATCTTGAGTACAAAGTTCTCACCAGAGAGACTCTTGCTGACAGGGTGAGCAGATCCTTTTCTACCTTTTGCATCACACTGTAGTAGCCTAAGAAAGTGACAGTGGTCAGCCAGACAAATACCAGGGTTGAGGGACACCTACCATCATGTCCTGTCACATGGTGAGGCTGACCTTGTGCATGTAGGTGAAAACCCTTGAAGGATTCAACAAGAATGTCATTCTGGGGTACGAGGGTACCTGCAAGTCGGCTGCAGTTCAGCTCGCAGAGCAATTCAGTGGGCCTGGAGCACTGCCGCTGCAAACATGCCTTCTTGTGGACAGCCTGGGCCGGATCAGAGAGATCGACGCCGCAGCTTATACACCCACTGACGCAGTTGTTGTGGAATCGAAGGCACAAGCTAAGGTGAAGGACGTCGATCAGCTAGACGAGATCAAGAAGTTCATCACGTAAGCTCCCCAAGCCTCCTGCCAATGATGACTAGTATCCCACTTGCCAACTAGTGAGGGCAGTCAATGTTGCTTGGCATCAGTGCTCCTGTAAATGGCAGTACCACAGGATAGCTACAGTCACTGAAAAGGTTTGGCTGCTATAAGTACAAGCACAACTCACTGCCTGTATGCCATGGCTGCAGGGGGCGTGAGCTGACTGGCGAGGGGGTGAAGCTGCAGGGAAAGCACCTTCACCTCTTCCTGCACTCCAACTCGCTGCCGACCAGCACAGAGACCCAGGACGCACTGCTGCGGGAGCTGAGCAGCAAACAGTACGGGCTGCTGCTGCCCAGTGGCGATTCTCTCACCAACAAGCACTGGACTAGCTGCCTCCCCACAGCTATGCTCAACTCATCTCCAGGTGAGGTAAAGAGCGAGGACTGGAACAGAGGCATCCTTCTCACTGAATGTTGTCCATAGAGATGCATGGCCAGAATGGCCTGTTCTGGACCTGTGCACTGGCAGCCTGGAAATTTATACATGGTGTTGCCATGTCATAGGGGTCACATGTGCCAAGTTTGCTTGACCTTGGCTGAATTCACTCCACAGTTGACAGCTTTCATGGGATCAAGAAGTGTCAATGGCGTCTTGCAGGTACTTCCAGAGTGACAACAGTGCCAAGGTATCCTGCATGGCTGGGCAAGCCGCAGCCTATGGCTGCAAAGAGGTAAGACCCCCTCAACAGGTGTCCCTTGTTGCCTGTAAATCCTTAAGCGTCGACAGCTTCCAAACGCTGCATGTGTTGTAAGCGATCTGCAGCTGTCTACAGTGATTTGCTCCTCTGACACTGGTCAGCCTTGTACTGACTCGCAGAGGCATCCTGACAGTAGTATATCAACCCTAAACCCTGCATAACCCTGCTTTGACAGGATGGTCATCAGGTCTGCTGCTCTGCAGGCCTCACACAGCGAGGCATCATGCATTGGGCTGGAGGGTGCGAAGTGTAAGGTAGGCCAAACCTTCTTCCTTTTAAGGCAATCTAGCAACATCTAGCTGTTGAAGCTCGCTGGCACCTCAAATTCGATCTAGACCAGATTGCTGACATGCAACACTGCTCACCTTGGTGCGGTATTGACAGGCGCATGTGAGCAATTTACAAGATTGTAGCAGCCCAATCTGAATATGTATGCACATTGACAGTTGTCTTGGCCCCTCGCAGGCAGAAGCAAGGCATGAAGGGCATGCAATTCATGCGGCCATTCATGCCTGCCAGGCCTGCAATGAGCGCCTGCTGGTAATTTTGTTTGTTGTCCGGGGTAACGTCTGTCCAGTGGGGAAATTTTCAATTGTTCTGGGCATAGGGTGGGAAATAGCCTACAAGAAACATGAGCGCATTGTGTTGAGAGGCATCTCAACACCCTGTGATGTGCATATTGTGTTGAGTAGTTGGACATTAGTCTCATCATGTGCCTTCCAAAGAAGACACCAGACAGCTTGGTCAGCCTATAAGCACATGATCGAGAGCATCCGCACTGTGTTGCCGCCCCTGCTGTAGCATGCAAGCTGGGGTCTGATCTGTCATGAAGGGTTCGCAGAAGTTTGTTGTTGTGGAGCATTAAGATGCTCTTGCTGTTGGGCGGTGATTTAGACAAAGTGGAGTGCTGGCCGTTGAACTCTGTAAACCTTACAATGGATTGCAATGTTCAATATCAGCGGTTTCCTAAGGTACAGACAACAACGAGTGACTGCACATGTGCGGTGAGCAGGTTCCCATGTGCACAATGCTGTGTACACGATCAGTATGCCTAAGCTCGGGCCCTTTGGAGAGCATCTCATACAACATCTATGCCTTCCCAGACGGATGTGACAGAATGCATCTGGCTGACTTGCTCAATAGGATAGCCCTTGGCAAGCTGAAACAAAGTTTCAAGGGGCTAGTCAGGCATCACATGATGTTCCCGGAAGTACTCGCGTATGCGCTCATACCAGTCCCCCCCATGCGTTATGAAGGTTCGCCTATCCTTCCCATACAACACATGCCGCATCGCCTGCAGGACCCAGCAACATTTCAGACCAGCAGAAACAGACAGCTTTAGTCTCGCTGGCTGCCATCTCTCAAGCATCAACATCTGCCACACCTTACTTTGCGGAACCTCATGCAAGTGCTCCCTGCTATCTTCCCGCTGTCTTGTGCTGTGAGCAGAAGGCGCAGAACACATTGCGATACCATGGTGCTCACATGCGAGGCTTCTGCTTTGTCCTTCACAAGGACATAGTGGCTGGGGCCACCACAATGAATGGCTTTCACACACAAGAGGATTTGCTGCAGCACCTCTATGATAGGCGTAAGGCCTGACTTGCTGGTCCCCACAAAATAGTCAGCATGCGCAAGCAGCTCCAAGTCAAAGAGCAGGTTCCTGGTCATCAGGCAGTGCGCCTTCCAGGATGCATGCGGCACCTTCTGAGGGTCCCCCTCCTACAGCAGTCAGACAATGATTGACAAGCGCCTAGGCATTGTTTTTACCCGAGCTCCAGCCCGTCCTGCTTTAGAAGCTCTCACAGTGGGTGAGTGGCCAGGACAAGCGTTACAGTGTTGTCAAGACATAAATCTTTCAATGCAACACACATAGCGGCCTGGTGGTGCATCTGCCTTTCTCGCAGCCAGTCTCGGGGGAACCAGGTGGGAGGCACCGATGTACAGGGGATGGGAGATGCATGCCTGCATGTGCAGTGCTGATCTGTTCAAGGGCTTGCAGCCAATGGTCTGAGCTGCCAGAGCCTGTGCCTCCTCATTCTGAGCCTCACTGCCGCCGGCCACAATGCACGTCCCTTTCTGCAGCGGGCAGTAGTGACCGTAAGAGTTGTTGAGACGGGACTATGTTGTGACTTCTCAGAAGCAGCCTTGATAACCTCACATGCCCTAGCGACCATTGAGAGACGTTTCAACCGCAGATGCCGCAATGTCTGATTGTAGTAAGCTCCCCTGCCATTGTTATGAGTATATGTAAGTTAGGTGCTGTGCACTAAACCCAGTCAACCACTGTCTGCAGGGGTATCATCAAGCACACCTTGACATGGGGGAAAGTCCTCGCAAACAGGTTGATGTACTCCTGAGGCGGGAGGGCGAGGTGCTTCTGCGTGCACACAGGCTTGGTCAGCTCATCCTCTCAACCAGTACCTGATCACAGGGCAGCTCAGACAACTTTTGGGAGTCACTTCACAGCAAGGGCTGCTGCATGATGCCATGAATCTTCCATGCAGAAGATCACAGTTCTGGGCTTAGCACACTCTAGGCTGTGTCACGCACAAGTGCTTGGTAAAATGCGCAGACGGAGACACAATGTGAGGGGCGTGCAGCATTGCGGGGAGACGCACCTGCACCGGTGTGCTGCCATGTGCCTTCACATGGATGGCAATGATGGGCTTCTCAGCGGCCTGAAGCTCCTGTAGCACTCCCAGCAGCATGGTCCTCAACCACGGCTGATACTTCCATATCTGCAAGCACAGAATATCCTCTCAAGCGTCGCCAATCAAGGACGATGCGGTACCATCTGCTTGAGCTGCACGCCGCAACACAAAGTAGCTAAGGAGCTACCAGATGATCCCTTGCAGATTGCCTGCAGCATACATATCTGCAAGATAACGAGCTGTGCCAGGCGCTGTATGTAACAGCCCAGACAGCAAGGGGTGACAATATGCTCTTGCAGATGCAGACCTGCACTTTGACAGTCCCAGCCCAAGGGAGACGCCCTGCCAGCACTAGGGGTGCCACATGGTGCCTTTGGAAGATGTCACACGTATGATTTCCTTCCGGTGCTACACCGCCAGCATCCATGCATGCTGGGACAGCCGACTGGGATGGTGCAGCTCTGCCTGAGCAACATGATGTAGACTAAAATTCAGACGTACCCTTCTCATGCTGACCTCCACCAGCCATTCCCATGAGATCCCCGTCTCGTGCACCACATGTTCAATGTCTCCCAGAGAAAATCTGGCGCAGCGCGACGCCTCAGCTGCCTCTGCCTCTGCAGTCCACGGCACTGCAGCAGAGCATTCGCACTCACACTCACGCACATGCAGGAAGTGCAGCGCGCTACGCTAAAAGCATGCACAGCTGTGCTGACCTTGGTGAGACTGAGAAGCGGCTGTGAAATGCTTCTACATCGCGATTGAAGTGATCACACACCAGCTCAAAGTTGGCTCTGTTTCAAAGTATGTGCTGAGATGCACATTTCCAGATGCAATGCTACTGGGATTGACCATGAAAATTGCGGTCAGCTGCTAAAGTGGAGAGGTGTCTTACCTGCATGTTTGCCCAAGATGAGGAACTCATGGAGGCCGCCGTCAGCATGGCATTTGTGGTTGGAAGCTGCGCTATCAAGGTATACGGTCCCATTATGGCCATCGAAGATTGGCAGGGAGTGCAGTAGCCTGACAACGTTTGTTGAGAATGAGTGGTTGGTAAAGCTCAAGACGGTGCATCCCTGGGCTCCAATTCTGATACTGCTCAATACTACGAGACACAGCAGTGCCCAAGGCAGCCCCTGCATCCTTACATCATTGTACCGGGCAGCAAGAGTGTCGGCACGACCACTCGCCCGGACTGCTTCTCGCCATGGTGCGCACTTCACGGGAACTCTGCTTGTTATCTTTAATCACCCAGTACCTGAACCCCTATGGCAGGCTTGCCTGTGGAGCGCCTTACGTTTGCTCTTCAAACCATAAGCTGGGCTGCAGACTATGTACGCGCCCAGCAAGACGTGTATACGCAAATATCGATGTAGACAGCTGTGAAGAGTTGGCTATGCCGGCCTAGTACGAGGTAAAAAGGAATCGCAGAGCTTTCGGAGTTTTGGTCGGGGGTGTAGACGGGATGATCGACCGGGTACCTCAATGCCCATCGAGATGCGTACCCTGCTCTGAGATGTAGCGATGAGACCTGTGGAACCCTTGAATAACGTTGAGTGTTGTTAGGCCGTCCGTGAGTGCCAAGTGATGCGCTGGCGTGCGCGAACCCTTTGATGCAGACGTGATTGGGACAAAGTCCTTCTTTCCTCCTCTAAAGAGGTGTATCTGCCAATACTGTCAATCACCAGAGAAAGAGTGTAGGATACGGTTTGGCTTATACGCGCTGCTAGGCGGCTCAAGTCTCACGGGCGGCTAGAGAGCCCTAGTAGAGAAGCTACGGCTTTTGAGCAGTACCCTGCCATCAGTTGGGTGCAGAAGCGCTTTGACGCAGCTGTGCGTTTTCAAGTTACAGACTTACACAATTGTGTGCCGTCCGATGGTCGTCCCGGAGTGTCTGCATGCAAGGAGCGGTTTCTTGTGACCTGTACTGTGGGCGCTAGCTCTCCTACGCCTCCCTAGTGCACTGACGTGAAGGCTGCCGGCGAGAAAGTATGGCAAACATCCTGAAGAAGGTGCTTCACAGCACAGCAAGCAAGTCGCCTCAGGACCTGGTCAGCAGGACTTCAGCTGCAGCTGACAAGCTCACAGAGACTGCTTCAGAGCGGCAACAGGAGGAGCTGTCCAAGTACCTCACATACATGAAGGTACAATTCGGCCACATTTGCTATTCAGCGTCCTCCACTATGTCAGATTACAGAGCAAGTTCGTTCTCGCCAGCCACATTGGCGTGCGGTAGCTGTCATGTCCCCCACTCACTTCACACTCTGTTGTGTCAGTAGAGGGGTGTTGCCTGCGGATGGACCAACGAAATCCCTGGCAGCGAGATGGCGCATGAAACAAGGCCTAGCCTTTTCAGTAGACCGGCTGCTTTCTCAGACCTGTGACAACGCCTTTGTTGGTAACCCATGCGAGCTTCTTGAGGACGCGTGAGAAGGACGTCGTGGTCAATGCTTTGCTGCTGCGTGAAGTCTCTTCTGTCGCGCTCAT
Organism: Coccomyxa viridis; assembly: GCA_963930925.1. NCBI lineage: Eukaryota > Viridiplantae > Chlorophyta > Trebouxiophyceae > Coccomyxaceae > Coccomyxa > Coccomyxa viridis. The sequence continues at coordinate 1,879,784 of CAWVOJ010000004.1, read as the reverse complement.
AGTTTGCAGACTGCTGAGGCAGGGCGCTTGCAGGACAGTCCCAGTACCTGCAGACATTTCCCCCACCTTCAAGAGCCAGCCATGCTTTCGGGGTCTGCTATAGAGCTGCATGCAGGCTTCCTGATGCTGGCATCTCAGACACGTGCATCTGCTTGCAGGCAGCCATGATTGGAGACGGTAGGGCAGAGCCCCCCAAAGCAGAGTCCTCCAAGGACCATGCAGTACCGTTGTGCCGATGCTGACTAAACACTGTCGATGGCGTCTCAGACATGCGCATGCATTTGCAGGCAGCCATGTTTGGGGATGGCGAAGCAGAGCGCAGAACGAGCGGACTCTTAAGACTGACTAGTATTCACCCGCATTGCGGGCAGCGTCTCAGACATGCGCATGCATTTGCAGGCAGCCATGTTTGGGGATGGCGAAGCAGAGCGCAGAACGAGCGGACTCTTAAGACTGACTAGTATTCACCCGCATTGCGGGCAGCGTCTCAGACATGCGCATGCATTTGCAGGCAGCCATGTTTGGGGATGGCGAAGCAGAGCGCATAAAGAGCGGACTCTTAAGTATGACTAGTACTTACCCGTATTGCGGGCAGCGTCTAAAACACGCGCATGCATCTGCAGGCAGCCATATCTGGGGACGGCGAAGCAGAGCTCCAGGGCCCAATTCGGACAGCGAGCGGACTCTCGAGCCTGACCAGTATCCACCCACATTGCAGGCAGCGTCTCAGGGATCTGCATGTATTCGCAGGCAGCGATGTCTGGGGATGGCGAAGCAGAGCCCTCCAAGGACCACGCTGTGCTGCTGCCCTGGTCATGGTTCAACACCTTTCAGTGGCGTCTTAAGACATGCGCATTCATGTGCAGGCAGCCATGTTTGGGGATGGCGAAGCAGAGCCCTCCAAGGACCACGCTGTGCTGCTATGCTGGGAGGCCTGCAAAGTAGGCTTGCCCCTCGTGCTGGCCCACAAGCTGAACCTGCTCGACTTTGAGACGCGCAAGGACGCTGCACAGGTGATCTTTGTGTGCCACATTCTGCCACACAGCATGTCTGGTACCCCCTTACAATTACGCAGAGCATTGTAGGCATTGGCTGGCCTTTGAGATTCCCTTGACTGTTCGTGAGCTTTCAGTTGTATGTGGCGAGGTGCACTCTCTATCGATTCTTAGAAGCGCTGTGTGGTCAGGAGCTTACTGCTTCTATCATGCACTCAAACTGCCAATCTGTCATGCAAGGCGATCTTTGGCAAGTCCCAGTACTCACTGCACATGAGAGGCGCTTGCTGACAGGCTGTGCTGGCCGTGCAGGTTTGCGGGTGCATCTTCCGGATGGACAGCAATGCAGATGGTCCAGGAGTAAGATTTGTGCATGAGCACCCTGAGATCCTAGATATCCTCTTCCAGGGGTAAGGCTCAGGATTTCACGTCTGCCGCAGTCGTCACACGCCTATTGTACGTGTGACTGTTAGGCTGTGCTTATTCGGATCCTCTGAAAATTTTCAATGCCACCCTCAGCAAGGTCGGTGCAATAGTGCTCTGAAGGATGAGCGATACAAGGCAGGACAGGGAAATTGAAGCTGAACTGATGCCTTGCTGCTTGCAGGTATAATAACCCCAACATTGCCCTGAATTGCGGGAGCATGCTGCGGGACTGCGTCAGAGATGTATCCTTAGCGCAGTGAGTTACTTCACACCCTTTTCACCTGACCAAAGATGCCAGCCCTGTGGCAATTGTCTCTTTTGCCCATGCCCTGTGTAGTGCATCCTCCCTTGCGCTTTATGCAAAGGAAGGCACAGTATTTTCCACAAGCTCAAAGATGCACCACAGGCTTGATGGGCCAAGTCTCACTTTCAGGTATGTGTGTGCAGGATGGTGTTGGAGGGGCCATTGTTCGGGCAGTACTTTGAGAAGGTGCAGGCGACCAACTTTGAGGTGGCCTCAGACGCCTTCCAAACCTTCAAGGACCTGCTCACACGGCACAAGCCCCTTGTTGGAACTTACCTGAACTCCCACTATGAGGAGGTGATTCTCTGACATCCACATAAATGCGTTCACTGTGCTGGGGCAGATTGGGCAGGTGCTGGGCATGCTGAAGCCGCTCAACTGCTTGCCGTGCAAGGAAAGGTTCATGTTGCAGACTAAGTGAAGCAGACTAAGTGAGCACACCTGTGGCTACCTTTGGTTTTCAGACCTAGCCCAATCACACTGCAATTAGTGGCTCTGATCACAGTGATTCTGTTCTGTATATTAGCTGATCTGTTCCGGCTCACTTGCAGTTTTTCCAGCAATATGAGAAGCTGTTGACCTCGGACAACTATGTCACCAGACGGCAGTCTCTCAAGGTTGGTCTCCTCTCTTGGAAGTAGCACTCAAATGGCAGCAGTGAGTGTGCTGCAGGCATGGTGAATCATGCCCAGTTAAAAGGCAACCCCGCCTATGCATAGCAGTCCTGTGGTCAGCACCCAAATGGCAGTGCCAGAGAGTCCATGTGCCTACATTGCGTGTGCTGTAGTATGGCAGTGATGTCAGCAAGGTTGCCCAAACTGGGTGCAAACAAGTGCCCTGCAATATCCTGTTTGCACCATATCTGTAACATGGCATCATTGGGTGTGCAGTTGCTGGGCGAGTTGCTGCTGGACAGAGCAAATGTAAAGGTGATGATGCGCTACGTCAGTGACAGCAAGAACCTGCAGATGATGATGATGTTGCTCAAGGACAACTCCAGATCCATCCAGTTTGAGGCCTTCCACGTCTTCAAGGTAGCGCCCTACTTCGACGTGCAGAAGAGGTGGGGAATGGCAGTGGGTCAATCATCGCAGCACCTGACCCGGTGCAAGACATGGAGGGACTGCCCCTGTGCCCAAGTAATGCAGGGCTTTCTATATGGAGAGATGCCTGCTGACTTTTGGGAAAATGTAGTACAGCGTGCGGCATAGCCTGCTGCAGATGTGCGCAGACACAGGAAGTGCTTGCTCGGCCCTGCAAGGCAGAGGGTGCATGTTCTTCGTGCCTTGTGGGGTTGCGTATATACTCTAGCACGAGTAGACTGCGCCCTGCGCAGGTGTTTGTGGCAAACCCCAACAAGACTGAGAAGATAACCGGGCTCCTGCAGCACAACAAGGACAAGCTGCTGCGCTACCTCGGGGACTTCCACACAGACAAAGGTGCACTCACAAGCTTCACAACCCACCTTGCTCCATAGATGTGCATCCTGGACACCAGGGACAGAAGTCAGGGTTCTCCAGAGCGCTTTGTGCAATCTGATACTGCATGTGATGGCCAGCCGCAGGACCTGTGTCTGCACAAGGGCTGGCTTATTGTGGTCTCTGATGTCTGATGAGTTTGGGGACGTCTGATGCTATGGGGTGATGACTTATCTCTGTGTGATGCTTTGCAGATGATGAGCAGTTCAAGGAGGAGAAGGCGGTGATCATTAAGGAGATCTCAATGCTTGAGCCTCTTGAGCAGGATGAGCAGTTCTGACAGCCGGCGTTGGAATGGCATTAGCGCTGGGAGGCCTGAGTGCATTCTAACGTTAGGGAATGTGTACACATGTGCTGTCCGTTAATAAGGATGCTACCTTTTCGTTGAAGCGCTTTTCCTGTGGTGTGAAGGCCACTGAGGCTCATATATATAAGTGGTGCATAGCCGAGGTAGTAAGGGAATGCAGAGGTCTGGAGGACTGATGGAGGCTGTCCATTAGACGAGCAGGCTTGCTGCAGTGCATACATAGGTCAGGACTTGGTTGACAGCGCCGATTTGAGAGCTTGGTCGACCCCACTGTTAAAGAGGTCTCTTCATCCATGGCCAACGGATGCTTCGTCGGTTGTCAAGCACAGATTTTGATGTGCGGACTCATCACTTGGTGCGTTCCCTCTCATGACCTGGGTTCACAAGGTCTGTATGCCAACACTCATGTGCTGCAGAAGCCAAAGCGGAAGCCGCTGTTCTCCTCCGCTGCACCCTTATGTCTCTTACTAAAGCAGTCATCAGAAGACTCCCCAGCCAGAGCCCTCTTTTGGCCTGCGCCAGCTGCATTCCCAAACAGGCTTGAGAGCCCGTTGGAGCGCTGGGCTTGGCATACACTCTTTGACGCTGCGTTGTACACCTGCAGATACAGATTGCATTGCATTTGAAAAGGCCCAGTCAGCTGATGCAATCAAGCCATAGTTGCATGGAGGAGATACAACACCCCACTCGTCCTGAAGCATGCCCGGGGTCTCAGCAAAACTGCTCAGACAACATGCCTCTGGGCGTGTCCTGAATGCCGCCAGGAAGCATTGGAGCACACTGTGCGCTTACGCTGGGTGCAGGTCCTTGAGCTACGATGAATACTGTCCACACAGCGCACACACTATGGCCTCAAGGCAATTGATACTACACAGCCATCATCAGTGAAGAGGTCAGGTGCGACAAGGTACCTCTGGGTGCTGTTTCTGGAGGGCGCTCAAGAAGCGCTGGTGCAGGTCTGAGCGCTCATGCTGGAGACAGCCTGAGACCAGGTCCGGGTTGCCTGTCTGCAGGAACGCCAGGCACTGCTTGAGCCCTACGCTGCTTACAAAGTTCTGGGTCACTGCTATGCTCTCCTGCAAAGCACACTTATTTTATTCCCAATCCAGGAAACCTCAAAAGACTGAACAAAGATGGTCACAATGTCCTGACTGTGCTTGCTTGATAGGGATGCAGATGTAGAAAGCACTGTCCCCCCTGCCTTCAGCCTGTGCTAGGTCATGGAAGATGCGCGCAGCCATGAATATTGCAAGCAGGACAGAGCAAGCCAGCATTTTGTACGTGCCATTCGCAGGTTCTTAACACCCTGCAGCCTTAGACGCACACCAACATACCCTTGACATAAAGCTGATCAATGCAGTCTAGGGCCATGCATTCCTCGTTCCAGTGTCCTCCTTCTGTATGTGGAGGTCATGCATTACCTCAAGATTTATGGCAAGGTGCCACCACCCTCTTGGCACAAACAGGACCTCTCCCGCTTGCACAATTCCCTCCACAGGCTTCACGTCACCTTCCTGGGCGGCTGCATAGAAGTTGAGGAACCACTCCACCAAGGAGACCGACGTTGCCACCTCAGCACCATCTGCGCTTGCGTGCACACCTGCAGCAGACGAATCCCTCATCGGTCTCCTATTGGGCAGCTGTACTGGTCTCTCCTCAGACATGGTCTCTCACTCAGGAAAGAGTCATCGGTGGACCAGGCTCAGCGCAACAGCTGACTGTCTTATGACAGGGGAGCACAGTGCACAGAGCATCAACACCTTTGATTACACAGTGGTATGTATCAGCATGTCAGAGGCTTTCCAGAAAGAGATAGGCTGTGCTGACCTGGCGGCATCACATGAGGCGGGAAGAGCACCCACTTCTTAGACCCCTTGACCACGGCGTTCCACGCTGAGGTGGCGTTTGGATCCTTGTGAAAAGAGGAACCTGAGCGCTCAGGGCCCATGATGAGCCAGCGATAGTCAGGCCTCCCAGACTCTCCCAACACAGAGAACAGGTCTTCTGGGAATTGCTCAGGCACCTACAGCAGCACACGACATGGTTGGGGCATATAGAAGGCTTTACAATTTCTCTGCACATCACAGGCCACCTGTATGGACGCAGTCACCCACCAGATGTGCTACTGCGACATGCTGCCACACCTGGGATGCCATTAGATTGGTAACAGAGTGGCGTCTGCAGGCCTGCTGACCTTATAGTCTGCTGCCAGCTGCGGGGCCTTCTGGGCAAACTTGCAGTCAAAGAGGTACAGGGGCATGTCGTCACAGGAGGCGTCAGTGTATGACAGGTAATCCTCAAAGCTCATGCTGTAGTTCCCTGCAAAGATGGCCTGTCCCTTGAAGGCCTTTCTCAGGTAAGCGCGGGTCCACTTCTTCCTGGCTGGCCAGCTTTTGGCCTGCAGAAATCACATCCTCATTGAGGGAGATATAGAGCCAGTATATATGAGGCGCCCTGGGTATCACATCACAGCAAGGCACGCACATCCAGAACCTTTCCCAGCTGCCTGGATATTCAAGAGAAACATTCCAGTTCGCTTCTGGCTATCCATGCTGCACATCAGTGGAGCATTGCTACTGAGCAGGCAACACATGTCTCCCCAGATGGATAGCATGTTGCCTGCTAATGACAAGTGACTGGGGTGCATCCTCAAGCGCCATCTGACCAGAGCAACGCTCACCTGATCAGTGATGACCACAGGCTTGTTTGGGACCTCAAACAGCCGCCTAAACTCTTCTGCACTGAGGTTGCTGTGTCGCTCCAGAGTGTCACGCTCCAGCCACTCCGGAGACAGGGGCACAGTTGCGCAGAACCAAGGCTGGTAGAGCAGGTCTGAGAAGAAGTTTTCGACGCGCAGGCTTGTGAAGCGCTGCTGGTCTGCGGCTGCCAGGCCTGTGCTGGTGAGGTAGGTCTCTCGCCAGCTGCCTCTGTAGCAGAAGCTACCCTCTCGCTCCTGTGTCATAGCATCTGCCCTCAATACTCAAGAGAAGCGCCTATTTGCGGACTCTTTGATCAGGTTCAACGCTTATTTGCAGACTCTTTGATCAGGTTCAACGCTGCAAGAATGCGAGGTGGGAGGCCTGGGAAGGGATGGGCAGGCTTGCCTGCAAGGTCAGGGCTCTCCAGAGCTCATCATGCATGCAGAAGCAGTACAGTGCCCTGCTGGCTGCAGAGCATAGGGTGAGGGTCTTGGCATCAACGAGCTGCAGGATCTGCAGCAGCAGCTGGTCGTCCAGATCCCTGAGACTGCCCAGTCCTGTGCAGCATGGCGAGGTGCTAAGTCAGTAGGGGTAAGACTTTGACGTTTGCTGTGGGTGTTTTCTGGCTGAAGTTGCTGCACAGCACAAACCTGTAGAGCGGATGTGCTTCTTGCCAGACAAAAGGTAATTGCCCCATGGCTGTACGCCTTGAGGATGCGCGCATTCCTCTTCCCGCATGACAGCGCCTGAATGCGGAGATAGCAGTGCAATAAGCTTCACAGTTGGCTACACACACCGCCCTCCTCAACGGTGTCTTGCTGCATAAGAGGCTTGTCAACGGGCGCGATGCCGTACGAAGTCATGCATCCCTCTGCAATGCAACATCCAGCAAGACGATGGCACGCAGGGCGCCGCTCTGGAGGGTGTGAGAGCTGCCCCGCCTGCCTGGGAAGCTGCCCATTTTCGGGTAACATGGCCTCGGCTGGGCAGTGGGACACAGCGGTCGTGTCTGGACGTCAAGCAAGCAAGGCATGCTCTTAAAGAACCTTGCACATGCCTAGTAGGCAAAATGTAGCCTTGCTCGCTTTCTGTGACGCGTGCTGTGAATGCGCGATTCGATGAATTACATGCCGCACTGTAGTTCACAAGAGCCTTAGGCAATCTCATCGCAGCCGCAGACAAAAATATTGAAAGCCCGTAGTATGGGTGCTGGAGGAGCTATAGTGTCCCAGGACAGGCAGGAGCTCCAGGTGGGCCACGCTTTCTTCTACAAGTGTACATTCTGATGAAGCCTTCTTGCGAGCAACATCAGCTCTTCCTCACAGGCAGAATTTCTAAGGGGTACTAGCCATTTTAAACTGCCTTTTCCGATGAAAATCAGGCCCACGCATCGCAGTGGCTGTCAAGCGTGTGCTAGTAAGCCAAGCACACCCATGACGTCCCATTGCAGCAATGCAGACCACATACCTTGCTTCTTCAGGTCCCTCGCCTAACCGCGTTCCTGAGAGCCAATGCTGGCGGTCCTGGAGCGCTGGACGCTGGAGCCCTGTACCTACAACGAAAACAAGCCTTGCAAGCGCGCCTTGGCAGCATGCAGCCTGCACAGGTGTGACCGCAAGGCCTCAAGCTTCTGGATATGCTGACAGGCTTTGTGATGAGTTTGCAGAATGATGCACTTTCTAAGTTATGGCACACATCGAAGCATACTGTAGTTGGACCTCTGCAAATACAAAGAACATTCTCAGGCAGAATCCTCAGACCTGCTTTGCGATGCAACACTTAGCGCATGAAAAGCTTTCATATTCAGGCGGAGCAGTATGGCAAGTCTGCGCTGGCATCACGCCTGCTGGGCGTGTGGGCAAGCGCACCAAAGTCAGCAAGGGCCGAGTACTCACACTTCCTGCAGCTTGTCTCAAGAATCCTGGGCGGGGAAGCCTCAGCACAGGAGGTTGAGGTAAGCACCATGGCAGTCACAGGTCCTTCAGATCCGCAGGAGACCATGATTGTGTCTGTATGCAAGTGACAGCAGATCGCCTTGGCATGTGCAGCCTTGTCAGTGCTGTAGGTCAGACGGTTTGGATCAGTTCTGTGGGATGCCCCTCTCAGTGCCATATTGAGAGCACTGGTCACCCCTGGTACACTGAGCATCAGTGATATCTGTGTAGCTTCCAATGCCCTGCAGTGCCAGCTGACGCTGCGTGTGATCTGTGCAGAGATACGCAGCTGAAGTATGGGAGGCGCCAAGTCTCTGCAGCATAGGCTGACACTAATTCTGACCCTGTGCAGAAGTACGCTGCTGAAGCCTGGGACGCGTTGAGCGCTGCCCCAAGTCCAGAGGAGCTGAAAGAGGGTCCCCGAGTGCGCCATGCCACAAAGCTCAAGCCCTTCAGGTGACTTAAAAGCTGTGTGCTGAGGGACTACCGGTGTCTGCCATCAGTAATTGAGGGATCTAGTTGGGTGATATGCTGCTTGTACCAAGCGGCCTCACAATTCATGGAAGTTGCATGTGTCAGGCCAGCCAGAATGGCACATGAAGGAGGAGTGCGCGCCAGAAACTTTCATGCAGCATCTGGATTTTCACATCTAATGGGACTCCTATGTTCACTACCTACAAAATTTGTATTGTACCTTCAGTAGGGCGCTGCATGCAGAGAGGCACTGGAGAAGCAGCTGGGTGCTGTCCAAGATGCAGACATGGCAGAACTACTTGCATCTGTAGCAAAGCTGAAGGCGAGTCCTCCTTTTCACCTTGGACCCTGCGGCAGCCTCAACCCTGCAGCTTCTGTCTGATCCCACACATTGCACCGGCATGCTCCATATTGTCATGATGGATCTCATAGCTATTCTTGAATAAGCTGACAGGAGCAAGTCTGCTGGGACTCGTCTCCTGCTGATATGTCATGTCTGGTGATTATACGTGGAGGGCCACGCCAAGTCGCAACCCTGCAAATGGTCTGTAGCAACCATTCATGGCAGCTTGAGGTACAAGAATAAACGGGTTGTCTGGCTCGCAGGCTGCCAGGAAACAGGGGAGCAAGCCTCAGGCGGTCCAACAGCAGCGCGCAGCCAAGGCGCCTCAGGAGAAGGAGTTTGGCGCTGATCTGGAGTTCCATGCGCTGCGCCTGCACGACCAGGCTGAGCAGGCCGCACTAGACACTCATAGCAGCCTCAATGCGCTCGACCAGCAACAGAGGTACGCTTCTGCCATCTCAAGCCCAATAGCTGCCATCTTTCACCTCAAAAGAGCACTTCCTACATCACTATCAGTTCTGAGAGCAGACAGTCAGAGGGGGACATGTGCCGGTGTGCATGCCTGTGTGCATGATGTTCATACACATGAGACTGGCTGGCGCTTTTCCACTATATACAGTACCATGTGGTCATCCCAGCGCAGTACCTTGGCCTGAATGGTAGTGCATGTGCAGGGGACTGGCAGGCGCAACTCCAGAGAATGTCAGGGAGATGTTCAGCGCAGCTATGACATCAGCTAGGCCCGCTACCGCTGTGCTGGCGGCTTCAGATGACGAGGACATGGATGCAGAGTATCGTGCCAAGCAGCCCAAGGGCTCCTTTGTAAGCTCTAGCAATCCCCCGAAGTACCCCAGAATATGCCGCGCACAAAAGATTTGTTTGCAGGGGCTGAAACCTTCATGACAGAAGATAATTGACAGTCTGTGCACACTGAAAACAGCTGCCTATACCCCTGCCCCTTTACTCACACATGCCGCATTGCCAAAATGCATCCGTCGTGAAGCACGCTACTTAGATAACAGTGAGTCAGTATGCTGCACATGACCGAGATAGGATGTGAGACATGTTGTAAGGGCTTGGCAGGAAAGGTATTTCGAGACATGTTTCCAGCATTCCCATTCTACTCAGGTGGGAGCACTGTGGCTGCGGGAGTGGTGCCAGGAGACAGCAGGAGGAAATAGCGGCGGGGTGCAGGGCGATGACTCAATGGCGCTGGCTGTGGCGCGCACGCTGCTGACTAAGAGCGCTGACCAGGCAGCCACCGACCTCTTCGAGCTTTTTGGGGAGGGTGCCATAGAGCAGATACAGAAGCTGCTTGAGAGAAGGTAAGGGCCGGGCTGCTTTGGACGTTGTGCTTGACTGCCTGATAGCCTGACATGTATGGCCTCTGTAAGCACAGCATCGCGCTGGAAGCAATGCTGTGTTGAGAGCAGCACATGCATAGGCCAGAGTCAATATGTTCAGGCACAAACTCTCCTTTGCAGCCTTATATCTCCATGCCCATAGGACTTCACCTGTGCAGTCACTAAAATCAGTGCAGCTAAGGTTTGTGAGAATACCTCTATGACTGCAGGGGTGACCTGGCAAAGACTCTGCGGCAGCAGGTGCAGCAGCAGGTGGAGCAGGAAGCTGCTGAGAAGCCCAACATGCCCACCTATGGTACCACAGTCAGGTAAACACCTGCAATGCTGTCTGCCCTGGTGGTATATGCAAGGAGCAGAAGCTACCATCATTCTCATGTCTGCACAGGCGTAGGTTGGCATGAAAGTGCCAATGGTGCAGTAGATCATTCCGCCCACCACTCTGTGGGTCCAACAGGCCACAGATGCAGTCAGTGATCGGCTTTGGAAAATGACACCTCTGTTTGGCTCACCACAGATTGCTGATGATATCCTGGGCTAATACCTAAGGTGTTGCTATCCAGTGTGATGACAGAGTCCCAGAAGGTGATGAGCAAGCTGGAGCGCAAGGACAAGCGCCGGGCAGTCAAGGGCAGGACGGGCGCAGATGCTGACCTGGAGTGGCTCACCCTGAATGGCCTGGAGCCCCTCATCGAGGCTGAGGTCATGCAGCGCTCCAAAGAACAGGCAAGCTGTCCCCATCCTTTCAAATGCTGCCACAAGTCAGCATGTTCGCTTACTGCTCAAAATTTCTCATCAAGGCTGAAGTCACGCAGCGCTCCAGGGAGCAGGCATGTCCCATCCACACTTTCCTGTCACATATTGGCATGCTGCCTTTTTGTCTAAATACCCATATTGAGGCTGAAACCAGGCAGCGCTGAAAAGAGCAGGCGAACCACTGCATTCTCAGATCCCTGTCACATCTTGGCGTGCTGAATCGCTGCCTGATGTGGGGCAAGACACATGCATGCTGAATCTGTGCAACAACCCTGAGAAGACCTACATGTCTGTAGGGAGGGGGCGCGCTGCAGATAGGCGACCTGCAGTTCATGGTTGCTGGAGAGGAGGACGGCATGATGATCAAGGGCGCCCTGCCAAAAGGCACCGTCCGAGAGTGAGCTCAGGACCTGCTGATATCATGCTTCCCCCCTATGGTACCCTGAAATCTCATATGGCACATGCTGGTCACCCCACAAGTTCTTGTCTTGCCTTGTTCTCTCAAGAAACCACAGGCCACTCCTCATCTTTCATCTTAGGAACTGCAAGATGAGTCTATGCAGAGTTAGAGGCAGTGTGACTAGAGAAGCCTCATGGCTGCAAGGAGGTTGAGTGCGTGAGTGAGGTGTGGGTTCTCGGATGCAGGCACTTCAGAGGGTATGAGGAGGTGAGGACGCCTGCGGTAAAGACAGCGGGGATGAATGCTGGGGAGCGCCTGTTGCCTATTGAGGAGATGGAGCCCTGGGCCCAGTCAGCATTTAAGGGCTTCAAGTATGCCGCTTCATCCCTTCTCACGAGTGTCTTTGAATACTTTTCACAAAACCCGTCTGTGGTGATGTCTTTTCATGAGATATCATGAATGGCAGAGATGTGTGGGAGGTACAAGGTACTACCCTGTACACCCTTCAGCCTTGAGCATGCATGTGCACACCTTCCTAAAACCTTTGGGCTGACACTGTTGTGACGCGCTGCTGCAGGACCCTCAACCGCATCCAGAGCCGGATCTACCGCACGGCCTTCTACAGCAATGAGAACATCCTGGTCTGCGCGCCCACGGGTGCCGGCAAAACCAACATTGCCATGATCGCCATTCTCCGGGAGGTGGCCGCCAACATGCAGCAGGGCCAGATCCAGAGGCATGCCTTCAAGATTGTGTATGTGGCGCCCATGAAGGCGCTGGCCGCTGAACAGACCGCCACATTCTCACGCCGGCTTGCTGACCTAGGTGTGCACGCCCCCCCTTTTGCTCTGTTTCTGAGCGTGTGAAAAGTCCTAGTGCACAGCCAACATGCAGCAGGGCCAGACCCTGCGAAATGCCCGCGAGATAAAGTTTGCACACATGTGCCCATGAAGGAGCTGGCTGCCGGGCAGACCGCCACGTTTTCGCGCCGGCCGCTAATCTGTATGCGCTCCCGCATGTTGTCCCCAGCACAGTCAATTGGAAGTTGAACAGTGTGCTGCTTGCAGGCGCTTGCTCTCGCGTTCATCGCCATTTTACTGAAGCTGGCTTACTGACCTGGGCGCTCTGCTTCCTCCGCCTGACAGTGTTGTCAATGCATTGCAGGCGTCATCGTGCGCGAGCTGACGGGAGACATGCAGCTGAGCAAGAAGGAGCTGACAGAGACGCAGGTCATCGTGACGACGCCCGAGAAGTGGGACGTCATCACGCGCAAGGGCGGCGACGTCGCAGTGGCGCAGGCCGTGAAGCTGCTGATCATCGACGAGGTGCACCTGCTGAACGACGAGCGCGGGCCCGTCATAGAGACGCTCATTGCGCGCACACAGCGCCAGGTAGGATTTGACCTTGGCGGCTCAGGAACTCCACTGCAATCTGCTATATTCCTTGGGAAGTGAGAGCAATTTTGCCCCAAATTTGAGATGGTAGTTGGCTTGCTGTGCACTGAGGCAGTATCTTCCCACTTATGTTGGCCTCTCTGAACAGCATGCTTTGGACCAGTTTCAAATATGGGCTGAAGTTGGGCCTTAGCCTCCAAGGTACAGAGCAAGACGTCCTCCTTTGAACAGACGGCTTCATAAGATCTTAATTGTGTCCGTGTGCCAGGTGGAGGCGAGCCAAAACATGATCAGGATTGTGGGGCTCAGTGCCACGCTGCCCAACTACAAGGACGTGGGAGCCTTCCTGGGCGTGAACGTGGACACTGGACTGTTCTACTTTGACGCCTCGTACCGCCCTGTGCCGCTGGAGATGCAGTTTGTGGGAGTGACAGAGAAGAACCTGTTTGCCTCCAAGGGTATTATGGACGACGTCTGCTACGACAAGGTGAGCAGAGCCTATAAGCCCAAGCCCTTCTGGTTTTGGGGATACTATAGACATCGTCTGCTCTTACCTACCATATCTGTAAGCTGTGCCCCAAGGAGACTCTGTGCGGGGAATAACACAGCCTACAAGGAAGGGTCAGACTAGTTGGCAGCTGATCTGGACTGTCATACAGCCAGAGACCTGGGCATGCGTGCAGGTTCCTGACTGCAGGGACTTGGGTTACATGGCAAAGAGACCCTTGATCAGGCACGCTGATGGCTGTGCAGGTGGTGGACTCGCTGCAGAAGGGGCACCAGGCGATGGTGTTTGTGCACTCGCGCAAGGACACCGGCAAGACGGCGCGCATGCTGCAGATGAAGGCGCAGCAGGGCGGGGACATTGCGCACTTCGACTGCCGCGAGGAGGAGGGCTGGCACTTCATGCAGCAGGAGATCGACAAGAGCAAGAACAGGCACGTTAAAGGGACTTATGCACCCAGATCTTCATCCTATATGCTACACTCCCATGTTGGCTGGTATGGGGTTTGAGCAAGGGGTTTGTCTGGCTGATGAATTGGTGTAGTTAGAGCAGGCATCATTGCAAGGTCAGGTCCCCCTGGCGGGAGAGATGTGAAGGCCGCCTCGTGGAGAGCTCTGGGGGCTGAGATCTGCTTGGATGCAATTTCCCTGCCCATGGAGCTCTGAGCGTTGCTGCCTAACATCTGTCCTGCAAGGCGGAGGCAAACCAGGCACCTTACAAGGGTTTGTCCTCGAAACGCGGTGACTCTATGGAGCTGGTCTTGGCTGGGGCTTGGCGTCCTAACCTTTGGCTCTCTACACACGGTCTGAGCAGGAACCCATGATGAGGACTTTGTCTGGGGTGCAGGGAGATCATAGAGATTTTCCCTGGTGGGCTGGGCATTCATCACGCTGGAATGCTGCGCAAGCACCGCACCCTCATGGAGCGCGCCTTTGAGAAGGGCCACATCAAGGTGTGCCGTCAGGAAGGCTTGGCACCGTCGCCCCTCAAACCAATGACACCTTTGCAGAGCAGCGTCTCCAGGATATTGATGAGGGACTCACTGTACTGCATCACACATGCATACTGCAATGTCACTGGATCCAACAAGCATTATTCAGTGTGCACTGGCTCCACGTCATCAGTGACTGCGTCCTAGAGCCTAAGGAAATGGTGTCGAGACAGTACCCTTTGTCAGCTGTGGGATCCACCTAGACCTGAGGCCGCTGTGTCAATTGACAGGTGCTGTGCACAACTGCCACGCTAGCCTGGGGTGTCAACCTCCCTGCACATACCGTCATCATCAAGGGCACGCAGATCTACGATGCACAGAAGGGCCAATTCAAGAATCTCGGTAAGCTACTCACCCGGGCAAAGCTGTGTTATGCCCAACTTCCCACGTTCTGGGCGAAAGTAAGTGTGGCACTTTTGATGCGTGGCCAGCGTAGGCTGTGACAGTGTTAGCGCCAGCTGTCTACCATCGTATGCTCAGGAGCTTAAGTGTAAGGGGCAGGGCGTCCCGTAGCACCCATACAGTGGTTCTCTGGGCTTTAAGGAGGTATGTGCTGCGGCAGGGATGCTGGACGTGCAGCAAATCTTTGGGCGTGCGGGGCGTCCCCAGTATGAGAGCAGCGGCCTGGGAGTGATCCTCACACAGCACGCAAACCTCAGCCACTACCTGGGCATGCTGACGCACCAGCTGCCTATTGAGTCGCAATTCGTCAGCCTGCTGGTCGACAACCTCAACGCTGAGATTGTGCTGGGTAAGCGCTGTCAAACATGCATCGCTGGCATCTCCTGGCAACCCTTACAAGTCCCTCATCATTCTGTAGCCTGAGACCCCTCCTCCTCGCGCTGAGACCAAATGCATAGGTCATTCTCTCTGAGGGTGTGGGCGTAAATTGGGGTCAGGATTTGGTGGTATGCCTGTGGGGGCAGCCTGCCCATATGTCTCGAATCAGCTTTCTTTATGCAAAACTCTCCCCGAGCATGAAGCATGTCACGTCATGTGAGTCTCATGTATGTTCACATGGCGTGCAGGCACGGTCACAAATGTGAAGGAGGCCTGCGCATGGCTGTCCTACACGTACCTGTTTGTGCGCATGCTGAAGAACCCTCTGGCCTATGGCGTTGCCTGGGAGGAGATTGCCAGCGATCCCAGGCTGGAGGGCCACAGGAAGACCCTCATCACCACAGCTGCCCGGCAATTGGAAAAGTTTGCCCTCACTTTTCCTACATATTTGTTCCCTGCAGTCTGTACTGAAGAGGAGGACAGGGAAGCTGGGACGTGTGTTCCATGCTTGGCCTTAGCTTGAGACCTACATCACACTCACTGCTTGCCAGCTTGAGGGAGAGTCAGGGAAGAACCCGTCAGAAATTTGCCGCATCTGTCTGGAGTCAATACCTCACGTGACTCATCTCAGAGATGTACAGTGTGCGCTTCACTGCATCAACTGCTGGCAGCAACACGCAGCAGGCTGATGCACGTTGCCTGTGCTGGGACATTCCTGGGATCATGATACAATCCGACTGGCTGTTGTCTGACAATGAAGGAAGGAAAGCCTGGTGTGCTCTCAGAGAGGAGCGTGCTGACGGCAGCACATGCGCGCAGGTGCAAGATGGCGCGCTTCGACGAGCGCAGCGGGCAGCTGTACGTGACGGAGCTTGGGCGCGTGGCCTCGCACTTCTACATCCGCCACTCCTCCATTGTCGCCTTCAACGAGATGCTGCGGCCCCACATGTCCGAGGCCGAGGTGTGTGCAGGATCACCTCATACCTACCCTCTGTAGCCATGGGTGCAGCTGCATTGGATGGATTATGCGGCTCCCCTTGTCTGTGACCATGACGTGCAGAGTCTCTGTCCCTTCCAAGTCTCACAGAGGTCACGTTCATGCATGGGTAGCGCGAGACACTCATGCCTAGTCCTTCCCTATCCCTGCATGCATGTGCACCGGTAATCAGACTTGGGAGGCTGTCTTATAACTGGTGACAGAAGCATGGAAGCACGCAAGGGATGCATTTTGCGCGCAGGCAAGAAGACTCATAGCTAATCAATTCAAGCACTGGTTGGAGTCCGTTTTGATGCCAGTGCTGCTTGTGAGATTATGTGTCTTGCAGTTTCTGGCAATGCTGGCGCACAGCAGCGAGTTTGAGAATGTGGCGGTGAGGGAGGAGGAGCTGCCTGAATTGGACGCGCTGTGCCTGCACCAGTGCCCCTTTGACGTCAAGGGCGGCCCCGAAAACAAGCATGGCAAAGTCAACATCCTCCTGCAGGTGATGCCCTATCTCACTTCCCTGCTCATCTTCCACCAAGCCAAGCTTGACGCACTTTCTCATGCTGCTTGGAATATCCTAGCGTTGGCTGGAGGTGAAGTCTGCCGTAAACATGGATCTGATGTGCAATGCGAACCCTTACCATGCTGTAGCTTCCATACACTGTCAATTCTGATATCAACTGATATCTTGCTCTGAGGTTGACAGAGCTCTAAAATGTCAGTTCCCTCAACGCCCTGAGGTCTCCCCAATGCTGCTTATAGTGCTAGCAAAGGGGAGGGAAGGGGCTTGGTGGTACAAAACCAGTTGCCAGTATGCTTTTTCTGTGATGATGCAGGCGTATGTGGGACGAGCGCGAGCAGAGAGCTTCTCGCTGACGGCGGACATGATGTACGTGAGCCAGAACGCGCCGCGCATCTGCCGGGCCCTGTTCGAGATCTGCCTGCGCCGCAGCTGGTCCACCGCTGCTGACATGGCCCTCACCATGTGCAAAGTGCGCCCTCCGCAATACCAATGCACGTCCAAACCAGGGGTTCAAAGTCATGACATTCATGATGAGTCTGCAGAGGGAGTGCGGTGTGGAGGGTGTGCCACCTATAGCAGTGGCTGATTGTCTCAATTGGAATATGGTGGAGAAATGGTGATTTGCTCCAATATTGGAGCCAAAATGGGCAGTGGGCATGAGAGAGAAGATCTGCTTTTGCAGACTGTCAGTACCTTCAGTTCTCAGCAAGCCTGTTAAGAGAAACAGCTATCAGATCAATCCTGATGGCAGGTTTGAGTATCTACAGGCCTTCGAGAGGCGGCTGTGGCCACATCAGCACCCGCTGCGCCAGTTTGAGGGCGAGCTCAAGCCGGAGCTGCTGATGAAGATCGAGGACAGGAACCTGGACCTAGACAGGCTCTGGGACATGAGCGCTGGCGATATTGGCTCCCTGCTGCGGCACCCCGCCGCCGGAAACCATATTTACCGTTGCCTGGAGGCCTTCCCTGCCCTGCAGCTGGACGCGCAGTTGCACCCAATCACCAGGTGAGAAGAATCATCCTCTTTGCAGAGTGTCATAATTCATACTAGCTTTTCAGGCATCTTGAAGGGCTCATGTAGGTGTGCTCACATGTGCTTTGTGGTGGCTGGGTGCATGTCAGCCCAGCCCTGGCTCTCAGCAACAGCTTTACTCCAGTTATGATCCTCATGATACATATGAGATTCTCAAGCACATGCACCTCCTCAAATGAGCCGCGCCTTAGTCTTGCATGAGGTGCGGGAGTAAGCTTGCCACCTGAATGGCACCTGCCCAGTGTACTGCATGCCCCAGCATAAATATCTGCACAACAGGCTGCGCACAAGTGTGTCATCTTCTGCTGTGCTGCGCAGGACGGTGCTGAGGGTGCAGGTGACGGTGCAGCCGGCCTTCAAGTATGACCCTCGCATTCACGGGGGGTCCATGTTCTGGCACATCTGGGTGGAGGACTCCGAGAACGAGCACATCTACCACAGCGAGACCTGGGCGCTGACCGCTAAAATGGCGCGCGAGGCCGAGCACCGCCTGGCCTTCACCATCCCCATCTTCGAGCCCCTGCCCTCGCAGTACTACATCAGGTGAGCTGCATCGAGGGTAGAGTGTGCATCTGCCCTCCTACGAGAATCCTCTTGGGGTCGTAAAATAGAGCAGACGGCAGATGATGGAACCGCAGATCAGCTTAGGTCCTGACAATCGCTATGAGTGTTGTAGACCCCAAAAAGGTGTGGCTGGCAATACCCGTATTGAGAGACACTGCAGTGCACTGAACCCCCTATGGCTGCTGCTGACGCTGGAGCTCTTCTGTGGTGCGAGAGTGGCCCGTCCAGGTGCTAAGGCGCCGTTGCTACTCAGCAACAGTAGCCTTCTGGCACCTGAATAGGCTCCATCCTCCATCACAGCTGGATTTCAGTGTTTGCAGCATCCGTAGACATTGGCAGATGCCATCTCTTGAGACAATCTTCTAAACTGTGGAGTGCAGAGACTAGTGCGCCCCTCGAGAGTCATGAGATGGGCTCTGCGGCCGGTGTAGGCACATGGCTGCAATGCAGGACAAAGTCACGGGGCAGCTGGTCACATGCAAATGAAGCCCTCTCACATGATGAGGGTGCTGTGCAGGGCGGTGTCGGACACGTGGCTGCATGCGGAGGCGACGCTGCCGATGTCATTCAAGGGGCTGATTCTGCCGGAGAGGCACCCGCCACACACAGAGCTGCTGGATCTGGACCCGCTGCCCCTCTCTGCCCTGGACTGCCCGGAGTACGAGGCCCAGTACCGCTTCACCCACTTCAACCCCATCCAGACACAGGTGCTTTACCTACAACACTGAGCTACTCTCAAGCAACAAGCAGCACTCCAGTGGTGTGCAACTGCCTGAACGAGGATGGAAGGAGGAGATGGCATGAGCATGGCAGGATGAATGTGAGAGCTCACCCTGTGAAGAGGGCTTGTCATGCAGGCCTTCTGCAAGCCTGTACCATGTCAGTGAGAGCGATGTTTGTAGGATAGTCAATATGCGTAGTAGCAGTGCTATTGGTAAGACAGGATGACACCATGAAACATGTGAGCTGATAAGTGTTGATGCATACAGGCCTTCCACACCCTGTACCATACAGACGAGAGCGTCTTATTAGGCGCGCCCACCGGCTCGGGCAAGACCATCAGCGCTGAGCTGGCGATGCTGCGCGTCTTCCGGGCGCACCCGGGCATGAAGGTCATCTACATCGCGCCCCTCAAGGTAAAAGGGCCCCGTCAAACCCTAGGTCCCCACCCACTACTAATTCTGTGCTGCTTCACAGACTGGATCCCTGAGCATTGCAGGAGCTGTGACCTTTCTCATCTCAGGTCTGCCCGCAGCCAATCATGCTGCCATGAACAGAGTACCTTTCTGTGATACCAGGGAGCTTTATCAAGTTTCTTCAAATGGTCTGCAGGCGCTGGTCAGAGAGCGCATCAAGGACTGGGGAGCAGGGCTGTGCAAGTCCTTAGGGAAAAAGCTTGTGGAGCTCACAGGTGTGCTGCAGTTATAGCCTTATCAGCAAAGTTCTTCTTAGGAGCATGACCAGGTCCCACAGAAGATTGCCCAAAAACCCTTCCACTTCTATTCTTAGTTTCTCTCACAGTATAGTTGTGACTGTTGCCTTGAACTCAACCCTGGTCAGTTGCCTTTTGGCTTTGCTCAACATGGCCTCTTGGACCTCGCAGGAGACTATACGCCTGACATGCGCGCCCTGCTGGCTGCTGACGTCATCATCTGCACGCCCGAGAAGTGGGACGGCATCAGCCGCAACTGGCAGAACAGGTCCTATGTGAAGAAGGTTGCTCTGCTGGTCATTGATGAGATCCACCTGCTGGGAGCGGACAGGTGCGGCGTCAACCCAAAAATAATCCCCACGAGGGGCTCTTGCACCTAAGTGTGTCCTCTATTTCTCTGTGATGCTTATTCTTTGCAGAATGCCTTCATTCTTAAAGGGAGCATGGGCAGTGCAAGCATGTGACAGGGTTGGATGCAAGCAGTTGCAGGCTGATTAGAAACCGCTGTCATCTGAACAGAAGTAGGTGTACAGCGTTGCATGCCGGGCGACGCATAGTCCTGCCTTGACTAGGCAGACCCATGACCTTCCTACTATTGCTCAACCCCCTGCAGGAGTGACAGTGACCCAAGCATACATTGTAGATGCTGAGCTGAACCCACTGTGTTTCGCAGGGGTCCTATCTTGGAGGTCATCGTGTCGCGCATGCGCTACATTGCAGCGACCACCAACCAGCCCATCCGTTTTGTGGGCCTCTCCACGGCGCTCGCCAATGCAGCCGACCTGGCTGACTGGCTTGGCATCGGCAAGAAGGTGCTCCCTCCTCTGCCCCTTCCCTGGCTTTGTGCCTCACTCTATGCGAGACATCCATCTGCCATCTGTCTGTGTGGAGAGTCAGCTGAGCCTCATCACTTCGTTCATTACTGCACATATTAGCATGAATCTTAAGAAGTCCTTGACACACTTCAATGCTGGGATCGCTCTTTTCCACGCCAGCAAACATTTGCACATGCCACGGTCTTGCACATCTATGCTGGCGTGAGAGCAGGCATGACAAGCAATGATGTGTGCATGACATGTCAGTGCTGTGGTGCGTACCTTTTGGACACATTGCGATGTTCAGTACCTGTGCAGGGGCTGTTCAACTTCAAGCCCAGTGTGCGGCCAGTGCCCCTGGAGGCCCACATCCAGGTAAAGCATAAAGTACTCAGATAAATGCTGGGGAAATGCTTCATGTCAAAGACTCAGCATTTGCCCATTTGGTACCCTGTCAGAAGACCGGCTTGTCATGGCATAGCAATGCATCCCCAGCCAGGGCCTGTCTGTAGGTATGAGATGGAGAAAGTGTAGGTGCTGACCTCACATCTCTGCATGCAGGGCTTCCCTGGGAAGTTTTACTGCCCGCGCATGGCTACCATGAATAAGCCTGCCTATGCTGCAATCCAGGCAAGCTCCTGAATCCCCACGTACCATGTGCATATACCAGAACTGTAAGGCTTTGCCTGTGTAGACATGCAAGAAAGGATCCCTTCTGGAAAAGGAGTCCAGGCACGACCTTGAAAGACCTACCTTCTATCATGCAGAGGCCTAGCCCTGCAGAATTGAGGAGTGCTGCTGCATGTGATATGTTTTACACGATATGCTTTGAGGTATGAACAACGGTGCACGGCTGTCTCTGATCGCTCCAGAATGTGCCCGTGCAGGCGCACTCGCCCATCAAGCCTGTGCTGGTGTTTGTCAGCTCCAGGCGCCAGACCAGGCTCACCGCCCTGGACCTGCTGGGCTATGCTGCAGGGGACGAGCGGCCGCGCCAGTTTGTGCACTGCCCTGAGGAGGAGCTTGATCAGGCTGTCGCCACCATAAAGGTGATTGGCATTCTTGAAGTTGTTGCAAAAAGGTGCACCCTTATCACATGGACAGCGTCAGACTACCATAACAGGGGGGTTTTTTCTGCAAGGCATTGCCTGACAGAGTCATGGAGGATATCAAGCATCTTGAGAGTCAATGCCGAGACAAATGCTGCCTTCATGCCATTGACCAATATGTGATATGCGCAGGACACAAACCTGAGGCACAGTCTGCAGTTTGGCATTGGGCTGCACCATGCCGGTCTCAATGACAGCGACCGCTCTACTGTAGAGCACCTCTTTGTGGCTGGGAAGATTCAGGTGCGCCAGCTGTCCTCATGTTGCTGAAACTCCTGGGTCAGGCCAGATCAGGATGCCCTGCATTCCCTAGAGAGACATTAGACGCACTCCCACCCGAAAGAGAATGTACACCTCGTCTAAGCACAAATTGGGTGGTCATGCAGATCCTGGTGGCCACGAGTACCCTGGCGTGGGGTGTCAACACGCCTGCTCACCTGGTCGTCATCAAGGGCACCGAGTACTTTGACGCGCCCAGCAGGCACGCTCTATGTCTCCTGATTCTGGCTCCACACCGCAACATCAGCCTTGCTAAGGTTGAACATATATGATGTCAAGGAGGAGGCGACTAGACATGGTCCACCTTGTTCTCACTGGGAAGCACTTTTGGGCGCTGGGCTATTGCAGAAGGATAGGCCCTGGAGAGATAGCTGGTGGGGCTGGGCAGCGCTGAACAATGCCAGAGGGAATGACTATCCGCTTGAGCATATATGACGACAGGGCACACTTAGGTGGCGCTGATGCATTGCAGGCGGTATGTGGACTTTCCCATCACGGATGTGCTACAGATGATGGGGCGCGCTGGGCGCCCGCAGTACGACAAGCACGGCGTGGCGGTCATCATGGTGCACGAGCCCAAGAAGTCCTTCTACAAGAAGTTCCTGTACGAGCCCTTCCCTGTGGAGTCGAGCCTGCACGACCAGGTGTGCACCCAGCACGTGCCCAGTTGCATGGGGAGTCTGCTAATTGTACGATACCAAGAAGCACCATTGTGCCTGCTTGTGACATCTCCTTCAGGGACTGCCATGCGAAGCATGCCTGTCTTGAACCCAGTCATATTTGCAAACAGGCGCTCATGCACCTCCCAATCTTTGCCCTTGAGAAGCCTGCTCTACATCACTTTAGACCTCAATCCTGAGGGTCAAGCCGGGCGCGTTTTGATGGAGGTGCTGAATGCAGGTGGCTGACCACTTCAACGCAGAGGTGGTGGCCGGAACCATCGGCAGCAAGCAGGACGCCATCGACTATCTGACATGGACCTTCTTCTACCGGCGCATGCTGCAGAACCCCTCCTACTACGACCTGGAGGACACCGAGATGGAGTCTGTCAGCGCCTTCCTGTCAGATATGGTCGAGCGCAACATGGCGCTGCTGCAGGTAGACTTCTGAGCTTCTCATAATTAGAATGAGATTTAAGATAGAGTTGGAGGAAGCCCTGCAACCAATGAGGTCCTTGAGGCGATGGCTCTGCTGCAGGCAGGCTCTCAAGCCTCGCAAGGATGGACATAGTGCACTCATATTCCTAGGGGAAAATTGGGGTGTTGATACTCAGGGCCATGTAGATGATGTATATGTACCAGGACTCCTCTGACTTATGGCTCAGAACTGCCAGGTGACTGCCAATTCTGCTGCTGTAGTGCCTGAGTTTGCCTTGTGCTTGTCGTGCCTTATGGTGGTCTTGCAATGCTGCGCAGGACGCAGGCTGCGTGGAGGTGAACGAGGACGGCACGATAGACGCGCTGACGCTGGGCCGCACCGCCAGCTTCTACTACCTCAAGCACGAGAGCATGCGCGTCCTCAGCCAGGGCCTGCGCGCCGACATGACGGTGCCCGAGGTGTGCTCCCGTCCTCGGGATATCACGAGATGCGTTGCCGGACGCCCCAGCCCAGCACCGTCTTGGCATGCTATCAACCAGCAGCATGCCACAATTGTGCTCTGTGATGTGCCGTCATGGCGGTGCCTGAGATGTGCATCTGTCCATGGGGAGCTGCGGACATGTGTTGCGACACGGCTCCACAGAAGTGTTCTGGAAGCCTCCCGCCACGCTTCCTGCCTGCATCATGCGGAAGATTGGCCTTGTGACAGAGTTTGTGCGTGACCTCCTGCAAACGTCCTGTCCTTGGAAGGCTATGAGTCTGCATTCCCCAGTCAAGGAAAAGGACATTGCTGTCGTGTGCGACAGGTGATGGATGTGCTGTGCGGGGTGGCGGAGTATGACGAGCTGCCGGTACGCCACAACGAGGACAAGCTGAACATGACGCTGTCCGAGACCGTCCGGTTCCCGATCAACGAGCGCGACGCGGACGACCCCCACGCCAAGGCCAAGCTCCTGCTGCAGGCAAGGCCCATCCTAAGTAGATCTGACATCAGGCGTTTCATGGTCTGATATGGGCTGGCATGGCAGAGCCGCCCAAGGGCTATCAGAGTCAGCATGAACGGCCAAGATTTGCTGCAGACAGTGCGTGTGGAGAGTTCAATCTCTCAGAGGTCCATCGTTGGCCAGCAGGTGCACACGGCAATTGGAGCTGGCCATCACAGACTGTATAGGCCGCAACAACAACACTTGAATGGTTGCAAGGGTATCCTGCAGTTGCAGGACACCTACAGCTCAGTGCTCACAGAGTTGTGGCTGCTGTGCAGGCGCACATGGGGCGCCTGGAGCTGCCCATCACGGATTACGTGGGCGACACCAAGAGCGCGCTGGACAACAGCGTGCGCATCCTGCAGGCCATCACCGACGTGGCGGCCGACGCGGGCTGGCTCGGCACCACGCTGGCCACCATGCGCCTCATCCAGGGCCTCATGCAGGTGCGAACCCCAGAGCGACTCTGCAACCCACTGCACCCATGCAGGCAGAAGCAACACTGCATGGGTTTTCTGCGCAAATAGCCTGCTTATGACCGCTCCAACCAGCTGAATGGTGGAAACACCCAGAGCAGCAATCTCCCTCCACCGTTTGGTGTACCTGTCCGGGCTTTGTACTGGTGCTGCTTTCACGGCAAGATGCTTGGTGCCTGATCTCGGTGGTGTCGAGGTTAATCCCTGTGTGGCCCTCCTAGAGATTACCAAGACCATGTACTGAGACGCGTTGCAGAGGTTCCTATAGCACATGCTTTCCTGCCAAGAATTTATCGCGCTCGTGTGTGCTTGCGTAACACAGGATCGTCAAATTGCCTTATGACTGCATGCATGCAGGGGATATGGTGGGACGACAGCAGCCTGCTGACGCTGCCGCACATGGACAGGGCCGCGCTGCAGGCGCTGGCTTCCAGGAAGCTGGAAGCCCTGCCACCGCTTCTCATCGAGGCTCGGCGCCAGCCTGCGCGCGCCCAGCAGCTGCTGGAGCAGGTGCTTGGAAGCGCCAAGCACGCCCAGGAGTGCTTGCAGGCAAGCAGCTTCCAGATTCATATTGTTCAGACCAGCTAAGGCCCCACAGTGGGCACGTTGGGCCCATATCTACCCATATCTTCAGAATTTGCAGCCCTGCTGACAGCTGTAGGCGGCATAGAGTCTCAACTGCTGCTGATCATCGACAACCTGCCAAGCTCTGAACATGACATCCTGCAGGTCTGTGAGAGGCTGCCAATGGTAGAGGTGACCTGGCGGGCGCCAAGACTGGCAAGCGGCAAGGAAAGCAAGCCCGCAGATGAGGCAGCAGCAAGCTCTGAGCAGCGCTACGTCCTAGAAGTCCACCTGCGCCGGCTGTCTGGGCCTCGCGGGAGTACCAACACCCGCGCATACACCCCGCGATTCCCGAAGGTCTGCCCTGGCCATCACTTTGCACACAGAAGCATTGAGGCAGTTGCACAGTTCACCATTCCGCTGTTACTGAAGTTGGTGCCCTTAAATGATCAGAGCCACAAGAGGGTATTCATACCAAAGGTAACCTTGATGGGAGTACTGTTCCTGAGCAATGGAATGCACCTCCCATTGTTGGGTGTCAATTAGAAAAGTCCTGTTGCCTCTTGTCCTGCATTGCATGTACCCTATTTGCAGCAAACAGATTTATCCCAAAAAGGCGCGTACGTGCTATGTAGACAATCGATGGTAGCTGAGGTAAAACACCATGCAGGTGAAAGAGGACGGGTGGTGGCTGGTGCTGGGCAATGATGACACTCAGGAGCTGCACGCCATCAAGCGCATCTCCTTTGGCGACCATGCCAGCACCCGCCTCAGCTACAGCGCTGCTGATGCATCTGCCGCTTCCAGCCACCAGCTGCACTTGGTGAGCACATACCGCTCTCTGCCTGCAGTGCCACACCATCAAATGTCGATGTGCCAGCTGATTTGGGTGTGAAGCTTTGCCAGATCTGCCATTTAGGCTGATCAGCAAGTCGCACTCCTCCTACCCCTTATTAGTAGTAGAGTATGGTAAGCTGCTCGACAAAGCTGTCAAGCCGCAGGGTTGCAATCGCTCTGTGGTGTCCTGACATGAAATGGCAGTCCTTAATCTTCAGAGTACAGTGTACCAGCTGGCATGTGTTGAGTGCAGCTTCTCTGAAAAAATTGGGTTCCCTGCTGCAGGTCTCTGACTCTTATGTGGGCTTGGATCAGACATTCTGGTTGGACACATACAATACAAAGGACGCAGCTCAGCCCATGGCAATGGATAGCACCAAGGATGCACAGGATACTAGAAGAGGCAGCAGAGCAGCGCACAGGAGAGGCAACAATGCTCCCAAGGGTAAGGCAGAGGGCATTAGCAAGAAAGAAGTACCCATAGCCAAGCATGATCATGAGACCTCAGTCACACCCAAGGGTGCGTAGAGCTGGGTTAGACTCATGAGAAGCAGGATGCATAACACTCACAGCATGAGGGTCTAATCAGTTGGCACGCATGTGAGCAGCGCTGGAATGTAGAGCAACTTTCTGGAGCTTCCTTTGAAAGATGCCAGAGAATACACGGGATGACATACAGGGCTGTGCATTGTGCAACGTTGACGCCACGCCATGCTGCAGCTGTGTAAGATACATGAACAATTGCTTCACGGCGTGCTGCATTGCTTCTTGTGCTCTGCTTGATAAGCGTATGGCCACGAGATGGTGGTGTTTAAATAACACCGTTTTGGGTTTGGGGAGGCAGTTCAGAGCCCGGCTGCTCACTCAGCCATCTCCTTCTTGCCGGTCTTCTTAGGCAGGAGCACTGTGTGGATGTTGGGCAGGACACCACCGGATGCGATGGTGACACCGCTCAGCAGCTTGCTCAGCTCCTCGTCATTGCGCACAGCCAGCTGGATGTGCCTGGGGATGATGCGAGTCTTCTTGTTGTCGCGGGCAGCGTTTCCAGCCAGCTCCAGGATCTCAGCTGCGAGGTACTCCAGCACTGCGGCCAGGTACACGGGTGCACCTGCTCCGATACGGCTGGCGTACTGCAGAAAAGCGAAAAACTAGTAAGACTTCTGGCCAGCAGGCGTAGAGCGTCTCAGAGCCTAGATATAAGGTGGAGAAAGGCAAGGAGGTAAACAGATTGAAGGCTGCAGGGACGCTGGTGCACAGGCATAGCAACAAGACGTGCAAGGTTCGTGAGCATCAGGTATTTTGGGTCACCTACTAGATGGAAGCAATACAGCAAGGTTGCCACGCCCACTAGGCGTCAAAGGTCGCAAGATCATATAGGACACACCTTGCCCTTCTTGAGGTAGCGGGCGATACGGCCCACAGGGAACTGGAGCCCAGCCTTGGAGCTCCTGGAGACAGCCTTCTTGGCGCTCTTTCCCTTGCCGCGTCCAGACATGGTGACTTTCGTGCTGACTGCGTTCACTCAGCGATGCAGGGCTGCGATGGATGTGAGAGCTTTTCCCAAGCTTCCTGGCTCTTTTGGTGTATGTGATGTGCCTCAATACTTTGGCCAATGAAAAGAGAGGAAGGTTGAGGTGCCAAATTTGGTCATCACTGTAGCTGTAATTTGATTGGCCCGCTGCTCACATCTTCCTGTATAAGAATGCTCTGAGGTGCGGTCTAATTTATCAAAGCTTTCGCCTTACATCTGCACATTCACATCCTCGCTCAGAAAGCCAATACAAGCCACTACACAAAGCAGCCATGGCACCCAAGGCAGAGAAGAAGCCCGCCAAGAAGGTGGCCAAGAAGGTCGCCGGAGGCAAGGGAAAGAAGGGCAAGAGCAAGGTCGAGTCCTTCAAGATCTACATCTACAAGGTCCTGAAGCAGGTGAGCCTTTCGCCTGCCCTCTTTGACTCTTTGCATTCCTGTATGTAATGTCACACACTGTTGATCAACTATCGCGAGTGCTGCCCTCTGCCTGCTTATCATCTTCTGTAATGTTCTGCGAGGTTCTCTGCCTGGCTTATTACGCGAACAGCTCTGGGTATCCAGAATCAGAAGGTGCTTGAGCTCGGGTATTCAAACTTGCGATGCCATGCTGCAGGTGCACCCTGACACTGGAATTTCCAGCCGTGCCATCTCCATCCTGAACTCCTTCATCACGGACATCTTCGAGAAGATCGCTACAGAGACTGCACAGCTGGCCCGCTACAACAAGAAGCCTACTGTGACATCTCGCGAGATCCAGACAGCTGTGAGGCTCATTCTCCCCGGAGAGCTGGCCAAGCACGCTGTGTCTGAGGGCACCAAGGCTGTGACCAAGTTCACATCTGCATAAGCAAGTGCATTGCACAAACCCAAAAACGGTGTTATTTAAACACCACCAAGCTGATGGGTTGCACCAAAAGTTCATGCAAGAGGTCTTTTCTGTCTTGGGAGAAGGTATTGCCCATGCCATCAGGCTGCTACTGCTCTGCTAGTACTGTCACCTGCTCACAAAGAGCAAAGTAATCATATCTCATCTCCCAAGCAGCGTCTCGCCAGAGGTTCATGTTAAACAATGTTGTTCAACAACTTCCATCAAGCTTGCAAAGCTTCATGGCAGGCAGCGCCAGTGCAGTAGCGCTCTGCATTTTGTCTGAGAATGCAATCAGGTGCACCGCTCTTGTGCAAAATGCTGCTCACAATCTCAACCTCAGCCTTACAACAGTACAATGCCCCTCTCTCTGTGCAATTGCATGCCTCTGTGCACACATACTATACACTAGCGCTGCAGCTGCCCCTACTGTATATGCTTTTGCAGCTTGGTCTATGCTGTAGTAGCTAGTGTCCAAGTTCCCCTGCAGCTTTGGGGAATCCCTGCACATGCATGGCTGGCCGAACAGACCCTCTCTGGGCTTCTGAAGCTCCCTGTACCCAACTTTGGCTGAAAGAGATGTGATATGACTTGATCTGAGTCTACAGCACAACTGTCTGTGTGCACCCCTCCGACAAGCAGGCTGCGCATCATTCAATGCAAAAAGGGATGCCTACCAGCCTACAGTGAAACAAGGAGCTGCCACAAACATGGCAGCTGCAAAGGAAAGTGCATCTCCAGAAAGACCACAGCGAGCGGGGCTGAAGGGCCAAGACGTCATGAGGTATCCATCAGGCGTCCATCGCGCATCCAGTCCACAAAGTCATCCAGCAGGTACGGCCAAGCGCTTCCACTCTCCTCAAAGTTGGACAGATCAGTCCTCACCGCCTGTAGAAGTCAGGACAATTCATGATTACAAGGGAGGCAGCACGTAGTCTAGGGCCATAGGGTACAGATGTGGGAATCTAGCAGCCTCAACCATGGGGGCCAGCACAGCCACCATGCAATCAGTCTGCAGCCCAATTGCATGATGTCGGAAGAGCATGCACAGCACAGGCCCAAGCAAGTGTAAACTGTGGAGAGCTGTGAACACTATATCGCCATTGCCATTGCTATTGCCTGGCCACTCCGGGCCAGGCATGCTATGCCGTGCTCACAAAATTATCAGATAAAGCTGCCCTCAACCCTTGACAGAGTGCTGTGAGAGACGTGCAAGTAGTGACTTCTCACGGACGAGCAGTCATGACATCTGCAGATGCATGCAGTTGGCCACTGCTGTTGCATGGCCTGTATGGCCAGCTCCTGACAGGAGATTCCCTCTGTACCACGTAGCATCAGGTTGATGCATGTAGGAAGAAAAGCCTAGACGGGCCAGAGACACACCCGCACAAAGTCGAGCAGCTGCACCCACGTGTCCCTGCTGATGGCCTTGTTGTACTTCTCCTCCAGGAACTGGCACCTGCATCATCATGAGGTCATTCGATGACTATCTGCCCAAAACCTCTCATCTTGTGAGGATGCTGCTGCAGCAGGGGTCATGCAATGGCAGAGAACCTGCGCTTGGGTGCCACATCATGTACACCATGCTGCAGCGCAAGATATATTCTGGCTCGCTGACGGGGTATGCAGGGCATAGGATCAGCGCGGTGCAACGCTCTTAGCAGCCTGCGCTATTATCAGAGCAAGGCAGCTGGCATGCTGACGTCATCCGTTGTCCTGGTGTCGGGTGTCTCGTGGAGGAATGCATTGTGAGATTGTGGAGTATCATACCAGGATTCCAACAGCGGCCAGGGATGTGCGCTAAAGATGAGCCTCCACATCTCTATC
The DNA here is from genome assembly GCA_963930925.1 of Coccomyxa viridis. Taxonomy (NCBI): domain Eukaryota; kingdom Viridiplantae; phylum Chlorophyta; class Trebouxiophyceae; family Coccomyxaceae; genus Coccomyxa; species Coccomyxa viridis. The sequence goes on along the minus strand of CAWVOJ010000004.1, from coordinate 1,849,714 downwards.
GCCACCTCCTGTGGTAGGCACTTCTTCCCTTTCTCCAGTGTGAAGCCATACGCGTAGACATAGACCTCCTGCAGCATGCCAAATGGTCCATGAAGGGGTTGCTGTGTGTTGACATGCAGATCTCCTCCAGCACAGCAGACTGACAGGAGAAGTGCGGTGAAGCCAAGTGAATGCCTGGTCGAATGCCTTGTTTCACAACCACAGCCCCTTCATGAGATGGGTGCTGCAGAGCCGGCGTCAGAAAAGGCTGCGCTTGCATGTACGGAGTAGATCACTATGATGTGTGTGCAGCCATCACAAGCGGTTCAGCCCTCATCTTGCAACAGTTGCAACACCTATTGCTGCATCTGGTGCAGCTCTGCATAATCTTGCATCCGCCAGTGTTCATCTTGAAGACTGTACTGCATTGCAGTCTGGCATAGCCTGGCGGTATTCTCAGTATTTACTGAGGTTGCTACAGGGAAGCATCATCCTGCTGCACGCTTCCTAAACAAGCAGACAAAACAGCATGTTTATCAGCTCATGAACCACGGAGGTCCACTCTGCTATCGTCTGGATTGTGTGATGCATGGAGGCGTCTCTTCGCAAGGTGCGTGGCCATGCATGTAATGTGAAGCTGCAGCCGGTACATGCGGCGCTTCCTGAAGAGAGGAGCTGCATGTACAGGTGCTGTAGTGTGGAGGAAGTGCCTGCCTTGTATGTCCGGGCGTCCTGCAGGTCGCGCCGCAGCTCCGGTAGCTTCTGCTGCAGCTTCGGGAGGCTGTCGCAGCGCAGGCGCAGCATGCCGCTGACAAACTCCTCGCGGCTGTACTCGCACATGGTGGCCGCCCTGAAGTGCCAGCTCAGCACCAGCATCACAATGTCTCCAGGGTCCACCTGCGCCGAAGTGGAATGTATCCAGCGCTCCCAGATATGGCAACAAATTGCAAGACCTACACCAAGTAATGCCGCACCCGCCTTATTGTCAGTACTTGATGCACCGCAGTGACAGCGCCTATCCTGTCAGACAGTGGCACTGTAGCCTTGCGTGGCAGACAACATGCTACTGCGCCTTCCGCTTTCACAGGCTTCTGTAACATGAGGAGCATTACCTCTAGGTCATCACAGAGCCTGCCCACCCCCTCTGCCAGGATTGCATCACTGTGCTGATCCCTGTATCTATTGAACAGATGCTCCACAGCTTCCCTGCTGAGGCTGGGCTGCTGCTGCTTAGGTGTGAGCAGTGCTATCTGTCCTGGGTCCATGTTGTAGTAGTACTCTATCGCGGCCTCCATCGACCAGCCTGTCTCCTGAGGCACGCAAGAGCGCCTTCAAAAGCCCATTGGTGAGGAAAGGGGGCCGAACTAGCGAAAAGGTCGCATCTGTGACAGCACAACAGAGAGGTTCGTGCTGTCAAGGAGTGTATAACACCTGTAGGCACGTGAGGGCGAGCTTGTCCGAAGACCCATCGATGATGGAGCAGAACTGAGCAACCTTGTCCTTCTTAGCGCCGCTCAGCCTATTCATCTTGTGCACTAAGCCGTGTCTGCCAGATCACACTTTTACAGATGCTGATGCTCATGCGATCCGGCCTGCTGCCTGAGGGCTACTATCACATTCATCACATGGATTATCTGAAGTGACATCGACAGCTTCTGAAAACTTTTTACGCCTAGCGGATGATAGCTACCGACTTCGCTCTCGGCTGTTCTCGGAATGTGGCAAGTTGCAGATCACGCTCAAGCACTTCTATAACATACACAGTGAGCACCTCTTATTGATTGACTCAGGACACTGATTTGCTTTGAAGCCACGAGCGGGATGGTCTCGACTCCTGCTGGGCAATCTCTGGGCAGGTTGCTGGGCATGTTTGGCGCTATGAGAAAAGCTCAGCAGATTCTCAGCAGGAGGGGTGAACATCACGCAGAGTATCCTTGCATTTACCAAGGAATGTGAAGCTTGCTACAGCTGTCTGCAAGGGATTGTAGATGGCAGCAGCAGGCAACCTTCCAGGTCAGTGTTACATGACATGGGCTTGAAGCTTTTATTTGATGGCCTCCAGGTGTGTATGCACTGGGATTACTGCAAAGGCAAGCCAGCTGCAATGCCTTGTGGGACACAGTGCAGACATGAATCCAACAAGCAGTCCTTCAGATGGCCTTTGCATTTGGGTGCGCCTCTGGACTTGGGGACAAGCTTGGAACTGTGATGTATAGAATTGTGAGTACAAAAGGGAGACTATGCAGGCGATGGAAGTTCGGACAGTACAGGGGCTCTGACATGTGAGCGCCCTTGAGTGGTGGTGTTGAAATAACACCGTTTGGTTGGGGGTGTGAGCTGCGGCTCAGAACAGCTCTAAGCACGCTCACCACGGATGCGGCGGGCCAGCTGGATGTCCTTGGGCATGATGGTGACACGCTTGGCGTGGATGGCTGCCAGGTTGGTGTCCTCGAAGAGACCCACCAGGTAGGCCTCAGCAGCCTCCTGCAGGGCCAGCACTGCGCTGCTCTGGAAGCGCAGGTCGGTCTTGAAGTCCTGGGCAATCTCACGCACCAGGCGCTGGAAGGGCAGCTTGCGGATCAGCAGCTCAGTGCTCTTCTGGTACTTGCGGATCTCACGCAGAGCCACAGTTCCAGGGCGGTACCTGCAAGTGCAAAGTAAGATTGTCAACAATGCTGCTCGCACTGGGGATACTGCGCAGCTATGCCTGGCATTGTGAATGTGATCTTCTCCATGCAACACGTTGTCCAGTCAATGGCTGCCGAGAGTTTTTGAACAGGATGTTGTTGACTACACATCTTAAGTCAACTCTTGTGCTGAGCATGAGAGCAGGGGCATGCGAAGCTGTGCAGGCCCCGCTGGACACACCTGTGAGGCTTCTTGACTCCTCCGGTGGCCGGGGCGGACTTGCGAGCAGCCTTGGTGGCCAGCTGCTTGCGGGGGGCCTTGCCTCCGGTGGACTTGCGGGCTGTCTGCTTGGTACGAGCCATGGCTGCTACTTTGCTTCCTGATGCTTAAACACGCTGGGGACGTTGCAAGGGGGCTGTTGCAGGCTCAGAATTTGCTGGGTGTATGTGTTCAGCCAACGCCTAAACTGGAGATAGTCTGTGTCTGCAAGGATCGCCGTCAAAGACACTCCTTTTAGGACAACGAATCAGAGAACGGAAAGCTGTAGAGTGAAATCGCAGAACGGCAGACCTGTATATATACCCTGAATCGCTGCACAATTTCATCAAGTAGCCCACAGCACACCCGTGTGAACATAAATTAGCGAAGCATACTTCTTGACAGCCCTCAACGCAAGACTTACAACCATGTCTGGCCGCGGTAAGGGAGGAAAGGGACTCGGAAAGGGAGGTGCCAAGCGCCACAGGAAGGTTCTCCGCGACAACATCCAGGGTGAGCAGCTCTCGTCCGTTGCCTGCAGCTTGTCCAGTATCCACAGCTTTCAGTGTTGCACCTGCTGTGATTGGCCTCAGGCTGTTGCAGACAGCAGTGCTCTGCCCCTCTTACATTGGTCAGCTTTGTGCTATCACTTCGAGCTGCAGAGACATATTACCCTGAGACAAAGGGCTTCAGGCCTCCTGCGAATATGCCCTGCTCTGGCACAATGGTGAAGAGCTATGACAGTGTGTCCCTGCTCTGCAGGCATCACCAAGCCCGCTATCAGGCGTCTGGCTCGCCGTGGAGGTGTCAAGCGTATCTCTGGCCTCATCTATGAGGAGACCAGGGGCGTGCTCAAGGTGTTCCTGGAGAATGTGATCAGAGATGCTGTCACCTATACCGAGCACGCCCGCAGGAAGACTGTCACAGCCTTCGACGTTGTGTACGCTCTCAAGCGCCAGGGACGCACCCTGTACGGCTTCGGCGGTTAAGGCGCTTAGCCCCCTCACCAGCACAAACAAACGGTGTTATTTAAACACCACCATACATTGGTCTATCCCTCTGCAAACCCTTGACTCAGAAGCTGTGCAGTTACAGGCTCAGCGGCTGTGAGCCCACTCAGAATTATGGGACCCTGCATTGTGGAAGTGAGGTGTTGCACTATAGCTGCTCAAATATATTACACAACATGCCGACGGGACATCACCTAAGACCACTGACACTAGCAACTGCTGACCTCTGTCATGAGACCTCCAGTTATGCCAGTACTTAGCATGGACTCTGTGGACACAAGAGTTCTGATCCGAGGAGCATATCAAGATGACTTTCACCCATCCTGTCATGCTTTTCCTGAACCTGAAGCCTCAACACTGAGGCTGACCTTGCTCGATCCATGCAACATGGACGAGTGCTTGTACTACCCCTGATCTGAGGCAGGCACACAGCTATAGCTACCTAGGTATGCCTATAGGTAGCTATCTGGATGAATGGTTTGTCTCGAGTCAGGTGATGTGACCTACTTGTGAACTAACTCTTTCTTTGAAGTCCTCGATAAGTCTCAGGACTAGCACTCACGACACTGATATGACAAACGTGTGGGGTCACTTCTGCATTGACGGTGCACGCGCCCATGTAGGTACTTTCAAGAAGCAACCACAAAGCCCTCCAATAGACGTCCTGTACACCTGTACATGAGGCACGCTAAGTAGCTGTACCCTAAAGGGTCTAAACTTTGGGCCTAAAGCCATAGACCCCAGAGAGAGCTTCCCGATAGGCACAGAGAATTATGCGCGTGCACCCTAAGCTGGAATGTTGGGCCCTAGATACATGCATGCGCCACATCAGCTCTGGGTGATTGTCCAAAGCTAAAGCTGGCGGGCTTTCATGTACACCACTGTACTGGAATGGCTAAAAGGCCTTCCTCTCATAGACTGAGCGCCTGGAAAAGCTTTACTTGCAGTCCCGTCTGCAGAGATGCTCTTCATCTCGTACACTCCCCTCAGGGCCTGAGCAGAATCTGCGAGGCATGCCACAAACCCCTTTTGCAGTGCTGCTGACGTCGGACCTTGAGAATTAGAATGGCTTGTCTAGGAGCCAGGATGGATAAAAGAAAGCCAGCTGGCCACATGAGTTGCATCAAGAAGCCTCTGCATCACCGACACTGCCTAAGCAGGTCTGTTGCGACTGGCATGGGACTCAAGCAGGCTAGAGATTGCCTAGAAAGGCCCAACACAGGCTGATGTGCGGCCACAAGGCCTAAAAAGGAAGGTGAGGTAAGGTAGGCTTGGCAGGTTTGACTATGTGAGGTCTTGTCATCACCACTAGCTGTCCTAGACACTGCAGTGCTGCTGCTGCAGACAACAAGCGCAAGACGTCTCGAAGAGCTGATGGAAGCCACTAGCCGCCCCAAACTTGGTCTGACCATTGTGAGGGTCGACTTCGCCTTGTCTTGATGTAGGACGTCACGTTCAGAAACACTAAGACGCATGGCCGCATCTGCAGACCAGAGTGGGGTGCGAACCCAGCTCGCGGGTGGTTGAGATGTGCTGCAGGGCGTTGTGCTTGGGCAGCGCAAGCATCCCCCTCCATAGCCTGGTGTCTAGACGCTGCTGTCTAAAAGCAGATCTGAGCTAGAGATGAGCTGTAAAGTCAGTCTCATAGTTTCTTCATCAAATGAAAGGGTCAATGTCACTGCGGTGCTCCTCTAAGGATTCACACACACGAAGAAAGTCCCTACGGCCTAGGCCAGGACTGAATCGTTCATAGTACCAAATGGAAGTTGGCAACACTGAGCCAGGCAAAGGAAGGAAAGTGCCAGCATGGTAAGACTGCAGGGCAGGTTATCCGGTGACTCGCCCATTGTGGGCACCCCAGCAGTTCGCCCAATGGAACCCCAGTGAAAATTGGTTGCCCAGAAACCCTTGAAGAAACCTTGAAGATTTGGCTGCTGTACTCCAGGAGCAAGCGCTTAGAATCTGAACCCAGAGTTGATGTGTGAAGGGGGAGCAAAAGCTAGCCAGGAGCTCTGTCACATCTGTTGAGTGGCCGCAAAAATGCTGCTATGTCCCTCTTTGGGGCTCTGATCTAAGGCTACTGGCGTTCACAAGGGTTTGATGTAGAGTGCAAAGCCTGAATGCGCCGCTTTCCTGGTCACAATGCCAAAAGAGCCTAGGGTTTGGTATGCGGCTGCATGCGCCATCGTGGCAGCCATTACTCATGCGTGCCTAGACCAGCTCGCCCGGGCACCTCCCAGGGTGTCCGCGGGGTCACACGCTGGCCAATGTGGCTCGAAACTCCGCCAGCGCACCTTTAGAAGAGCGCTGCAAAGCAGATGCAGCTGCACACACCGTGCCCATTCAGGCGCAGTGCTTGATAAGGGGCAACAGTGAGGAGCTCGTGCGGCAATTGTTTTCATCTAGAAAACGTCTTTCCAAGTGTTGCAGTGCTGGCGCCTGTTGTGGGCGCTCGTGATGCTTGTGTTGCAGTGCTGAGCATTGTGCATGGTCTGCAAATTGAGCGGTTCTTCATTCAGGCCTGCATGCATGAAGAAGCCTTAGCCAGCAGTCAGCAACCAATCACAGGCATATAATACACTAGTGCTGACATTCTCGTCCCCTGCAGCAGTACTATGCTCCATGTGCATCAAGCTGCCAAGCACTGAATGTTCCCCATGGCGTGCATTGCCAGGGCAAAGGAAAGGCATTGAAGCACACGATCGCATCTTGGAGAGCGCACCTCATTTAGGGCCACAGTGGCGAAAGCAAAGCAGTCACAGTGCGCCGGCCAGGCATCCAACATAAGCAGCCCGGCCTGAACAGGCGACAGGATGCTCTGCAACAGCACTGTATTGGCCCCGGCAAACAGCTTCCGCTCCTGAGCCAGGTTCTCCTGCACAGCATGCATGGAAGGCATCAACATGTCTGGCATGTCAGCTCAGGCTACCTCCCATGTCAGATGAGCAATTGTAGTGAGCAAGGCGCAGCTACTGCGGCTGATCGGGATGCCGTGGTACAACACGGATCAAGCTGCAGCTGTCAAGTGCTCAGCTTCGGGAGAGCGACGCGTCTGCAAAGCCTGCGCACACTGAGCATTGCTACGGAGGCCGTCACCCTGCGATACATGCCTGGCAGGGCTGCTCACACACTGGCTGTCAGCTCTCACCTCCAGGCGCTTGGCAGTGGCAGCCGCATCTGCGTTGACCTTCATCAAGGGGAGGGTTCCCAGAGTCAGCAGCTGCTCTGAGAATGTCCGTGGAGCATCGGCGTGCAGCAGCAGGCCTCTAGGCAGCAGAGTGTGCATCATCTGCACGGATCCATCACAGGCTTTCAGGAACCAACTGGGGTGGACAAATCCTTTACTCAAGAGGTTCATGAGAGCATCGGTGGCTCTCAACAGAACTCCTAGGACAGTAGGTTTGGAGGACCTCTTGGATGTAGGCACAAGGACATATCTTTGAGCCTTCCATCGCCGTAAAGCTGCCAGGCAAGATCACTATCAAAAGGCTGGTGACCACAACCTGTCGAAGGCATTGCCTCAGGGTAGCAGGCAGTGTCAAAGTAACTCCCTGGTCCTAAAACATAGTGATGCAGGGTACATGGTGTCCAATCACCTGTGAGAGAACGGCATGCCTCTCGTTCTGCACATTCTGCATGTGCTTGTGCACAGATGTCCGCCAGTCCGCGATGCGCTGCCGTTGCGCCTGGGACAGCTGAAGCTTCTACAAATGAACCGCAACCATCACACAGCCATCCATGCGCTGCTCATATGCTGATTGCTACTAACAAGGGCTGATAGTGTTCCTACACGGTAAGAGGAACATGGCTGAGCGCTTGATACAGGATCGCCAAAATCGTTGTGGGTTGCCAAAGCGCACCTGCGCGATGGCCAGCCACAGGGCGGCCTGATCTGGCGAGCTACCAGAGTGCTCCATAATTGTCAGGGGCAGTGCATGGTGGCAGACGGATCCTGGAGTCAGAATCTCCTCTGCCATCTGGCACCCCTGCTTGACATGCTCCTTCAGCTGCCACATCACCCCCTCTTCCACACTGCGGCCTGCACAGCGCATGCTGCATCTGTATCCCATGTCACAGCAAATCACTGGCACATGGCGCGCAAGTCAATCAGCGCTCGTGGGACGGGATGGAGCATTAGCAATGCACTGTGTTCTTCAGCGGACTCAGTGTGGTTTGGATGTGTGCACGGGAGGTATTTGCTGCAGGTGCCTCTGGCGGTTGTATGGGAGTCAAGACTCAGGCATGTTTTTGTGCTTGTCCGGCTGAGTCAAGGGCCGCACCAGTCGGATCTGCCTTATACAGGCTGTGCGCATCAAACAGCATCCGCAGGCGCAGCAGCTGCGCATCCAGATCCAGCGACGATGCAGAGCAGGAAGACCGCAGCAGGTTGGCTGGCAGGGACTGCGTTTTGGGGTCCTCCCTGTTGAGTGTGCCCTGGTCCTGATAAATGCTGCCCTCCTTCTCATGCCTGCACGGAACCCCTCTTTTGCGCCTTGGTCCGGCGCAGGATGCGTGCAGGATCTGTTTGACATTGACAATGCTGTTACCCCTCTCTTGAAAGCCCTGCCGCCAGACCAGGCATCTCCTGTGCGTAATCACATCTGTGGCACAGGTCTAGCAGAGCATGAGCGACTGGGTAATGCATGCCTATGCATCCCTCCTGGACAGTCCTGCAGCCCTTGCGTCACATACGCACCGAACTTCATCCAAGGAGACAACCTCACAGCTGTCCTCTGTGCTGTCTGCACCGCGCGTATATGGTGCTACAGATCTCACTTGGCAGAGCTCGCAATGGCTGAGCGTACCTGTCCTGCAGCATGCGCATCTCCTGTGTGAGAGCGCCGACCTGCTTGTCCTTGAACGCCAGTGACTTCTCCATCTGTAGCATGCGCGCCTGCACGAGAGCCAGCGTGAGCGCAGCGGAATGCTATTTTGGGTGGTACGCAATGTCCAGCAACCCTGGCAGTTGCTTTTTAGACGGTCCAAGGGTCATCAGTGCATGAACGGGCCGTCAAGCATGTCCTCCACAGCTAGTGACTTTGAAATGGTAATGAGGCGTGAAGCTGGGCATTTACACCTGGAGTGCCATGTTGTAGCGCAGCACAGCATGCAGGTCGTCTACCTCCTTCGCCTGAACAAGCAATACACAGCGTCTCAATCACAGACAGAGTGAACTGAATCCTCTGTGCTTGATAGGGATTTGAACTACACCAATGGAGTAGCTCTTGCCAATTTGATAGGCAAAGCAAGCTAATGTTGAACCTACGCAGGCCAAGCAATGCAGGCTGAAACCCAGTCCGGCGCTCTTGCAGGGGATATGCGACTTGGCGAGAGCTGTTGCTGAACACATTAGGTGCAATGTACTACCTGTTTGGCGCTGCTTTTCGCTTTCTGTACGCTCTTGGCTGTCTTCATGCTGACACTGCGCGGGACCTGCGCTCGCTGACTGGGCGCATCCGGCCTTGGGGGAATGGGGGCAGACGCAAGTCCCACAATTCTGCAATCAGCGAACAGAAGAGCTCTAGTGCTGCAAGAAGCCGTGCCAGAGATAACACCCCTACGCCAGAGCAGATGGCGAATGAAAAGGGGCACTGAGAGGTTGCAGTGATGAGTATCTGAGCAATGCGTGGCCCCGCCTCCATTCAATAATACACTACTTGTGTTCTTACCCCCTTGTCTTACATGCAGGACGTTCACAATGATTGTGAGGCAGCTCCGAGTCCCATCATGCCTGTGGTCCTTTGCCAGAAGCTGCAGCGTCTCTGG